>CM069133.1:59139713-59739713 GCA_035221665.1 Okamejei kenojei
GAAACTTAAACTGACTGCAAAAGGTTTTATCGATATGTGAAGCGCAAAAGATTAGTTAAAACAAATGTAGGTCCCTTGCAGTCAGAAATGGGTGAGTTGATCATGGGGAACAAGGACATGGCAGATCAATTGAATAACTACTTTAGTTCTGCCTTCACTAAGGAAGACATAAATAATTTGCCGGAAATAACAGGGGATCGCGGGTCAAATGAGATGGAGGAAATGAGTGAAATCCAGGTTAGCCGGAAAGTGGTGTTGGGCAAATTGAATGGATTAAAGGCCGATAAATCCCCAGGGCCAGATAGGTTGCATCCCAGGGTACTTAAGGAAGTAGCCCCAGAAATAGCAGATGCCTTAGTGATAATTTTTCAAAACTCTTTAGATTCTGGAGTAGTTCCTGAGGATTGGAGGGTAGCTAATGTAACCCTACTTTTTAAAAAGGGAGGGAGAGATAAAACGGGGAATTACAGACCAGTTAGTCTAACATCGGTAGTGGGGAAACTGCTAGAGTCAATTATTAAAGATGGGATAGCAGCGCATTTGGAAAGTGGTGAAATCATTGGACAAAGTCAGCATGGATTTACGATAGGTAAATCATGTCTGACGAATCTTATTGAATTTTTTGAGGATGTAACTAGTAGAGTGGATAAGGGAGAAGCAGTGGATGTGTTGTATCTGGAATTTCAGAAGTATTTCGACAATGTGCCACACAAGAGATTGGTATACAAACTTAAAGCACATGGTATTGGTGGTTCAGTATTGATGTGGATAGAGAACTGGCTGGCAGACAGGAAGCAAAGAGTAGGAGTGAACGGGTCCTTTTCAGGATGGCAGACAGTGACTAGTAGGGTGCCGCAAGGCTCAGTGCTGGGACCCCAGCTATTTACAATTTACATTAATGATTTGGACGAGGGAATTAAATGCAACATCTCAAAGTTTGCGGATGACACGAAGCTGGGAGGCAGTGTTAGCTGTGAGGAGGATGCTAGGAGGCTGCAGGATGACTTGGATAGACTGGGTGAGTGGGCAAATGCATGGCAGATGCAGTATAATGTGGATAAATGTGAGGTTATCCACTTTGGTGGCAAAAACAGGAAGGTAGACTATTATTTGAATGGTGACCGATTAGGAAATGGGGAGATGCAGCGAGACCTGGGTGTCATGGTACACCAGTCATTGAAAGTAGGCATGCAGGTGCAGCAGGCTGCGAAGAAAGCAAATGGTATGTTGGCATTCATAGCAAAAGGATTTGAGTACTAGAGCAGGGAGGTTCTACTGCAGTTGTACAGGGTCTTGGTGAGGCCACACCTGGAGTATTGCGTACAGTTTTGGTATCCTAATCTGAGGAAAGACATTCTTGCCATAGAGGGAGTACAGAGAAGGTTCACCAGACTGATTCCTGAGATGGCATGACTTCCATATGAAGAAAGACTGGATAGACTTGGCTTGTACTCGCTGGAATTTAGAAGATTGAGGGGTGACCTCATAGAGACGTACAAAATTCTTAAAGGGTTGGACAGGCTATATGCAGGAAGATTGTTCCCGATGTTGGGGAAATCCAGGACAATGGGGCACAGTTTAAGGATAAGGGGGAAGTCTTTTAGGACCGAAATGAGAAAATCGTTTTTCACACAGAGAGTGGTGAATCTGTGGAATTCTCTGCCACAGAAGGTAGTTGAGGCCAGTTCGTTGGCCATATTTAAGAGGGAGTTGGATGTGGCCCTTGTGGCTGAAGGGATCAGGGGGTATGGAGAGAAGGCAGGTACGGGATACTGAGTTGGATGATCAGCCATGATCATATTGAATGACGGTGCAGGCTCGAAGGGCCGAATGGCCTGCTCCTGCACCTAATTTCTATGTTTCTATGTTTCTAAGTCTTCCCCAGTTTTCCACAGGGCTATGTTCCTGAGAACTGTTTGAAGCTGGAAAATGTGGTCGACTGGCAATATATTTAAATAAAAACATAGGCCAACCAAGAGCAACAAGTAGTTAAATCCAGACGTTAAACTCAACCTATCAGATTTCTTGGGAAGATGTGCTGAAATTGCCACAAACTAAGTTATAGTTTTAGTTTAGAGATACAGCATGAAAATAGGTCCTTCTGCCCACCAAGCCAATGCAGACCATCGATCAGCTATTCACATTAGTTATATACTACCCCACTTTCTCATCCACCAATTCACACTAGTTTCTCACCCACTCCGGACATATTAGTGGGACCTTTACATTAACCTACAAATCCTTTGGGATATGGGAGAACTCCGCGGTATCCGAAAGAAACCCATGCTGTAGCAGGGAGAACATGCACAGTGTACACAGACTCCACATGGCCGTCAATTAAAGTTGCTGCCTTAAAGCACTTGTAGCACCAGACACCCAGGTTTGATCCGACTAGGGGTGCTGTCTGTATGGAGTTTATACGTTCTCCGACTGATGCGTGAATTTTCGCCGAGATGTTTGGTTTCCTCCCACACTACAAAGACGCACAGGTATATAGGTCAATTGGGTTGGGAAATGTCAAAATTGTCCCTAGTGGGTTTAGGATAGTGTAAAGGGGCTGTGCCACTTGGGCGACTTAATCCGCGAGTTAAGAAGAGTGTCTTCGACCTTCAAGCTCGCGGGAACTCGCCTGGAAAGCCTCGAGCTGAATCGACTGTCAGTGTTGAAACCGTGAGTTAGATCGACTGACCGCACACACACACACACACACACATCGCAAAGGCGGGGGCCAGGGAAAGTGGGGAGCGCTGTCTGCGCGATGAAGAGGAAGGTAAACGGCTGCCACAGTGAACAGTAAGTCCTTTAGAGAGGGGGGGGGGGGAGAGAAGAGAGGGGGGGGGAGAGAGAAGGGGGGGGGGGGGGAGAGAGAAGGGGGGGAAGGGGGGGGGAGAGAGAAGGGGGGGGGGAGAGAAGGGGGGGGAGAGAGAAGGGGGAGGGGGGGGGAGAGAAAGGGGGGGGGAGAGGGGGGGGGAGAGAAGGGGGGGGGGAGGGGGGGGGGGGAGAGAAGGGGGGGGAGAGGGGGGGGGGGAGAGAAGGGGGGGGGGGGAGAAGGGGGGGGGAGAGGGGGGGGGAGAAGGGGGGGGGGAGAGAAGGGGGGGGAAGAGGGGGGGGAGAAGGGGGGGGGGGGAAGGGGGGGGGGAGGGGGGGGGGGAGAAGGGGGGGGGGGGGGGGGGGGGGGGGGGGGGGGGAAGGGGGGGGGGGAGAAGGGGGGGGGGGGGGGAAGAAGGGGGGGGGGGAAGAAGGGGGGGGGGGGAAGAAGGGGGGGGGGGAGGGGGGGGGGGGGGGGGAAGGGGGGGGGGGAGAAGGGGGGGGGGAGAAGGGGGGGGGGGGGGGGGGGGGGGGGGGGGGGGGAGAAGGGGGGGGGGGGAGAAGGGGGGGGGGAGAAGGGGGGGGGGGGAGAGGGGGGGGGGGGAAGGGGGGGGGAGGGGGGGGGGGGGGAGGGGGGGGGGGGAGGGGGGGGAGGGAGAAGGGGGGGGGGAGAGGGGGGGGGGGAGAGAAGGGGGGGGGGGAGAGAAGGGGGGGGGGGGGGGGGGGGGGAGGAGAAGGGGGGGGGGGGGAGAGAGGGGGGGAGGAGAAGGGGGGGGGGGAGGGGGGGGGATGGAGAGGGGGGGGGGAGAGGGGGGGGATGAGAGGGGGGGGGGAGAGAAGGGGGGGGAGAGAGGGGGGGGGGAGAGAAGGGGGGGGGGGGAGAGAAGGGGGGGGGGGGAGAAGGGGGGGGGGAGAGAAGGGGGGGGGGAGGAGAAGGGGGGGGGAGAAGGGGGGGGAAGGAGAAGGGGGGGAGAGAAGGGGGGGGGGGAGAGAAGGGGGGGGGGAAGAGAGAAGGGGGGGGAAGAGAGGGGGGGGGGGGGAGGGAGAGAGAAGGGGGGGGGGGAGAGAAGTGGGGGGGAGAGAGAAGGGGGGGGGAGAGAGAAGGGGGGGGGAGAGAGAAGGGGGGGGAGAGAGAGAGAGAGGAGAGAAGGGGGGGGGGGAGAGAAGGGGGGGAACACTTTTAAGAAATATAGTAAAGTTTAGCGGGCATTTTACCTAGGTTCAGGACCAATGCTTGGTCCTGAAAATCATTTTTTCAGGACCAAGCATTTTCCTTGGTCCTAAAAACTCCAATACGCTAATCAAAATGCCCCGTCAATAAGGAGATTGCCTGCGGCTGCCCTCGACTGCCTGTAACTAAATAGCGACCCCACTCCACTGCACTATGAGTCAAAAAGAACCATGCCGACCAAATTATACTCAAACATGCTGAAAATGTTTCCACAACCTCGCTAAGGCCACGACTATTCGGGAACTTTCCTCGAGCATGAAGGAGAGTTCAAGCACCTCATAGGACCTTCTAGGACCACGTGTCGACCTTGCTGCGGGTTTGATGGTTGAAAACACTCTTCTAAACTCGCAGATTAGGTCGCCCAAGTGGGACAGCCCCTTTAATGTGCTGGGATCACTGCTAAACTAAACTAAATCTGTGGACAGGATTGAATCTGGGTCTCTGGTGCTATGAGGCAGCAGCACTACCAGCTGCCCCACTTTGCCACCCACATGGCTAAAGATTCCTGCAATTCAACAGCAGCCAGCAAATTCAGCCCATCAGTCTCCCAAACCCTGTAGACTGTAGGTTATCCATAATACAGACATTGCGGTTGCACACCAGGATTAATTTAAGGAGGCCAATTAACCTACAAACCCATGTGGATTTGGGATGCAGGTGGAAAGCAGAGGAACTGTAAAAATCCACACGGCCACAGGAAAATGTGCAAACTTCACACAGAGAGCACCAGTCAGGGTCAAACCTGGGATACTATTGCTGTGAGGTCTACCAGCTGCACCACTGTGCCGCAATGTGAGGAAGGATGACCAAAAGGGTACATCTGCTGACAAAATGCAGTGACCATAGCATTACTTAACATTCTGTACTTAACATTCTGTACAATCAAAGGGCTAAGACTAAACTCTTGCCTCAAGCACTGATCCTTGTAAGATTATGTTCATAAGTTCATTTATTGTCTCATACACCAATTGGTGTGGTGAAATTCACTGGCCAGGTCAGTCATACAATTTAAAAAAAAGCAACATATTCAGAAACACATTTTTGCATAAACATCCATCACAGTGACTCCTACACGTTCCTCACTGTGAAGGAAGGTGAAATAAAGTTCCAAGTTTTTCCCTTGTTGTTCATTTGTTACACCTAAAAAAGGCCATAAAATAAACTGGTCATAGTTATCCCCTTCTTACCCTGATGTATAGAAGAATGGGTAAAACTTGTTTTGCCATTGAGCTTGAATGTCATTTTCAGACTCACTCCAGAATATTGAGGACAAGATTTAATCTAAATGAACTGATGGGTTAGGCAGCATCTATGGGGAGAAATAAACAGTTAATGTTTATGGTCAAGGTCCTTCAGTGCAAATGAGGAGTCACTACCTAAAACGTCAACTGTTCATTTCCCTCAACAGATACTACCTGACCCATTGAAACCCTCCAGACCTTTTTGCTCTAGATTCTAGCATCTGCTGTTTCATGGTTGTGCTCATGAACCACCGTTTTTTTTTGGAGATCTTGCCATTCAGATGAGTCTGCTGCAAAGGTAGAGGTAAAATTATCCATTGAATTATTTTAAAGTAAGAACAGGTTCTGTTACATTTGTGACTTAACCAAATATTGAGGTCTCAAATGAAAATATTTATAAAGAATTAGCTGGTTATTATAAGTTTGCCACTTACTGGGCTCATGTCAGCAGTTACAATTCTTACATTCAACAATAAATGCATTTTAAAAGTATTAAAAGCATCTTGCAAATGTTTGTGCTGTATAAATTAAAGAGCTCTTCTCTTCAGAAAGGTTCAGCAGTTTCTTTGCCAGCCATTTCCGCCGATAGTTAACTTTCTCGAGGAAAGTGTGGCAGTAAGCTTCTGAGTGGTGGAAATATTAGAAAATAAGTAACCACTCACCATTATTTTTTAAAATGTTCTTGCTGGCTGACTCATGCTCTATCTTTCATTAGCGTACCCCCAGGAGAAAACTATAGCCGTTCATGCAGATGGCACATTGAGGTAAAGAAGAAGCAAATGATTAAGAGCCTTTGGCTCTTTAGATTTCAGTGCAGTTTGCTGGTTCAAGGCACAGTTCACCCAAGAATTGTTGGCAGTCCCTCTTTACTATGCTCCCTAAATTTCACATCTTTCCAATGCAGATTTAGTGCAAATTTTCTATTCTTTCATCCCAGTTGTAATGCATGCTGATATTGATCATTGACAAAATAGAACAGACCACTCTACTTTGCTCCCATTGCAGCGATAAGATGAATCAATTATATGCAATGCAGTATTGAAAAGCATTTATCTGATAATGCTGGAGGATTAAACAGTACTTTGTCAAACTCTCTGCTATTGGCTTAGCAAATTCATTCAGGGAATACTTGAACACTGAAATTACAGGGAGATACCACATTCAGTTTTCGCTAATGTAGCTAAACTCAACTTAACAGATAACAGAGATGCTTGGAAATCTGGCTTGCGGGAAGGGACAGCCAGGGTTGATTGAATAAAGTATAGAGAATGCTGGAAATGCTTAGCCAGTCAGACTGCACTGGGAAATAAAAGAGAGAAACTGAATATTTCTAGCACCTTGCTTTTATTTCAGACTTCCAGCATCATATCTTATTTTTAAACCAATTGTTTCTCAGGTGCATAAGGTAATAACAAAATAATGTACAGTTTTTTTTTTCATTACCGCAGAATCGTAAACATTTTATACCATGTAGAAGTTTTGCTCAGTATTCGTTGTTAATTCATTACAGGGGTCCTCAGCACAGTGAAGGATGTGGATTTGTCATGCTCCATTCAGCTTAAGGCAGCTAACATATTCCAACAGAAGTCAAACTCCAGCGCACAGAGTGCAGGAATGAGAGGCTATTCTTTATTATGGTGGAAAGATTTTTAATTTGTATGGAGTCTTTCACTCTCTGAATATCTCAGTGTGAGTTAAAGCTGGCGTACGAACGGCAGACATTACTAAATATACAAGCCTTGGTCGTTCAGGTCTTCACCCGAGGCCCCGGACTGACCACCGGACAATGCCCTGCATTGAGCCCCGGACGAGGCTCCGCATCGAGCCGAGCCTCTGTCGTCGAGATCTTCATCCGTGGCCCTGGACACGATCCCGGACTGGGCTTCCGACTGAACCCATGACAAACCCCTGGAAAAGGCTTCACTTACCGTTCACTCCTCGCTCGGCACCCGATGGATGTATGGACTCGGGCTTGCAGTGGCTGCCGCACGCGCTGAGCCAAGAGGCGGAGTAAACATGCGGGCACTCTGGTAAGGTTGAAGAACCTCACCTGCGCCCGTTTGACACCTGCTTACCTCGCCCAGCGCTGTGAGGATGGACCTGGTCGGCCCTACTGCTCCATCCATCGGCGGTCCCTTGAGACCAGGTATGTTTTTCTCCAGTCGATCCTCCCGGTCCCCGGTCTGTTGGCCCGCGGGCTCCCAGCCAGGCCCTGTGGGAAGTGCGGCGGCATGGTCTCCCTGAACCTCCGCCCGCTGGCGTGGGAGCCGCTACCGACCCTCAACTCACCTGCAGTCCCTGCAAAAGTGGCCCTGATCAATGCGAGATCAGTGCTGAATAAAACCTTCATCCTCAATGACTTCTTCACAGCACATGGACTGGATTTCCTACTGATCACAGAAACCTGGCTAAATCCTGGTGAGCTTACTCCACTCGTGGAACTCTGCCCTGATACCTGTAACTTTTTCAACTCGCCTAGGCTCTCAGGTCGCGGTGGGGGCCTAGCCACTGTGTTTAAGAAGAATTTCAACTGCCGCCTTCTGAACGCCGATCACATCTCCAGTTTTGAACATCAACTTATCATAGTTGGTCTATTCTGTCCGCTTTTAATTGTTCTGGTGTATCGCCCACTGAAAACAAATACGGACTTTATCTCACAATTTGGTGATCTTATCGCTAGCCTGTTGCCCAAATTTGACCGGGTCCTGATTCTTGGTGACTTTAACATTCATGTCTGCTGTCCCACGAAACCTCTAGTGAGTGAATTTATGAACCTGGTTGAGTCCTTCAATCTGTCTCTACTCACCACTGGAGCCACGCACAAGCTTGGCCATACACTAGACCTAGTGCTTCCGTCTGGTCTCCCTACTTGTAACACAGATACTATCGATGCCTGTCTGTCTGATCATAGTGCTATTACAGTCGATATATCTCTGCCTTTCTCTCCCTCAAAGTCCTATCTTCCTGCTCATCAGTGATGGCCAGTAAGTTCTCTGAGGCTCTCATAGCCGCCCCCAACATCTGCACTATTGAGGCGTCTACCCCCAATTTCATCACCGACGACCTAATTTCTCTATTCAATACTACTTGCTCTTCCATCCTGGATTCTGTCGCTCCTCTTAAAATGAAAAAGCCTAAGCCTAAAGGTGAGCTGTAGCTCAATTACACCACCAGAGCCCTAAGAAGAGAATACAGAAAATGAGAACGGAAGTACAAATCTGATAAGCTTCAAATTTCCTTCGAACTCCTGAAAAACAACCTTCACAAATAGCAGGAAGCGGTAAAATCCGCAAGAACAAAATACTTTTCCACCCTTATCTCCAAAAATGCTCATATCTCCAAGGCCCTTTTTATCACCATCACCTCCATCCTTTGTCCTGCCCCCAGCACCAGTTTAACTGGGTCCCCGACTAAGTGCCAGGGATTTACTACATTTTTCACCACCAAGGTAAAGACCATAAGAATGAATACTTCCCCTCCCACCCGTGACCTGGCTGTCTCATTGGTCTGTTCTTCAAAATTAGATTGTTTCCAACCCATTACTCTACCCTCCCTTGTAAAACTGATCACCACCATGAAACCTACTACCTGCCCCCTCGACACTGTCCCCTCTGCCCTCCTAAAGGACGTCATCATAATAGCCGATCCCAGTATCCTCGCCATCGTCAACAGTTGTCTGGCCACTGGCACTGTACCTACCTGCTTCAAGCATGCGGTGGTCCAGCCACTCCTGAAAAAACCTAACCTCAACCCCACCTTGCAAAGCAACTACAGACCCATTTCAAAACTGCCTTTCCTCTCAAAAGCCCTTGAAAAGGTATTTTTAAGTCAATTTATGCCTTACCTTCACCAAAATACTATCTTGGAAACTTTCCCAATCAGTTTCAAGGCTCGCCATAGCACAGAGTCTGCCTTGTTGAAGGTACAAAATGACTTACTGCTCACCGTTGACTCCAGCGACTGTGCAATCCTGCTCCTTCTTGACCTCAGCGCAGCATTTGATACTGTCGACCACACCATCCTAATTCACCGTCACCGGTACGGGGTTGGTATTGATGGCACTGCCCTGAGCGGGTTCATCTCCTACCTCAAAGGTAGGAGTTTCTCTACCAACATAGGAAACTCTTTCTCCTCCCCAGCTAGTCTCTGCTGTGGGGTTCCACAAGGTTCTATCCTTGGCCCCATTTTCTTCTCCCTGTATATGCTCCCCTTAGGCCAAATCATTGAAAGGCACGGCATTTCCTTCCATTGCTACACAGACAATACACGACTCTGAAGTCCAAAAAACAATCAAATCTGCTTAACTTTACCCGCTGCCTCGAGGATATAAAGTGCTGGATGGCCCAGACCTTCCTCTAACTAAACGAGAGTAAGTCTGAGGTTATCCTTCTCGGCCCCTCGGACTCAATCAAACTGATAGAAGGCAGCATTGGAAGCCTTACCCCACTACTCAAACCTCACGTCAAAAACCTTGGCGTGATATTTGATTCAACACTGAAATTTGACAAACAAGTCAATGCCATGGTAAAAGCTAGCTTCTTTCAGCTTCGGATGATAGCTAAAATAAAATAATTCCTTCAGTTTGATGATCTCGAAAGATCATCCATACATTTATCTCCTCCCGCCTAGATTACTGCAACTTCCTTTACAATGGCATCAGCCAATCTTCCCTGTCCTGCCTGCAACTGGTCCAAACCGCCGTAGCGAGATTCCTGACGTGCACCCGAAAAGGGGACCACATCACCCCGATCCTGGCCTCTCTCCACTGGCTCCCTGTGTGGTTCCGAATAAATTTCAGGACTCTCCTCTTTGTCTACAAAGCCCTCAATGGGCTTGCACCCACCTACATTAAATGTCTTCTCACCCACTACACCTCCTCCAGGTCCCTCAGATCGGCCGACTTGGGGTTGCTGAATGTCCTGTGGTCTAGGCATTTAGCTCAGGGACAACCGCGTCTTTGCAGTCGCAGCTCCTAGACTGCCGAACAGCATCCCCCTCCCCATTAGAACTGCCCACCAGCCCGCATGCTCGTCAACCTTCAAAGCAGCGGTGTGAAATCACAGATAACAGTTGTTGAACTGAATATAGGAGGATTCAAGGAACTAGAACTACCAGCTGATTTTTATGAGAAAGGGTTAGGAGCAGAGGGCATGTAATCCCTCATCGTAACTCCCCATAAAATAAAGATCAAACTTCAAACTGGTAAGTTTTCGTTTAATCTTACTATTTTACTTCGGAGTCACGTGAGTGACTATGTGAAGATTTCAAAGCACTGTGATTTCATGCAGTGAACACGAGTCCATGTGTCACATACTGCATCAGTTGACCAAGGATGAATGAAATTATTAATGCATTCAGACATGACATAGATTTAAAACATGCTGATGCTTTTTAAAGAGCAAATGAAAATAATAGTGACCCCTCTCATCCAGGGGGAAACTATAAAACAGAACTTAAAATAGAATTGGCAAATACCCCCAGTCTGGCAATGTGTTTGTTATAAAACGTTTGGAAAGTTTGTTCGTTTGACCATCCTGCAGCCGCTAGGATGTGGTCCAGTGGCACGTCCATAACCCTCGCTGCTGACATAGTTGCAGCCCTGGTGGAGAGAGATTTGAAAATGTCAGTGTCCACTCCTGCATGAGCCAGAACCAGTTTTAACCAGCTGGAGATGGTCTGTACTGATGCCTTCTTATGAGTTTTTTTGTAACTAACAAACAATGCTAGTTCAGAGCCTCTAAGGCTCTTGGTGACCTTAATGTACTGCTGTAGATGTGTGACCACACACAACCGAAGGTCCATGGGGTATGCCATGAAAACTAGTTTGGGGCCTGACACCCTGGTCTGTTCTGCTTGACCAAGTCATAAACATAAAATGTTATACTATTTGCAGATATAACCATCCTGTCCAGTCGCAGTTTATGCAATGACTGGACCCATTGCACTGAAACCAGCACCATGAGCATGACCACTTTGTAAGTGAGTTTGGCCAAGGACAGGGATGTAGTTGGAGCCCAGCAGCGAAGCAGCGTCAGCACCACATTCACATCCCATATCTTCGAGTACCTGGGCCTGGGGGGATTTGAGTTGAAGATACCCTTCATGAACCTGGATATCAAAGGGTGAGATCCGACAGAGTGGTGTTCCGATCCCAGCAACAAGTATGATGATAAGGCACTTCTGGCACAATTAATGGCACTGTAACACAGTCTCTCATCAAAACATAGTTTTGAGAGGAATTCCAACACATCTGGTATATGTGCCGTGACATATGATATGTTGGAATGTAAACTGAACACTTCCCATTTGATATAGGAGATGTACTGTTTCTTGGTACTATCTCTCCAGGCCGCAGTGATCACATCCACCATACGATTTGAGAGTCTGAACCCCAGGAAAGGTCTTCTCAGAGTCTGCAAACCAACAAATTGATTCAATTATGTAGTGGATGGTTCGCCCCAGCCACAGGGTGAATCATCAGATTTCTGTATTTGGGAAAAGCCATAAAAGGCTCTGTTATCATTCCCAGTATGAGTGGGAACCATGGTTGTGTAGGCCAATCAGGCACTACCAAAATGCCTGAGGCTGAGTCTTGCTGGATCTTAAGCAAGCACAGACTGATGAGGCAAAATGGGGGGAATGCATAAAAGAACATTCCACCCCAGTGTAGCGAGAATGCATCTACCGCCACTGCCCCTGGGTCTGGCTCCCATGCAACATATTTTGGTAACTGGCGATTGAGTCTGGATGCAAACAAATCAACATCCGATATTCCATACCGAGCAACAATGTCGTTAAACACTAGATGATTCATTCTGTGTTGTCATTGAATTTCCATGAACAGGTTTCCGCCACCATGTTGAATCTACCTGGTAAGTAGGTAGCTGAAATCCAAATGTTTCTTGTATTACACCAGTGCCAAATAAGGTTAGGCAATTTATCACAGGATACTGACTTGATTCCACCCATGTGATTAATGTATGCCACCTCTGTAGTGCTGTCAATCTGAAGTTGAACATGCAAATGATGCATATTCCCACAATAAGACTTCAACCCATAGAGTGCTCCCAGCTACCCTAAGTAGTTAATACCATGTAACTGAAGAATTGACGACTCATGCACATTCCATCTGCCACTGCAGCTAGAGATGGTATTAGTAGCTCCTCATCCTAGAGCACTAGCATCAGTTTGTAATATAACTGAAGGTTTGTCGACCAAAATTTTCCTGGAGCAATGCCAAATATTAGTCATCCACCATTGTAACTCAGAAATGGCTTCAGCTGGCAATCGCATTGGTGAGGTTCATGACACGACTTCTCAAGTACCCCTTTTGTGTTTAATTCTTGAATTTCAGCTGTACATCCAAACCTTCCTGTTCTGAATGAACAAATGTCCGGTATGGTGTATGCTGTGTGGGTGGAAACGAACTGGGAAGGAATTTCGATTTGGAACCTTTGTATGCTGCGCAGTATGAACGGATCTGATGTTATCCAACTTCATTCATTCAAAATCAAGTGCAGCCTCCCACCAACTTGTAACTGATCCACACACCCTATGTTCCAGAAAGAACCAGACCCACCTACCTCCATGGTTACCGATGGATGAATGGTTTTTATTTCCGCCCCTGAGGTTTGGGGGGTAGGACTGATGGAGTGCGCCAACTGCGCACCTTTGACGAGGGCCGGCTTGGGCCTTGGCCTAAAATAGACCTCTGCCAAAGTGTTCGGCCTTCGAGCTGCCACCAGCTTCAGTGAACCTTTTGCTGTTGAAGGGAGCATAGCGGTGCTGCCACCGGAATGATGAAGCTTTGCTTGTTGATGGGACCTTCATTAGCCCGACAGCTTTCACTTCTTCATCGCAGATCTTCTCCGAACAAAGAATTTGCCGGTTGTACGTTGCTGGCCCTGCACAGTCCCATAAACTTGGGGTTCAGGGCAGGTCGGATGGCATTTTTACTTAGGCAGTTAATTTCAAAATGTGTGTTGCACATTAATGCCAGGGCATTCTGTTGCACATCAGACAGGGGACCCCCATCAACAGACCTGGCAAAAGCCATGATGCCTGAAGCCAGCAACTTTAGTATTCTCTGGAGCTTCACCTCCTGGGCTCTGATGCCCCCTCCGATGTAACCCCAGATGGAGCTGTTAACAGCCGGCACATTTAGCGAAGTACAATTAGCAGGTGTGTGGTACTTCATAGAAGTTTCTGCCATTGCATGTTCTTGGAGCTGGTGTGATGCAAGGTAATTGATGCTCGTAGCCAATTCCTCCTTCAGCGGCTCCCCTGTTTGTGATGGTATCGCAAACTTTGATGCCATAGCAGGCAAATCTTTTTCACGCAGCTCATGCCTCGTGGTATGCTCTCCGGCCATACCTCCGAACTTTGAGTCAGTCCAAAACTGACCCCGAATGCTCCCCTCCTCAGAGGGAGACATTGTGCAGCCTTGAACCAGGCTCTGCCGCAGGCCCCGAGGAGACCCGCACCAATATAACTCCGTTCCCTGGAGCATATCATGATGGAACATCCTTTCCATCAGGTGCTCCAACCAGGTTAAATGTCCGAAGACGCTATCCATTGTAGGAGGGGAACCCGAGTCAACAGACTTTCATTTGGCTTTCCCTCCTAGCGGGGTTGCCAAGATGCTTTCGACAGGCACCAAGTCTGAAGCCGCTGGCCGCACCACCAGCAACTCGGAAGGTGAAATCGACGGCCGCCCGCTACCAGTACTCCCGCGTTCTTCCTTAGCTGGTTTCCTCACAGCCTGTCAAGACTTTACCCTGGATTTTTCCATAATAGTTCGCACTTGAAGCTCTGCAATCAAGAATTACCAAACAAAAAACGATCAGAATAAGTTTTAACACGTACCTGTAGGGTTTATAAACTTACCGCTGGAGGAGCGACGCGCCTGCCAGCCAGTCGTTGCGCAATGCGTTATACGTAATTGACGTGCATGCGGGCTGGTGGGTTTCTTCATGTAGTCACTCACGTGACTCCGAAGTAAAATTACCGATATACCATAATTTGTGGAAATCAAGAATGCCATCTGCCATTAATTGTAGTATGAACTGGGCGAGGGGTGAGGTATTTCTGTTATGAGGAGAGATCAAAAAGGTTAGTATTTGGAACAGAGAACGTAAAGAGTGAATTAATGTTTTAATATGCTGAGAGTTTCTGGTTGAATGGATAGTTGAAGATAATGACCAAGATTGGCCTGTACTTAGAGTTTTATGGAATGAAAGATAAGAAGGGTCTCAATTCAAATCATTACCCATTCCTTCTATCCATAGATGCTGCCTGTTCAGCGGAGTTACTCCAGTTGAAAACCAGAGCAAGCTTCAGTAGCCTTTCTTTAGTTTTAGTTTAGTTTAGAGATATAGCGCAAAACACTTTGGCCCACCAAGTCTGCCCCAACCAGCGATCTCCACACACAAACATTTTCCTACACACACACACACACACACACACACACACACACACACACACACACACAATGGGACGATTTACAATTCTACTTGTAAACCAGAGCAAGGCATTAGCCTACAAATCTATACAGTTTGTAAGATTATTTGATTCTATGGCCCTTTGTAATTGTTCTATGATTAAAGATATTGTAAAACATAATAAAGTTAAAAGGCACAAATCAGTGTATTATAGCACAATAATTATTAAGTACACTTTTTTGCTTTCACTGCTGCACCAGCTCATTTTTTTTCAAACCACTTGAAAATTGCTCTGTCTTCATCAGATCTTCACAGTGTTGAACCTCATCTTCAATTGTGATTACTATTTTATATCATATGGAATTGTTGATTTAAAACTCTAACGTGCTTCACTGGGAATTTATAAGTTGAGTTTATAAGTTGACTTAAAGCCCTGTTCCACTGTACGAGTTCATTCAAGAGTTCTCCCTGAGTTTTCCCTGATTCGAACTCTGAGATTTATGGTAATGGCCGCTCGTAAGTACTTGGGGCTCTTGTGGGCATTTTTCAACATGTTGAAAAATTTTTGCGAGTCTTCCTGAGCTTACTTGCCATGAGCAAGTCTTCCTGAATACCTGCCGTTAGCTTTACCAGCCGCTAAGAAACGTCCCCGAGCTCCAACAAACCCGCTACGTTCATTCTACGTGCTTACCACGAGTTTGATTTTTTTTTTTTGATACTCGGGAGAGCACTTGAAAGAACTCGTACAGTGGGACATCATGGTAAAGACATTGCCTACTCCTTTTCTCCAGAGATGCTGCGTAACCCGCTGAATTTCTTCAGGATTGTTTGTCTACTTATGTTAAAGACATTTACATTTAAAAAATATTGAGGTAACCTTTTTTTTTGTTTTACAGCAGCATTCTTTCAAATAGTTTACTTCTAAAGTCATCTCTGATTTAACTCATTGGAGCCCAGTGTTAGTTAATCCCCTGGAAAATTGTTCCAATGTTAACCTGGGCTGAACCAACGTACCAACATCAGAGGAATATGATGTGCAGAAAATAGCTACAGAAGTGATTCATGCATCAGAAGACTTGAAAGATAATGAGAAATGGTTGAATGTAGGGAATGATGGCGAGGTTTCAAATGCTCCAAATTACATAGGGGTAAATGGTTCATCTTAGTAGCATGCACAAAACAGGCAACATTATAGCAACTGTGTGTTTTCCCTTTCCAAAATTCAGTTGCATTGCAATCAAAGGAACTAGTTATTGGATTTAAGCCAGCTACACCTTTATATTAAGACAATGCACATGCGAAATGTGCAAATCAATTGTGCTGGTTCTAACAACACAACAAAGAATCCACTTCTAATGTACCCCAGAACCAATTTGACATGAGGCACCCTACATACCCAATGAATACAATCAATACAATATTTCCTCCTCCCCTCTGTCCTTTTCCCTCTGTCCTCTTCCTTCCTTCCTTCTCCCCTGCCCATCCCACTTACACTTCTTCTGCCTCCTTGTAGACTTCTACCACCCAATAAACCTCCAACTCCCAATAAGTATCATCCCCTACATGTCCTTGTAAGCCTTCCTGCAAGTCCCCCTCTATAGATTATTTGCCACGCATTTTTCACTATGTAATTGATTTCAGCTCAAATCCAAATAATTTTTTAGCCTGCGATAGACAAATTAAGTTAAAACATAAGTCCAAAGTGCAGTTGGGCCGGCAGAAACAGCCATGAATTTTGTGCTTGTTATGATTATTTATTATTTACCCAACCAGTGAGCCCCCACCCCCCATCCATGTGATAACCATTTGTGAGCATTTGGCCCTGAGCTGATTAAAGCAATGGGTTAAGAAAGATCATTCAGATCATTTTATCTATTAATTCATAACAATGAAAGCATTGCAATTACTGCAATGCACTTGTGGCTATTGGGAAGATGTTTCAAGCCGGAATAAACAGTTGGTGGAAATAGATACATGATTATGGCACTGCTGGCAACTAAAATACATTGGATTTGTTAGGATTCTGAGTTTTGCCTATCAGAACGGAAAAATAAATATAATATGGTGAAAAGTAAATACAGTGAAGATAGATGAGTGCAAACATTAACCCCTGGAAAACTATTGCCAATGGTGATGCAAAACTAAGATTTGGAATCCCAACTTGATGACGTCCACAATTGATTGGCATTGAGTAACACCCAGCTGCACTTTCCTTGGCCTCTGTGAAATACGGGGTCTTACGGATAATGTAAGTTGATATTGATTGGACTTTTGTTGTTGAGAAACACTAATGGCCATAATTGCCTTGAGCCTGGGCTGGTTTTGGCAAATAGCCCACGTTCCATTTACATGCAACTCATTCACAAAACTCATACAGCTGGAAATATCACTTCCTGTGAATTGGTAGAACACCAGCGTTAATTTTTAAACATTTCTACCAATTTAACGCAAGTCATTTAATAGGGGAGAATATCTGTTTAGCAGTCCAAATGTGCAGATCTTTGCATTCAGTATGTGGATAAGAGGACATGATTAATTTGAGCTTTGACATTTAACCAACAGCAACAATTAGTATTCTAATTTTATTTTTATCACATCGACGACTGCTTTGGTGTCACCTCATGCACCCACACACAACTGACTGACTTCATCCATTTCACCACCAACTTCCATCCGGCACTCAAATACACTTGGACCATTTCCGACATTTCCCTACCATTCCTTGACCTCACCATCTCTATTGAAGGTGATACACTCCTGACCGACATCCACTACAAACCAACTGACTCCCACAGCTACCTGGACTACTCTTCCTCCCACCCTGCTTCCTGTAAGGACTCCATCCCCTATTCCCAATTCCTCCATCTACGCCGCATCTGCTCCCAGGATGAGGTGTTCCACACCAGGTCATCACAAATGGCATTCTTCAGAGAACGGGGATTCCCCTCCCCCATTATAGATGAGGCTCGCACCAGGGTCTCCTCCATACCCCGCAACACTAACCTCTCTCCCCATTCCCCCACTCGCAAACAGGGCAGAGTCCCCCTGGTCCTCACTTTTCACCCCACCAGCCGGCAAATACAACACATAGTCCTCCGCCAGTTTCGCCACTTCAATGTGACCCCTCCACTCGCCACATCTTCCCATCTCCCCCCCGTCTGCATTCCTCAAAGACCGCTCCACCCGCAACTCCCTTGTCAATTCTTCCCTTCCCTCCCGCTCTACCCCTTTCCCGGGCACTTTCCCTTGCAACCGCAAGAAATGCTACACTTGTCCCTTCACCTCCCCCCTCCACTCCTATCAGGGACCCAAGCAGTCCTTCCAGTTCCGACAGAGGTTCACCTGCACCTCCTCCAACCTCATCTACTTCATCCGCTGCTCCAGATGCCAGATGATCTATATTGGTGAGACCAAGCGAACACCTCCGCTCGGTCCACAATAACCAAGCCGACCTCCCGGTGGCTCAGCACTTCAACTCCCCCTCCCATTCCGTATCCGACCTCTCGGTCCTGGGCCTCCTCCACGGCCAGAGTGAGCAACACCGCAAGTTGGAGGAACAGCACCTCATATTCCGCTTGGGGAGTCTGCATCCTCTGGGCTTGAACATTGAATTTTGTCAATTCTGTTAACCCTTGCTGTCTCCGCCCCTTCCCACTTCTCCCTCAGCCCTCGGGCCCTGGCATTCCCTCTCTCTCCATCTCCCTCCCCCACCCTAGTCGCACTAGCTTCTCATTTGCACACTACAAACAGCTTACAATGGCTTGTTCCTTTTATCATCGATACTTTTTTGCATATCTTTCATTCATTGTTCTTCATCTCTCCACATCACCGTCTATATCTCTCGTTTCCCTGATCCCTGACCAGTCTGAAGAAGGGTCTCGACTCGAAACGTCGCCTTTCTCCTTCACTCCTTAGATGCTGCTGCACCCGCTGAGTTTCTCCAGCCTTTTGTGTACCTTCTAATTTTATTTGTGGATTAATGTCTTCAATGAAACTGTGAGGTTTATTTCCTCCAATAGTGCAAACTTAATTGCTAGTTGCAGCAGAAGAAATTGGTGACCATATATTTAATTGTCAATTTCAGCCCAGGTCTCTGAATGAAAAATGTTAATGACCTCTTTTGGGCAGTTTTGAATTTCCCTGTAAATTCATCCAGGTATGTTCTGGATCAGTTAACATCTGCATATCTGACCCAATTTCTATGGCAAGTGTTGACATTCCCAATGCAACATTGCTTTTAGACTGGAAATGTACTACCATACCTTACTTACATTCTGCTATGTAACTTTAAGCATTGAATGTGCAGTCTTCTCGATATCATGTGAATATTTAAGGGGCTGTCCCACTGCGGCGAACTAATCTGAGAGTATAGAAGAGTTTGCCCTTCGACTCAAACTCGCAACATGGTTGACACGTGGTCCGAGGCGGTTCTACGAGATCACTGGAACTCTCCTTCATGCTCAAGGGAAGTTCCCGAATACTCAGTTAGGTCGAGGAAAAATTTTCAGCATGTTGAAAATTTTTCCGCTAGTAAAAATTGGTCGGCATGGTTCTTTTGAACGTAGTGCAGTGGAGTGGGGTTGCTATGTAGTTACAGGAAGTTGAGGGCAGCCGTAGGCAATTTCCTTCGCTGACTGGGCATTTTAATTGGCTCATAGGAGATTTCAGGACCAAGGAAAACCGACTGGTAAGTTAAATGCCCGCTAAACTTTATTATGTTGGCTGGCTTCTTAAAACTGCCTCCACTACTTCTCTCCTCTTCTCTCCCCCTCTCTCACTCCCCCCCCCCCCTCCTTTCCGCGCTCTCTATAGGACTTACCGTACACGGTGCAGCAGTCTTTGAACTTCTTGTTCATTGTGGGTGAGAATTTCTGACAGCACTCCCCTGCTTTCCCTGGCCCTCGCCTTTATGATGTGTTTGTGTGGTCGGTCAATCTAGCTCGCAGTTTCATCGCTGACGGTCGATCCAGCTCGAGGTTTTTCAGGTGAGTGCTCTCGAGCTTGAAGGTCGAAGACAGTCGCATAAGGTCGCGTCAGTGTGACAGGCCATTTATATCATGATCATGATTGGATAGGAAAGTCTTAGGAGTTTCTAAATTCTCAGTAATGTAACAAATTTACAGACAGACAGGTAAACTAAGTATGTGCCACAAATTAGAAAGACAATATGCATGTAGGAATTGTTATGTCTTGTAAATAAACCTCTGCTTCTTTAGTAACATATGCTTTGTCTAGTAGAAACAAATGCTGGAGTAACTCAGCAGGACAAGCAGCATCTCTGTAGAGAAGGAATGGGTGACTTTTGGGTCGAGGTGCTTCTTCAACCTGACCCAACCTGAAACATCGCCTATTCCTTCTCTCCAGAGATGCTGCCTGTCCCGCTGAGTTACTCAGGCATTTTGTGTCCAAAGAAACATACACATAGAAAATAGGTGCAGGAGGAGGCCATTCGGCTCTTTCAGCCAGCACCGCCATTCATTGTGATCATGGCTGATCGTGCCCCATCAATAACCCGTGCCTGCCTTCTCCCCATATCCCTTGACTCCACTAGCCCCTAGAGCTCTATCTAATTCTCTCTTAAATCCATCCAGTGACTTGGCCTCCACTGCCCTCTGTGGCAGGGAATTCCATAAATTCACAACTCTCTGGGTGAAAAAGTTTTTTCTCACCTCAGTCTTAAATGACCTCCCCTTTTTTCTAAGACTGTGCCCCTGGTTCTGGACTTGCCCAACATTGGGAACATTTTTCCTGCATCTAGCTTGTCCAGTCCTTTTATAATTTTATATGTTTCTATAAGATTGCCCCTCATCCTTCAAAACTCCAGTGAATCTATCTTCGGTTTCAACCAGCATCTGCAGTTCATTCCTGTACTTTGTCTCATTGCATTTATAAAAATATTGCAAACTGCAGACAAGGATAATAGTAAGATTAAACGAGAACTTACCAGTTTGATGTTTGATCTTTATTTTATGAGTTACGATGAGGGACTACGTGAAGAAACCCTTCCAGCCGCACGTGCGTCAATCTTCAAAGCAGTGGTGTGAAATCACAGGTAATAGTAAATGAAGTATAATAGTAAGAGAACAGAAGACTAGAACTACCTGATAATATTCATGAGAGTTGGGAGCGGAGGGCACGTAATCCCTTATCGTAACTCTTCATAAAATAAAGATCAAACTTCAAACTGGTAAGTTCTCACTTAATCTTACTATTTTACTTCGGAGTCACGTGAGTGACTACGTGAAGATTTCAAAGCTCTGTGATTTCACGCTGTGTGAAACGAGTATACACAACCACAACTGCTTCATTGACAAATGAAGGAAAAACATTCATAATGCATAGTCATGACATAGATTTAAAACATGCTGATGCTGTTTAAATGAAGTAATAATATTTCCATCTCTCACCTCACCAAGATGGAAAGTATAACCAGAACATAAATAAAGTTTACAAATACCGCCAGTTCAGCAATGGGTTATGATAAATGTTTGGAGATTTGTTCGTTGGACCATGCTGCAGCCGTAAGGATGTGGCCCAGTGGAACGTAATACCCTTGCTGCTGATGTTGTAGCAGCCCTGGAATCAGAATCCATTCGTACATACCGCAAACTCCATTTTATCATCTGGAGTGGCTTGAACAGATACGTTCTTCTACGTTTTTTGTGACTAACAACATTGCTAGTTCAGAACCTCAAAGGCTCTTGGTGACCTTGACGTATTGTTGTATATATGTGTGCTTACGTTACCAAGGTCCCCTGGTGTGCCTGTGACTATTTTGAGCCCTGACACCCCTTCTGCTCTGCTCAAGTATTTATAAACATAAACTATTATATATTATTATTTACAGATGAAATCATCCTGTACCGTCGCAATTATATAGCGACTGAACCTGCTGCGCTAACCAGCGCCAGAAAGATAACTACCTAATGAGCTCCAGTCAAAGTCAAACATGTAGCTGCAGCCCCCTGGTGAAATAGTTTTAACAAATGTCAACATCCCATACGGCATTGTACTGGTCGTGGAAGACCTTGTGTTAAGATATCCTTATAACTTGATATCCGGGCTGAACCCGACCGAGCGGGTCTTATTTGCTACAGCCAATTCAATGAGAAGGCACGTTGGCACAGTTAATGGCCTTACAACTTAATTATTGACAAAAGATCATTTAATGTGGACTCCAAACGTCTGTAGTCTACACCATTTTCAATGTAACACGAGCTTTAAACAAACTGTTTTCATCCCTTGGAATAAAAAAACCCTGCCTTTTTGGTGCTATTCAAGCACTGTGAACACATAGAAGGATAGATGTAACAACCCAAGCCTTAGGGCAGTTTATTGAATCTGCAGAAGATAATTTGATTTATCATGCAACAGCTAATTTCCGAAGCCTCAGGCTGAACCAGCAAAGTTACATTTAAAATAACCATATAAGGCTGTATTATTATTATTCCTGACAAATCAGGAATCAACGTTGCATAAACCAATTACACAATAGGACCTAAAACAGGCTCTGAATTACTGTATTTGAAGCCCCGATTGATAAAGCAAATGGAGAAAGACATAAAAGACCTTCCTTCTCCTTTTAGCGAGAATGTATGTCTCGCCACTGTTATGCCACATATTTTGCAACCTGTGAATAAGCATGAAAAACAAACATATCTATATTTGGTGTTGAACCAGAGTTTCATAATACGGTGTGATTCAACATCAATTCTGTGTTGCCATTGACCTATACTTGATAATTCTCCTGTGGCAAACTAGATTATGTAACCATTACAGTAGTCTTTAATTGATTGCACCCATGTGACTGACATATGCCACCATCATAATGTATCAACATGGAAGTTGAGCCTGCAGATATGCATATTTGCTCAATCACTCTTTAACCCATACAATTCCCATAGGGTCTTTAGATAGTTGATACCAATAAGTGAAGAATCGGCAAGTCATGCAAATATGCTGCACCTCCAAACAGGAGATAATATTCGCAAATTATCGTCTGCCGTGAACGGCAACTGTGGCCCGATTTTTCCGAGCCAGTCTTGCAAGACAATCCTGGCCCTTATACTGAGCCTGCACAATTATAACTTGCTTGGAATGCTAGTATTGTCCAGTTTTACATAGTTAGACCCCTCAAGTAGATGATAATGTCTCAATCATTTGTATTATCCAACCAAGTGTACATCCTACCAAATTGTAAGTGGTCCCTTAATTATCGAGTAACACAGGTAATACGCATGGAACCTCTGGCCAACTTCCATGCAGCCACCAGCTTCAGTGGACCGCTACTGCCGATCTATGAAGCCTTACTCATTCAATAGCTTGTGCTTCGTCCTCTAGGTATCGCCTATGAAATAGGTCTTACCTGAATAGAAGATTTGGCAGCCGGATCTATTGTCCCCCTGATAGCGGTGTTCACTGTATATGTGTCTGAATGGCAACCTTGCTACCAAGCATGGTATGTCTGATATGTGCCCTTCATCGCTAATGGCCCTAAATTGGAAATTGCGCCAGTAGCGCCTTGTAGCAGGCCTGCTTAATGTCTCCCTCATGAAGGAGGAGAGCATGCATGCTCCACGGCTATACCCGCAGACTCAGCGTTAGATTATATTTACTCGGCATGCTCCAATCTTACATGAGGGAGACATTAAGCAGCCCTGATATAAAGTGCTGCTGGAGCGGCTTCAACAGTACGCCGACTTTGCCGTGGACCCGGCATTAGACTAATACTGACGCTGCATGCTCTCCTCCTACATGAGGGAGACATTAAGCAGGCCTGCTACAAGGCGCTGCTGGCGCAATTTCCCATTTAGGGCCATTAGCACCATTTTGCAATATAATGAAATATTCACCTGACAACTACTGGAGCAGTAATGAATACTGTTTGTCCATCATTGTGACATTAGTAACTTCAGCTGGTGATAACAAGTTGTGTTAACAATGACCTACATGGCACTTTATAGTTTACCATTTAAACAGTTCTCCTACTTGCACAGCTGAATCCCATCTATACTATTGCCAAAATCTAACGACTAGAAGGCTGTTTTATAACAACAAAGCTGTTACAGGAGTCTATTGACTGCAATCTGTTGCCCAGGCCGGCGTCAATGGCCAATTGAATAGCTAAAGGTAAATCCCAATGTCCTTCAAGTCTATTTGATAGCAACTTAATCTTAACTGGATAGAGGAGCCCAATTTCTCAAATAAAATTTGAGATATAAACAGTGGATTTTAGCACATTCATAACGTGTTTTTGAACTTTAAGTAGCCCTCTTTGAATGCTTTTTTGTCATCATTCTGTTATATTGCCTTATCCTAGCAATGCCTCCTCATCCCCCATGATCACTGTAAATGGGAATACCGTACTAAGCAGCCTATTCCCATGAAGCAGCTGGGTATTGCTGGCACCCATGAAGCAGCCCTGAGCAAAGGTGCTGCTGCCGCAGCAATTCCCATCGGCCATTATTTGCCATAGATTTGGCGTTCTCATGAAGCAGCCCTGAGCAAAGGTGCTGCTGGCACCGCCTCTCCACTAGGCTAGTCTGCCATAACTTGGCATCCCCCTGGAGCACTCCTGAGCAACTGTGCTTCTGGCACAGCCTCTCCAATATGTTGGCACTGCCATAACTTGGCATCCCCATGAAGCAGCCCTACGTAAAGGTGCTGCTGGTACAGCCTCTCCAATAGTCATAAATTTAACTGCCGGCGCGGGCTCTCATATTAACCCGTGCTGGCCCAACTCCTGCTGTAGGAGTGTCTCTAGATTCACATTTCCGGAGGTAAACCCTCCCAACATCTTTCTTTATCGGACTGACCATTTTTGTTTGTTGTCCCCTTATCCTGGGGATGATTGCGGTTTGTGAAATGCATTGCTGGATTTCCCCCCCCGACAATCCATATATATATACACACACACACACACACACACATATATATGTATGTATATGTGTACACATATATATGTGTATATGTATATGTATATGTGGGTGTATATATATATATATATATATATGTATATATATATATATATATATATATATATATATATATATATATATGTATATATATATATATATATATATATATATTATATATATATGTATATATATATACAATATATATATATATATATATACACACACACACACACACATATATATATATATATATGTGTATATATATATATATATATATATATATATATGTGTGTGTATATATATATGTGTGTGTATATATATATTATATATATATATATATATATGTGTGTGTATATATATATACACACACACACACACAGAAACACACACACACACACATATATATATATTATATATATATATTATATATGTATATGTATATATATATATATATATTATATATATACATACATATATACATATATACACATATACATATATTACATATATATACATATATATATATATATATATACATATACATATACATATACCGAGGTTCCTGTAGGAGACCTAAAACAGGTAAGGAATACCACTTACCTGAAGTTTAGACTTACTGCTGGAGGAGCTCCGTTGCTCCAACCGGTCGCCTGCACGAATGCGTCTGAAGTAATGACGCACGTGCGGCTGGATGGGGTTCTTCACGTAGTCACTCACGTGACTCCAAAGTAAAATAGTTTATCTTTGAACATTGCTGACTCCCACTTAGCACTATATCCTTACCCCCTCCGGATGTTCACCATCCCCCCGGACCTCCCCCTCTCCGACATCGAACGGTCTGTCCTCAGCAGAGGTCTCACCTTTGTCCCCCTCCGTCCCCACCTCAATGAGTTCCGCGCCCACCACGACTTGGAGCTCTTCTACCGTCGCCTCCGCCTCACAGCGTTCTTCCACGGGAAGAAGCCCTCGCCCCCCACTGATGATCCCTTTTCCTGTCTCCCACGTACCGCCTCCACTTGGACCCCCCCTCGTAGCCTTCCGGCTGTAGAACTATTTATCCAGAACTGCCGTCGGGACATCAACCGCCTCGACTTCTCCACCCCCCTGTCTCACTCCAATCTCTCCAGCCCTGAACGTACTGCCATCGACTCACTCCGTAACAACCCAGACTGGGTTATCAAACCCGCCGACAAGGGAGGTGCCGTGGTAGTCTGGCGCGTCGATCTCTACAAAGCGGAGGCCGCGCGCCAACTCTCGGACACCTCCTCCTACTTACCCCTGGACCATGACCCCACTGACGAACACCAGGCCACCATCTCGAGCACCATAACCGACTTCATCAACTCCGGCTCCCTACCCCCCCGAGCCTCCGACCTCATCGTTTTCCAGCCCCGCACGGCCCGATTTTACCTTCTCCCCAAAATCCACAAACCCGACTGCCCTGGCAGACCCATTGTCTCTGCCTGTTCGTGCCCCACCGAACACATTTTCCACATACCTTGACGCCATCCTATCCCCTTTGTTAAATCTCTCCCCACCTATGTTCAAGACACCTCAGACACTCTCCGTCGGCTCCGTGCATTCCATTCTCCAGGCCCCCATCCTCTCATCTTTACCATGGACGTCCAGTCACTCTACACCTCCATCCCCCACCAGGACGGTCTCAAAGCCCTCCGGTTCTTCCTCGACCAGAGGAGCAACCCATACCCGTCCACGGACACCCTCCTCCGCCTAGCAGAGTTGGTCCTCACCCTCAATAACTTCTTTTGATTCCTCCCATTTCCTCCAAACACAAGGCGTAGCTATGGGCACACGCATGGGCCCCAGCTACGCTTGCCTCTTTGTTGGGTACGTCGAACAATCCTTGTTCTCGGCGTACCAGGGCCCCATCCCCGACCTCTACCTCCGTTACATCGACGACTGCTTTGGTGTCACCTCCTGCACCCACACACAACTGACTGACTTCATTCATTTCACCACCAACTTCCATCCGGCACTCAAATACACTTGGACCATTTCCGACATTTCCCTACCATTCCTTGACCTCACCATCTCTATTGCAGGTGATACGCTCCTGACCGACATCCACTACAAACCAACTGACTCCCACAGCTACCTGGACTACTCTTCCTCCCACCCTGCTTCCTGTAAGGACTCCATCCCCTATTCCCAATTCCTCCGTCTACGCCGCATCTGCTCCCAGGATGAGGTGTTCCACACCAGGTCATCACAAATGGCCTCATTCTTCAGAGAACGGGGATTCCCCTCCCCCACTATTGATGAGGCTCGCATCAGGGTCTCCTCCATACCCCGCAACACTGCCCTCGCTCCCCATTCCCCCACTCGCAAACAGGGCAGAGTCCCCCTGGTCCTCACCTTTCACCCCACCAGCCGGCAAATACAACATATAGTCCTCCGCCAGTTTCGCCACCTCCAACGTGACCCCTCCACCCGCCACATCTTCCCATTTCCCCCCCTGTCTGCCTTCCGCAAAGACCGCTCCCTCCGCAACACCCTTGTCAATTCTTCCCTCCCCTCCCGTTCTACCCCTTCCCCGGGAACTTTCTCTTGCAACCGCAAGAAATGCAACACTTGTCCCTTCACCTCCCCCCTCCACTCCTTTCAGGGACCCAAGCAGTCCTTCCAGGTCCGACAGAGGTTCACCTGCACCTCCTCCAACCTCATCTACTGCATCCGCTGCTCCAGATGCCAGATGATCTATATCGGTGAGACCAAGCGGAGGCTTGCCGATCGCTTCGCCGAACACCTCCGCTCGGTCCGCAATAACCAACCCGACCTCCCGGTGGCTCAGCACTTCAACTCCCCCTCCCATTCCGCATCCGACCTCTCGGTCCTGGGCCTCCTCCACGGCCAGAATGAGCAACACTGCAAGCTGGAGGAACAGCACCTCATATTCCGCTTGGGGAGTCTGCATCCTTTGGGTCTGAACATTGAATTTTCTCAATTCTGTTAACCCTTGATGTCTCCTCCCCTTCCCACCTCTCCCTCAGCCCTCGGGCCCTGGCATTCCCTCATCTCTATCTCCCTCCCCCACCCCAGTCGCACCAGCTTCTCATTTTCACACCACAAACAGCTTACAATGGCTTGTTCCCTTTATCATCGATACTTTTTTGCATATCTTTCATTCATTGTTCCTTATCTCTCCACATCACCGTCTATAATCTCTCGTTTCCCTGATCCCTGACCAGTCTGAAGAAGGGTCTCGACCCGAAACGTCGCCTATCTCCTTCGCTCCTTAGATGCTGCTGCACCCGCTGAGTTTCTCCAGCTTTTTGTGTACCCTAGCACTATATCTAATTGTATGCAATATTTTCATGTCACTGCGTTCATCTTTGTCAAAGGCCTCCATGTTTAGATTTAGATTGTCAGGTTTATTATTGTCATGTGTGCTTAGGTACAATGAAAGGCTTTGTTTTGCATGCTATAAAATCAGATAAAATAATAATATACATGAATGCAATCCAGTCAAACTAAAGGACAATACATTGAGCAAAGAGGGAAATGCAGAGTGCAGAATAAAGTCCAATGCCCACAATGGAGTAAAGTGAATTGGACAGTATTCTAATTTGTGGAAGGACCATTCAGGAGCCAGATAATAGAGGGCAAGTAGCTGTTCCTCAAGTTGGTGATGCTCGCTTTCAAGATTCTGTGGCTTCTGTTGGATGGGAAGATGGAGAAGAAGGAGTGACTGGGGTGGGACAACTTTTTGATAGTGTTGGCTCCATTCTGGAGGCAATGCGATGTGTAGATGGAATCGATGGTGACAAGACTGGTCTGTGCGATGTGCTGGGCTACATCTAGAGTTTTCTTCAAATTCTTCTGGACATGGGCTTGGCTGTTCCCAAAACGAGCTGTGGTGCCACCTGACAATATGCATCCTACTGTACATCTGTTGTATTTTGTCAGAGTTATTGGAGACATGCCAAATTTCCACAATCGTCTAAGGAAGTAGATATAATGGTGTGAGTTTTTGGCTGTCATATCAATTTGGTTGGCACATGGCAAATATTTGGTAATATTAACACCAAACAACTTGAAGCTCTCAACCATTTCTACTTCGGCACCTTTGATGCTGATTGGGGCGTATACTCCACCACGCTTCATAAAGTCGATAACTACCTCCATCGTCTTGCTGACATTGAGGGAAAGTTTATTGTCCTGACTCCATGTTATTTTGTTGTTTTTCTTCTTCCTACACTCCATTTTATAATTGTCTGTGATCCGGCCGACCACAGTAGGAGACTGATAACACATTTCCGTGGTGTATTATTGGGGATTATTGTGGAGGGGGTGTTGTCACCTTTCCTCATTTATTGTAATCTGTGGATAAGAGAGTTGAAAATCCAGCAGCAGAGGTTGTGGTGAAGTGGGAGCTAGTGTGAGGTGCTGAACCTTAGTTCCAGGAGATTGGGGATGAGTTTGGATGGGATGATGGTGTTGAAGTTGAGGCTATAATCGATCAATAGGGGTCTACCATAGGAGTCTTTGTGTTTAAGGGTTCCAGCGATGAGTTTAGGGCCAGGGAAATGGCATCTACTGTGGACCTGTTGCAAGTGTGGCAACAAGAGTACATTGCACCGTAAGGTGCAATGGGGAAGGAGAGTGACCTTGTCAAGGCTATGATATGCACCAACTATAGCACTGTTCCTGTTAAACCAGAGCAGGACAAGATGACTGGCTGACTAACTCTATTGAAAGCTGTCTCTATTTGACCTGGGGAACGATCCATCTTATGGATTGGAAGAATCTTTTCAGACACTTAAAAGTCACACTTTGAAACATTGTTGGAAAGATATGATGACATGTTTTATGACAACTCCACTGGCATAGGAGTAGAATACTCACATAAGAGTATGATACTTACATTCATATCAGGCCAAATGCAAAGCTGACATTGTTCCCTCACATTCTAAAGAGTCAAGTTAAGAGAGAAAGGTGTAAGCTAGAACAAAATGATGTTCTGTATGCGATAAATAATGTTCAATCCTGGCAACATCCTTTGACATTCTTGGGAATTTTTTTTCTTTGAGTTAATCACATCTTTCCTACAAAATGATGACCAGATCTGCACACAATACTCCAACTGCAGCCTAATTGGCTTGTCCCACTTAGGTGATTTTTCAGGCGACTGCTGGCAACTGTCAAGTGGAACATATACACACATCGCTTTCTTCACCAGCCTGTTAAGCAGGCGGGGGACAGGGCAAGTGAAATTCACATGGTGCAAAGTCAATGTGATACACACCTCGATGAACAGGAAGATTGGCACTGTAATTAAGACGGTGAAAGCACAGTGTACGGGAAGAGTCACATAAGTCCTTTAAAAGAGGGAGGAGAGGGGGGGGGAAGGGGGGAAGAAGGAGTGGAGATAACTTTTAGGAAGCCAGAGATACACAGCTGTGAAGCTCGGCGGACATTAACATTACCGGTCAGTTATCCTTGGTTCTGAAAATTACTGCTTGCGTTTTTTTTTTCCAATGAGCCAATGAAATTCTCCGGTCAACACTGGCTACAACTTACGAGAACCTTCGATCTCCTGGCGACCCACTAGGACCTCCTGGCGACCCACCTATGGCACGAGAATTCTTGCTACTCTCCATGGTGGCTTCATTCTGGTCACCGCTAATTTTTCAACTTCTTGAAAAATTTGTGGTGGTCATAACAAACTGCGACTAGTTCCCAGAATGCGGGAACTCCTCACGGCCATGAAGGTGACTCCCGGGCACCCACCCGCGAAAATGTGGCGACCACATAGTGTCCTGCAGTCGCCTAAAATGTTGCGTAAGTGAGACAGGCCCATAACTATAATTCTTGACTACTGTTACATGATGCCTCAAGTCTGTACTCAATGCCCTGGTGGATGAAGATATTGGATTTAAAGTTTGATTTCTCTTTTTTTTCTTTTCTCTCTTTTAGATATATATGAGATTGATACTATATTTTGAGAATAGTTGCCTTTTTTATTTTTTATTAATGGATTACGAATACTTTGGAACTTAAAATGCTTTCCTTTTCCCCAGTAAAATGTATTTATTGAAATTTCACCTTAAAGAGAGCATGGAGCTAGTAATGTTTTTTTTTTTTCAAAGGCAACGGAAGTCTGTAGATGGCTAGCCACGTTAGTGTGGCTATCACTAACTGCACTAATTATAGATGTAGTTTTTTCTTTCTTTTTGCACTTTACTAACCACCCACCCTATCATTCTTTTTATAAAATTTCATATAATAATTTTACGTTTGAATGGAATTATAAGTTTTACCAAAGGAGATAAGAACAGGAGAAAGATCTACGAGATATAAAATTCATCTATCTGATGTTCGGGTGTAATGTTGGGCTTGTTGCACTGAGCTTGTTGCATCTGCTCTTTTATAGACCATCCTAAATAAAAGATGCAAGATTTGAATATAAAGATTGGGGGTGAAGGAATCACATTTTGCAGCTGGAATGTTAAGGGAATTAATGAACCAATCAAGAGAGGTAAACTATTAGCACATTTAAAATCACTTAAAACAGATATAATATTCCTTCAGGAAACTCACCTTAAAAAGGAAGCACAGCATAGATTGAAAGCAAAATGGATTGCAAAAACGTATCACTCCTCATTTTTGCACACATCCAGAGGTGTTGCAATACTAATCCGCAAAGAGATACCTTTTAAACATATATCAACTATAACGGACAATGATGGTAGATATATTGTATTAATAGGTGAGTTACATGCAAAAAAAGTTTATGTTTATGTTAATGTTTATGGACCAAACTTTGATAGTCCCTTGTTTTTTCAAGAAAATATTTAATATAATTCCGGAACTTACACAACACAATTTAATAATTGGAGGAGACTTAAATTGTACACTAGACCCTTATTTAGACAGATCGTCAAGCAATGAAAAATAAAATCTCAGTCAAGTGAATTATTAAATGCATATATAGATACTACTAATATTAACAACGTCTGGAGAATTGAAAACCAACCGGACGAGAATGTTCATTTTACTCATCGGTACATAAAACATATTCAAGAACAGATTATATTTCAGTAGACTCCAAGCTCATCCCATTTACCTACATTTCAAAATATCATAACATTATAATCTCGGACCATGCACCCTTAACATTTATGATTAAACTAAATGGAAGGACCGAGAAACAGTCACAATGGAGACTCAACCCACAAATCTTAAATTAAAATGTATGTCAGGAATATCATACTAATCAGATTAATATGTTTTTTTAGATCAATGATCGCCCTGGAACATCTGCCTGCCTTCTCTGGGAAACATTTAAAGCATTTAAAGCATTTGCCCGAGGAGCAATGATCTCCTCCCAAGCATTTCACAATAAAGAGAATCGGGTTAAACAACAGGCACTGCAAAGGGAAATTAGACATAGAAAATGCAGCTGCACAAATTATGATAAAACATAATAAAATAGCAGTATTGAAATATAAATTAAATAAAATATATTCAGACCAAGTTATAAAATTTTATCAGTATACCAAACAATTACATTTTGAATTTGGTGACAAACCACAAAACTATTAGCTCGCCAACTTCGCAAACTGGACGGGGAAAAAACAATTCACAAAATAAGATCAGAAATTGGAGAACCACTAGTACAGCCTAAGGATATTATAGACTCAATTGGAGAACCACTAATACAGCCTAATGAGAGATTTCTGCAATATTATCAAAACTTCTACTCAGCTAAAACGATAGATCACTCGACAGGAATGGAAGTATTCTTACAAAAATGTAACGTTAAAGGCTTAGATTTGAAAGATAGAGAATTACAAGGCGCTGAAATAACAGTAAAAGAAATTGAAGAGTCTATCAGATCTCTAAAAAACAGCAAGGCCCCGGGCCCTGACAGTATAAGCTCTGAATTTTATAAAACGTTTTATGATCTGATCTCTCCACATTTACAGACGCTGTATGAGCACATTTATACTCAACAGAAATGACCAGAAATGCTAAACAAATCTATAATAACACTCAAACCAAAAACAAATAAGGACCTGGAAGATCCAGGTTCATATAGAGCTATAGCTCTCTTAAATACTGATCAAAAAATATGAATTAAAATCCTAGCACAGTGATTAATAAATTAATACACCCTGACCAAACAGGATTTATTCCAAAATGCTACTCTTCTTATAACCTGAGATGAATATTCAATATTATAGACTCAAAGAGAATTAATAATGTAGATATAGCAATTATTTTGTTTGATGCTGAGAAAGCATTTGATCAGCTGGCATGGCCCTATTTATTCTCGGTGATGGAAAATTTTCAACTGGGCAAGAAGTTTAGTACATGGGTAAAACTCTTATACACTAATCCAACAGCTAGAATATGAACAAACCAAATGTTATCAACTAAATTTAATTTATCTAGAGGTAGTGGACAAGGATGCCCGTTATCCCCATTATTATTCGCACTTGCAATTGAGCCACTAGCAGAAATTGTTAGGTCCCATCCTGAAATATACGGATATAATACTAAAGACACTGAGAATAAAACTTATTGATATGCAGACGATGTATTAATCTACATTACAAAACCTGAACTTACTATCCCATATCTATTAAATGTAATAATTCAATTTGGCTCATTCTCGGGATACAGAATTAATTGGAATAAAAGCGAAATCATGCCAATAATGGAAAACAATCCACATGTATTACAACAATCCCCCTTTAAAATAGTTAATGAAAATTTTAAATATCTAGGAATTTACATAACTAAGACATATACTGCAATTACTGTACCTCTTTCAATCAATCCCGATATATCTTCCAAACACTTTTGTTAAAAAGGTAGACTCCATAATTTTATCAGGGATTATAAGAATCATAGAATAAACAAAAAACATGTATGTAAATCAAAAATAAATGGAGGTTTAGCTTTACCGAATTTCATGTTCTATTTCTGGGCAGTTAACATTAAAAATATGAACGTCTGGTTGGAAGAATTGGACCAGCAACCAAACTGGTTAAAAATGGAAAAGGAAGACTGTTTACCCTTTGAAATTGGTTTGATTCTGTTTGCTACCACTAAATTAAACAAAAAAAAACCTATAGTGGAAACCCTATAATATACAGTGGTATACGAACTTGGAAACAGTTAAAAAAGACTTTAAAATTGGATGATCTATCACTCTTTCTCCCCATTGTAAACAACCCTGCATTTAAACCTTCAATGTTGGATAAAGGATTTTAACAATGGAAAAATCACGGAATTGAAAAGATGGGTCATCTTTATAGGAAAGGCACATTCCTTTCATTTCAGGAGTTACAACGAACTTATGGACTTCACTCAAATGACTATTTCAGATATCTACAACTTAGAGATTATGCTAAATCAAACACGCAGGATTATAGAACTAGAGATCCAGAAACTCTTGATGAGTGTTTGAATAAACACCCTAATATCTATAATATCCTATTAGACAGTGAGGCACCAACGACGGAAATATATAGGCAAACATGGGAAAACGAACTAGGCCAACCAATAATGAAAGATATTTGGGACGAAAGCTTACAACACGTACATCAATGCTCGTTAAATGCTAGACACTCTTTAATACAATTTAATGTATTACATAGATTACATTACTCAAAAATGAAATTAAATAGAATCATCCCAAATATATCTCCTTCCTGCGAAAAATGTCAGCATTTAGAGGCTAACTTAACGCATACATTTGTAAATTGTATAGAAATTAATAATTTTTGGACAGAAATTTTTAAGATAATTTCGGAAGTTGTCAACACCCAATTGAACCCCAACTCAAAACTAATATTAGAACAAAGTCAAATACTTACTACAAGCCAAAGAAACATTATCGATTACAGTATAATAATTTGGAAAAAATTAATATTAAAATTTTGGAAAGGCCCTACAACCCCCACAATCAAAATGTGGATAATGGAAATGTCGGAGACCCTACATTTGGAAAGAATCAGACTTGTCTTAATGGACAAACAAGAACTTTTTATCAGAATATGGTCTCCATTTATTGATTATCTGAAGGGGCAAACTGGTTTGGCACGAGAACCTGACTGGAACTCGAATTAAGGATTAGATGAAGAGTTATATTTTATAATTTATGAACCATATCTTCAATGATATATTATTAGTTAATTATTCCTATCTTTTTTATTATACCTTCTTGTTTTTTTTGGTTTTTTTCTCTCTATTATTTTCTATCTATAAAAAATATATATATATAGTAGAGCTATTAAATAATTGATAATATTGACAATATTAATAATGTATGACTGTTACATATGAAATGTTTTTATTATGTACTTCTAATATATATATATATTTTTAAAGACAGTATATTATTCACCAGTCTGTCTACTTGTGTTACCACTTTCAGGAAACCATGCAGATATACCCCAATAACAATATTCAATTTCAACAGTATTCACTGAGGCCCAGCCATTCAATGTGTGTCTTGTATTATTTCCAAAAATGCATCAATTCACACTGACCTGAGTGACACAAACAACAGCGGACCCAGCACCAATTTCTCCTTCAAACCGCAAGTCACAGGTCTTCAATCTGGAAATCCATCTGCCATTACCATCCTCTGACTCCTTCCACAAAGCCAATTTTGGATCTAATTGGTTCGCTCACACAAAGTGTTTTGAGCGTTAGGACCAGCCTACCATGCAGTACCTTTTCAAAAGCCTTGCTGAAGTCATGTGGACAATGCCTACTACCATTCCCAAATTGATGCTTATACTCACCTCTTCAAACTTGTCAAACAAATTCATGGGACATGATTCCCCTTGCACAAAGCTATGTTGACTATCCCAAATGCATACCTTTCCAAAGGCAAATAAATCCTGTCTCTCAGAATCCCTTCCAATGACCTTCCCACCACTGATGGAAGTTTAGTGGCCTGCAGTTCCCTGGGTTATCCCTGCTCTCCTTAAATAAATGCATGACATTAGCTATTTTTCAGTCTTCCAACACCTACAGCTAACAAAGATACAAAGGTCTCTGCCAGGGTCCCCTTCCCTTGCTTCCCAGAACATCCCCAGATATCTGTTCTGGGAAGCAATCTCTTTCCTTGCTTCCCAGAACATCCCCAGATATACCCGGAAAGACTCTGGTGATTTATGCTTTTCAAAATCTCAAATACATCCTCCCCTCCCCATGTACTTTCACCTGTAACCACTGGAGATGCAACACCTGTCCCTATACCTCCTCTCTAATGTCCATCCATGAACCCTAACAGACCTTCTAGTTGAGACAGAGTTCACATGAGCCTTCTCTAACTACATTAAAACATTTTGTCCACAGTGGCGACCTTGGGTTTGACGGCAAATGAGCGTAGCTTGACGTAGGTGCTGTCGTAGGGTGTCGCCAGGTTAATGTAGGCAGTCGCCAGTATGTGTAGGGTGACTCCAGAATGTTGTTGATTGTCGACAGGTGATGTTGGTTGTCGCCGGTGCTGACTTAGGTGAATTTCAAAGTCATATTCGCCAGCAGTCGCCTAAAAATAACCCAAGTGAGACAGGCCCATTAGTCCAGTCACCGGATTTTCGGCGATCTGCTATGACTAAGTCAGTCGCCGTCAGTCGCCTAAAAAATCACCTAAGTGGGACAGTCCCATAAGACTCTAACCTTCGCTTTAATCAGGTGAGGGAACACGTCCTGTAGGAATAATGGCTGGGGTACTGGCAAGGTCAATCCCTTGAGTCACCCATAGATCGAAGGCTTGCTGATTTTTAGTATCCTTGTGGTTTCCCCTCAGGGAGGGATAATGCAAGAGGTGATTCATGCCCTCTGGAGTTTAGCCAGGAGAGATCACTACAAAGACTTCAATGCAATCCCAGTGAGTGACCGGCAGATTGCAATAAATGCAGAGCGAGGAGGAGATGGTTTGGCTTAACAAAAAAAATCCTTTTTCAAAAGGATTCAGTACAATGTTTATTCTGCAATGACTCCAGAATCACTGACTAAAGTTGCAATCACTGTCTGTGCTCCCGTTTCCATAGCAATAAGGACAGCGGCATAGAATCTCATATTTAGAACTACTGCAGATAATCAGCCCCATTATAATGATTTGTCAGCCTCATTTTTTGTATAAATCATTACCTCCATCAGTAAACGAGAAAAGTGCTCCATACAATTCATTTGCTCAATAATTGTTGTCAGTAAGATGAAAATAACTGTTTTCAAAAGAGATTAATATATTTGTCCCAAATACAGTCACATTGCTCCATCATATTTCTGCAGCTTGTTTACAATGTTTGCCTTGAGCAGCATCCTTAAAACACATTCTGGCAGTCCTGAACCCATTGACCCATAGATTTACAGTGCGAGGCAAGGATGTAATTTTGCCATATCACGCATATTATCACTTTTTCACACAAAGGGTGGTTGGTGTATGGAACAAGCTGCCAGAGGAGGTGCTTGAGGCTAGGACTATCCAGATGTTTAATAAACAGATAGACAGGTACATGGCTAGGGCAGGTTTGGAGGGTTATTGACCACACACAGAGAGGTGAGACTAGCGCAGCTGGGTCACGTTGGCTGGTGTGGGCGTTGGGCTGAAGAGCCTGTTTCCACACTGCATCACTCTATGACTCTAAGACTATCAACTATACCTTGCACATACATACCAGGGACAATTTACAGTGGCTAATTAATCTACCAAGCCTCATATTTTTGGGTTGTGGGAAGAAAGAGAAAACCCATACAGTCAGAGGGAGAACATGCAAATTCCATATAGACAGCACAGAATATCAGAATAGCATCCAGTTCACTTAAGCTGTGAAACAGCAGCTACTGGCTGTACCACTATCACATCCTTGCTTCCATCACTTCAGTTTGGAGCCGTTTGGGCAGACTGTCTTTTACTTTAATAGTAAGATTAAATGAGAACTTACCAAGTTCGAAGGTTGATCTTTATTTTATGAGGAGCTGCAGTGAGGGATTTCGTGAAGACCCTGCCAGCACGCATGCGCGACATCCTTCAAAGCAGCGGTGTGGAATCACAGAACGCACCATGACTGTAAATAGTAAGATGAAGAACATAGAACTTCCCAGTTGACCTTATGATAGAGGGTGGGAGCGGAGGGCACGAAATCCCTCACCGCTACTCCTCATAAAATAAAGATCAACCTTCAAACTTGGTAAGTTCTCATTTAATCTTACTATTTTACTTCGGAGTCACGTGAGTGACTTCATGAAGATTTCAAAGCTCTGTGATTTCATGCCCTGGGCAACGTCCATGCTATTACACTGCCACAATCCTGATGGAGGAAGGCTGTTAATGCAGTTCAGTCGAAACAGGCTGAAAAATAATGAATATTTATTAACCAAATAATAATAAACAAATAACCCCTAACTCGGGGACAAACATTCACTGAGCGGCTCCCAGCACAGCTTCTGCGAATGTCGCGGGGGCGACCAGTGGTTTATTGTAGAACCTTTGGAAGGTTGCTTCACTGGCCCAGCCCGCGGTGGCGAGGATGTGGTCCATGGGCACCTCCATGGCCCTCGCCGCTGATGTGGATACAGCCCTAGTGGAATGAGATTTAAAAACGTTAGTAGCGACTCCTGCTGCACCCAACACTGCCTTGAGCCACCTGGCGATAGTCTGTACAGACACCCGGTGATGCGGAGGTTTGTGGGTGATGAGGAGCCCCTGCTCCTTCTTCCTGATGGTTCTTGTAATTTGGAAGTAGTGGTGGAGATGGGTGACTATGCAGAGGGTGGTATCAGTAGGGTATGCCCAAAATTCCAACTGCAGCCCATGAGCCCCAGGGCTGTGCTGCTTCAATAAGTCCAGGACAAAGAAATTCACCTGTGTAGGGGTGGAGACCATGCTATCCAGCTGCAGCTTTTGTAATGCATGGACTTGTTTAGCTGTAGTCAGTGCCATCAGCATCACCACTTTGAGGGTAAGCTGTTTGAGTGGTAACTCGGTCATTGGAGACCAGCTCCTCAGTAGGGTCAGAATGATCCCTACATCCCAGGTGAAGGTGTATGTAGGCCGTGGAGGGTTGGTGTTAAACACTCCCCTCATGAATTTAGACACCAGGTGGTTTGAGCCTATACCTATGTTCAGGTATGAGGATAGTGCACTCCTGGCGCTGTTGATGGCACTGTAGCTAAGGTCAGCATTGAAATGACGGCCAGCTAGGAATTCCAGGACATCAGGGATTGTTGCCGTGTTGGTAGTCGTGTTGGTACGAGAGCAGAATGCCTCCCACTTCCTGGTCTGTGTGAGGTACTGCCTCCGGGTTGATACTCGGCATGATGCTGAGATGAGTTCCATGGCTCATGGTGAGATGCCCACCTTGACGAGTGGTCTTTTTAGAACCTGCAGGCCAACAAGTTTAGGTGGCCATGGCATGGGTGACTATCCCCCGTAATGGGGTGTGTAATTAAATTGGGGTGTTTCCCAATCGGAAGCCATGGCCGTTTCAAAATTTTTAAGGGCAATCGGGTACCATGGCTGTGTAGGCCAGTCAGGAATGATCAATATGCCAGTTGCAGAGTCCAGTTTAATTTTCTGCAATACCCGACTGATGAGGCAAAATGGGGGAAATGCGTAGCAAAACCATTTCCCCCAATGGATAGAAAACGCATCCATTGCTATTGCCCCAGGGTCTGGTTCCCAAGACACATACGTTGGTATCTGATGGTTCAACCTGGACGCAAAGAGGTCAATATCTGGTGTCCCATAGTGAGCTATATTGTCTCCAAAAATTTGGGGGTTCAACATCCACTCGATGTTGTCATTGAATACTCGTGATCTGGTGTCCGCCACTGTATTAAGCTTCCCTGGCAAATAGGTCACTGTAATCCAAATATTTCTCTCGATGCACCAGTGCCAAATCGTGTTTGCCAATTCATCACAAGATAGCGACCTGATACCACCCATATGATTGATGTAAGTGTTATCTATTTAGAGGCGGACATGTAAGTCCCGTGAGTTAGTACAGTAAGCCCGCAGTGCATGGAAAGCCCCTAACATCTCAATATAATTTATCCCGTGTGACTGAAGGATGGTTGACTCATGAGAGTCTCATCTGCCACCACAACCGGACATGGTGTCAGCTGCACCCTAGCCTTGTGCGCTTGCGTCAGTCTGTAGCACGATGGATGGGTTGCTTACTATGATGGGTCTGTGACACTCGCTAATATTGTCAATCCACCATTGTAGCTCGGCTCTAGCCTTTGGTGGTAATCGGATTGGTCGATCAAAGTGCTCAGCATTTGCTTTTAATGCTGGGACCTTTGTTCTTTGTAAATTTTGGTAATGTAATGGGCCGAATTGTGCAGCTGAGAATGTAGCTACCAGCTTCCCTATAGAAACATAGAAATTAGGTGCAGGAGTAGGCCATTCAGCCCTTCGAGCCTGCACCGCCATTCAATATGATCATGGCTGATCATCCAACTCAGTATCCCGTACCTGCCTTCTCTCCATACCATCTGATCCCCTTAGCCACAAGGGCCACATCCAACTCACTCTTAAATATAGCCAATGAACTGGCCTCAACTACCCTCTGTGGCAGAGAGTTCCAGAGACTCACCACTCTCTGTGTGAAGAAAGTCTTTCTCATCTCGGTCTTAAAGGATTCCCCCTTATCCTTAAGCTGTGACCCCTTGTCCTGGACTTCCCAACATCGGGAACAATCTTCCTGCATCTAGCCTGTCCAACCCCTTAAGAATTTTGTAAGTTTCTATAAGATCCCCTCTTAATCTCCTAAATTCCGAGAGTATAAACCGAGTCGAGTCTATCCAGTCTTTCTTCATAAGACAGTCCTGACATCCAGGAATCAGTCTGGTGAACCTTCTGCACTGCACCCTCTATGGCAATAATGTCCTTCTCAGATTTGGAGACCAAAACTGCACGCAATACTCCAGGTGTGGTCTCACCAAGACCCTGTACAACTGAAGTAGAACCTCTCTGCTCCTGTACTCAAATCCTTTTGCTATGAAAGCTAACATACCATTCGCTTTTTTTCACTGCCTGCTGCACCTGCATGCCTACTTTCAATGACTGGTGGTGTACCATGACACCCAGGTCTCGCTGCATCTCCCTTTCCCCAATCGGCCACCATTTAATAATAGTCCGCTTTCCTGTTTTTGCACCAAAGTGGATAACCTCACAATTATACGCCCAAACATTTGTGCAGTCTCCTAGCATCCCCTCACAGCGAAACACTGCCCCCCAGCTTAGTGTCATCCGCAAACTTGGAGATATTGCCAGATATAATTGTATAATTGTAGCTGGGTCCCAGCACCGAGCCCTGCGGTACCCCACTAGTTACTGCCTGCCATTGTGAAAAGGACCCGTTTACTCCTACTCTTTGCTTCCTGTTTGCCAGCCAGTTCTCTATCCACATCAATACTGAACCCCTAATACCGTATGCTTTAAGTCTTTTACTTTTGCCGTTTGCCGGTTGGTCGGTACCCTGGCGCAAGCAAGGCTGTGGCACGCTTTTTTATAGCAATTGCTTTGTTGGTTGGGATGGTAATCATCATTAAAGTTGTGTCTAGGGTGAACCCCAGATAATCCATAATTGGAGAGGGGTGCAGTTTAGACTTGTCTGGATGGATTACAAATCCTAGCTTCTCGAATAAAGATTTAGTCGCTGTAACTGCCCGTATAGCCAATTGGAGTGTCTGACCCACAATAAGGATATCATCTAAATATCCCATGACAATGTAATTTTGTTGTCGGAGGAGGGCCAATATAGATTAGATTAGATTAGATTACCTTTATTGTCATTCAGACCTTTCGGTCTGAACGAAATTTCGTTCAGACCGAATATAGGTTTCACTAATTTAGTAAATAGTCTGGGGGCTGTGGTGAGATCATTGGGCAATGCTTTGTATTCCCACAACTGTTCCTTCCAGACAAATTTCAGAAACTTTCTGTGAGATTCAGTGATGGGCACTGTATAGTATGCATCTTTTAAATCGATGCAGGCCATAAAGTACCCTGGGTAAAGCATCTGCTTGGCTGTTTCAAAGGTATCCATTTTAAAGTGGGTATATTGTACAAAAGTGTTCAGCTCAGTTATGCCCCTGTCTCACTGTGCGAGTTGACCCACGAGGTACCCCGAGTGATAGACTCGTGGCTGCGCACGAGACTGCAAGTGTATGATCAAGTGTGTGGCCGAGTTCCCACGGGTATGTAATTGCTGCGATGTTGCAAGTTCCTCTCCCGAGTTAGCAAGTTCCTCTCCCGTTACTCTTGAGCCAACCGTGAATGAAGGTATGGTTTAATAAAGCAACAATGTTAAAATACATCTCCATCCTGTGGTTTTGAGTTATTTCAGCACGGCCGCATCTATTGATATGACCTACAATGGGAAAATGCGCATTCTACCAAGCATTTTTTGTTTTTTTAGTTTTTAAATACTTTTTTGCAATGGATCTCTATTTTAAATAATTTTAAAAAAGGAAGCAGCCCTGACATTGAGCGGCCGCCAGACCGGGGCTGTAGACAGACAGGTGAGAACACACACACACACACAGATTACAGCAGCTGGTGCGGATGACTTTCAGACACACACACAGATACACACAGATGACAGAGAGGAGAGAGACACACAACACACACACACACACACACACACAGAGACAGACAGCTGGTCACCACTTCAGAGGTTCGATGACTTTTACACACAGATTTCTCTGGAGAGAAGGAATAGAGTCGAGACCCTTCTTCAGACTTACCCGAAATGCACCCATTCCTTCGCTCCAGAGAGAGTTACTCATTGTGTGTGTCTATCTCCGGTGTGCATCTGCAGCACTCTCGGCCCGGGGGGGTGGATGGAGCATCACACGTGGACACATCCCACCCACCACACCAGACTTGCCCCTACGGCAGGTCTTTAAGCCGTTCATTGAGACAGAGTGAAGCCACGGGGACAAGTGCAGAAAAGGCCGAAGATAACAGACACGAAATGCTGGAGTAACTCTGCGGGACAGGCTGCATCTCTGGAGCGAAGGAAGTCTGAAGAGGGTCTCGACTCTATTCCTTCTCTCCAGAGATGCTGTGCCTGGTCGCTGAGTTATAAACTCCAGCATTTTGTGTCTATCTTTGGTTCAGTCTTACGAGCAAAAGAACAGATTATTAAAGTTCCCACGGTACACTGACACTAAGATAAACGCACGGGGCCATGTTATTACAACGAGTGTTTACACTTGAACAGTTAATTTGACTCGTGGAAAAAATCAAACATGTTTGATTTTTTTCACGAGTTAACAAGTTTCCCGAGTACCTGCCGTTAGCGCCACGAGTCGATAAGTTGCTCGTGCGAGTTCCGACGTTCCCGCTACGTGATCACCACGAGTGAAAACTCGGGGTCACTCGTGGGCCAACTCGCACAGTGAGACAGGGGTTTAAGGTCTATAATAATTCGACACCCCCCATCTTTTTTGGTTTTGGTGAAGATGTTGGACACAAACTCAAGGGGTTCATGCGTTGTTTTCCCAATTACCCCTTTTGCTGCAAGCCATAAAATTTCGGCATGTTCTACTTCAACCTCCTTTTGAGAGAGTGTAAATTTTCGATGAGGCGAATGCTGGGTAGGGGGATTTTGACTATCAATTAATTCTATGACATAACCTTGAACACTTTGTAAAATAAATTTGTCAGTGGTGATAGTGTCCCAAATTCCCCAAAAGGCCCGCAATCGTCCACCAATTTGTGCAGGAAGGGATGCTACTGTCTGAGAGGAACCAGGCCCCCTTACCTCCATAGTTAACGGCGGGTCCTGGCGTATGGCGTTTTGGGTGGACGTTGCGGAGGTTGTCGGGATGGCGGCCGCACCTTCCATGCAGGCCGCTGTTGGCCTTGCCCTAAAAAAGGCCGCTGTGGTTGGGGAAGTGGAGGGGGATAGGTCCTTGGCGTCTTATCCGGCTGGCGCGGTTTCCAGTTGGTGTATGGTTGTTGCCGGTGAAATGGGTGGGGTCTAGTCAGAGGAGGTTTCATAAGGCCCGCTGTTTTGGCCTCCTCGTCTAGTTCCTTCACTTGTTTGGAAAGATCTGTTCCAAACAGTTGATGAGGTGGTGGAGCGGTAGATGGACGGCACAACCCCGCAAATTTGGGGTTGAGAGTGGGCTTTATGGAGCTCTTGCGCATGCAGTTGATTTCGTACTGGGCGTTGCATAAGAGTGCCAGAGCATCCTGTTGCTCGCTGGACACATTATCCCCATCGAGGGTCCTAGCATACGCCGTTATGCCCGTGGATAGGAGCTTCAGAATATGCTGGAGACGGACATCCTGCATCTTGGTGGCCGTGCTCAAATGTCCCCAGATCTGAGCATTGACCGGAGGAACACTGAGGTTGATGCAGTTCTCAGGTGGTTTTATTTTCTCCATTGTCTCATTGAGTACCTGACCCTGAAGTTGGTGAGTGGTCAGGTAATCAATGGTGCCTGCCAGTTTGTGGTGCAGGGGTTCCCCAGTTTGTGTGGCGGTGGCAAACTTGTCCACCACGTCCAACATATCGTCCTCGTGCTCTGGCTCTGCGTTCTCCGGCAGTCCAGGGTCATCTTCGAAAACAGCGGCCGGGCAACTGCTGGCACTTCTGGCTGGTGAAGACGAGAGGCTGAGTGGACTCCTGGCGTGGCTTGTAGAGGCCCGCGAGTCCCGTTCATCCCGGTCCCTGTCCCGCTGGAGGAGTTGCTCCAGTAAGAGCTCCAACCGCTCAATGCGAACGTCCCTGCTATTTGCAGCGGATAAGCCGACTTCCCCAGGCCCTGCAATTTCACTGGGGCTTCCACCATCGGACCACACCTCCGTAAGGTGCTGACTAGGGTCCGATAGCAGGTCGTCGTGGCCTACCGCCCGAGTAGGCTCATACGACTCCCGCACGGACTCTCCGCTAGTCTGTCTTCTCGCAGACTGTGGCGGCCCACCTGTCTGGTACGAAGGCAGGTGAGTTGGATCGGCGCCGGCCCCCAGAACCTGGCTACGTGGAGTCCGTGCAGGCTTACCAACACTGTCGCCCAATAATCGGCGTGGAAGCTCGTGGTCGGCAGCTCCCAGAGCTAAGCTGACCGACCGTCTACTGCTGCCACCAATGCCCTTGACCGCAGCCTGACGAGGTGTTTTGCCGGCAGCACCTGCCCCTGCAGGTCTGCTTGACGCAGCCGTAGTTCTGCCAGACTGCCCTACAACAGATATCCCTGGCAGTTGTACATGACGGAGTGCAGCTGCAGGGCTCCCCTGCAGCGCAGCCGTCCCCTGGCCCAGTCCCCGTGGGTCTGCTGGTAACTCGGGGTGAGGTCGCTGGTGACGAGCGAGGCTCCTTCCCACGTACCTGTTTGCCCCCCCCCCCCTCTTCCTGGGGGATGGGGGCTCGAAGTCTGGGTCAGCAGGCTCCAGCTCCGGTGCGGTGCATTCAGGTGATGGGTCGGACGCTGGTGTAACGGGAGCGCCCGACTTCCGCATTCTTACCCCCGACCGTCCAGAAGCTGCCGGTGGTGCTTGCAGCTCCGGTGACAAAGGCCGCAGGCTGGTCGATGCCCCGCGGCTCCTGGAGAGCGTCGTCTTCCGTTTGCCTTTGTCCATCCTGTAGGAGTAAGGTTGGTAACTTACCTGATGGCCTTTTGAAGCAGCTAGTGGAGAGAGCGCACTCCCCCCCCCCAGCTTGTCGAGCCAAATGCGCGCGATGATATGTCGCACATGCATGCTGACGGGGTCTTCACGAAGTCACTCGCATGACTCCGAAGAAAAATTTAAAATAAACTGTCAAATAAATCTTTTATTTTGTAGTGATATATTACTGGTGGTGCAGGGTTATGTAATCCAGTGGCACCTATAGTCTTTCAAATGCTAACTCAGTTCAGGTTGCAATGGTTGTTGCATTAAATATTGCAAGCAAAAAAAAACACATGTTCTTTCTGGTATCCAATGTTGTAGCTAGCCACAACACAAGCTTAATAAAAATTATCATCTGAAAACTGTCTCAGCTTTACCCCTTTAAGGGATCTGAGAAGGATTTCTTCAGAAATCATTTTATATCGAACATGATAGACCCTGATTTTACTTCGGAGTCACGTGAGTGACTACGTGAAGACCCCGCCAGCACGCATGCGTGACATATCGTCGAACGCATTGCGGAAGCGACAGTCGGGAGGAGCGCTGCTCCTCCAGCGCAAGTTTTCAAAACTTACTGAAGGTAAGTCTTACCTTTCCTGGTGAGCGTGGCGACTCGGTGTTATTTCTTTTTCAGGAGGAAGCACCATGGAGTTGCGTAAGGGGGAGCAGCAGCTGATACCGCTGCTGTGGAAGCAGCCAGCAGCGTGCCGTCTCTCCAGAGCTGCAGGTGCTGCCAGCAGCTCCCGGCTTCTCGCCGCTACAGACCGCAGGTGCGCCGCGGGCGGCGGCAAAACCACCCGGAAGTCGGACAGGACCGTTGACTCGGCTGGGTCCGGACCTGAAGACACCCCGTTCACGGATAGCGACGGCGGGCGTCTTTCCCGCAGGAGCGGATGGGGAGCAGTGCTCCAGCGTGATCTGCTTATGCAGGGGAACACATGCTCTACCAACTCAGGAAGGACTGCCTATACAAAGCTGCAAGCCAGTACAAAATACATGGCTACAAACCAGCTACAGGAGCAAGCCATTAACTTTATGGCTGGGAAGTACATTGCTCCAGAGAACTCCATTGTCTTAAAGTACCAGCAGTCTATGACCCCATCTGGGGCAACAGGAGCCCATCTATAAGGAGCCAGGAGGTGAAGCTCCAGAGGAAACTGCTGGCTACTAAAATAGTAAGATTAAATGAGAACTTACCAGTTCGAAGTTTGATCTGTATTTTATGAGGAGTTACGATGAGGGATTACGTGAAGACCCCGTCCAGCACGCATGCGCGACATTTCTTCAAAGCAGCGGTGTGGATTCACAGAAAACACAACAATTGAAATAAATATAGTAAAGATAAAATAAGAACTTAATTACCAGTTGATCTGTATAATAGAGGGTGAGAGCGGAGGGCACGTAATCCCTCATCGTAACTCCTCATAAAATACAGATCAAACTTCGAACTGGTAAGTTCTCATTTAATCTTACTATTTTACTTCGGAGTCACGTGAGTGACTACGTGAAGACTTCAAAGCTCTGTGAATCCGAACCGTGAACCAGCTCATGCTTCACTCACTGCCTGAAGACCTTAGAGGGAGGAAGCATGTTATACAATCAACAATAACCTGTTTGTGAACAAAAAAGGTTTATTAATAACAACAAAAAACAGAGAGCTCCCCCGGGCTTAAATTAAATATTATCTGCAGACTCTAAAATTCTGTCTGCAAATGTAGCAGTCTCCGCAAGCGGCTTATTATAAAACCTTTGGAAAGTTCTTTCCGAGGACCATCCCGCTCTGGCCAGAATATGATCCATAGGCACATCCATTCGCCTAGCCGCCGACGTAGATGCAGCCCTGGTGGAATGAGATTTGTACACATTAGTATCGACTCCCGCGGACTTAAGCACCTGCTTGAGCCACCTTGAAATGGTTTGGCTCGTCACCTGACCATGAGGCTTCTTGTGGCTTATCCATAAGGCTTTTTCTCTCCCTCTTAAGTTATATGTTGTGTCTATGTAGTTGGCGAGATGGGTCTTGGCACACAACCGTGGGTCAGGTGAATATGCCCGGAACTCCATAACTGGAGACGTGGTACCTGGTCTAGTTTGTTTGACCAGCCTGAATGTGAAATGTGATACAGTCCAATGACTCTGTCATGCTGTCCAGCCTCAGAAGGTGGAGGGACTGTACCCTTTGAGCTGACACTAGTGCCATGAGCATGACTGATTTCAGTGTAAGTTGTTCCAGAGTAAGTGACCTGGGTGGTGGCCATCCCCTAAGGTACGTCAGTACTATGCTGACATCCCAGATCTGAGTGTACCTAGGCCTAGGGGAATTGGTGTTAAAAATGCCCCTCATGATTTTGACCACTAGTGGATGGGACCCCAAAGTCAGTTGTCCTGCTGCTGGAACCAAATAAGCTGACAACGCACTCCTGGCTGTATTAATGGCGCTGTAGCTGAGTCCTTCCTGATGTAATCCAAGCAGAAAACTCCACAACACTGGTAGCTGTAGCTGTAGTGTAGGTAGTTCCTGTTTTGGAGCAATACCGTTCCATTTTCTTATATTGGTCAGGTATTGTCTCCTGGTGGACTCCCGGTGAGATGCGGTCATCATGTTGATGGCGTCCTCAGACAGTCCCAGGCCCAGTAGAGGTCTTTTTAGAATCTGCAAGCCAGGAGATTGACTCTGTCATGGCACGGGTGACTAATGCCTGACACTGGGTGGATTAATAACTCTCGACTGCTGGGGAATTCCAACGGTGTTTTCAACAGCCATGTCGAAAGCACTGGGAACCATGGCTGTGTAGGCCAGTCAGGTATTGTCAAGATTCCTGAAGCGGAATCCAATTGAATCTTGCGTAATACCCGACTGATGAGGCAGAAGGGAGGAAAAGCATAAAAGAACATTTTTCCCCCAATGCAGCGAGAATGCATCAACTGCTGCTGCCTCAGGGTCTGGTTCCAAGCGACATACGTTGGTACCTGGTGATTCAGCCTGGATGCAAATAGATCGACATCTGGTGTGCCATATTGCTTTGTAATTTCAGCAAATACTTTGGGATTTAACATCCATTCGATGTTATCATTAAATCTACGTGACTTGGTGTCTGCCACTGTATTTTGCTTACTGGTAGGTAAGTTGCTGATAACCAAATATGCCTTTTAACACACCATTGCCAGATTAGGTTGCCAAATTGTCACACGATATCGACTTTACACCACCCATGTGATTGATATAAGCCACCACCGTGGGTATTATTCTAGTTGCAACCCGGACATGTGCATGATGCGTATTAGATGAATATGCTTTTAACCCATAAAACGCACCCAACATTTCTAAATAGTTGATACCCCGTGTCTGTAGACAAGATGATTCAAATTTACTCCATCTGCCCCCTGTGTGTGGATTGCATGTTAGTTGCTCCCCAGCCCAAAGCACTGGCAACCGTTTGAATGGTTAATACTGGGTTGGGTGATCATTATGGGACTGGAGATGAGTATTACGTTCCTTGCCCACCATTGTAACTCTGGAATGGATTCAGCAGTTAAACTCATAGCTCGGTCAAAGTGACCTGAGTTTTGCTTTAGTGCATGCACTTTAGCTCTTTGCAAATTTTGATAGTTGCAAAGGCCCAAATTGTACAGCTGGAAAGGCTGCTACCATTTTGCCAATAACTCTAGCTACTTCCCGTATGGTTGGCTGATGTTTATTCATGAGTTCGTTGCATGATAGCGCCAATTCTGATGCTTTCTCCTTCGACAGAGTTACAATCATGCGAACAGTATCTATCGTAAATCCAAGATAGTCCATGGCAGTGGACGGTGTAAGATTGGATTTATCTGGATGTATGACAAACCAAAGTTTCAAACAAAAACGTTTTGGTGGCTGCTACTGCCAGAATGGCTGTCTCAAGGTTTTCCCTACTATTAAAATGTCGTCTAAATACGCCAAGACTATATGCTTTTGTTTCCTCAATAATGCCAAGGCAGGTTTTTAAGATTTTAGTGAACAACCTCGGAGCAGAGGTTAGCCCATTTGGTAAGGCTTTATATTGCCATAGCTGTTTCATCCAGATAAATTTTAAATATTTTCGATGCTCCTTGTGTATGGGTACTGAGTTAGTAGGCATCTTTTAAATCAATGCTTGCTAGAAAAGTACCTCTAGAAACCAATAGTCTGGCTGTTTGAAAAGTATCCATCTTGAAATGTATATACCTGACTGACTTGTTCAAAGTAGTTAAGTCAATGATGATGCGTCGTTCCACCATCTTTTTTGATTTTAGTGAAAATATTAGACACAAATTCCAAAGGTTCATGTTTTTGTTCTTTCAATGACACCTTTAGATTGTAACCTCATCAGTTCAGCTTGACCTCTTGTTTCTTCTTGACTGAGAGGGTGAATACCCTTTTGGGCATATGCTGAACTGGTGGAAAATTTTTTATGGACAAAAGTCAATTTTGTAGCCATGAACGCTGCTGAGTATATACTTGTCATTAGTGATGGATTCCCATGCATCCAAAACAAGTGCAATCTCCCCCCTGTTAGTACAGAGCCCCTACTGCACATATGCTGAGAGGAACCAGACCCACCTACCTCCATGGTTATTGGTGCTTCTTCTGCCTCTTCGCTGGGCGATGAGGCGTCTGCTGGGCTGTAGAGGGTTGATGTTGATCTCGATGTTGTTGGGGGTGGCGCATTTTCCATGGGGTCCGCTCTGGGCCCTGGCCTAAAAAAGGCTTACGGGGAATGGTTGCGGACCCCGAGCTTTCACCAGTCCCATAGTGTGGTCGACGACTGGTGGACGCCATGGGGTACTGCCGCCTGGGTTTGTTGGGTCTGCCCTCACGAGACCAAATGTTTTGGATTCTTCTTCCAGGTCTTTCACCTTTTTTGGAAGTTCTTTCCCAAAGAGCAGAATAGGAGGTTCTGACCCCGGTGTTTTGCAAAGTCCCGCAAATTTAGGGTTGAGGGCTAGGCTTGATAATCTCCTTTCGCAAATTATTTATTTCATATTGAGTGGTGCACAGCAGAGCTAATGTGTCTTGCTGATTTGTGGAGATGTCCGCACCATCAATGGACCGAGCATAAGATTGTTATTCCTGCAGTCAGGAGTTTAAGGAATCTTCTGGAGCTTCAATCCAGGTTTCTGATGTTCTGCCCCAAATGTCCCCAAATTTGGCTATTGACAGCAGGTACATTCAAAGATGTACAATTTACTGGGGCTGTATATAGTTGAAGAGCCTCATTGACCACCTGTTCTTGTAGGGGTTTAGAGGACAGGTGGTTAATGCTGGCTGCAAGTTTCGGCTCTAATGGCCGACCGTTTGTGGAATGGCCACATAGCGGTTGACCACACCCAGCAGCTCTTCCTGTTCCTGTACACCCTGCGTACTCCCGATATCTTCAGCCCAGTGACCCTTCTTCTTGACCAGCCCAGACCTGGTCGCCAATGCTGCCTTCAAAAGAAGGTGAAGCAATGGCCAGTGCGTAAAAGGCACTGCGGGAGTGCCTGAACTCCCTTGGCGAGTCTGCTGCTGCTCTCTCAGCAGATCTCGCTGGAGTAATTGCTCCATGAGTCCGTTTCCATGCGGCTTAGGCGGCTGCCTGTGTCCCTCTCGAGCGGTAAGGCATCTTCATCCGAAAACGTCGGACACTACCGCCCGGTTCCGGCTGCAGGTACCTCCAGCCCGCTGCTCAGGCAGCACTAGCGGTGCTGGGCTCGGCTCGGTTAGTTATACACGCCGCTCTTGCCCCCCCTCCAAAGAGCATTCCTCAACGGAGGACGAACGGGGGCGAGCTGCAGACTTCTTTCCTCGGGCCTTGCTCATTCTTCCTGGAACACAAGACCACAGAGAGAAAGACACACGGCCACGGTAAACTTACCTGGCGGCCGACTTTTCAATTTGTAGCGGGAGCGCCTTGAACTCCCGTTCGTCGCGGGTGCACTACATGAACGCTAATGTCGCGCATGCGTGCTGGACGGGGTCTTCACGTAGTCACTCACGTGACTCCGAAGTAAAATCACAGCAGTACCAGGACAACTGATGGGGTTGATTTGCCTGAAGAGTTACTAGATGCTCTAGCAGACTGTGTAATACTCAGTGGAGATTAACAGTTACAGGAAGAGCATCATCAAGAAGTGCGGAATTATGCAAGACAAGTAGCACACAGGCGCCAAAATTGCTGTTGGGGGACCTCCCGAAGCAGGTGAAAGACCTGCATGAGGAAGCCAAGGCTATAGGACTGATCAAGGTGCCAAGCACCTCTAAAACCCACTAGCAACAGCGGCAGCACCCCTACACACCCACCAGACATCGGTGCTATGGAAGACCATCTGGTGGTGAAAGCTCGAAGGCCAGCCCACCTGCACAGCGGTTTTTCAGACCATGGCCCAGCCCGGCCTTCATGGAAAATGCGCCAACCCCACAACACAGCAACACAATACCAGAAGAAACAAGTGCGGAGACAACCCACACAACACCGGTAACCATGGAGGTAGGTGGGTCTGGTTGTCTTAAAAAAACATTGCATGTCGATTCATCAAAAGTTGGGGGACGGTTGCACTTGTTTCATCATGTGTGCTGCACTTTTACCTCTGAACTTTTACATACTCGGAAGTATTCAGAATTACAAAATTGAATTTGTATACGAACTACCGTCCCAGTTCAGCATACGCCTAGCAGGAAGTTCATACTTCACAAAAAGATGAGAAACGCAGGCCATGGTGAACTGTTAAGACTAAACACAAAAGGGAATTGAGAAAACAATCAGAGAATTTCAAGAGTTCGTATCAAATATATTTATAAAAAAACTAAAAAGATGGTGGTTGCCGTATCATTACAGATTTGACAGAACTAAATACTTCCGTTCAGTATGCCCATTTCAAAATAGACACGTTTGTCACACACAGGATCATCGAAAATACCTGAAATTTATCTGGATGGGACAGCTATGGCAGTATGCCTTATCCAATGGGTTGTCATCAGCACCCAGGCTATTACAAATTATTAAAACCAGCTTTAGCATACTTAAAGAAACATAACCATATCGTCATGGCTTACCTGGATGATATTCTCATTGTAGGTAAAAATTGGAGCTGGCTACATTGGTGGTATCAGCCACAACACAGAGATTTAACGTACATCCAGATAAATCAAAATTGGAACCCTCCACTACCATGGATTATTTGGGGTTCACTATTGACTCTGTTCATATGTCTATCACCTTGCCACCAAACAAAGTGACAGACTTGATGGGAGTATGCAAAAGCCTCACTGGCATCAGGGAACCATCCATTCGGCAAGGAGCAAGAGTGATTGGGAAATTGGTGGCTGCGTTCCCAGCAGCACAATTGGACCACTCCATTATTAAAACCTGGAAGAGGGAAATGTTAGCTCTGAAAAATCATGCAGGCCATTTCAATAGGCCTATGCAACTACCAGGGAAAGTAAATCAGAATTAAATTGGTGGATAGAAATGCTCAACATTATTCTAACCCCATCACCCCATTCTATATCCCTAGAGTACATTACAGACTGATGCCAGTGCTGAAGGTTGGGGAGCAACTAATACCACCGCAAGTTGTGGTGGCAGATGAGTGCTCAAAAATTATTCTGTTTAAAGCACTAGGAATTAATTATCTCGAAACGCTGGTAGCGTTTCATGGACTCAGGGCCTACTGCTCAGATGAGCACCAGTTGCCTGTACGGTACAAATTGATACCACAGTGGGGGCCTATATATAATCATATGGGTGAAATAAAGTCGATATCAAGTGATGAATTGGCTAATAATATCTGGCACTGGTGGCTGGGAGAGATATTTGGATCTCAACCACTTACCTTCCAGGTAAGCTAAATACAGTGGCAGACACCAGGTCACGTAAATTCAACGACAACATTAAATAGATGTTGGATCAGAAAGTGTTTACAGATATTATAGACCGGTATGGGACACCAGATATCGACCTTTTTTCCATCCAGACTAATTCACCAACTACCAACATATGTTGCTTGGGAACCAGACCCAGGGGCAGCAGCGATGGACGATTTCTCACCATCCCGGGGGGGGGGGGGGGGGGGGGGGGGGGGATTTGTTTTGCTATGCATTTTCCCTTCTGCCTCATCAGGCGAGTCTTACAATAATTAAACAAGACGCTGCAACGGGTACCATGGTTCCCAACAGTACAAAGATGGTCTCAGAACCCTGCATCTGGATCAACACGGCCAAGGAGGTTGGCACACCCCGTGCGGGAAAGTATCCGTGCCATGACTGTATGAACTTGTTTGATTTGCAGTTTCTGAACAGGCCTTTTCTGGGATACGGACTCTCCGACAGGACGATCAATGCCATCTCAGTGTCGTGCAGGGAGTCCACGAGAAGACAGTACCTGACATATGTCAGGAAATGGGAAGTGTTCTGCACCAGGATGAACACTACATATGACTCAGCCACCAACACTGAAGTGCTGGAGTTCTGGCCACCCTTCATTTCGATGAAGGATTGAGTTACAGTGCCATTATTGTGCAAGGAGTGCCCTAATATCTGGGCAGAGGGAGTGATCACCTGGCTATAGGATCACACCCACTAGTACCTAAACAAATGAGGGGTATTTGTACTCTATCCCCCCCAGGCCCAGATACACCCATATATGGGACATAGGTAGTACACCATGTTACGAGGATGGACACCAATATCGGGGCTCACTCTGGACAAACGAAATATCCTAGATGGGAATGATTATGGCACTTGGATCAGCACAACTGGTCCAGTCCTTACACAAGCTAGTATAGGACGTCATGTCTGTCACAAATGGCAGATAACCTGCTACATACCAGGGGTACTTAAACAAGACTGACCCGGTTTCTCTGGCCAATATTAGAGTTCTGGCCTATTCCTGCAGATAGTCGGCCCTGCATAGTGACACATATTTTCCAATATATAGTCACCAAGACACTTGTGGGCACGGAGAGAGCTTTCTCATTAGCCATAAATGCCCGCACCTAAGGTCACAGTGCAAACCATATCCAGATGGTTAGGGTGGTATTACGTGCAGTGGTGGATACTAATGTTTTCAAATCTCACTCCACCAGGGCTGCATCTACATCGGACGCTAAGATGATGGGAGTTCCTATGGACCACATCCTTGCCACAGCGGGTGTAGCAATGAACGCATTCAATGCTTTATAAAAACCCGTGGCCGATCCAGGGAAAAATTAAGTTCTGTAAAATAAATTACCCAATCTGGGGCATATTATTTTAGGTATGAGTAATACCTTTATTGTTTTTCAGCACAGTGTCGTGTGTGAAATACGTTCATCCTCCTTCCCAGAATGGCAGTGTGTGAGCATGGTCTCGTTCCAGGGCATGAAATCACAGACCTTTGAAATCTTCACATAGTCACTCACGTGACTCCGAAGTAAAATAGTAAGATTAAATGAGAACTTACCAGTTTGAAGTTTGATCTTTATTTTATGAGGAGTTACGATGAGGGATTACGTGCCCTACGCTCCCAAAACCCTCTATTATAAAGTTCAACTGGTATGGAAGTTCTCTCTTATCTTACTATATTAGTCTACTCTGGTATCTGTGATTTCACACCACTGCTTTGAAGAATGTCGCGCATGCGTGCTGGTGGGGTCTTCACGTAATCCCTCATCGTAACTCCTCATAAAATAAAGATCAAACTTCAAACTGGTAAGTTCTCATTTAATCTTACTAATAATGTACACTTGCCCAAAAACTGTCACAAAAAATATACCATGTTGCCAATGGCTGAATTTCACACCAGTTCCACAAATGAAAAGGCAAAGACTTACATTTATGAAGCCCCTTTCCTTTTGGCAGTATCCAAAGCAGCTTACAGCCACTGAAAGACACAAAGTACTGGAGTAACTCAGTAGGTCAGGCAGCATCTTTGAAAAACATACATGTTTTGGAGTAGGGCCCTTCTTCAGACTGATGTGGTGGGGGGCTGTGTGGGAGGGTGGAAAGAAAGCTGGAAGTGAGGAGAACAACGCCTAGCAAGTGCTAGTGGATACAGAATGAGGCATTTTTTGATTGGCATATGATTGACTCAGGCCAGAGATGAAAAGACAATTAATGTGTGATACAGATAGGAGAGGAGCGATTGTGAAGCCAGAGGAAGGTTTATGGGTGGAAGGGGTGGGGGAAGGGGAAGAATGGGTGCAAATGAAGCACTTTAGAATTTTAATTGCTGCTCTAATGTAAGAAAGGTTGTAATCAATTCACTTAAAACAAGTTATCCGAAATAATAATAAGATTATATGGTCCATTGATCCAGTTCAAGAAATGTTGATTGAGCAGTCGATGTTAGCCAGAGCTTTGAGATTGCCTCCTCTGCAGTTTGACATTATGATGTCTTGTTTCATCTCATCCAGTGTGGCTGAAGTTCATTCTTTTGACAATTTTTTTGCCTCTAAAAAGTGAAATTTGAGCCAGATGGCTGGCATTAAATTTCCTCTGCCCATATCCACTCCCACTTCCTTTCTGGACAGTGGACTACTCTATTTGTTAATCTTGAATGAGTTGTAGAAAATGAGGGGGGCGTGGAAGAGCATGATTTATAATGAAGAGGGATTATAAATTGTTCTGAGATTAAGAATTCTCATTTATTAGAACACCAGGTGTGAACATATCTTGGATTTACATGTCAGTCCTGCATAGATAGCCTTTGCCCCATTCATGGGAGCAGCCCCAACTGCACCTCATTTCAGAAACGGAGGTGAATTTCCAATTTCAAGAGTGAATGCTGGACAGGATGGCTGGTTGGCTCAGTGTGGCCAGCAGATGATCTCCTGTAATTTGCCCCTTGGGCATTTAGATGCTTTAGGATCTCTTGGAGTCCCCTGAATTTGAGGGGTAGAACTTCACATTATGCATGAAAAGCAATTGGATCTAACATCCCATTCTTTTTCCTTACCCCATTACCGGTCCCATCCTCTACCTTATCACAAATATTCCTGTTTGCTCTATCCTTCCCTTCTTGATTTTTCTGTTTTTTAAAGTTTGTGTGGACTCTCCCTGTTCCCTTGAAAGGTCATAGATCCAAAACATGAACTCTGTTTCTTTCTGTGCAACTGCTTCCTGACCTACAGAGTATCCCTAGAATATTCTGTTATTCTAGACATTGAGCAGGTACAACAAATTCCCTATTTTTATCAGTGATGGGTTGGTTGGGCTATTGCATTTAGACAAATGTGCTGGAGAAACTCAGCGAGTGAGGCAGCATCTATGGAGCGAAGAAAATAGGCAATGTTCCAGGCCGAAACCCTTGTTCAGACCTTCTTGCATCCTGTCATTTACAAAAGTTACAAATCAAGAATTACTGTTATCTTCTCTCTCAGTGAGCTTTATCTCTTTAAGGGATCGGAGAAGGATTTCTTTAGAAATCATTTTTTTATTGAACAAAGTACTGAAGTAACTCAGCAGGTCAGGCAGCATCTTTGAAAAACATACATGTTTTGGAGTAGGGCCCTTCTTCAGACTGGTGGACGTGGGAGTGATGGGGGGGCTGTGTGGGAGGGTGGAAAGAAATCTGGAAGAGAAAGAACAAAGCCTAGCGAGTGCTAGTACATTCAGAGTGAGGGTTTTTTTTTTAATTGGCAAATGATTGACTAAGGCCAGAAATGAAAAGACAATTAATGTGTGATAAGGATAGGAGAGATGCAAATGTGAAGCCAGAGGAAGGAATATAGGTGGAAGGGGAGGGGGGAAGTGGACAAATGGGTGCGAATGAAGCACTTTAGAATTTTAATGGTTGCTGTAATGTAGGAAAGGTTGTAATCAATACACTTAAAACAAGCTATCCTAAATAATAATAAGATAATATGATCCATTGATCAGTTCAAGAAATGTTGATTGAGCGGTAAATGTTGGCCAGGGCTTTGAGATTGACTCCTCTGCAGTTTGCCAGAATGGTGCCATGTTTCACCCTATCCAGTGTGGCTGAAGTTCATCATTTTGACATTTGTTTTGCCTCTAAAAAATGAACTTTGAACTAGATGGCTGGCATTAAATGTTACATCAGCATATTGTGTTTTACTCGTTTTAACGAAGTGTTGCAAAGATTAAACACCTTGAAGTCAAGGTTTTGGTGTTTTAGAAAATGTATATTCACATAGTGATTTATAAAAACACATGTATTTGATGCTCCTGAGCACATCATCAGTGATGTAACCTGGGGTCATTGGGTGTTTTGGGTCTTTCAACATCAGACACCCTCACCCAGGCCACCCACCTGTAGTTGATCAGACCACCTCTTGTGTTCAGGTGGCATTCGCTCCTCCCCATGGACCTCCTCTCCTGATCCAGAGTCATCTCGAGGCCTTCTCCGCTGTCTCTGTGGTGTTCTTGATGGCTCTTCTCCTCGCCACTCCGTTTGTGCCCAGTCCACTAAAGGCTTTGTAGAGAGATTATCCTGCAAAACCTCTGCAGCCAACCTCGATGGACATACACCTTGCCTTCCAGCCCTGCTTATGGCAGTCTATGACCAGCTCGTTATACTTGGTCTTCTTCCTCTTGTGGGCCTCCTCCAGCACTGTCAGTTCCAACAAGACAATGCTTTTGTTTGCCTCTGAGACCAGGAGGATGACTGGCCTCAGGGTGGTCATGACCAGTGATGGAAATGGGGGGGGGGGGGGGGGGGGGGGTGTGCGCAGGGGGACGGTGTTTCCCTAGTTTTCAGTTTCCAGTTTCCATCCTGTGCATGAATTAGCAGCTTTATCCTGCGCTACTTATTCCAAGGGCGAGCGAACGAGCAGACAGATGGACGAAAGCAACGTTGATAGAGCGGAATAGATGACATTTCGGGTCGAGCCCCTTCTTCAGACTGAGTCAGGGGAAAGAGGAACAAGAGATATAGACAGCACTAAGGACAAATGAATGGAAGATATGCATATATCTCCAGTTTCCCTTTCCCTTGACTGTCAGTCTGAAGAAGGGTCTTGACCGAAAATGTGGCTTATTCCGCTCTATGAACGTTGTTTTCGTCCGTCTGTTAGTGCATTCGCTCTCTCTTGGTGCCTGCGCTTTGACAGACAGACAGACAGACAGACAGACAGACAGACAGACAGACAGACAGACAGACAGACAGACACACACACACAGAAGAATGACATCAAACGGGTCATGGCAGCTATCGAAAAAGTACGGAAATGGTAAGGGGGAAATTTAATAAAAACACCTTAAGGAAACAGATGTTTAACAAACAAAAGGGGCTGGTGATCGCTCCGTGTCCGTGTCCGTGTCCGTTGTCCGTGTCGGAGGGAATGGGGGGGCAGGGCCAGCCGTTATAGTAAGGGGGCCCCGCAGCAGAGTAATCTACTCTCAGCTCAGGTAGATCTACCCCATGTGGACGGGAGAGAGAGGTGTGGACAGAGAGTAGAGGTGTGGAGGGGGAAGAAAGAGGTAGAAGGGGAAGGGGGTGTGAACATGAATGGAGAAGGGGCAGCGGGGGAGGTGGGTCATTCTCTCGCAGTCCCAGGGCAGCGGTCCCATCCCACCAGTCGTCATGCTTCATGCATACAACGTGAAGCTTCCCACCTCTCTCACAGTGAACAATACGGGGTTGGGGGGGGGGGGTGGGGGTGGGGGGGGGGGTGGGGGTGGGGGGGGGGGGGGGGGGGGGTGAGGATGGCTTGAGTGGGTGCAGGATTTTCTGGAAATTCTTCCAAATGGCAATATTTTGTATGTTCAAAGTTAAAAAGGAGGACCAGGCAAGAATATCAGAATGATCATCTGCAGCTGAGAAAAAAAAAGATGATTTGCGCAAGAAGAAGCCATGACCAATTAGCATACCAAATATATTAAATTTAATAGAGGAATTTGGTTCCTTTTCAGGATTTAGAACAAATTGGAATAAACGAGAAATAATGACAATAAAACCTCAAGAGCCAACACATCTGTTAAAATTCCCTTTTAGAATTGCAACAGAAAAATTCAAGTATTTGGGTATCCGAATTACTAGAAAATAGAAATCATTATTTAACGCAAACTGCATTCCTCGATTAACTAAATTGAATGTGTTGATTAAATTCTGGAAAACATCGCCGATGTCCTTAATCGGCAGATTAAATGCTATAAAAAAAGGAAACATCTGTGTAAACCTAAAGAATTTGGGGGACTGACACTCCCCAACTTGCTGTACTACTATTGGGCAGTGAATATCAAAAATATAATTTACTGTTTGGACAGTTTTGCCCAAGTAGACTGGATAAGAATGGAGAAAGAGGATTGTTCCCCCTATAATATAGGAGCGATTCTTCTCTCTCCAATAAAACTGAACAATATAATATATAAGAAGAATCCAATTATTCACAATATAATAGAAAATTGGAAACAAATAAAATTAACTTTAAAAGTAAGAAATGTATCGCTTCTTTCCCCAATAGTCAACAATCCCTCATTCAAACCATCTATTATTGATAAAACGTTTATCCATTGGGAAAGAATAGGAATTAAAATGATTGGAGACATGTATGAAATGGGAAAACTTCTATCATTCTAACAATTACAACTAAAATATAATCTGAAAAGTAATCAATATTTCAAATACCTTCAAATTCGAGAATATTTGAAAAAACACATGCAAGGATATCAAACTCTAACCTCAGATTTATTTAATGAAGGAATGAACAGAAAGGCAGAATCAAGCAATTTAATAACATATTTATATAACATAATTTTATATATAGAAACACCAACGACAGAGGCAATTAGAAGGGACTGGGAACGAGAATTATTGATAAAAATTCCAAAAGACAGATGGGAAAAATGCCTATTATTGTACATAAATTTTCGATTAATGTAAGGCATAACAATTCAATTTAAAATTTTACATAGACTATATTACTCGAAAACTAGACTGAATAAAATGTTTCCAAACGTCTCCCCCATTTGTGACAAATGTCTATCTCAAAATGCCACTATTATACATTCCTTTGTCACCTGTACAAAACGTCACAAATTTTGGAACCAAAATTTTGGAACATTTAACATAAAATTGAACCCCAATACAGAACTGATTATCTTCGTATCAATGAAAGATGGATGCAAGCTAACTATATTTCAAGAATCTCTCTTTAATTATGGTTTAATAACAGCAAAAAAAACCCTTAAATTTTGGAAAAACGCATCCACGCCAATGCTTAAAATATGGATTTCAAATATGTCGAAAACGTTATATCTTGAAGAAATGAGATTCCTCCTATTAGGCAAAGCAGGCCAATTCTGAAATATTTGGTCTCCTTTTATCGACTTCTTACAAGCATATGGTGCAACATAACCTTAGAAATTAAATGATTCAGAACCGGGTGACGGGTGTGTAAAGATATTAAATAGGTATATTTCTCTTAATTTCTTTTCCCTTTTTTTCTCTCTAGCTTTTTCTTTCTTCTTTCTGTTTCTCTTACGATTTGTTTCTACTCTTTTCTCTATCTCTTTTTTCGGGCTTTTCTTATTATATCACGAACAACCACCATTACGGAAATGGTGCTGAAGATTACCCATGACCCTACTACGGCTTTATCGTTGAGTGGGCTATCTTGCTCCGCTACAGGATCTTTGGTTTCCAGTCTCCATGAGATGCAGAGTGTGAAAGAATATGGCGCTATAAGGGCAGTCCACGTATTTCACCGGGGCGGAGGAGAGGGAGAGAGGGAGTCGGAGTGGGAGTGGAAGTGGGAGTGGGAGTGGAAGTGGGAGAGGGCGAGAGGGCGAGAGGGCGAGAGGGCGAGAGGGCGAGAGGGCGAGAGGGCGAGAGGGCGAGAGGGCGAGAGGGCGATTTGTCGAGAGGGCGGAGGGCGTGAGGGGGAGAGGGCGAGAGGGCGAGAGGGCGAGAGGGCGAGAGGGCGAGAGGGCGAGAGGGCTGAGAACTTACAAGTTTGAAGTTTCATCATAAAATAACGATCAAACTTCAAACTGGTAAGTTCACATTTAATCTTACTATTTTACTTCGGAGTCACATGAGTGACTACGTGAAGACTTTCAAGGTCTGTGATTTCATGCCGAGAAACGTCCTCGCGTCACAGCTGCATCAATTGACAAGGATGAGTGAGAAAAATTATTGCATTCAAACATGACATGTTTTAACAATAGTAATGGTTTAATAACAGAAAAGAAAAACAAACAGTGACCCCTCTCACCCAGGGGGAAACTGTGAAACAGAACTTAAAACATGGTCAGCAAAACCCCCGGTTCTAGCGAAAGGCTTATTATAAAACCTCTGGTATGTAATCTCATTCGAACATCCCGCAGCCGCCAGAATTTGGTCAAGCGGTATGCCCATGTCTCTTGCTGCTGACGTCGATGCAGCCCTGGTGGAATGAGGTGTAAAAATGTCAGTGTCCACTCCTGCACACACCAGCACCTGTTTGATCCATCTAGAGATGGTCTGCTCCATAACCTGTTTGTGAGGTTTGGTGGGGTGGAAGATAGCAACCTTCACGTGGTCTGCCCTGTGTCGGCTAAAGCAATCAACTCGACGTGCACAAACGGAAGATCAAATAGAACAAGTTGTCCAACAACTTTAGGCTGTGCATGCCACACGAAAGAAGAACAAGTGAGGTTTGGTTTAGCTAACAAAAAAGGAGAGTTCCAAGCCTCTCAAGCTCTGAGTGACCTTAATGTAATGGGTTATGTACGAAACGACACACACTCGTGGATCTGAGGGATATGCCATGAAACTCAACTTGAGCCCTAGTACCCCTGGCCTGCTCTGTTTGACGAGATCCCGAACAAAAAAGGTGACATTATTGCCGGACGAACTCATACTGTCCAGTCTGAATTTATGTAGCGTTTGGACCCATTGTGCTGAGGCCAGGGCCATGAGCATAACTACTTTCAATGTGAGATGGTGTAGGGGACAGAGATGAAATGTGTGGCCACTGCTGGAGCAGCTGCGGGAGGACCACGCTTCTGACATTCCATATACGTGTGTAACCTGGGGTCTAGGTGGAGTGGCCTTAAAGACATCCTTCATAAATTTAGTTATTAAAGAGTGGGACCCTACCGTGTTTGTGATATGTTGACCCCCAGCTGTAAAAATAATTGGACAATGCACGTGGTGAGCACTGTTATGGCACTATAACTCAGTTTGCTATCGTGATAGGACTGACGATAGATAGAAAAACTCAAAACATCAGTGTGTTATAGCTGTTGTGGTATGAAATGTGAGAGCGGGAACAGTACATCTCCCATATTCTTATGTGAGAGATGTACTGTTTCTGCGTGCTCTTCCTCCAGGCCGCAGTGATGACATCAACGGTATGCTCTGAAAGCCCGAGCCCCTGGAACGGTCTCCTCAGAATCTGCAAACAAACAAATTTATACTGTCATGAAGAGGGTGGCTTTCCCGTCACTGGGTGTACCAGCAGATCTCTGCTCTTGGGCACTACCATAAAAGGCTGTGTGATTAAGGCTAGCACCAGAGGGAACCAATGCTGAGTAGGCCAGTCTGGCACTACCAGAATACCAGTGGCGGAATCTTGCTGGACTTTTGCCACACATCGAGTAATGAGGCAGAATGGGGGAAATACATACACAAATTTACCACTCCAACCTAGCGAGAACGCATCCACCGCTACTGCCCCTGGGTCTGGCTCCCATGACACATAAATTGGTAACTGTTGATTGAGCTGGGAAGCAAACAGATCATTATCTGGTACACCATATGATGGACAATATCATTGAACACTTCGTGATTTAACATCCATTCTTTGTTATCATTGAACTCTCGTGACCTGGTGTCTGCCACTGTGTTATACCTTCCTGGTAAATAGATAGCTGAAACCCAGATGTTTCTTGCAATACACCAGTGCCAGAGGAGATTGGACAATCTATCACAGGATACAGACATACTGCCACCCATGTGATTAATGTACGCTACCGCGGTAGAATTGTCAATCTGAAGTTGGACATGCACATGATGCCTGTTGGTACAAAAAGCCTTTAACCCATAGAGTGCGCCCAACAACTCTAAATAGTTAATGCCATGTGATTGAAGCATGGATGCTTCCAGCAGATCCCACCGCAGCTTGAGACGGTATCAGTAGCACCCCAACCTAGTGCACTGGCATCAGTCTGCAGGATAATTTGTGGTGCATTGACAAGAATTGTACCAGAGCAGCACTGAATATTGGCTATCCACCATTGTAACTCAGTTAGAGCGTCAGCTGGTAGCTGCATGGGTCTATCGGAATGACCTCTCTAAAGCTTAAGCATCTGTTCCTTTGCACGCTGTAAATTCTGGTAATGCAAAGGCCCGAATTGAGCAGCTGGAAATGCTGCCACTAATTTTCAATTTACCCGAGCCACATGTCTAATAGAAGGGTGATTATCAACAATGAGTTTACTGCAGGCTTCAATTAACTCTAATTGCTTGCCCTGAGGCAGAGGCACTGACATGTTTACTGCGTTAATGGTGAACACCAAATAGTCCATTATCTTAATGGCACCAATTTAGACTTAACTGGATGCATAATGAATCCTATCTTTTCGAAAATGAATTTTGTAGCTGACACAGATAATTCAGCTAATTCAAAAGACCTCCCAATGACTAAAATGACATCCAAATATGCTATGACAATGTGATTTTGTGCTCTGAGTAACCCCAGGACTGGTTTGATCAATTTTGTGAATAATCTGGGAGCCGAAGTTAATCCGTTTGGCAAAGCTTTGCCAGAACTGATCTATCCAGTTAAACTTCAAAAACATTCTAAGCTGTCCATGAATGGCCACTGAATAGTAAGCATCTTTGAGGTCAATGCTTGCCATGTAACATCCCCTGGAAAGCAGTTGTTTAGCTGTGACAAAGGTTTCCATTTTGAAATGTTTATACTGCGCAACAGTGTTAAGCTCCGTCAAATCTAGGATAATTCTACATCCTCCATCCTTTTTTTGGCCTCATAAAACTATTGGACACAAACTGATAAGACTCACGCCTTGCCCTTTCAATTACACCTTTTTTGAACAAAGAGTTTAGCACTTTTTGTGCACTAATACAATCCTGTTGTGAAAACACAAAAGTACGGCCAGGTGTGTGCTGAATAGGTGGAGACCAGTTGGAATTGAACTCAATTTGAAAACGTTGAATACTATGCATTATAAATGGGTTAGATGTTATCCACTGCCATTCATGTAAGAAAAATTGCAATCTCCCTCCAACTTGTAATGTATCCATCGCTGTCGCACTTACCTTAGGATTTACTGGCGGTAACGTTGCTGCTTCTGCCCCGAGGTCTGGGGAGTAGGACTGCTGGAGGGTGCTGCATTTTGAACATGGCCCGGCTCGGGCCCTGCCCTAAAAAAGGCCTCTGTGTAGGTTGCTCAACACCACGTCCACCACACCCAGCGAACAGTTTGGTATGCACATGAGGGTAGGGGTACATTCTGCCGAAAGACGACCCCTTCGGAGGCACCTTCATGAGACCAACAGTGTTAGACTCTTCATCCAATTATTTCACCTGTTTGGTCAGGTTTTCTCCAAACAGAGGTTTGGGTGTTGAACAGTCCATGGTTTACACAGTCCAGCAAATTTAGGGTTAATGGCAGGACGGATGGAATTTTTTCTTATACAATTAATTTCAAAATGTGCTTTGCACATTAATGCCATTGTTTCCTCCTTAGTATCTGAGAGAGGCGCCCCCTCCACTGACCTTGCAAAGGCCATGATGCCCAAGGCGAGTAGCCGGAGTACTTTTTGTAATTTAACCTCCTGGGCTCTGACGCCCCCTCCAATGTGCCCCCAAATAGATTGGTTTACAATGGGACACTCAGTGAGGCACAGTTTTGTGGAGTATTGTACCTGGCAGTGGTCTCCTCCATCGTCTGTTCTTGCAGAGGATGGGAAGCCATATAATTTATGTTCTCAGCGAGCTCTGCATCCAATGGCTCACCGGTGAGAGCTAGGACCGCAAATCTGGATGCAATGGACAATATACCCAATGGTCCCTCTAGCCCAACTGTGCCTCCATACTCTGGGTCAGCATAGCACTGACCTCGTACGCTCCCGTAATCTGACAAGGAGATATCACACAGCCCTGACACAGGCGCTGCTGCCTCGGGTTCTATAAACTCCCTGGGCTCCGAAAGCTCCATCCTTTGGAGCGTATAGTGCTGGAGTAACCTCTCCACAAGGCTCTCCAGCTGGGCAAGCCTGCCGGTAACACTGCCCTTAGGAGGGGACTCGTCCACCTCCTGGCCCGACTCCTCAAAGTCCAGGACCCTTACAGACTTTTTTGTGGCTTTTCGCCCCCGTGGAGTAGCCAAGGTGCCTTCTGGCTGCACCAAGTCTGTGGCTGCTGGCTGCTGGCTGCTCTGCCAGCGGCTCTATAGGCGAATTCAGCAGTCACACGCTGCCCGCAGGCCAGTGGTCTTCCGCAGCCAGTTTGGTTGTGGCTCACCTCTTCACCTTAGACATATTCCCACACAATCAGAAGGTAAACTAAAGTTGAATAAACACAATCCGGACCAGGAGCATCGACTTCAGCTAAAGCTGTTTCAAAAAACACTTACCTAGATCTTTTCAACTTAAAATGGGAAGGAGCGACATGCCTGCCAGTCGGTCGTTGCGCAATCCATCAGACGTAATGACGCGCATGCGTGGGGACCGCCTTCTTCACGTAGTCACTGACGTGACTCCGAAGTAAAATACACAATAAACTATTATAAATACACAATATACAAGTGATGCATTCTTGTACTCTTACATGGGTATGAATGCAGATTAAAAATCCCCCCCTCCCAACCGCGGCCCCATGGACCTTAGAGTACCCCAAGTCCATCACTGGTCGTGGCAATGTGCTGTGGGAATCTTCAGCTATTTCACCAGGTCTACAAGAAGCTGCCAGTCCTGCGCAGTCGGCTGGATTTGTGACGGATTCCTGGCTGCTGTGGTTTTTGACAGCTGCACTCCGGCCTTTACAAAGGTGATCTTCTGGGTGGTTGGGCTTGCTAATCTGCAACCTAATTTCCATGCTGTTGGCTTCTGTAATGGGTTTAGGAACCTGGTCATGACACCAGCTGTAACGGCCCTACCCAAGATCAGACACTAAAATTGTAGACACTTGGAAAAACAGGTGCTGGTTTACAAAAAATGACATAATGTTGGAAAACATGGATGAAGAAGGGTCATGGCTCAAAACATAGTCTATCCATGTCTTCCAGAGATGCTGCCTGACCTGCTGATTTACTCAAACACTTTGTGACAAATAAAATTAAGAAGGAAAGCTAAAGAGTCATTAATATTAATTAATCTAAATAATTTGATGAAACACAGTTTATTATTGACCTCTGCTTGACTGAAAGTGGTGTCCAGATTCATAACCTGGAGCAAGATTAATCTAAATGACACAAAAAAGACGTGTGGAGGCTGAGAACACTTCTCCCATGCATGCAGAAATTGAGCCAATTATTTCAGTACTTGAGTGCAACAGATAGTTTTGAACATTCAATGTTCTGACTATACATTGGAAGTAGCATTGGAAATAGCTATAATATATTCCCCTTGGTTCAATGTTTGTTGACTTACCAGTCTCGGTTTGGTATGGTAAGGCATTTTATTTGTCACATGTACCCAGGTACAGTGAAATTCATTTTTGTATACAGTTCTATACAAGTATCACTATACATAAGCACTTAGATACATCTTAGATAAGCATCTCAGGTGCAGTACAAATGTATAGCAGTAGTACAATGAGGCAGTATACAGAGTCGCCGTGAGTATTCGGGAACTTCCCTCGAACATGAGTTCCAGCCACCTCGCAGGACCTCCTAGGACCTGGTGTTGACCATGCTGCGAGTTTGAGTCCATGGAAAACTCTTCTAAACTCGCAGATTAGGTCGCCCAAGTGGAACAGGGCCTTAAATGTTATTCCCTTATCATGTATCATATACACTGTAAATGGTTTGATTGCAATCATGTATTATCTTTCCGCTAACTGGTTAAATATGCAACAAAAGCTTTTCAATGTACCTCGGCACACATGACAATAAACTTCACTGAACATTAATTATATTCTTGAAGTCATTCATTTACAGGGTCCCTATATATCAAAAGACAATATAGTCATTGTCAATCTAGATGGGCAGCTGAATTGAAAAGAGTATATCACTTCAATGTGACACAGCATGAAATAGACTTGTAAGTCCTTCATGCAACAAAGTGGGATGAATCTTGCATTCCCATGCACTGGGGATATTCGTTTGCGGTTAAACGTTATCACAATATTCACTCCAGACAGATTTCCAATCGTGTGTTTATTCAGCAGTGACATGTATGGAACATGGTTTTTGCAAGGTATCACTTTATTACTTTTCTCAATACATAAAAAAGGCACTATCTGTCAGTCAGATATATGAGATGAGTTTGCAAAACGTATCAACCTTTCAAACTTTGCTTAGAATTATGGGGACTTAATAATTTCACCACTGGAGAGTATTTATCTTCATTCAGGTGCAAATAACAAGCAGGCTGCAGATCAAGGGCATTGTTACCTATCAGTGAGTGCCAGGCTCCTTTATCAATGGGTCTCAGTTACACTTTCTAAAACCATCATACACTGTAATCCTCTTGCCTTCAGGACTCGGATTTAAACTCAAATAAAGAGTGTATAGATGGAGTGGCTAGATAAAAAGAAAAATGATTTTTTTTATATCACGTTTCACTGTGTAAGTACTGTATGTCAATAAAGCTAATGACGTGCTTAATGAAGATTTGATCACTGAGGATTTGTAACACATGAAGAGTGACAGATTATTTTCATATCTGGAAGGGCCGAGAGGGCCTGTTTCCGTGCTGTAATTGTTATATGGTTATATGTTATATGGTTATATATTGCAGGTTCCGACAAACAACAAAGAGATAATCAACCGATTGTCTATTTCCGGGAGATGCAGATTGTGTAGGAAAGGCATGGGAAAGTAAATGGGGAATGGGCTTTGTTGTTGCAGTAACGTTTATAGATGAAGCCGACTATTTCACTGATTGCATTGCCCTGCTTCAACAGAAGATCATCTCCAAATGCATAGAGGACAAGTTGAGCAGTCTTTACCTGTAGTGGACTACCAGCTTCAAACCAGATCCCTTCCAGACACCAGGTACCAGACATCACCCCCTTGCTCCACACTGAAACCTTCTTAATCAATCTTAGTAAAAAGATGAGGCCTTGGTGTAACACCTCATCTGATAGATGGCATCTTCAAAGGTATGACATACCTTCAGTATGACACAGGCTGCTAACTTTGTCCTTTGTACTCAAATTTATAGATTAGAATTTAAATCCCTAAATTGCCCACACTTAGGAAAGCATGTGACCTATACTGAGCCACAAATAAAGCAACATGGTTAACCATAAATCATTGCCTTCTAATTGTGACCTGCTCTTAACCTATTCGTTGATGCAAGATATCCGGAGGAAGGAATAGAATGCTTTTTAAATGATTGCATGGTGCCATATGAACGCAATGTAGAATGTTCTTTAATAAAAGTACTTATATCTAACTTGTTTTCTCTCTTGTGTCGGAAGGAACTGCAGATACTGGTTTAAACCGAAGAAAGACACAAAATGACTCAGCGACTGTAGAAAACATGAAGTAAATCCAGAGCACACAAAAAGCTGGAGAAACTCAGCGGGTGCAGCAGCATCTAAGGAGCGAAGGAGATAGGCGACGTTTCGGGTCGAGACCCTTCTTCAGGGTCTGAAGAAGGGTCTCGACCCGAAACGTCGCCTATCTCCTTCGCTCCTTAGATGCTGCTGCACCCGCTGAGTTTCTCCAGCTTTTTGTGTACCCTCGATTCTCCAGCATCTGCAGTTTCTTCTTTAAAAAAAAAGTAAATCCAGAGCGATGGGTTTCTGAGGAGGTAATTTATTTTACTATGAGAAGTGAGTTGGTCAAATTCAGTTTATTCTTTCCTCATCTCGTTCCACTTATCACCTTCCTTACTTATCAAATTCCAGCATCTGCAGCCTTTTGTGCCTCCACTTATCACCTCTGATGTCTACCTTAACATTCCCGTCCGCTATCTGGCTCCATCTGCCTATTATCTAGCTTGTCATTTGAACCCACCTATTGCATGCCACAAAAGCCTCACCCCTCCCCCTCTTTTAATTTACTGGCTCTCTCCCCTTTACACTCTCAGTCCCGATGCAGAGTCTTGACCTCAAATGTTGACCATCCTTCTGCCTCCGTGCCTACCATGCTGAATCCCTCCAGTCATTTTTTGCTCCAGTTTACAGCAGTTCTGGAATAATTCAGTGGGACAGGCAGCATCTTGGGGGAACATGAATGGGTAACATTTTGTGCCTGGTCCTTACTTCAGATGATTGAAGAGGAGGTAGAAAGCTGGAAAGGAGGTGGCCCATTCAACATTCAACATTCGGGTGGCGCCGCATGCGTCAGCCTCGCCAGCAGTCTGCCCATCCTGTCCATCCTTTTAGTCTGTTTATAGTATGTTCCTGGAGGCTTCTTAGTCTTTTTTATGCGGGGGAGGTGGGGAGGGGAAGGGGGAAACTGTTTCCCAGTCACTTCCTGGTCAGGATGCGTCTATACTTTGAATCAAATCTTCTCCCCCCACCCCCCCCCCCCCCCCCCCTCGTGGCCTACCATCCGGATTGTCGCGGCCTTTCCTACCGGAGACTGGCCAGAGCTTCAGCGGCAGCGCAGCACTGAATTACCATCGCGAAGCGGGCGATGCCTTACCGAGCATCGCCGTGTGGGGCTCTGGAGTGTTGGGCCAACCTAGATGGAGATGTGGTTTGCGGAGCTTACAGCAATGGGCAGCACTGACTTTACCATCGCGGAGTCGTGGGATCCTTCACTGAGGGTCGCCAGTGTTGGAGTTCCGTCCAGCTCGGCCTGTGGACTTCGGGAGCCGCGGTCTCCAGTAGGAAGCAGCCGATTCGGAAACTCCAAGCCACTGAGAGTGTTCTTCAGTTCCGACATCGGATTTCCATCATCCCGGCAAGAGGGCCTGAACATTGGGCCGCACAAAGTGGCGACTGTGGAGGGCTCAAAGGCCCCGACCACTGGTGAACAAAGAGGAAGATGACTGAACTTGATTGCCTTCCATCACAGTGGGAACATTGATTCCACTGTGTGGGGCTGTTTATGTTAAACTCTATCATGTATTGTGTTCTTTTTATTGTATGGCTGTACGTTGAATCAAATCTCACTGTACCAAATGGTGCATGTGACAATAAATGTAACTTGAACTTGAACCATTGAATACCTGCTTCCTGATGCATTTTTACTTTTCATCACGTCATCCAGCCACTGGAGGGAGGTGATCGTGATACAATGTGCAGGGAGGAACTACAGGTACTGGTTTATATAGAAGACAGACTCAAAAGGCTGGAGTAACTCAACAGGTCAGGTGGCACCTCTGGAGAAAAGGAATAGATGTTGTTTCGGGTTGGGACCCTTCTTCAGACTGAGAAAGGGGTTTGAGAGATAAAGACTGTACTTAGGAGAAATTAATGGAAGAAATGTAAAAAGCAACGTAAATCAAGGAAATGTGGGGCACACAATAGGCCATCTTTTTGATGAGTTGTATTGTGCTACAATATTCTTCTCAGACAATCCTTCAGGGTCAAGGATAGTTTATTTCCACTCTGGTTTTGTAGGTTCTGGGGTGGCTGATGAGGTCTACATTTGTGTTGGGAAGGTGCTTCACAGAACTGATGTGGGTAATTTGAGAGATGGTATAATCTTTCCAATACTTGCAGTCTTTCTGTGAGTTCCCAATGATCTTCACACCGGCATGAACATTTCTCCACTGAACAGATATGGTTAAGAGATTCAATGGAGCCAGTAGGGATGTGCTGCACTGTTGGAGGTGCCATGTTTCAGATGAGAGGTTAAACTGCTGCACTTCGAGAGATTTTGAGGAAGGGCAGGGTGGCTCTCGACAAAGCAATGGCCATAACATATCCCTCACTCAAAATCACGGAAACAACAAAACACAAAGTGCTGGAGATGGTGCGCAATGGAGGCACAAAGCAATGCTTCCACACCTCAAAAAAAAATGTCCTGAAATAGAATCCCAAATGTCCTGGAATTTGATGGTATTCCCTGACATTTTCAAAAATGCTTCTTGCATGCTAATTGTTGGTGTTTTTTTGCGGGCACACGTTAACAACACGAAGAAGTACAATGCAAAACAGCAACCGTAACAGATCTATCCAACAGTAACTACATGTTCTGTCCGTATATGCCTGCTCCCTCCCCCGCTTTCTTTCTCTCCCTACTCTCCCTCTCTCTCCCCACCCCTCCATCTCTCTCTCTTTCTCCACCCCTCTGTATCTCCCTCTTGGCCCACCCACCCATCTGTTAAATCGAGGCCAATCCCAATGTAACTGCAATCCCACTGCCCATTGGTAACTTTTCACCACTAGGCTTATCCAGAATTCTACCACTGCCTGAAAAATATTCCAAGGCTCAACTTCCACTGAGAAAGAGAATTACAATAATTCATTGTTACACGAGAATTTTCCTGAACAGTTTGTGACCCATAGCGCTATGTTTAAAGCTCATAGCGCAGCAGCCGGTAGCGCCATATTTAGAACCCATAACGCTGCAGCCGACAGCTCTTTGTTTAAATTCCCATGCGTTAAACTGACAGCGCTCTGTTTAAAACCATTGAGTGCCAAATCGGCAATGCTGTATGTGTTATCTTTACACCCCTTCGCAGGCCAGATGCGGAAATTTGACGAAATTATTCAATTTCCTTAAAATTACCCAAAGACATAGAATTCGGGTAATTTCCTTCAAAGTGGAAACACTGACACAAAGACTCACTGGGTTAGGCAGCAACTTTGGAGTGAATGGATTGGTGATGTTTTGGGTTATGCCCCTTCTTCAGATTGATTGTAATGAGTGAGGGGGGGTGGTGCAGAGAGCTGGAAAAGAAGTGGGGTGAGATAAATCCTGGCAAGTGACTGAATACTTTTATGAGATTGACAGACTGTTTATTGACTAACACATTGTAACTTGTGGGAATTTACTATGCATAACTTGCCCGCCTTGTTTCTTACACTTTAAAAGGACTGAAGAAGGGTCCTGATCTGAAACGTCATCTATCCCTGTTCTTCTTAGGAGCTACCTGACCTGCTGAGTCACTCCAGCACTGCGTGTCTTTTTTCTTTAGAAGTACATGATTGGCTCAGCTGCAATTTGTGTTGCCATGAAAAGGGGGGGGGGGGGGGGGGGGGGGGGGGGTGAAAGGTATTATCTAAAAACCTCTGTAATGGAAAACAAATGTAAATCTATTCATTGCAGCTCTAGTTTATTACTTACAGAAGCAGTTTTCTCACACTACTTGATAATACAATTGTTGTAACCTGACCTAATCCTCAATAATCTGCCACAGACGTTTTAGAATTTATTACCAGTCACCATGCTAGTGACTATGTGTGTAACAATTGGAAATATATCTCACACTTCATTACCTTCTAATTAGAGTTTACCAACTGGTTGAATATAAACAAGGTTTTTGATTAAACCTTTAAATAGTGCAAAGATCTATTGACTTCAATATGCTAATTCAACCACAGTAACTTCAGCTGGTGTAGTGGCAGCTATACCTTTGCCTTGGATGTTGTTCTTAGATAGTAATATGGTTTTAAATAAGTTAAATGTATTAGATTTTTTTTGTTTCTATACTGATGAGTTATATTTGAGATAACCATGGTGGCCGTGAGAATTGGGGGGATATTTTGAGATTTAAAGCATTATAAATGTTTTCTTTTAAATCCATGACAGTATTACTAATGCTCTGTTTCTTTTAAAAGATTATTTGAATGTTGATTTATGATATAACCTAAAAAAAAATAACCTTGGCACACTATAGTCTATAATACCTTTCACCCCCCCTTTCATGGCAACACAAAAATATGTATTTTCTTCATGGACATTTCTTTGGGGTTCTCCAAATCACTTACAGACATTTATTTTACATGGTGAAGATCCCCGATTGAATATACACTATCTATGTATGGTGGCACAGAGGGTGGCATGGCGGTGCAGTGGTAGAGTTGCTGCCTTACAGTGAATGCAGCGCCGGAGACCTGGGTTCCAACGACTACGGGTGCTGTCTGTATGGAGTTTGTATGTTCTCCCCATGACCTGCGTGGGTTTTCTCCGAGATCTTCAGTTTCCTCACACACTCCAAAGATGTACAGGTATGTAGGTTAATTAGCTTGGTGTAAAATGTAAAAATAGTCCTAGTGGGTGTAGGATAGTGTTAATATCGTCGGCTGCGGATCCGGTGGGCCAATGGGCCTGTTTCGGCGCTGTATCTCTAAACTAAACTAAACTAAACTATATGGGAGCCGAAACGTCGCCTATCTCCTTCGCTCCTTAGATGCTGCTGCACCCGCTGAGTTTCTCCAGCTTTTTGTGTAACCCTAAACTATATGGGACATAGTAACAACCAGGGCACTCATAAGGGTCTGAAGCATCAACCTTTAAGAAATAACAACTTTAAGTAATTTGTTTGGTTTAGCTCCCAGGGCTTATCCTTCTAATCATATCTCCTACACGGCACATTTGTTCCTTCCCATTCTTCCTAATTTTGCTCTGGCATGGAATCTATGGCTTAGTTGATAACTAGGTGAAAGATTTTGTGACTGCTGCAGTTGTATAGTTGGGTGTATTATTTGGGAGGTGGAAGATACCATGGGTTTTTTGGCAGGTAGTGCGGTTGGATGTGTGGATGAGTTGCTTGAGTGGTTTCATTAGGTGTATTGAGTGAATGAGTTTGAAATGTTGTTTGGATGGAATAGCTGGGTGAGTAACATTTGATTTATTGGAATGGTTTGCTTTATGAGTGGATATGTTTGTGGATGAGTGGCTGATTGGTTGGTTGGTGTCTTCCATCTTAATTTTTTTACAATGACGTAAAATGGTAGTTCTCATGAACAGAGTAAAATACATATTATTGTTTCCTAATGCAGCCTAAGCTGAGTGCTAAATTATAATGTAATTGAACCAGCAGACAAATACTGTACTTCATTTGTTTCATTTTATGTAATTTATATTTGACCTCCAATCAGACCATTGGAAATCTATGATCCACTACCAGTTGCATTTACCGAGAACCATTAACAAAGTAAAACCAAACATTATGAAACAAAATCTGTCTGTAGGAAATATAATAAACTAGTCACTGTGGCAGCATTTTATTGAAATTATATTGATTGATTGAATGAAAGATACAGCATCAAAACAGGCCCTTTGACCAATCAAGTTAACCCCGATCATTGAGCACCTGTTCATCCTAGTTCTACACTATTCCATCTTTGTATCTTTCCTTCTCTCTACACACTACCTGTAATTTACAGATGACAATTAACCTACAAACGAACACATCTGTGGGCTTGGGAGGAAACCGAGCGCCTGAGGAAATCCCATGCGGTCACAGAGAGAACTTGCATACTCGACACAGATAGTATCCAGGATCAGGATCAAACCTGAGTCTCTGGCTGGTGAGACAGCAGCTCTAGCAGCTGTGCTACTGTGCTAACCCATTCAGTGCCCTCCATAATGTTTGGGACAAAGATCCGTCATTTATTTATTTGCCTCTGTACTTCACATTTTGAGATTTGTAATAGAAAATAGATCACATGTGGTTAAAGTGCACATTGTCAGATTTTAATAAAGGCAATACATTTAACTATGGTTAAAGTGCACATTGTCAGAGGTTTAGAGGGTGTTAGAGGTTGAAAAATATAAAGTGTTTGAAAAAATATAAAGGGTGGATAAGTCTCCAGGTCCTGACAGGATATTCCCTAGGACATTGAGGGAAGTTAGTGTAGAAATAGCAGGAGCTATGACAGAAATATTTCAAATGTCATTAGAAACGGGAATAGTGCCGGAGGATTGGCGTACTGCGCCATGTTGTTCCATTGTTTTAAAAAGGTTTCAAAGAATAAACCTAGCAATTATAGACCTATTAGTTTGACGTCAGTGGTGGGCAAATTAATGGAAAGGATACTTAGAGATAATATATATAAGCATCTGGATAAACAGGGTCTGATTAGGAACAGTCAACATGGATTTGTGCCTGGAAGGTCATGTTTGACAAACCTTCTTGAATTTTTTGAAGCGGTAAGTAGGGAAATTGATGAGGGTAAAGCAGTGGATGTTGTCTATATGGATTTCAGTAAGGCCTTTGACAAGGTTCCCCATGGAAGGTTGGTTAAGAAGGTTCAATCTTTGAGTGTTAATGGCGGAGTAGCAAGATGGATTCAACAGTGGCTGAATGGGAAATGTCAGAGAGTAATGGTGGATGGCTGTTTGTCAGGTTGGAAGCCGGTGACCAGTGGGGGTGCCTCAGCGATCTGTGTTGGGTCCACTGTTGTTTTGTCATGTACATCAATGATCTGGATGATGGGGTGGAAAATTGGATAAGTAAGTATGCAGATGATATTAAGATAGGTGGTGTTGTGGATAATGAAGTAGATTTTCAAAGTCTACAGAGAGATTTGGGCCATTTGGAAAAGTGGCTGAAAGATGGCAGATGGAGTTTAATGCTGTTAAGTGTGAAGTGCTACATCTTAGCAGGACAAATCAAAATAGGACGTACATGGTAAATGGTAGGGAATTGAGGAATGCTGGAACAGAGGGATCTAGGAATAACTGTGCATAGTTCCCTGAAGGTGGAATCGCATGTAGATAGGGTGGTAAAGAAACCCTTTGGTGTGCTGGCCTTTATAAATCAGAGCATTGAATATAGGAGTAGGGAAGTAATGTTATAATTGTACAAGGCTTTGGTAAGACCAATTCTGGAGTATGGTGTACAATTTTGGTCGCCTAGTTATAGGAAGGATGTCAACAAAATAGAGAGAGTACAGAGGAGATTTACTAGAATGTTGCCAGGGTTCCAGCAACTCTGTTACAGAGAAAGGTTGAACAAGTTAGGTCTTTATTCTTTGGAGCGCAGAAGGTTAAGGGGGGACTTGATTGAGGTCTTTAAAATGATGAAAGGGATAGAGTTGATGTGGATACGTTTTTCCCATTGAGGGTAGGGAAGTTTCAAACAAGAGGGCATGACATGAGAATTAAGGGACAGAAGTTTAGGGGTAACGTGAGGGGGAACTTCTTTACTCAGAGGGTGGTGGCTGTGTGGAATGAGCTTCCATCAGAAGTGGTGGAGGCAGGATCGATTTTAACATTTAAAAGTAAAGTGGATAGGTATATGGACGTGAAGGGAATGGAGGGGTATGGTCTAAGTGCAGGTAGATTGGACTAGGGGAAAACAAATGGTCGGCACGGACTGGAAGGGCCGAGAGGGCCTGTTTCCATGCTGTAATTGTTATATGGTTATATGGTTATTAAGCAGCCCTGCTACAAAGTGCTGCAAGCGTGGCTCTCCCATATGCCGTTGCTGCCATAGCCTCGGCCGCAATATAAAGCAGCCCTGGTACAAGGTGCTGCTGATGTGACCTCTCCCATAGGCCAGCGCTGCCATCACTGGGTATTTCATAAAGCAGCCCTGTGGTGGTGCTGGCACAGGCTCACCCATATGCCCGGCATTGCCATAGACTCGGCATCCAATAAAGCAGCCCTGTACACTAGGTACTGCTGGCTCGGGTTCATCCTTATGCCCGGCTTCCCATCAAGCAGCCTTGTGCAATAAGTGCTGCTGACGTATGCCTGGCATTGCCTTAAATTTGGCATCCCCTCAAGCAGCCTCTGTCTTACAGGAACAGTTTCAGCAAACAGACTGGAGTCTGTTTGCCACTCAGGCCACCTTCAACTCCCAAGTGAACATCAACTCATACACCTCAACCGTTCTGGACTATATAAAATTCAGCACGGACAACGTCACTACCCACAAAGAGATAAAGACCTACCCTAACCAGAAGCCGTGGATGAGCAGGGAGGTCAGACTCCTGCTGAAGGCTCGCGACGCCACTTTTAAATCTGGCGACGCTGAGGGATACAGCTCATCCCGGGCCAATCTGAAAAAGGGAATTAGGAATGCTAAACTCAATCACAAACGGCGGATCGAGGAGCATTTCCGAAACAACTCTGACCCCAGGTGCATGTGGCAAGGAATAAAATCCTTTACCGATTACCATAAAGTCAACTCCACCCCCCCCCCCCCCCCCAGACAATGCCTCCCTTCCTGACGAGCTAAACCATTTCTACGCCCGCTTTGACCGGGACAACAAAACTCCAGCCATCAAAGTTGCTCCAGCCCCGCATGAACAACCCCTCAGTCTCTCCACCTCTGCTGTAGAAGATGCACTGAACAAAGCTGCCGGCCCCGATGGCATCCCCGGGCGGGTGCTCAGGGCATGTGCTGGACAACTATCCCTGGTCCTCACTGACGTTTTCAATCTGTGTCGTCCCCACTTGCCTCAAGACATCTACCATTGTGCCAGTGCCCAAACAATCAGCGTCAGGGAGTCTCAACGATTTCCGGCCAGTGGCACTCACCCCTGTCATAGCCAAGTGTTTCGAGCGGTTGATCTTGGCTCACCTCAAAGCCAGCCTCCCCCCCACACTGGACCCCCATCAGTTTGCCTACTGGTCCAACAGGTCTACAGAGGACACCATATCGGCGGCCCTACACTCTGCCCTGACCCACCTGGACAGTAATAACACCTACATCAGGTTGCTGTTCATTGACTTCAGCTCCGCCTTTAACACTGTCATACCCGCTAGCTTGATCACCAAACTCAGCGGTCTTGGCATCTCCACTTCCCTCTGCAACTGGATACTGGACTTCCTCACTAACAGACCACAGTCTGTTAGGATCAACAACCTCACCTCCTCCACTATAACACTGAACACTGGCGTGCCACAGGACTGTGTGCTCAGTCCTCTCCTCTACTCTCTCTTCACCCATGACTGCATCCCTAAGTATGGCTCCAATGCCATCATAAAATTTGCCGACGACACCACGGTGGTAGGACTGATCAGCGACAACGACGAGTCAGCCTACAGGGAGGAGGTCCAGCACCTGACAACCTGGTGTGCCGATAATAACCTCGTCCTCAACTCCCAGAAGACGAAGGAAATCATTGTCGACTTCAGGAAGAACAGAGGGGGCAGACACACCCCCATCCATATAAACGGGACTGAGGTGGAGCGAGTCTCCAACTACAAATTCCTCGGGGTACACATCTCGGAGGATCTGTCCTGGTCCCTCAACACCTCCAAGCTGATCAAAAAGGCGCAGCAGACAGGAAGGCACTACAACAGGTGGTGAAAACCGCCCAGCACATCATCGGTGCCCCGCTCCCTGCCATGGATGCCCTCCACCGAAAACGGTGTCTGAGACGGGCTGGGAAGATCATCAAGGATCCCTCCCACCCTAACCATGGACTGTTTGCCCTCCTACAATCGGGGAGGCGGTACAGGAGCCTCAGGTCCCGCACCAGCAGGATGAGGAGTAGCTTCTATAATAATACTATCGCACTGCTGAACTCAGAGTCCCGTCGATAGATTTCCACACCTGTATTTATTTATCTGTATTTACCTATATATTGCTATCACTTCGTACTGTCACTAAACTGCATTTCGTTGTACCCATACTTGTATCTGTGCAATGACATTAAAGTTGAATTGAATTGAATTGAATTGAATCGAAGCAGCCCTGTGCAATAGGTGCTGCTGACTCGGGCTTATCCATATGCCTGGCATTGCCATAGATTCAGCATCCCATAAAGCAGCCCTGTGGAATAGGCTTATCTATATGCTCATCATTACCTAGAATCAATATCCCCTAAAGCAGACCAAAAAAGGTTGCTGCTGGCTCAGGCTCACCCATATGCCCGGCACTGTCACAAGTCATGTTGTTGGGGCGTATCTAGATGGAGCCTCCTTTCCACAAGGGCTCCATCCTGGTCAACCTAAAATGTTTTTCATACCCGGAGGGGAACCCTCCCGGCATCACAGCCGACCATATTGGTTGTCCTCGTCCCCCCCCCCCCCCCCCCACTATCCTATAACTACTGCGGTCTGCACACCGCATTGCTGATGGGTTTCCCCTCCCTGGGGAAACCTAGCGTCTGTGTGCCTTACTAAGGGGACACACCCCCCCCCCACAGCACCCAGGCTGACTGTTCTGGTGAGCTACAGCCCCATATTGTGGGCCACTGCAGTCTAAACTGCACTTCTGATGGAGTTCCCCTCCCTGGGAACCCAGTGTTGAAAGTCACTGACCACTTTGGTCAGTTTCAGCCCATATCCTGGGCCACTGCGGTCTAAAACCGCACTGTTGCTGAAGTTCCCCTCCCCGGGAACCCAGCGTTCCGAAGTCACTGACCGTTTTGTCAGTGACTTAACTCAGCGAGCCCGACATTCCCCAGCTACCCGCTTCCGCGGTAGGACCGGGGTCTCCCCACAGCCCGCAGCTGGTTCCCTGGTCGGCACCCGAGAAGCACCCGGCAGGAATCTCTGAGGAAGAAAAGGTTCCTGCAGAACATCAAAAAACAGGTAAGAAATATCACTTACCCGGAGTTTAAACTTACCTCTGGCAGGAGCAAAGTGCCTGCCAGGCCGGCGCTTCGCAATGCATGCGTCGTAATGACGCGCTCTGCTGGCAGTCGGGGTTCTTCACATAGTCACTCACGTGACTCCGACGTAAAATGCTGAACTTCTGGCGTTCCTAGCAATAGTCCGTGATTGTCACTATATTTAATTACTCATAAAAAATCACTGCTGCCCTGATTTAACATATCAAATTCCACCTCTGTGTTTCCTGGTTTACATTGGCTCCTGGCCTGACACCATCTTCACTTTACAATTGTTGTTTTCACCTTTCTCCATGGCCTCTTTCATTTTATCTATGAGCCCTCTTCTATTTCTACAACTCTCTGCCAGCACTACACTTTATCTAATTATAACCTCTTGCACTTCCTTGATTCTATTCACTTTACAATCAGAAGTTGTGCCTATAACTGCAAAGGTCCTAGACTTTGAATCATCTGCCTCACTTGCTCCCTCTCCTCAAATCTCTTCTCTTTCAAAATATGCAGTGCCCTCCATAATGTTTGAGCCAAAGACACATCATTTATTTATTTGCCTCTCTATTCCACAATTTGAGACTTGTAATTTAAAAAAATCACACATGGTTAAAGTGCACATTGTCAGATTTTATTAAAGGGTATTTTTATACATTTTGGTTTCACCATGTAGAAATTACAGCAGTGTTTATACATAGTCCCCCTATTTCAGGGCACCATAATGTTTGGGACACACGGCTTCACAGGTGGTTGTAATTGCTCACATATGTCGCATTGCATGCAAAGGATAAGCAACAAAATACTAAACATGACTACTTTCATTTTAAACATGACATTGTTGCATCCCAAACATTATGGTGCCTCGGGTTCAAGTGCAACCCGTCCTTTGTGTACAGATCATGCCTTCCCCAAAAGAGGTCCCAGTGCTTAAGAAACTTGAATCCCTGCCCACTGCACCAGTCCCTCAGCCACGCATTTATCCTCCACCTCATTTCATTCCTACTCTCACTGTCACGCGGCACAGGCAGTAATCCTGAAATCGTTACCCTTTTGGTCCTTCTCCTTAACTTTCCCCTCCAACTCCCTAAATTCTCCCTTCAGGACCTCGTCACTTTTTCTGCCTATGTCATTGGTACCTATGTGTACCAAAACATCAGGCTCCTCTCCCTTCCTTATCAGAATCTTTTGGACATGTTCTGACACATGCGAGACCCTGGCACCAGGGAAGCAAACTACCATCCGGGTCTCCCAACTACGTCCACAGAATCGCCTATCCGACCCCCTAACTATAGAGTCCCCTATTACAATTGCCCTCCTCTTTTTGCTACCCTTCTGAGCATCAGGGCCGTCTCTGTGCCGCAGGCCCGGCCGCTGCTGCTGCCCCCAGCTAGGCTGTCCCCTCCAATCGTACTCAAACCCGAGTACCTATTTTCCAGGTGTACGGTCACAGGGGTACTCTCTAGCCCCTGCCTCTGCCCCTTGCCCTTCCTAACAGTGACCCACTTGTCTGCCTCCTGTGGTCTGGGAGTGACTGCCTCCCTGTAGCTCCTCTCTATGATCTCCTCACTCTCCCTGACCAGACGGAGGTCATCGAGCTGCTGCTCCAGGTTCCTTACACAGTCCTTTAAGAGCCCCATCTCAACACACCTGGCGCAGATGTGGATGTCTGGAGGGTTATCAGATTCCCTGACTTCCCACATCTGACATCCAGAACAGTACACTGCCCTGGCCTTCATACTGCCCCGCTTACACAGGATACAATATCAACACAATACAAAGTACACAACAAACTGCTGGAATCTGACTGCCAATCAGCTGCTTTCCCTAGTCCACTTCCCACCAATCAGCAGCTTCCTCAAAAAAACCCAAATGGAATGTTATGGATTTAGGCAAGCCCCGCGCTTCATTTTTAACCTTACCGGTTGGGTGTCGCTCCTCCCCCTCCTCCTCTTCCTCTTCCAACGGCTCCTGTGGGCCTCTGAAAAAACAAGCCCCGCGCTTGATTTTTAACCTTACCGGTCGGGTGTCGCTCCTCCCCCTCCTCCTCTTCCAACGGCTCCTGTGGGCCTCTGAAAAAACAAGCCCCGTGCTTGATTTTTAACCTTACCGGTCGGGTGTCGCTCCTCCCCCTCCTCCTCTTCCAACGGCTCCTGTGGGCCTCACATCTGTAGGCAGCAACATCTGTAGAAGGGCTGCATAAGGTTTCCCTCATGGGAGAGGTGAGTGTCCCGGGGCAGTTTGTGCTTACACTGAAGTTCTACAGCAAGGGACCATTTACAAGTGGATAAGATTTACATTTGGTTGAACAATTCAAAAACGGTGCCTTGTAGTAGGGCTGTTTAATGGCTTCCTCATGAAGGAGGAGAGCATACCGAGTCTGATGGTATAGCCGTGAACATACCCAAAGGGATGACGGTCACGTGTCAGAGATCATTACTGACAGCAAGATTTGCCATCACAATACATATGCAGTGAACACCACTATCAGTGGGACATTAGACCCAGCCGCCGAATCTGTTCGTCAGGTAAGACCTAATCAACCGGCAAATCCTGCAGGATGACGGTAAGCGGTTCACTGAAGCTGGTAGCATGAAAGCTGGCCAGAGGTTCCATGCACTCTATCAGGTCATTACGGTTTACATTGAGTTACCAATTGGCTTATGACACCGTCCTAGGCAACAGATTAGAGTCAAAAGAAGCCTGTTACAGCTTTGTTGTTATAAAACAGCAGTCTAATCATTAAGTCTAATTGGCAATATAATGGATGTGATTCAGCTGGGCAAGTGGGAGAATTGAAATCATCCTAAATGGAGAACTCTAAAGTACCATGTAGGTCATGGTCGACACACTTTGCTATTGTCAGCTGAAGCTGCCAAAGTCGCAATGATGGATAGACATTGTTCAGCATTGTTCCAGTAATCAATAAATATCTAATTATATTGCAAAATGATGCTAATGGTCTAAGATTGGGAAATTGCAAATATCATCTCTGGTTTGGTGGGGATTTGCATGAGTTGCCAATTCTTCTTTTATTGGTGTCGAATATCTATAGACCCTACGCATTTTGTGGGTTAAGAGTAATTGAGTGGATATGCATATCTGCATGCTCAACTTCATGTTGACACATTATGATGGTGGCATATGTTAGTACATGTGGGTGCAATCAAGTAAACAATTCTCTTATGGTTACATAATCTCGTTGGCCACTAGAGTAACATCAGGTATAGGTCAATGACAACATCTCAAATGGGTGTTGAATTACACCGAATGTACATATGTTTGTTTCATGCTTATTCACAGGTTGCAAAATATGTGGCATAACAGTGGCGAGAGATACATTCTTTTTTTTTTTTTTTTTTTTTTTTTTTAAATTTTTTTATTGTAGAAACAATATATACCGAGTACACTCTTATACGACATTGAGAGTTGTGTAATATACAAAATTATATCATATTGATTATCGATTAATACTATTTATGTTAATTGTAATATTATCCATTATACATTTCGTGGTTATTTATTTTATATAATTGGGAGTATATGTAGTATATTCCTAAAATAAGCAATACACTTAGATTTCTCAAATCATAGATATTCTTCTAATTACCAAATAGAAATCCCCGCTAATATAACTACGTAATACCCAATCTTAAGCAAAGTTTTATGATATTCATAATGTTATCAAAATATTAATAATGTTTGTATTATTGTTAACTTCACATTTCATAATTATTGTATAATTGAAAATACATAGTTTTATATAATTACAAGTTTAAGACATCTATAATCTTTTCATACGAACAGAAATAAGTGTGTACGTATTAAAAATTTATATACTAATGTTTCTATATTTTTTTCCTTAATTAAAGATAGGAAGATAGAGAAAGAGAATAGAAAATAGAAAAGAAAATGTGAAAAGTTTGATGGAGATTGAAGTATTACTAAATAATCCATTCTTGGAGATACATTCATGATTTGTTATATGTATTTCTTCATCCATTCAGATATTCAGGCCTCAGTCAAGTCCCTGCGCCGAACCATTGTGACCCTGTAGATATTTAATATAGGGAGACCATATCTCCTTGAAGAGATCTAACCTGTCCATAAGGACAAGTCTCAATTTCTCCAAGTGAAGTGTCTCCGTCATTTCTGTATTCCACATTTTAATTGTTGGGGATACAGGGCCTTTCCAAAATGTTAAATATTAATTTTTTCCCAATTATTAAAGAATAGTCGATAAAAGTTCTTTGATTCCTTGTAATTATTTGTTCCGTTTCCGGTATTCCAAGTATGATTAACTTTGGGTCATGAATCATAGTAATATTAATAACTTTCGAGATTATCTTAAATATTTCATTCCAATATTCTAGAATCTTCGTACAATTAGTAAATGAATGTGACAAAGTTGCTTCTAAGATTTGACATTTATCACATATAGGTGATAGTTTTGGAAATATATTATGTAATTTAGATTTAGAATAATGTAATCTATGTAAAATTTTAAACTGTATAAGAGCATGTTTAGCATTTAAAGAACAGTAATGTATATGTTGTAAGCTTTCTTCCCATATTTCTGGACTTATTATTTGACTTAATTCATTTTCCCAGCGCTGTCTATGTATTTCCGATGATGGAATATCACTTTCCAACAAAATATTGTAAATGTATGATATCATTTTTTCTGTATTTGGATGTTTATTCAAGCATTCATCTAAAATTTCACTCTTTCTATTTCTGAGTTCTTGTGTATTTGCAGAAATATAGTTTCTGATTTGTAAATATCTGAAATATTCATTATTATGAAGCCCGTAGGTTTGTTGTAATTCTTGAAATGAAAGAAAAGAATTTTCCTTATAAAGATCCCCTATATTTAAAATTCCTTTATTTTTCCATTGTATAAAAGCTTTATCCATCATTGACGGTTTAAACGTAAAGTTGTTGGCAATTGTAAGACCTAGCGGTATAAATTTTAGTTTTAGTGTTTTCTTTATTTGTTTCCAAATACGTGTTCCACTTTCTATTATCAAATTTTCACTATAAATTTTCTTAGGTACATTAATATTAGCAAATATTATAGAACTAATTTCAAATGGAAAACAGTCTTCTCTTTCCATTTTTAACCAATTTGGTTTATTATCTATTTCTCCTAACCAAAAATTCATATTTTTAATATTAACTGCCCAATAATAAAACATAAAATTTGGTAAAGCTAAACCCCCGTTTTATTTTAGCTTTACATAAATGTTTTTTATTTATTCTATGATTCTTATAATCCCAGATAAAGTTAGTGACTATTGAATCTACTTTTTTAAAAAAATTTTTAGAGAGATATATCGGGATTGATTGAAATAAATATAATAATTGTGGGAGGAAAATCATTTTTATTGCGTTTATTTTACCTAACATTGAGATAGGTAAGCTTTTCCAGTATAAGATATTTTTATTTAATTTATTCAATAATAACGGGAAATTAGACTTAAATAAAGAGTCAAATCTTTTTGTAACAAAAATACCAAGATATTTAATATTTTCATTTGTTATCTTAAAAGGAAATTGTTGTAATATCTGTAAATTATTCATGGTTATTGGCATAAGTTCACTTTTATTCCAATTGATACTGTATCCTGAAATTAAACCAAATTCCGTTATTAGTTTTAACAAATTACGGATACTTATTTCCGGTTTAGTAATATAAAGTAATATATCGTCCGCATATAACGAGATTTTATTCTTAGTATCTTTAGTATCATATCCATATATTTCTGGGTGCAATCTTACCCTTTGAGCAAGAGGTTCGATTGCTAACGCAAACAGTAATGGTGATAAAGGACAGCCTTGTCTACAACCTCGAGATAAACTAAACTTAGTTGATAACATATGGTTTGTTATTATTCTAGCTGTTGGGTTTGCATATAATAATTTAATCCAAGTAGTAAACCTATCACCAAGCTTAAAGGCTTCCATCACCGAAAATAGATAAGGCCATTCCACCTGGTCAAAAGCTTTTTCTGCATCCAACGAGATGACTACTAAGTCTTTTTTATCACTTCTTTTCGAATATATGATATTAAATAACCGTCTTAGATTATATGAAGAATATCTTTTAGGTATAAATCCTGTTTGATCAGGATGAATTAATTCGTTAACAATTTTGCTTAATCTTTGTGCAAGAATCTTTGTTAAAATTTTTTGATCCGTATTTAATAAAGCAATTGCTCTATATGATCCTGGATCATCCAAATCTTTATTTATTTTGGGTATAAGTGTTATAATAGATTCGTTCAGTGTATCTGGTAATTTCTCTTGTGTATATATCTGTTCATATAATGATTTTAAATATGGGACCATTTGGTCATGAAAAATTTTATAAAATTCCGAGCCTATACCATCTGGTCCTGGAGTTTTTACCATTTTTTAAAGATTTAATAGATTCTTGGATTTCTTTTATTGAAATATCGTCATTTAATAGTTCTCTATTTTGTAAATCTAATTCTTTTTAAGTTACATACATTTAAAAAGGCATCTATTTCTGTTTTATTACTGTTGTGTTACCAGTATACAAATTTTTATAATATTGCATAAATCTTTCATTAATATCCTTGGGTTGTATTAGTAATTCACCGTTTTGTGATTTAATCCTATGTATAATTTTTTCAGCTTCAATTTTCCTTAATTGTCGAGCCAATAGTTTTTGTGGTTTGTCTCCAAATTCAAACAACAATTGTTTAGTATGTTGGTAGTATTTTAAAACTTGATCAGTATATATTTTATTTAATTTATACTTCAATGCTACAATTTTATTATGTATTATTATATCTGATTTTGTTGCATTCTGTATATCTAATTGTTTAATCTCCCTTTCTAAGTCCTGTTGTTCCTTCTCACTATAAGGAGAAGGAAGGTATTTGTGTCTTCCTCCATTTGCTTTATTTCTTGGGACTTCAAATTAAGTCATTAAGAGCTGTTTAGGTTCCTATTGTGATTGGCCTATGCAACTTCCTATTGTGATTCCGGTTGTCGGGAATAATAATATAACCTTATATGGTTATTTTGAATGTAACTTGCTGGTGCAGTCTGTGGCTTGAGAAATCAGCCGTTGCATGTTAAAATCAAATTATGTTCTGCAGATTCAATAGACTGCTCTATGGCTTGGGTTGTTACATCAGTCCTTGTATATGTTCAGTGTGCTGCGATAGCACCAATAAAGCAGGGCATACTTTTCCAGGAGATGGAAAGCATTGTTGAATGTTCATGTTGAATTGAAGACGGTACAAATTACTGATGTTTGGAGTTCATTTTAAATGATCTTTGTCAATAATTAAGTTGTATGACCATTACCTATGCCAATGTGCCTTCTCATTGTATTGGCTGCAGCAAACAAGACCAGCTCTGTCGGGTTCACCCTGGGTATCAAGTTGGTAAGCATGTTTCCTAGGACAAGTACAATGCAGTATGGGATATAAACATTGTGTGAACACTATTTCACCAGGGTGGTCCAGCTACATCCTTAGTTTTGCCGGATCTCATAGGTGGTTATCCTCCTAGCGCTGGTTAGCGCAACGGGTTTAGTCACTACATAGTTGCAATGGAACAAGATGGTTACGTCAGTAAACAATAATATGTAATATTTATGCTTATAATTCACTTAAGCAGAGCAGAAGGGGTGTCAGATCTTAAAATAGTTCAAGGCATACCTAGGGACCTTTGGTAAAGTGAGGACACACATATATAACCATACGTTAAGGTCACTGAGAGTCTTCGAGGCTCTGAACTAGTTATGTTGTTAGTCACAAAAACTTATAAGAGCTTAACTGTTCAGGTCATTTGCAGAGGATAAAACAGACTTTGATTGTGTAGGAGTAGATATTGAGTCTAGTTATCACTCCATCAGGGCTGCTATAACATCAGCAGCAAGGGTTTTATGTGCCATTGGACCACGTCCTTGCAGCATGGTCAAGTGAATGAATTTCAAACATTTAAGTCTTTACTAGACCAAGGGTATTTGCCAACTATATTTTTTATTGATTATAGATTCAATCCGAGTGAAAGGTGGGACTATTATTATTACTTTATTAATAACATCAGCATGTGTAAATCTATGTCATGACTGTATGTATTATGAATATATTTTCCTTCATTTGTCGATGAAGCAGTTGTGACTGTATAGACTCGTTCTCACGGCGTGAAATCACAGAGCTTTGAAGTCTTCACGTAGTCACTCACGTGACTCCGAAGTAAAGTAGTAAGATTAAATGAAAACTTACCAGTTTGCAGTTTGATCTTTATTTTATGAGTTACGATGAGGGATTACGTGCCCTCTGCTCCCAATCCTCATAAATGTCATCTGGTTGTTCTAGTCTTCTGTTTTCTTACTATTATACTTCAGTCACTATTACCTGTGATTTCACACCAGTGCTTTGAATATTGACGCACTCCGCGGGCAGTCGGGGTTCTTCACGTAATCCCTCATCGTAACTCCTCATAAAATAAAGATCAAACTTCAAACTGGTAAGTTCTCATTTAATCTTACTATTATACATGATAATTGGTCAATGACTGAGATTCTTTGTTCTGGTTGTAGGCAAAACATGTTTTTTGTTTTGTTTTTGGTTACTGGCACCAAAGAAATGTTGACATATTGTGCTGTTCATTATATACCCGTCACTTTACTTTTTCAATTGAACCAAATCTAAGACAAGAATTCTGGAATTAGTTGATACTCCAGAACCCACCCCTTTCAGCAAGAGCAACCAGAGATGAATTTTCACCTCCTTAGCAAGGAAATTCTATAACTCAAGAGTATGATGGTTCTGTGAAGAAATCTGACAATGTGCAACAAGGCCCAGATGTGTCATCAAATATGAACATTTCAAATGAAAACAATGTGTGCTATATATTTAATACTAACCTATATGTATGTTGACAGAGATGAGGCCACATAAGGATGGGGCAAACTTTTTCCCTTTAGCAAATTATTGCCTGGACTTCTGAAACAATTTGCTTGCCTGGGTGTTTTTATGAATTGTATCCCTGAGGCTAAACTATTTTAAATTGCAGTCATTTCTAATCCATTATATAATACCTCAGTCCACAGGAATGGACACAATGTGGATTCTAATAAGTGTGAGAAGCTTCATATTTGCACTATGTCCAGAAATGTCTATTTAATAGTGTTATTTATCAACTGCTAAGAATATGCTGATACCACTTTCCATTATAAAGTATGTAATATGCGCTTGACAATCCTGAATATTTTATCTGTTATGACACAAGACAAGAGACACAATTTTAAAGGAAATTGTAAACTCTCTGAAAGAATAATGCTGTGCAGGAGACAGTAACATGTTCAATATATTCCTGCGATATGAAAGACTTCATAACAACATCTCTTTTTTTGATTTCTCTTTTTTTTGCATCAGTTTTTTCTGCAGTTAGTTTTGTACAATTACGAGCAGGATTATTTTCAAATTTGATAAGACCCAATTAAGATGAAAGGCAAGAGATAGAGAATGGGGATAATAGACAGGAATTTCAAATTGGCAGGATATCATCAAAATGTTCATGCAAGGATCTGTGTATAAAAATGCCCTGGGTCACGATAGAAATCTCGCTGATGAGGCAATGGTAGCAGTGCAATTGTAAGTATTAGCTTACAAAAATACATTAATGTCAGAAGCATGGATGTTCAATGGTGATTACAAAATGCTCAATTCTATTCATGTCCCCTCAGCAAATGAAGCTGTCAATACCTGCATGCAAGAAGACCATAATCATTTTCAGGCAAGTGTTGATAATCAGATAGTAAGATTAATACTGAATGCATTGCAGGTAATAAGTATCTCCACCATGAGTCTGACTAACTATTCTTCACATTCAGTAGAATTACCACCACTGTATCCATCACCATCAACATCCTGGCATTTACCATTGACCAAAAGATCAAAAAGGCCAACAAAATAAATAATAGTATGTTTGAGGCTGGTTGTCCTATCACAAGGCACTCATCTCCTGAAACTCCATAGCCATTCCACCAGCTACAAGGCATAAATCAGGAATATGGTAGAATATTCGTCACTTTCCTGTAAAAAAAATGTAATTAAATCAGCCTGCTTGATTGTCACCCCATGCACCACCCTAAACATTAATTCCTTCCTCTGCTGGTGTAGAATGGCTGTAATGTGTATCATCTACAATGTGCACTGATGTTACTTGCCAGGCTGCACCAATTTTGTTTTCACAGACCTGCAAATTCTAGCGCCGAGGACAGCAGTTGCATTAGAGGATCAACAGCAGATTCCCCTCCAAATTTTACATCCTGCCACATGGAAATATATTGCCATGCCTTTGTCATCCCCGTCTAAATCTTGGAGCCCCCTACCCAACACCAGCAGGGGAGCATCTTTATCAGAAAGACTACACCATCTTCTCAAAGGTAATTATGAATGGGGAGGAAATGCTGGCCTTAGCAACATCCCCGGATCCCCATAGAATATTTGACAAAATTAGTCTCGGAAAGGCTTCACCAGTGTCAATCCTCCATAGAAGCCTCCAAGTCTCTATTTCCAATCCATCAGCGTTTACCAACTTTTTCCTCATTTCTTCACTCCCTTTCAGAATTATTTTTAAAATTATCTGTGCTATTCATTTCAGTCTTGAAGACCTCTAACAGTTTCCCCTTAATTTCTCTTTTTTTTGCCGGAAAGATAATCATGCAGCAGGATCACCATTCTGACTCCAATCTCAAAAAATATTAAAGAGATAATGTTATGGGATTGTGCTCTCCATTTTATAACCATAAGTAATAAGATAGCAAGAAGTAAATATTAATCTTGTATTTACATTGAATCAGTGACATGCGAGAACATTTAATTTGAATGTTTTTGGGAAGGTGCATTTGATATAATATCATTCACAATCTTTAACCTGTTTAACGGTTCACAAGATCAGCCGTCTTCTGTTTGTACGCCATAAATGCCGACCCCCAAGCACTGGATGTAATTCAGTACTCCAAAGGATTTTGTGAATAGAGAACATGAACTGATAAATGGGATGAAGTAACAAAATACTAGGTAAATTACAGATTTTACCTTTAAAAATGCTTTGAATATTTGAATGAACTAATTCCCATTATATATTAATGTCATGGCTTTCAGCATGTTCCTTTGCATCAATATTAATTATTGTCATAAGCAGAATAAATTAAAAAGCATTGGCTTGGTCTCTTTCCGTTGCCATGTCTTGAGAGTAATTTTCTGCTTAATTGACTTCCCGAGTACAGGAAACACAGAAAGACAGAAAACTATAATGGATACATTAAGGCAATAGATACCTTCGTACCGCATTGGCTGATTGCTTTATCTATAATTATATCTTGATATACCAACCTATCAATATCCAATTAGCCATTAATCTAAATAAAAACATATATGTATCTCCCTCTTGTGAAAGAAACATAACTCCCAGTATGTCACGGGCTGTATATTACATTTGTTGGCAGCAAAACCTACATTTTATTTGTGGATAAAACTGAGTCATTTCAGTGACATGTTCTCAACCTCTCTGGCCTGTCATTCAGAAGCTGATGGATACGCAGCATTTTCTTTCTGCTGCTGTGTTCACAGTGACATGCAGCCAGGCAGAACAAGGCTGCAGCATTTTACCTGCTTTCCTGAGAAAGTTAGCTGAGGCAGTGACATGTACCATGCAAAGTGCAGTAAATCAAAGACCCAGCAGTTAATTTTTTTGTGAAACCTCATAGAGAAAAATAAGCAAATCTGGAGCAGTTGTTCAGGTAACAACGATTTGTGTTTTTTTATATCAGATCTTTATTATTGGAAAATACCTCAAGACAGTTCCCGGGAGTGGCATCAAACATGATTGCTGGTTTGAGAATATTTAGTGAGAAAAAGGCACAAGAATGTACCACTGCCTTAATGGATATTAATGAAATATAGCTTTTATGGAATTTGTGCATTTTGCTTTGTGACTTTAATGTGAAGGTCATAGTATTTAATGGACTTGTAATGTGAAAACTAAAATTTAGCAGAGGCTGAAAATGTGAAATGAAAACAGAGCACAGCATTTACACTGCAGGACAGGCATCATCTGTGGAAAAGTGAAGCAGAGTTAACATTTCAAGCTGCTGACAAGAATAATGTAAAGTTGTTTACTGATAGGTTGATGGTATCAATAGTTGGATATGAATGAGAACAGGAAAGAGGAAAGAAAAAAACCCACTGTGGTGAGCAATGTGTGACTGAACTCAACAATTGCTGGACATTGGAAATAAAATAAAATTGCTACCATTGAAAATGAGGTAATGCTCTTTGTACTTATATTAGCCTAGACAGTGCATGAGGTCAAAGACAGAGAGGTCAGAGTTGAAGTGAGTTAGAAAATTTAATTGACCTGAAGCACAGATTTAGCATACCGAATGGAAGTGTTCTGCAATGTGTCAGACAATCTGCGTTTAGCTTCTTCAAAGTACAGGAGACCACATTTTGAAGTGAAGTGAACTGGAATTAAAGAAATACAAGGGAATAACTGCTTCATCTGGAATTATTAGATTAGATTTTATTACTTGTCATTCGAACCTCAGAGAGGATCAAACAAAACTCCATTTCCACAGCCATACAAACAAAACAATTCCTACACGACACACAAACAATTCAATTTACAGAAAACATCCATCATAGTGAATCTCCTCCTCACTGTGATGGAAGGCAAAGTCTTTTCTCTCCTCTGCACCATTTCTCTCCCGATGTTGAAGCCCAGGCGGGTGATGTTAAGTCCCACAGCCATTTAAGGCAGCGCCGGGTGATGTACGCCCCCGCTCCTGGCCCAAAAGTCACAAGTTGGAGCCCCAGCGGGCGCTGGAATGTCCCGCGGCTGTTGAAGCTGCGCCGGGCGATGTACAACCCCGCTCCGGGTTGTTCCAACCCCACGACACGGGCGGGAGAAGTTGTGTTGCGGGAGCTCTGGAAAGCGGTCTCTCACCCGGACCCGCGAGCTCCCGATATCCCGACAGTCCACCAGTCTGCAGCTGCAGCTGGAGCTCTGGAGTTGAACAGCAGCAGCCAGCCACCACCGCTGCCCACGCTCCGAGGCTAGCCAGCCCCACGATGGTGAGTAGTCTGCAGCTCCGCAGGCTCCGTGACTGGAGCCCCCTGGTCGTCCCGGTCAGAGGCCACTCCACGGTACTTGGCCCCAACGACAACGGAGACCCGACAGGGAAAATGTCGTGGCTCCCGTGCAGGGAAGAGCTTTGAAAAGTTTCCCCCTCACACACACACACCCCCCCCCCCCCCACACACACCCCACATATAGAAACAGTACCAAAAAGAGCACAAGCAACTACATTTAACTAGACCAAAAAAAAAACATTTTTTTAAAAAGACAGACAGGCTGTAGAGGCCGCTGCAACATGAGTCGTGCCGCCATCACTCTGTGGTAGGCAAAGGCAATGCCAGAAGATAAAAGAAAATTACAGATGATGATTGATTGAATGTGAAAGCTGGTATGATGGAAGGTAAAGACATGGGGGACCCTATACTTTTTCTAGGTAGGGGAGTTGAAGGTCAGAACAGATGTTCTGAAGCCATTTTGCCACTTCCCTTCCACTAATCTCTTCTGTCATTAACAACTAAGCACCTATCTTCATCTCATTCTATCCTATCCATGCTAACAACTGTGAAAATTTTTTGGACTTCTGTGAATGAAAATCAGAGTCCCAAGAGTCATAAGGATATTTACTATACCATGTCCACTCACCTGCACACTTAGGAAACAGACACAACATGAGACAACAGCGAGGGTAGAGAGGATCACATAGCATGGGGAGCAGAAGAACCAGCCAACATAATAGGAGTCACATTATTTGCCCAACCTCATCCTGAATTTGTTTTCCTCTTTGAATGAGTACCATATCATCTTTAAAGATGTTACATAGTACCAGCTTTATCCTGCTGCCGGACAAATGGAAACTTGGTTAGTTGATCACCACCAGCATCTGGGACAATGCACCATCCATCTCTGTTCCAAATGTTTCCAAAAATGTTTGGGAAAGCATTTGATTTACAAAATGAATGAACACTTGGCTGTACCAATCCCTCATAATTAGGTCCTGAGCAGTGGTGGGACCTTCATGCTGAGGTCATTATTATGAGGGCAGGGCCAAAATAAAACTTCATTTATAATATTGGAGAGACCATGGCCAGTATTATTTAACTGGCATGTGTGACTGTGAATCATTTTGTGAAGATAGTCACAGTCATGAAAATACCGCACCTATTTGACCTACCGATACCCATGCCGTTTAAATATGGGGGGAATCCATTGTACCCAGAAGAAACCCACATGGTCAGCGGGAGAATGTGCAAACTCCACAGACACAACACCAGAAGTCAGGATTGGATTTGGATCGTGCAGTTGCGAGGCAGCAGTTCTACTGTCTGCACCAGAGTCTCCCTCTGTAATCAGGACATTTTCTCAAGTTGAGAGTAGTAGTTCTCCTTGGTCGCATCACTGGCTTACACAGTTTGCAATACGTCTTGACAATTTGGTTGGTTCCACATGAGACTGTCAGGGGTCATGAGAAAGGAATATTTAATAGTGTGCCAAATATACTGTAATGCTGTTTTTGATGTAGTTATTAATTTAAGTTATTAGATGGTTGTGTTAAAAATTATTTAAACTTCATATGGAAGACAGTGTTTGCAAAGTTATAGAGATAATTATGTTAATGTGACAATTATACAGATGTTAGTACAGCTTGTCAGAAAGAGCTTTGCAGACACGAAAGCCAAGAAACTGAGTAATTATATGTTTGGTTAAGTTTATATTTGTATATGTACAAATACATCTATAAATAATTAATTAGTTGTATGATTTCACACATGTGCATAGATGATGATTTGCATGTTTATTTTTTATTGGTTGCGGTGGCACGGTGGTGCAGCAGTAGAGTTGCTGCTTTAAAGTGTTTACAACATCAGCGACGCAGGTTCGATCCTGACCATGGGTGCTGTCTGTACGGTTTGTACGTTCTCCCCTTGATCGCGTGGGTTTACTCTGAGAACATCGGTTGCCTCCCACACTTCAAAGATGCACAAGTTTGTAGGTTAATTGACTTGGTATAAATATAAAAATTGTCCCTATCGTAGGATAGTGTTAGTGTGCGGGGGTCACTGGTCGGTGCGGACTCGGTGGGCCAAAGAGCCTGTTTCCACGCTGTATCGCTAAACTACAACTAAACTAAACTAAAGCAGAAGCAATATACTATACCTGAGCATGATCACAAAACATTTTTGTACTGGACAATGCTTCTTTACTTGTAAGTTAGATTCTTCTTGCAGGGAATTCTATTACTGGTTCTGTCCTATCTAAGTGAAGAAATGTGCAAAAACTGCAACATTCAACTTCTCACTTCTTGTTTAACCTCACTTCCTTTGGTTTCTTACACTGTTCCAACTCGAGTCAATGCACGGTCAAAGAGAAAAACCATGGAGAATATGAGGGAGTTAATAGTCATGTCGAAAATAGTCCATATTACAAGTGGTGGAACTTTTAAAATGCATAAAGGTAGATAAACCTCATTAAGTGTATCCCCGGACATTGTGGGAAGCTAGGGAAACAGTAGCAGAGCCCTGGTCGAGATATTTGTTTAATTGAGAGATACAGTGTGGAAACAGGTCCTTCGGCCCATTGAATATTCACACCAACCATCTATCACCTGTACACTGGTTCTATGTTATCGGTCAGTTTAAGAATAAGGGGTAGGCCATTTAGGATTGAGATGAGAAAAAAACGTTTTCAGTGAGGAGTAGTGAATCTGTGGAACTCTCTGCCACACAGAGGCAGTGAAGGCCAATTCACTGGAGGTATTCAATAGGGTGTTAGATTTAGTTCTTACGACCTACGGAATCAAGGGATATGGGGAGGAAGCAGGAACGGGGTACTGATTCTGGATAATCAGCCATAATCATATTGAATGGCGGTGCTGGCTCGAAGGGCCAAATGGCCTACTCCTGCACCTATTTTCTATGTTTCTATGTCAGTTTTGCATCCTGGGGCTTCACACTAGGGGCAATTTGCAGAAGTCAATTTTACTTCGGAGTCACGTGAGTGACTACGTGAAGAAGCCCCGCCTGGCGCTGGAACGGCATTATGTCGATGCTGACAGCAGAGCAAGAGCTGCAGAGGCAGCTCCTCGACAGCGGTAGGTACGGGCCCGCAGGTAAGTGCAGGGGAAAAACACTTTCAGGGTCTAAAAAACTCCATGGCTGGTACTGAATACCAGAATTTAAAACTAATTTAAAAGTAAAAAATAAGTTGAAAAACAACAGAGTTTAAAAAAGAACGTCCTAAGGGGAGCGATGGGAATGGGAGATTACGGAGCCGGTTCCGATACCGGTGGCCATCAAAATTACGTTAGAAAGATTTTTTAGTCGCTCCACAAACTTTTGGCACGGGGGGGGGGGGAAGTTTTATAAAGTCAGAAAGCCCATAATTTAAAAAAATCAATAAAAGGCCTTCAGACTAAAAAAGGTTATGGCTTGAAAAAATAAGGGAAAAAAAAAAAAAGATTCCAAAAATAAAGTAAATAAAGAATTCAAGCCAAAAAGGGTTAAAAGGCCCAAAAACATTCCCTAACCTACCCTAAAGGGGTTTCATATATTAATATATATGATAAATTATGGTGGGAATCCAGTTTAAGGCTGTTAAACAGAATACTGGAAGAACAATTGCACTGATAAGATCAGCACTTGCACTAATGAGGACATGTTCATGGTTATCTTGATCACATTTAAATTAGTCAGCTGCAAATTAGTGCTGCAATTACAAGTCTGTTGAAAGGCAAAGACTTGACCCATCACATAAAGCCTATGTTTTAGGCATTCATAAATATTCATAAATTACTATTTAGGAGTAATTCAGCACCATAAGAGGGGGAAAATTGTTCCATGATACAAATATGTCTTATGGTTTTGTTGAAATACTTTGTCCCTCCATTAGAAAAGGAGCCTAGGTAAGAGTAATAAAGCTCCAAAAGAAGAAATACAGAAGATTATAAGAATATGTATGCCTTTGTGAGAGGCTTATACAAATACCAAATGATACATTATCATTATTAAAGTAATGGATTAAAAAAAAAGGGGGGTTCACAAGTTGCTTCAACTATAAGCTTAGCAGCTGTTGCAAGCTGAAGCAAGTATTAACAGATGATGGACAGTTTCTGTGAATATTTGGGTAAGATAAAAATATTATCTATTCTTATAAAGATAATTGATACGTCTCTTTGTTGGGACTACGGGCAATAATACCAGGTAAATGCAAATGAATTGTCCTAAGAAATTCTCCAAACGTTTGTATTAATTATTGAATTATAATTATAGAATTATGGATTAAAATATCGATTGTTCTATTATGGAAGTGTCCAGATCATAACAAGGTGTACAATACCACGGATGTGGCGTATATTAAATCACATAAGATAAGTAAAATAATAATCATGTGATTATCTGAGTAAACAGATGTGGCATATTCTAAAATGTTTAGTCCAGCTGTTTATCTCTAAGAAAGAGACAATGTTATCACAGACTACACATTAAGGTGGGAAAATACATTGTCATTAATATGGATTACTTACAATTAATCTGGTTGTATACAGATTAAATAACCAATTTTTCAAATATTCTCGTGGGTAAACCAAGAACAGGAAAGGTGGATGCTTTTCTCTCAATTACATGAGGAAAAATGGGTTTTTATGTTCCTCATTTTTGTCTGATAGGGCAGTGTCTGATGAAAATATAGCAAAACACTGTCAGACGCATTTTGGTGGTCTAAAACGGATCCTTCATGGTTTTCATAAATATTGAGTGATGTTGAACCACTTGTGATGATTCATAGTTGCAGTAATTTATTGTTGTACAAAGGCATCCATAATATGAAAATATGAATTGACTATCTGCAGGTTGATCAGACCATTACAATAGTTTAATGGTCAAAGAAGTCAATGAATGTTTAACTAATATAACAACATAACAATAAAATAATTATGTATAAAGAAGTGTTAAACCTGCAATTTGCAGAAGAAAAAAAACAAAACAAAAAACAATATTTTATAAGAAATTGGAAGTCTGTGTATGCAGTAAAATTATTTGTCATATTAGATATATGTGAGTTCTTGTGGATTGCATTTTTTCTGAGTATCTAATTGATAGAGCCAATAATAGGGCTCAGAGTGTTTTTGTCCTATTTACGGACAACATACTAACCAAGAAGTTATCAGGTTCATTCGTAAAATCCCGATATGAAAAGCGATATATATGTAGATATAAATATAAGTATATATATGTATATGTGTATATATAATCTGTCCAAAATTGCAATACATAAGTCTGGAGATCAATATAGTCCTGAATTGCCTTAGGCAATGGACTCCAGTTCTATCAATGATTCAAAAAGTTAACATTGAAAGTAATAATGCTGATGACTTTAGTATCAAGATAAGAGTGCAAATATTGTAAATATTACGTTATAATTATATATGGATACAGATTACATTATCATATATGTTTATGAATTTACCAAACAAAGCAGACCAAGAAGAGCTGGAACCAAGGTAAACCTATAAGCATATCCTGTCGGCCTTAAATTGTGTGTGTGTGTGAACATTGATGAAATATGTTAAAGTAACTAAGAGTCTCTGTGGTAATGAGACAGCACTATTTATTACACACAAAAAAACACATTACGTTCAGTAAAACTGATGGTTCTAGAGAAATGTATTCTAGATGGTTAAACATTGAATAACACTCAGTGGAACTAGATACTGAAATGTGGAAAATTACTCTGTTAAGGAGGTAGATATATTCACAGGAATGGCACAGGATGAGTCGTTCGAGCAAAGATGCAAGGCCACAGGAGGGTGTAAAATAAATATTAAATTAAATGAAATCAGTCATTGTGTCACGATTGGACATGGAGTGTTGGGTTCTCTATAATTGTTGCTTTGTTCATTACAACAAATTATATATATATCAATTGATATTTTGTGATAAACTTGCCTTTCAATAGAAAGGGCATTACTTTTATTATTTTATAATGTGAAATAATTTATCACATAACTTGAGGCAATGTTTGGGGGAAAAAATGTGTTTTTTGCTCATTACTGTGTTGTGTGAGCCAGAGTGTCGTATGGAAGGAGTTATGACATGAAAAAACACAGAAAGATCAAAATCTTCACGTAGGTCACTCACGTGACTCCGAAGTAAAATAGTAAGATTAAACGAGAACTTACCAGTTCGAAGTTTGATTGTTATTTTATGAGGAGTAACGATGAGGGATTACGTGCCCTCCACTCCCGACCCTCATAAAATAAATGATCATCTGGTAGTTCTAAATCTATGTTGGACCTTACTATCTTACTCCGGCTATTATGTTCTGTGTTTTTCATGCCGCTGCTTTGAAGTATGCCGTTCCAGCGCCAGGCGGGGCTTCTTCACGTAATCCCTCATCGTTACTCCTCATAATATAACGATCAAACTTCGAACTGGTAAGTTCTCGTTTAATCTTACTATTAAACCTACAAACCCGCACTTCTTTGGAATGTGGGGGGGTGGGGGGGTGGGGGGACACTGGAGCACCCGAATAAAAAAAACTTGCAGTCACGGGGAGAACATACAAACTCCATACAGACAGTGTCTGTAGTTAGGATTGAGTCCAGGTCTCTCGTGCTGAAAAGCAGCAACTTTACTGCTGTGCCACTGTGTGCTGCCCAATATAGTCCATATAGAAATGGAAGAACTGATGAGTGATAGACAGCATGCATTTGTGCACGGGAAATAGTGTCTCACAAATTTAATTTCATTTGCAAGAGATGATCATGACGATTGGCAGTGTGATAGATGTTGTCTACACAGACAAATATTGGCTAGGCCTTTAACAAGGACCAACAGGGTGGAGATTGCATTTACTGAAGAAAGAGGCTACCTCAGATGTCCAGAAATGGTAAGCCTCATCTTCGATGTAAATGCAATGGAGGTGGAGACACTACAAGTAACGGATGCAAGAGGCAGGATGCGAGGAGCTTTTGTCAATAATAAGAGCTAGTGGGTTTACAGTAGAAGTCAGTCCACTGCGATGGATACAGAGAGAGATTTAGAAAGGGGAGACAGTTGTCAGAGAGAGTAGTATATAGCAGTAGCAGTATATAGCAGTAGCACACATGTCAGAGATAGTGACAGATAGACCTCATCTACTGCATTTGGTGTTCCCGATATGGCCTCCTTCTCATACACAAAACCAAGCATAGATGAGGTGATCATAAAGACCTGTTGGAAATCTCACAATTCATTGCAATTTTAAGTCCCCTCCTCATTCCAATACTGATGTTTCTGTCCCAGGTGTCTTCCATTGCTGGAAAGAGCTCTCATGCAAACTAAAGGAACAGTACCTCATATTCAGCTTGGGGGTAGCATACAACACAATGGTGTGAAAATTAAATACTTCAACATAATGTAATACCCCCTGCCCCCACTTTCTTTCCTATATCCCTAACCTAGAGTCCCCCACTTTCCCTTTTTCATCTCCATTTCCCTTTAGCCTGTCCTCCGCCTCATATCCCTCCCTCTGGCTTTCTATTTCATTTATCTTCCTCTCTCCTTATCAGACACCCATTTGTTTCCTTTTCACCTCTAACCCTTGTCAATTACACCATTCATATGCCAATTAAACCCTCCTATCTGTAACTACCTATCACTTGCCAGGATTTGTCCTGGCTCCATATCTCTCTTCCTGCTTTCTCCTCCCCTACTCTGATCAGTTTGCAGGCTCAGTTTGGCAATGGAGGAGGCTGTGGACAGATGGGTCAGTGTGGCAATGGGAAGAGGAGTGAAAATTATGACAACTGTGAGATCCAGATGGTCACAGCAGACAGAGACCAGTGGTTCCTTGTCTCCGCTAGGTCTTACCAATGCCGATGGGTCCACATCAAGAGCATCAAATGTGTTAGATACAGTTGGAGAAGGTGCAGGCGGAAGGTCTTTTTAGGTTACTCCATGGTGGTGAGGGAGAAAGTATAGGGACAGCTGTGATGCTTTCTATGGTTACAGGGGAAAGTGCCTGGGGAGGGGAAGAGCTGGGTAAGGAGAAATGAATGAACTAAGGAGTCACAGAGAGAATGGCCTCCATGGAAAGCATTAGGGGAGGGGAAAGTGTGACGGACAACAGTGTGATATTTTCGATTTTCCAGCATCTGCAGTTCCTTCTTAAACACAAGTGTTTGGAGTAGATATTGGTGGATAGTTTGTCTCCTGAAATGGAGGAAGAGGGATAAAGAAAGATAATAGAAGTATTAGAAAGTTACGATCGAACAGTTTGAACAATTAACATAATTGCACTGAGATCTGTGAAACACAAAGGTTTGCAGTTGCAGCTAGTTCAGATTTTAACAAGATTCTGTGTCAACCACAGGAGATTCCAAACTATCCTTTCACCTTTTCCCTTTTCCACAATCTGTGGACACAAACTGTCCTTCCAGGTGAAGCAGTACTTCACTTGCAATTCTTCCCATCTAGCACAATGCAGCCTCCTCTACATTGGAGAAATCAAATACAAACAGAATGAACAGTTTGGAGGGCACCTACACTCAACCCACAGGAGTGAACCTGAGCTTCGGTTGCCTGTTACTTTAATTCACCATCTCATTCCCACTTTGACTTTAATGTTTGTGATCTCATGTACTATTAAAATGAACCCAATCCAAACTTGAGGAGCCTTACCTCATCTTCTCTTCCAGATTCAATATCAACATTTCCAAGTGAGGTAACCCACTCCTTTTTATATATCCTAACTGGCTTTCTTTGCCTGTCATTATTTTACTTCAGTTTTCCATTTCTTATTTATATTGCCCATCGTACTGGACATATTCCACAGCCGTGTTATTAACAACACATTGCAAAGATAAGAGAGCATCATGTGCTTGTAACTTCTCCCATTAACCCATTTGGTCGCATCTTATCAAAAATATTCTCTTTACTCTTCCCATCCCTCTCCCTCCATCTCTGCCATTAACATACTCTCCAGTTTTTCTCTTAACCAGTTCTAACATCAAATGTTAACTGTTTCTCTTTCCATAGATGCCTACGTGACCTGCTGAGTATTCCCAGCATATTCTTATTTTTTACATAGACACAAGGTGCTGTATTAACTAATCAGGTCAGGTAGCATCTCTGGAGAAATCCTCTCCAGAGATGCTGCCTGTTGAGCTACTCCAACACTTTGTGTCAATCTTCAGTGTAAACCAGTACCTGCATTTCCTTCCCACACATATTCTATTTTTATTTCAGGTTCAGATTTCCACCCTTCTAGAATGTTTTAGATTTTAATTTTTAATCAATATTTTCATTCCGATATAGGTTATCAGATACTTAAATAGGGAGGTTTAAAGAATTCATGTCATTAATATTGAGGAGAGTTTTTCCTTGCGGGAAGGTTCAAAATCAGAACTCATGAATATATGATCGTCACCAATAAATCAAGTAGATCTAGGAGAAACCTATTTACCCAGAGATTTGAGGATTGTGGAATCTGCAAAATGCAGTATAGTTGATTGGATTGATGCATTTAAAGAAAACAAATTAAACACAGGAGAGAGAAAGGAATAGAAAGATATATTGATTGGTTGATGCGTGAAGACTCGTAGGAAGCATAGACCCAATGGATGGAACTGCCTTAACCAAGTCACTGTGGAGGAAGAAACTGCAGATGCTGGTTTGAACCGAAGATAGACACAAAATAGTCACCCATTCCTGCTCTCCAGAGATTCTGTCAGTCCCACTGAGTTACTCCAGCTTTTTGTGTTTATCTTTGTTTTAAACCAGCATCTGCAGTTCCTTCCTACATGCTTCCAATCTGGACCCTTCTACAGAATGAAACATTATCTGCTCAAAAAGATAAAACCTTGCAACCAAATTAGAATTCAGAACCTCTCAGTTGTTATGTTACAGGCATTACCATTGTGCTGATTGGTTTGCAGATGCTTTTTTTAATCAGCCTCCATATTCGTCACCAATCTGCCTGGAGGAACAGTATTGCTTTCACACTGATTCCAATGGCTGCTGCAATGGAAACAAAGGAGGGGGACCAAAAAGTTGTGACAGTTCTTGTGACTGATGTTCATGCATAACACAAAGAACAAAATAAATAAAATTATACCTCAGTTTGCTCAGTAAGGATCAGTGACAAGGAGAGTATCAGTACTACTTCCGCTTGTCAGTACTGTCTCAATACTTAATTTAACAGTGTGCAATAGACAGACAGTATCCTTGTCTCTGTAACATGCACTATCTGAGCCTTGCTCAGAAACATTTCTGCCTCTATCAGTCCTGGCACGTCAACCTATCTCCCAATTCAGCTCATCCCCACCTACCTGATTGTTTTGAGGAAAGGAAGAACACAGAAATAAATTAGTCATCGATGCTGCACTGATGAAATTATCAAGGTCATTCAACACAACGAAAGGGGAAAGGGAAGGGAAAAATAAATCAAATTTAAAAAAATAATACATTTCATCACCAAACTAGGAAAGTTTATAACAGAAAATTCTTGTTCAAAAATAAGAATAACTAATAGAAAACAAGTGCCTGGTGAACAAAAACTCCCAGAGTGGAATGTTGTTCTGGATAGATTATGAAGATTAAATTTAGCTAACAGAGATTATTTAAGAATCTCTCCTCACAGTTGCTTTATAAAGACTTCCAAGCAACAATGGGGTTTGAAAATATATATTTATCAAGAATGTAGATGTGCACGCAATCATTTGAATAAATCTATTGTTTTTTGTGAGATTGCTGAATGTATTACGCTTCTAGGAAAATGGGACATTCAGAATAGTCTGATTGATTATGAGAAAACTGTTTGAGAACTGTGCAGAGAGTAATGAGGCAGGATATTCTGTTGAATCCATTTGTGGATACTTTCTGTCAGTCAAAGGCAAGCTGCATTTGTTTACAGCACATATTGTCCATCGGACGTTTAGGCATTGATGGGAGAAACTGGGCTTAAAGGTTACCAGAACAGAAAGAATGACCTCGAGGGAGAGGGGAAGCCATAACCCTTCCAATGATTGACTTATCACTTTATTATTTGTCCATCATTTGCCAAATTTGACTTGTGAAAGAAAAACAGCAATCTAATTTGAAAGAAACACCAAGATTAAAACAACTTTTAAATAATTATAGTTAATGAAAAATTGGCAGTAAAAACTATCATAAGATTTTTATCTGCTGCTGAGTCAAGAATTAATGTAAACATGGAAATGGCAGACATGTTGAATAAGTATTTTATAGTAATCTTCAAATGAAAGAAAGAGGATAATTGCCCTGAATTGATAATTAAACCTATACAATTTCCTCAGAACTACAGGCTTTTATCTATGTGATTGAGAGAAAGTATAGGACTCCAAAATAAAGCAGAAATTCTTAAAAGTCCCTCAGCCAATTGTCCCTCTTGGAAATATCAGGCACCTCTTTCACAGATCTTGTCACAAGACCAGCATCAATTTACAGGGTAGTAACAGCTGTGGTATTTCAGAGGTTGTCCCATTGCGGCGACTTAATCTGCGAGTTTAGAAGAGATTGCCCTCAACTCAAACTCGCAGCATGGTCGACACATGGTCCTATGAGGTCACTGGAACTCTCCTTCATGCTCGAGGGAAGTTCCCGCATTCTCGCAGCCTCAGTTTGGTCGAGGAAAATTTCTCTGCATGTTGAAAAATTTCCCGCGAGTAAAAATAGGTCGGCATGGTTCTTTTGAACTCGTAGTGCAGTGGAGTGGGGTCGCTATGTAGTTACAAGCAGTCGAGGGCAGCCGTAGGCAATTTCCTTCGCTGACCGGCATTTTAATTGGCTCATTGGAGTTTTCAGGACCAAGGAAAACCGACCGGTAATGTAAAATACCCGCTAAATTTTATTGTGTTGTCTGGCTGCTTTAAAGTGTCTCCACTCCTTCCTTAGGCTAAGTATCAAAAGGCAACAAAGCTCACCATCTTGTATGCTTCTGAGACGTGTTACAAAATATGTAACATGTTTTGTAACATGCATAACATGTTATGCATGTTACAAAACTATGCGTTAAGTTGGTTTCTAAATTCTGACATTTATCGCAAATAGAAGAAATGTTAGGAAAAATTCTATTTAATTTTGTTTTTGAGTAGTGTAATCTTTGTATTACTTTAAATTGTACCAAAGTATGTCTGGCATTTAATGAGCATCGGTGTATATGTTGTAAACTTTCTTCCCAAGTGTCTTTCATTATAGATAGACCTATTTCATTTTCCCATATCTGTCGGTATGATTCTGTTGTTGGGACTTCCCTATCCAAAAGAGTATTATATATGCACGCTATTAATTTGTCTGTATTTGGGTGCTTGTTAAGCCACTCATCCAATAATCCTGGCTCTCTATTCTTATAGTCTTGCATGTTTGACTTGATATAGTCTCTAATTTGTAAATACCTGAACAAGTTATTTGGGTGTAATCCATAGATATCTTTTAATTCTTGAAATGATAGAAATTTTCCTTTCCTGTAAAGATGTTCTATCCTTATAATTCCTAATTCTTTCCAATGTCTAAACCCCTTATCCAATATAGAAGGTTTAAATAAAGGATAAGTCTGATTTGTATTTGAAGTGCTGTTGTAAATTAAATAATATGCAATGCTTCTAATAAAAATATTTTAAAAAAAAAGATACTCCAAACAGGAGAAAGACATTAGCGACCGGACAGACTCCCAGGTCCATGCTTTGGGAGCACACAGAAGCCCAGCATAAATGGCAATAGGAGAACACCATCTCCAAACTATCCATCGTCGGCCAATCAACTACCTTCTTCTCCACCAGTTACAGCATCTACCGATCCTATATTAACCTCTTCAAACAGATAACCAGAGTGAAATCCTCATTCCCAAGGAAGAGGCTCAGAAGAAGGAGAAATGAAAGGTAATTTATTCCTTTGTGATTAGTTGATTGAAATAATTTTAGTTTTATTGCTTTCTCTTATTTCTCAAACATAAATGTATCTGATAGGTTTGGTATCTACCTGAGCCCTGTGCCTGGTTTAACTCGCTCTCAAAATAATTTCTGAGACCAAACGTCCCAGCTAAAATTGCAACGGGCCTGTTTCTGGATGGTCTTCATCTTCACAGGGAACCTGGCATCCTGGAGAAAGTTTATCCCCAGAAGCCCACTTCAGTAAAGAGCAAGCTTTAAAACTGGGCCGCTGACAAGCAGATGTTGCTTCACAGCAGTAGACGATTGAAACATTTCAGCATGGAAACACGCTCCTCAGCCCAATTTGTCCACACCAAGCAGGACGCCCCCATCCAAGCTCTTCACATTTGCCCACACCTGGCCCATCTCCCTGCAAACCTTTCCTATTCATGTACCATGTAAATGTTTTTGAAGTATTGTTATTGCACCTGCCTCAACCACTTCTGCTGGGAATGTTCAAAATGCCCACCAATCTCTGTGTGAAAATGTTGACCCTCAGGTTCCTATTAAATCTGTCCTCTTTCACAATAAACCTATGCCACAGTCCTTGATCCATTACCCTGTGAAAAGGACTCTGTACATTCACCCTATCTATTGCTCACATGGTTTAAAACACCTGTATAAGAACCCCCCTCTGCATCTTGCACTGCAAGGAATAAAGTCCTAGTCTGGCCAGCTGCTCCCCATAACTCAGACCCTGAATGCAGGTATTAGTTAAGAAATATTAATGACTAACAAACCCCAGGAACCCATGAGTTTTCACCAAAGCTAATGTAGGAAAAACAATGGGGGGAACTGAAAATATTTCAACCACAATTTTTCAAAACACACACACACACACACACACACACACACACACACACACACACACACACACACACACACACACACACACACACACACACACACACACACACACACACACACACACACACACACACACACACACACACACACACACACACGTATATTACGGAAGACATTCCAAGATTTAGACCCACTGACAATGGAGGTTATATATTTCAAGGTCTTGCTGGAGTTTCACTTACAGAGAAGCTGCAGGTTGTGGTGAACACACATATCTGGTGCCTTTGTCTTTTCAAAGGTGGAGGTCATGCTTTTAGTAGTGTCAATAGAGTAGCCTAAGCAGTACATTCTGGAAAGGATGTTTTAATATTTCATACAAGGGACTTCGATAAAATTAAAAATTATGGATATGAAAACTATTATTGGATTGCTTCGGATGTTAGTTTAAAAAATGAAGTTTGAATATACATATACTAGTTTGGAAAAATGCTATCAGATATTTAAATATTTGTTTCATTTATAATGAGTTAGCTAAGACAAGAGGAAAAAAATCATCAAATTTCTCGTGTTTCCTTGTAACGGGAAGGTGAAAATACGCCCATTGAGTTTATTCTCATTCTTGGAGCATGAAATCAATCCCATTCCCTCATGTGTTTCCTTATAGCCTATTCATTATCACATGCCTCCGATCTCGGCTCTAATCTTCCTATGACTCACCTTGAATGTCTCCTGAATGCAAGTGGAAACCAGAGGTCAGGGTCAAACCAGGATCACTGTGCAGCATCAAAATCACCATCTATGCCACTGTGCTGTCCAAATTTGATGATATAAAGATGGGTAGAAGAGAAAATTGTGCAGCTGGAACCACAAAAGTATTAAGTAATGTTAGTACATTAAGTGAGAGAAAAAATATGAAGCTAATGGACATCAGAACAAACAAGTGTCAAATCATTAATTTTAGAACAGAAAAGTAGAGTTCTGAGTATACACAACGTGAGGGACAAACCCAACAGGACAGGCAGCATCTGCGGAGGGAATGGTGATGTTTTCAGTCAGGACCCTCCAGACTGATTGCAGGATGGGGGGAGAAAAGATAAGTGGGTGGGAAAAAGACTGACAAGTGATAGCTGCATACACGCAAGGGGTTTCATCGGCAGATGGTGAAGTAAGTGACAAAGGCTGGAGATGGATTTTATTTATTTATATTTTTATTAGAAGCAGTGTACAAAAGTATAAACCGCGGCATATGACATAATACATTTATTGTACAGCTTCCATTTTAATTTTAGCAAAGATGAAATAGAAAAAGAGAGGAAGAGCGAGAAAGAAATAAAGTGAAAGAAAAAGTGAATGTGCAAGAATAAAACCCCTAAACTACCAAATGAGTGTACTCAAAGAGAGAGTAAGTAAAAACTTAAAGAAATAAAAAGACAAAAACGGAAAAAGGACAAAAAGACAAAAAAGCAAAAAAGTGTTGATATACCGGCTTCATTTCTCTCCCCACCCATCACCCAGTCCGTAAATTGGTTTAATTCCAAAGTTGTGTTGCACCATACTATCCTTGTAATGAATCAATGAAAGGAATCCATATCTTTGAAAATTGCTCTGATTTTCCTGCTAAGACAAGTCTCATATCTTCGAGATGTAGCATCTCAGACATGTTTGTAATCCATTTGTGCAGGGGCAGATGTATTTTTCCAAAATTGACAGCTCAGGGCAGGCTTCTGCTGTTCTGAAAATAATCGGTTCCGTGTGGGGGTCCAGTTTTGTTTATAATGTTTTTGAGAACATTTCAAAGATTCCTGTCCAAAAGTTATGTTGTTTTATGCAAGAGACAAAGGAGTGTGTTATAGTTGCTTCTTGGAGGAGACATTTGTCACAAATGGGAGATACGTTTGAAAACATCTTATTCAGTTTAGCCTTTGAGTAGTAGAGTCTGTGCGGTATTTTTAATTGTATTTAAAATGTGTCTAACATTAATCAAACAATTATGTTTATATAAAAGATATTTTTCCCATCTGTCTTTGGAAATTTTAAGGCCTAATTCCTCTTCCCATTCTCTTCTAATTGCATCTGATGATGGAATTTCTATATTTAGAAGGGTATTATACAAGTATGATGTTAGATTGTTTGACTCTGAGTTTCGATTCATACCTTCGTCTAATATATCTGGCAGCAGAGTTTGATAATCATGGGTATATGTTTTCAAATAATCTCAAATTTGAAGATGTCTAAAATATTGATTACCTTTCAGACTGTATTTCGACTGTAATTTCTGCAATGACAGGAGATTTCCATCTCGTGCAGATCTCCAAGCTTTTTAATTCCTAGTCTTTCCCAATAAATAAATGTTTTATCTATAATAGATGGCTTAAACAACAGGTTATTAGCTTTTGGTGAAAGAAGAGATAAATTTCAAAGTGAACCATGAAGTGCTCCAGTCGGGGTCGCATACACCCAGGATTCCCCAACAACTTTCTGGAACAGCCTGTCAGAGGCCCATATGGCGAGGAGGACTTCCAGCATGCCTATGAGTTCCAGTGGGAATCCCTCTCACCAGCACCTTGTTTAGGGCTGGTCGAGACCTCCCTAGAGCATGGCTCGGGAGAGCCAGGGCAGGATTCTGACCCTGAAGTTGGTGTCACTGCTCTTGTGCATACACCAAAGCACATGAGCCATGCTTCAGGTGTCCCGGGTGTGGCCAGAAATTGTGCCATTCCGGAGGGGACTGGTGAAGCCATGGAGGATAATCTGGCCAGTAACATAAACTATATGGCCTCTCACAAGCTCCAGGAATCTATCATGGAGGAAACATCATCTCGTTACCAGACACCTATTAACTGTGCATCGCATAAGGTGTCCACCGTGAACTCGGCCATCTGGCCATCTGCACAAATGAGTGCATCGATGAGGGGGCAGGAGCACCATTTCCAGAGAGTCCTCAAATTGGTGGGGGCGGGGATCACAGCATTTGGGCGAATGGTTCAAGGAGCGCCAATGTCGGGAACACAGCAGGATATGTTGGCCCTGTTGTGCAATGCTCATTTCGAAATTAATTGTATTCGGAAGATTGCCATCAAGCCAACATTGAATCCACGCTTCGCAGCTCTCTGTGAGTCCTCCAACATTCAGATTCCAAATTTTTTATTCGGTGAGGACCTGGAAAAAAGGTTAAAGACCTAGAGGAAGAGGCCAAAACCATCAGCCTCATTAAGACCTACACACCCTCGGCCAGGATACACCTCACAGGTCTTTTCCATTCAGACGGGCTTCAGATGCTGGAGCAGGTCCAAGCAGAGGGTTGCCAATTGTACGCCGTCCGTATGCACCTGTGTTCAACCCCAACATGGCCAGAAGATTGAGAAATTTGAGGTCGGCTGTGGAGGTATGGGTAACTGATTCAGTCCATGATATATCCTCTGGGGAACAACCTCTGGTTGGGGTTAGGTTCCAATTGTTTTATGATGAATGGTCCTGCATAACATCTGATCTGTTTATACTGGACAGTGTCTGGGGGTCTCGAATTGTGTTTATGTCAGGAATACATCCACCTGCACAAAATATGCCTAGTTGGGTAATGTATTTTTTCAGGACAGGAAACTCTACAGGTGAATGAAGAAATTGGGGTTTTATTCCAAAAATGGGTAATTGAAAGGTCGGTAAATCATCCTCAACAATTTGTGTCCAATATATTCCCCAGGCAGAAAAAGGATGGCAGGTGTCGAGTCATTCTGGACCTAACCCGGTTACATTCTTATGTGCAGTATAGGCATTTTAAAATGGATACTTCCAGTACTGCTAAGCAGTTGTTATCAAAAGGTTGTTATATGGCAACCATAGATCTGAAAGATGCATATCATTCAGTACCAATTCATCATCAGTACCATAGATACTTGAAATTTAGTTGGATGGGTCAGCTGTGGCAATTTAAAGCATTGCCCAATGGGTTTTGCCCTCAGCTCCTAGGTTGTTTACAAAATTGTTGACACCAGTTCTGGTGCTACTCCGTGCCCAGAATCACATTGTGATGGCTTATTTAGATGATATTTTAATTGTAAGCAACACTCAGGAAGCAGCTGAGGAGTCGGTTTCAGCAAACAAACACCTGTTTCAGAGGTTAGGTTTCCTCATCCATCCAACAAAATCCAAGCTAGTACCATCCCGAATAATTGACTATTTGGGGTTTGTCATTGATTCAATTGATATGTCAGTGACTTTGCCTACGGCCAAGGCTGTTGAAATCGTGGAGGTCTGTAGCAGTCTCGTAGAGGAGCATCAACCCTCCATCCGGCAACTAGCCAGTGTCATTGGTAAATTAGTGGTGGCTTTCCCTGCAGTGGAGTTTGGACCTCTGCACTATCAGAGATTTCACCGAACTAGAGCACAAGCACTGAAATATCATGCAGGTCACTTCGACAAACCAATGTAGTTGTCAGCCAAAGCCATCGCCGAATTGCAATGGTGGATAATCAATATCTCATGAAGTACTAAAAACATTTTGACTCAACAACCTTCAGTGATTTTTACAATCAGATGTCAGTGCTTTGGGATGGGGAGCAACGGATAGCGAGTCTAGCTGTGGTGGTAGATTGAGTGTGGAAGAGGAATTAATCCTGCAGAGGCATGGTATAAATTATTTAGATTTGCTGGGCGTATTTGATGGGCTAAAAGCATATTGTTCAAGCATGAATGATTTACATGTTCAGCTCCAGATTGACAATACCACGGCTATTGCTTATATCAATCACATGGGAGGAATTAGGTCAGTATCATGTGTTAATCTGGCTAACCTCATTTGGGACTGGGGCATTTCCAGAAATATCTGGGTCTCAGCTATCTACCTACCAGGTAGAGATAATGTGGTGGTGGTGGACACCAGGTCACGGAAATTTAATGACAACATAGAGTGGATGCTAAATCCAAATGTTTTTAAAATGATTGTCAGCCAGTATAGTTTGCCAACCATAGATCTGTTTGCAACCAGGCTAAATCACCAGTTACCTAAATACTTAGATTGCTTGGGCAAGTATACCGATATTGGCCGACTGGTGGTAATAATATCAGATTATACCATTCAGTGCCAAGTCATCAAAAGCCTACTCAACAACAGGCCCTTCTTCGTTCAACTAAATGAAAAGAAGAGCAAATGGAAAGCCCAAAAGAAAGGCCTACCACAAGGCAGTGTACTGGCCCCCCTCCTCTTCAACATCTACACCAACGACCAACAACTTCCCCCACAATGCCGCCGCTTCATCTATGCTGATGACCTCTGCATCACCACCCAACAGGAGAACTTCCAGAAGATCGAGTCTGTCCTGGAAAGCGCCCTCCAAGAGAAGACAACCTACTACAATAACAACCACCTGAAACCCAACCCATCAAAAACCCAACTATGCAGCTTCCACCTTAAAAATCGAGATGCAGGAAAACAACTGAGCCACTTATGGGATGGCCACAAACTCTCCAACCACTTCCATCCCATGTACCTCGGAGTGACACTCGACAGGACACTCTCTTTCAAAACCCACCTTCAGAACACCAAAGCCAAGGTCAACACTCGCAACAACATCCTGCACAAACTCAAAGTGGGGCGCTGATCCACCGATCATCCGTGCAACTGCCCTAGCCCTGTGCTTCTCCACAGCTGAATACGCGTGCTCAAGCTGGAGCTGCTCCCACCACACCAAACTGGTTGACACAGCCCTTGACAACACCTGCCGCATTATCACGGGATGCATAAAGACTGTGCCTTTACGCCCTAGCTGGTATTGCCCCCCCCATATCGGATGATCCATCGTCGCCCAAGACGAGCGGAGAGCACAGGAGATCGATACCAGGCACCCCCTGCATGGACACACAGCACCTCCACCCCGACTGAAAGCCAGAGCCAGTTTCTTGCAGACAGTCCCACCTCTCCAGGCAACCAAAGAAACAGCAAGGACCAACATCTGGAAAGACAAATGGAACCAGCTCAACACACGAGCCCACGACTGGGTGGAGAGAGGAATCACGCCGACTGAATGCCTCGCCAGCGGACACGACCTCCCATGGCCAACCTGGAAGACCCTCAACAGATTACGTGTGGAGCAGGGGAGGTGCAAAGCACTTATGAAAGCATGGAACTACCAGGCAGAAGACACATGCAGCTGTGGAGCAGTACAGACAATGTCCCACCTACTGGAGTGTGATGACACCCCGCAGTGCAGCCCCCAGGATCTGGCTGAACCGACCCGACCAGCTGTGACCTGCGCCAGATACTGGCAGAACGACATCTGAGATTGCAATGGACTCGAAGAAGAAGACCTAAATACGTTTCGTGGGAACCAGATCCAGTAGCAGTAGCGGTGGATGCATTCTCGCTACATTGAGGATGTACATTCTTTTACGCTTTCCCCCCATTATGCCTCATTAGGCAATGTCTCACCAAAATAGAGCATGACTCCACCTCGGGCGTTCTGGTGGTTCCTGACTGGCATACACAGCCATGGTTCTGCTGAGAATAATGACTCAGCTATTCATGATTGTCCCCAACTGTAGTAATTTGTTGGTTCATCTGGTAACAGGAGAAAGTCATCCTTTACATGATCATATTAATCTGTTAATCTGCAGATTCTGACCAGACCGTTCCAAGGGCTTGGACTGTCGAGTAGGACCGTGGATGTGATTACTGCGGCTTGGTAAGATAGCACTAAAAAAACAATATGTCTCCCATATTAAGAAATGGGAGATGTTTTGCTTAAAGTCAGATATATCTTATCATACTGCAAGCATACTGGATGTATTGGAGTTCCTTGCTACATTGCATTTTGATGAACAGTTGAGCTATAGTGCCATTAATAGTGCTCAGAGTGCTTTGTCCTCCTATTTAGAGCACTTTTCGGGACAACAATCTATCAGCCCTCATCCGCTAGTGTCCCGATTCATGAGAGGTATCTTTAACAAAAACCCTCCTAAGCCTAGATATATGGAAATCTAGTATGTGAGCATAGTTCTCACACTGCTTCGGCAATGGGCTCCAATCACATCACTATCTTTTCAGAAGTTAACACTTAAAGTGGTTATGCTCATGGCGCTGGTATCAGCGCAACAGGTTCAGACATTGCAAAAGTTGCGGCTGGATAGCATGTATTCTTCTGTAGATAATATGACATTTTATGTATATGATTTAATCAAACAAAGCAAGCCAGGTATGGCCAGAACCAAAGTAAGCTTTAAAGCATACCCCATTGACCGATGGCTATGTGTGGTTACGCACCTGAGTCAATATATCGAGGTAACTAAGAGTCTCAGAGGCTCTGAAACAGCAATGCTTATCAGCCACAAAATACCTTATAAAAAGGTATCAGGACAAACTATTTCTAGATGGTTGAAACAGGTTTTGAATTGTGCTGGAGTAGACACTTGTGTGTTTAAATCTCACTCCACCAGGCGGCATCAACATCCGCAGCGGAGGCGCAGGACATGCCTCTAGATCAAATCCTCGGGTCTGCAGGATGGTCTAGGGAATCGACGTTTTCCAAGTTTTATGACAAACCTGTCCTGGCAATGCAAGGTTTCCGGCATCCTGTTTTGGGTTCTGTTTGATTTCGTTTATAAATTTCATTTGTATTTTCCCCCTGGGATAGAGGGGTTACTATTGTTTTATTTATTATTAACATGTTTATTGAATAATTTAAGCATTGTTCAATACATTATTTATTCATTCCTGTGTCAACTGAAGCAGTGTGTCATATGGAACTGGATCGATGGCATGAAATCACACAGCTTTGAAATCTTCACGTAGTCACTCACGTGACTCCGAAGTAAAATAGAAAGATTAAATGAGAACTTACCAGTTTGTCATTTGACCTTTATTTTATGAGGAGTTACAAGGAGGGATTACATGCCCTCCGCTCCCGACCCTCATAATCGCAATGATCATCTGGTAGCTCTAGTCTTCTGAGTCTTACTATATCACTTCAACTATAGTTACTGTGATTTCACACCGCTGCTTTGAAGTATGACGCGCATGCGCCTGGTGGGGCTTCTTCACATAATCCCTCATCGTAACTCCTCATAAAATAAAGATCAAACTTCAAACTGGTAAGTTCTCGTTCAATCTTACTATTTTTTATTCAACATTCCTTCTAATTTTAAGGAGAAGGTTAATGGAGAGTGATCGGAAATCACTCTATTATGGTATTTAGGGTTAGATGTAAAGGGGATTAATTTTATGTCTACTAGGAAGTAGTCAATATGTGTATAGGTTTTATATACTGATGAGTAGAAGGAGTATTCTCTTCCGGCAGGGTTTGCAATCCTCCATACATCTGTTATATTTGTATTGTTTAATATACGTATTGTTTAATATACGTATTTAAAAGTTCACTTGATTTTGATTTTATATGAAGTCTCTTTTGTTGGGTAAGTTTATCGAGGTATTGATCTAAAATGTAATTGAAATCTCCCCCGATTATCACGTTTTGCTGATTGGACTCAGAAATTATATTCAAGATTTTGTTAAAGAATTGTGGGTTATCAAAATTAGGAGCACAAATATTTACCATGGTGAGTGGGGTAGAATGTATCTCTCCAGAGACTATGACATACCTCCCCCCTTTGTCTGCAATGGTGTTTTTATGTTTAAATAGTATGCCGTTACGAATTATAATTGCAGTACCTCTGGATTTACAGAGATAGGAGGAGTGATATGTTTGACCAATCCAATTGGCCTTCGCCTGGTCTGGGCTTGAACTTTCATATGTGTTTCCTGTAAAAATATTATATCTGCATTGAGTGATTTTAATTGGGCAATAATCTTACCCCTTTTAATTGGCTCATTAGCACCCCTAATATTCCAGCTACAAAACATAATGCCTCCAGTTTTCTTTTGAGGGTCATCTTACATTATAAATTACATTGGTTCCTTTATTTCAGATGGTGCAACACAATACCTCAACCTTCTGGGTGTTGGGTGGTTGTTCCCATTTGCTGAACTCTGTAGGTATATCCCCGAAAAATGTGCCCTAAAAATAAATAAATAAATAAATAAGTGCTAAATAACATAAATGATATGAAAATACAGTATTTGAAAATATTGTGTGAAGAAGCAACCAAAAGGTGGAAGAATTTAGGTAACCTACCACAGTTGTAAATTACATTTAGCTCCGTTTATTCAAAGAGAAAACAATCAAGTACTCTAAGTAGTTCATCTAATAGCTTAAACTAAACTGTATTCAACTTAAAAGACAAACCCCAAGGTAAGAATCGTCTGGCTGGAAGGGTTTAACTAAGAATTCAGTCTTGGATCCACGTCTTGGCTGTCTGCCAGGTTTATCTCAGTCTGTCTTTGGTTTGCTCCTTTCCAGCATGGATGATTCTCTGTCGGTTTGGACTGAGCGTTTCTGGGATTTTCCCTACACAAATCGATTAAACATATTTTAATATATACTGATGGAATGAACCTTAACTAGAGATAGATCATAGATCTAGAGATTGTCCAGTATTAGCTATAAAGAGGAATGAATCATTATTCAGTTATGCTATTACATTTTGGGTTAAAATAAATGAGTTAGTCCAATTATTTATGTGTTAATATATAATTAATTATATCGTTATTACGTTCCGCTCCATTTGATTTGTTTTCTATACTGCATAATTCCATTTTATTAAAACTTTCTTTCGAAAACATGGTGGCCTTAAGGCTGTTTATGTTACATTCCAAACCTGATAAGGTGTCTAGACATTAGCACATGCAAGTTAGTTGGCCATCCTATCTGCAACATTTATACTTCTTTATATGTAAAGAGGCATATTCTCTCAATTTACACACTGTAAATATATATAAAAGGTATACATCAGCAAGCCGTAGCATTTTATCTATCCTGTAATGTCCTTTTTTAAGTCTTGCATGTATTTGAATGCTTCTTCTGGATCAATAAAGAAACGTTCCAAGTCATCATATGTGACCCTCAGTTTGGCAGGATATATTATTCCATATCTCAGGTGGAATTCCTTTAAGAATCAGCTGGGTCTTTGTAAAAAGGGTATATTTCTTTGCATCTTCTGCTGGATAATCTCTGAAGAATCTTACACTTTCTCCTTCAAACATCAAATTATTTCCAATTGGTATTTTCTTCATAATGTCTTCAAGAACTGCTATGTCATGAAGTTTCAGGATAATCTGTCTTAGTGGAGCTCCGACCCTTGAGTATGCTCTCTGAACTCGGTGTGCAGCATCTACTTTCGGTCTTTAAGACAGCTTGAATACTTGTTGAAGTAGGTTGGCAGTGAAAACCCGAGGGTCTGTTCCAGTTTCCTTTCCTTCTTTCACTCCAACAATCGTTAAGTTTTGCCATCTGGACTGAGCTTCGAGATTGTCGGTCATTCTGGGCAGTTGCCCAGAAACTCTGTCTGGTTCTTCTTTCATTCTTTTCCTCGATTAGGACATTTCCACAGCCATAGTTTCCAGATCTTTAATAACTTTGTTTTATCCTGCAGAAGTAATGAGAACGGGCTCCAGTTTGTTATTGCAATCTTCTTCAACCCGTTGAATTTCTTCTCTTAGATCGGTATCTACATCTTCAATACGGTCCTGTAGAATACCAATTCTATCGACAATATGCTTATTCCCGACATCCATTCTTGTTTCTAACTTTCCCAGCTGAGTAGACAGCAGGGAAAGCTTTTTATGCAACATAGAAATATAGAAACATAGAAATTAGGTGCAGGAGCAGGCCATTCGGCCCTTCGAGCCTGCACCGCCATTCAATATGATCATGGCTGCTCATCCAACTCAGTATCCTGTACCTGCCTTCTCTCCATACTCCCTGATCCCTTCAGCCACAAGGGCCACATCCAACTCCCTCTTAAATATGGCCAACAAACTGGCCTCAACTACCTTCTGTGGCAGAGAATTCCACAGATTCACCACTCTCTGTGTGAAAAACGATTTTATCATCTCGGTCCTAAAAGACTTTCCCCTTATCCTTAAACTGTGACCCCTTGTCCCGGACTTCCCCAACATCGGGAACAATCTTCCTGCATCTAGCCTGTCCAACCCCTTAAGAATTTTGTAAGTCTCTATGAGATCACCCCTCAATCTTCTAAATTCCAGCGAGTACAAGCCAAGTCTATCCAGTCTTTCTTCATATGGAAGTCGTGCCATCCCAGGAATCAGTCTGGTGAACCTTCTCTGTACTCCCTCTATGGCAAGAATGTCTTTCCTCAGATTAGGAGACCAAAACTGTATGCAATGCTCCAGGTGTGGCCTCACCATGAACCTGTACAACTGCAGTAGAACCTCCCTGCTCTTGTACTCAAATCCCTTTGCTATGAATGCCAACATACCATTCGCTTTCTTCACAGCCTGCTGCACCTGCATGCCTACTTTCAATGACTGGTGTACCATGACACCCAGGTCTCGCTGCATCTCTCCTTTTCCTAATCGGTCACCATTCAAATAATAGTCTACCTTCCTGTTTTTGCCACCAAAGTGGATAACCTCACATTTATCCACACTGTACTGCATCTGCCATGCATTTGCCCACTCACCCAGTCTATCCAAGTCATCCTGCAGCCTCCTAGCATTCTCCTCACAGCTAACGCTGCCCCCCCAGCTTCGTGTCATCCGCAAACTTCGAGATGTTGCATTTAATTCCCTCGTCCAAATCATTAATGTATATTGTAAATAGCTGGGGTCCCAGCACTGAGCCTTGCGGCACTCCACTAGTCACTGTCTGCCATCCTGAAAAGGACCCGTTCACTCCTATTCTTTTCTTCCTGTTTGCCAGCCAGTTCTCTATCCACATCAATACTGAACCACCAATACCGTGTGCTTTAAGTTTGTATACCAATGTCTTGTGTGGGACCTTGTCGAAAGCCTTCTGAAAGTCCAGATGCAACACATCCACTGCTTCTCCCTTATCCACTCTACTAGTTACATCCTCAAAAAATTCTATAAGATTCGTCAGACATCATTTACCCTTCGTAAATCCATGCTGACTTTGTCCAATGATTTCACCACTTTCCAAATGCGCTGCTGTCCCATCTTTAATAATTGACTCTAGCAGTTTCCCCACTACCAATGTTAGACTAACTGGTCTGTAATTCCCTGTTTTCTCTCTCCCTTTTTAAAAAGTGGGGTTACATTGGCTACCCTCCAATCCTCAGGAACTACTCCAGAATCTAAAGAGTTTTGAAAAATTATCACTATGGCATCTGCTATTTCTGGGGCTACTTCCTTAAGTACCCTGGGATGCAGCCTATCTGGCCTTGGGGATTTATCGGCCTTTAATCCCTTCAATTTACCCAACACCACTTTCCGGCTAACCTGGATTTCACTCATTTCCTGCATCTCATTTGACCCGCGATCCCCTGCTATTTCCGGCAAATTATTTATGTCTTCCTTAATGAAGACAGAACCAAAGTAGTTATTCAATTGGTCTGCCATGTCCTTGTTCCCCATGATCAATTCACCCGTTTCTGACTGCAAGCGACCTACATTTGTTTTAACTAATCTTTTGCGCTTCACATATCGATAAAAACCTTTGCAGTCATTCTTTTGCCATACTGGGATGAACAATTGTTGTAGTTCATCCATGCAGTCTTTAAATGCCTTCCATTGCATATCCACCGTCAACCCTTCAAGAATCAATTGCCAGTCCATCATGGCCAATTCACGTCTCATACCCTCAAAGTTACCTTTCTTTAAGTTCAGGACCCGTGTTTCTGAATTAATTATGTCACTCTCTATCATAATGAGGAACTCAACCATATTGTGGTCACTCTTGCCCAAGGGGCCACGTACAACAAGGCTGCTAACTAACCCTTCCTCATTACTCAATATCCAGTCTAGAATAGCCTGCTCTCTCGTTGATTCCTCCACATGTTGGTTTAGAAAACTATCCCGCATACATTCCAAGAAATCCTCTTCTTTGCCAATTTGATTCACCCAATCCTCTAACCCTGCCAATTTGATTCACCCAATCTATATGTAGATTGAAGTCACCCATTATAACGGTTTTACCTTCGTTGCACGCATTTCTAATTTCCTGTTTGATGCCATCCCCAACTCCACTACTACTGTTAGGTGGCCTGTACACAACACCCACTAGCGTTTTCTGCCCCTTAGTGTTTCGCAGCTCCACCCATATCAATTCCACATCCTCCAAGCTAATGTCATTCCTTTTTATTGCGTTAATCACCTCTCTAACCAGCAACGCTACCCCAGCTCCTTTTCCTCTCTGTCTATCCTTCCTGAATATTGAATATCCCTGGATGTTCAGCTCCCATCCTTGGTCACCCTGGAGCCATGTCCCCGTGATCCCAACTATATCATAATTATTAATAGCTATCTGCACATTCAACACATCCACCTTATTACGAATGCTCCTCGCATTGAGACACAAAGCCTTCAGGCTTGTTTTTACAACACTCTTGGCCATTTTACAATTACGTTGAAAAGTGGCCCTTTTAGATTTTTGCCCTGGATTTGTTTTCCTGCCACTTTTCACCTCGCTACCTACTGCTCCTATCCTCATTTTACACCCCTCTGTCTCTCTGCTCACACATTTAAGAAACCCTCCACTTCTTATTATCTGTTTGTTATTTTTTTCTTCTTTCCTCCCTACGTGTTGCATCTGACTGCTTCTCTTCTCTGCCTCCTGCCTCACAAACGGACTACTTGCCTTCTCTATTTGAGTCCCTCCCCCCAACCAATCTAGTTTAAAGTCTCCCCAGGAGCTTTGCAAATCTCCCTGCCAGGATATTGGTTCCCCTCGGGTTCAAGTGCAACCCATCCTTTTTGTACAGGTCACACCTTCCCCAAAAGAGGTCCCAATGATCGAGAAACTTGAATCTCTGCACTCTGCACCAGTCCTTTAGCCACGCATTTATCCTCCACCTTGCTCCATTCCTACTCTCACTGTCGCGTGGCACAGGCAGTAATCCTGAGATTGTTACCTTTGCGGTCCTTCTCCTTAACACTCTTCCTAACTCCCTAAATTCTCATTTCAGGACCTCCTTTCTTTTTCTACCTATGTCCTTGGTACCTATGTCCTTGGTACCTATATGTACCACGACCTCTGGCTCCTCTCCCTCCCATTTTAAGATATCTTGGACACGTTCAGTCACATCCCAGACCCTGGCACCAGGGAGGCAAACTACCATCCGGGTCTCCTGACTGCATCCACAGAATCGCCTATCTGACCCCCTAACTATAGAGTCCCCTATTACTGCTGCCCTCCTCTTCTTATCCTTACCCTTCTGAGCAACTGGGCCGGTCTTTATACCGGAGGCCTGGTCGCTGTTGCTACCCCCAGGTAGGCTGTGCCCCCCAACGGTAGTCAAACAGGAGTACTTATTGCCAAGGTGTACAGCCACCGGGGTACTCTCTGGTCCCTGCCTCTGCCCCTTGCATCTCCTAACCGTGACCCACCTTTCTGCCTCCTGTGGTTTTGGAGTGACCACCTGTCTGTAGCTCCTCTCTATGGCTTCCTCACTCTCCCTGACCAGACGGAGGTCATCGAGCTGCTGCTCCAGGTACCGAATACGGTCCATTTGGAGCACCATCTTGACGCACCTGGCGCAGATGTGGACATCTGGAGAGCTATCTGACTGCATGACCTCCCACATCTGACATCCAGAACAGTAAACTGCCCTGGCACTCATCCTCCCCCTTACCCTGGATACAATACAATACAATGTACAATACAAGGCAAGGATTTTAGCTGAAAGAAATCAGCAGGGATCTGACTGCTAATCAGCTGCTCCCTCAAGTCATCTTCCACCAATCAGCGGCTTCCTCAACTGCGAGCTGGGAGTTTTGAACTGCGAGCTGTGAATGGAACGTTATGGATTTGGGCTCCTCCCACTGCTCCTCCCACATCTCACCAAAGTCCTTTGTCACAGCTTCTCTTTAAGATTGTTCTTGTTCTTTAACGTATGCTTCCACAGCAGCAATAAATCTTTGTCCTTCAGTTTCCTCTTCAGATCCTTCAGGTGTTGTTTGAGGTGTTTTATCCAACTTGAGTGAGCCGCAGTCTGGTTAGAGGTCTTGTCGGGGGCCATTTCGGTAAATTCCGTTTCGGCATTTTAAAATGCCAGTATCCCCTTTAGTTTGCGGTAATTTCTGATGACGTCACTTACGCGATGTCAGGTATCCCCGGTGAGTGTTTTTGAATCAGTCCCGTTTATTTTTGCAGGCTTTTTTGCGCTTTTATCGCATTTTTCGGAAGCGGAGTTAAATGGAGCGCCTCTTACTGCTCCATGGAGATGTAAAGGAGACAAAAATAAATCTCTTCTCTCCCCCTTCTTTCAATGAAATGTAAAGCTAGATAGACAGATGTAGATGGAAGGGGATGAGGTGTGGGGGAAAGGGACAGGATAGAGGATGGAATTGGTGCCCACCAGGGTGAAAAGGTGGGCACCAATTCCACCAATTAAGTAATATCACCCAAACACACACAGGAAAGAGTGTGTGTTTGGGTGATATTACTTAAATTTTGAGAATTCAATGTACATAGCATTGACTTGTAAGCTACCCAAACAGAATAAGAGGTGCTGTTCATCTAGTTTGTGTGTGGACCCACTCTGGCAATGGAGGAGGCCAAGGACAGAAACGTCAATTAGGGTATTATCTAAATGGTGAAAAGCTAAGAGGCTGCCCCAATGCGGCAACCTAATTGGCGAGTTTAGAAGAGTTTGCCCTTGATTCATACTCGCAGCATGGTCGACACAAGGTCCTAGGAGGTCTGTGTAACTCTCCTTCATGCTCAAGAGTAGTCCCCACGTACTCGAGGCCTTAGCTAGGTTACGGCACATTTTTTAACATGCTGAAAAATGCCCATGGAAAAGGTCGCCATGGAAAAAATCAATATGTTTTTTACTCGTAAGTTTAGTCAAAGTAGGTCGTTGTAGGTTGGCATGTTATTCGTAGGTAATCGAGGGTAGTCAAAGGTAATCGAAGGTAGTCGTAGATTGTCTTCAACATAGTCGAAGGGAGATCGAAGGAGGTTGTCTTCACTCTCCATTATTCGGTGTCCAATTTTCCCGAAGCTAGTCGTAGCTAGTCTTCAACGAGGTCGAAGGAGGTCTAATACATAGTCGAAGAAGGTCTTCAACATGACACTTTTTCAAACTCTCCTAAACTCTTCTAAACTCGCCAACTAGGTTGCCGCAGTGGCACAGCCCAATAAGGAACATGGAGTTCCAAATAGATTTTGGGATCAATATACATAAACCACAAAAATGTTACACTTCATTTCCAAAAATATACATATTAACGTTAATGGAATAATAGTATTTTATGATGTAGGCCTCAAATATAATGAGAAGGAGATTTTGCTGTTAAAATAAAAAAAGACTTGGTTAGACTTCATCTGCACTATTGTGCATAGTTCTGAGTGACATGTCATAGAAAGGAATCATTGGTCTTGGAGGTAGTGCGACACAGATTCATCTGAATGTGAACATGGCAACTGACTTGATGTTACAGGACAAAAAAAGGTCCCTGGGTGAACAAGTCATACAATTTTAATTGATAAGGCATGCCCTCGTGCAAAAGCTGATAGATATCTGCAACAATTTGCCAATGAAAATTAACATCATCTTAAATTTGAGCTTAAAAATATGTTTTATTTACACCACAAAAATAAGAATGCAAAATCAAAGTGAATGGGTGGAGCTGAAATACAAACTAGCAATGATTACATCAAATTATCTGACAAGATGGCACCTGCCTGCGACGACTTTTGCGGAGCTTCGGAACACAAGAATTTTATTATCCTGTCAGGGACACATGACAATAAACTCTCTTGACAAGGGATAAATGATTTACATCTGATCCTCAATCATTGCCCCCTTGCTGGGTCACTGATCAGTTGCATGGGTGACATGTTCCCTCTGATATTACAAAGAAATGATGACATGGGATGCTATGTCACATGATGACATGATGATAAACAATCTGAGTTTGAGTTCAGCCACTCTAAGGAATTCATACTCAGTCTGTTGCAATAAACATCTAGCGCAGCAATGTACTCTATTCTGCTTTGAAATTCAAACCCTTTGACGTCAAAAGAGCCAAATCTTGGACACAGCTGCTTTTCTGTTACGCATTCAGTGGATACAGCTAAAGTCAGATTCATGCACACTTCCTACTCTCATATGCCTGTTCAATTCCATATTCCTTCATTCAGTCTTCCTATGAGACAGCTTACTCAACCTGACTGAAATAATTGCCCTGAGTATCACAATGACATGGCGAGAGGGGATATGGAACATAGAACATAGAATAGTATGGCACATGAACAAGCTCTTCAGTCCAAATGCATGCCACTCCTCAGTAATGACAGCCCACTTGAAACCAAGATTGAACTATTTGGCCTGAATGCCAAATGTAACGTCTGGAGGAAACCAGGCACCGTTCATCACTTGGTCAATACCATATCTACGGTGAAGCATGGTGGTGGCAGCAACATGCTGTAGGGATGTGTTTTTCAGCTACAGGAACTGGGAGACTAGTTAGGATTGAGGGAAAGATGAATGGAGCAAAGTACAGAGAGATCCTTGATGAAAACCTGCTCCAGAGCGTTCTAGACCTCAGACTGGGGTAGAGGTTCACCTTCCAAAAGGACAACAGCCCTAAGCACACAGCCAAGACCAAGCAGGAGTGACTTCATGACAAGTCTTTGAATGTCCTTGAGTGGCCCAGCCAGAGCCTGGAGTTGAACCCAATCGAATATCTCTGGAGGGACCTGAAAATATCTGTGCATCAATGCTCCCCATCCAACATGACAAAGCTTGAGAGGATCTGCAGTGAAGAATGGGAGAAATTACCCAAATACAGATGTGCCAAGCTTGTAGCATCATACCCAAGAAGACCTGAGGCTGTAATCCCTTCCAAAGGTGCCTCAACAAAGTATTGAGTAAAGGATCTGAATACTTATGTAAATGTGATATTTCAGTTATTTATTTTTAATTACTTTGCAAAAAAAAATCTGAACTATTCTTGCTGTTTTATTATGGTGTATTGTTTATAGGTTGATGGTAAAAAAAGAAAGAATTTAATCCATTTTAGAATAATGCTGTAATGTAACAAAATGTGGAAAAAATGTGGTGGTCTGAATACTTTCTGAATGCACTGTATGCCCATGCACAGACATGTATGCACAAACATATTCACATTGGAAGTGCAAAAAAGTTTTGTCTTTATTAATTTAGAAATGCTATTTAAGTACAAGCCAGTTAATTATTTCTACTATAGCTTTAGGATCTTGTGTTAAGCTGCTTCAATACCAGGCAGTCGGATCAGGTTGAATGATCAACTGTATCACCAGTCAGTGAGCAGGCCTGCACAAAATCCCTCAGATGTAAAACTACAGTGAAATATGTGTGGACTCCAAACCTACTCATTCAAGAGCAGAATAGAATCTAAAATAAAGAAAGACAAAATAAATCCATATCAGAATTGAGTAAAAGTTAGAAATAATGTGTGGAACCTGTATTCGACAGGAAAATTAGACCTGAATAAATTAACTGATTGAACAGATATTATCAGTGATTACAGCAAAGATAAGAATTACAATTATGGGCAACTGGCAGCTTCAGTGAATGGGAATAATGAAAGACCACAATCACAACAAAATGACGACCAAAGATATAAAATGAGAAAGAACAGGTGTGGAAAAAAGAGAGACAAATGATACAAAATCAGAAATAAAGAGAAAGTCAGAAAAATAATAATTTATTTTTGAAAGCAGCTGATAGGAAATGGCATTAATAAGCTATCCTCAGTATTGAATTTATATGTTCAATTTAATTTGTCATCCATGTTTTAGGCATACATTTTACTAATTGGAACTGTATGTGACAGAATAATCACTGTTTCATGAAAACTTAAAAGATTATTTATAATATATTATGATTTATTTATTTTGTTAATGTGTCTGCTGAGGATGTTCTGCTATGGGTGATGGAGTTAAAGTCGTGTGGCAATACAGGAGAACAGATAGAATCAAGAGAATTATTATACGTGCTCCGAGCTCCTGACTGAAAAGGACAACGAATGAGTTAACTGGCATATTGTAATGTAGACATTAATTAAATGTGGCATTGGCTCAATTGCTATATCAAATGCGAAAGGCACAGCCAATATATCCAAGGGTTGCACAAAGTGCAGTTCTATAAACCACTACCCATATGTTTATGGAGATAAAAAGCATGAATGCTGGAAATCCAAAATAACAGCAGAAAATGCTCAAAAAGCACAGTATGTCAGCAATCATCAGAAAGAGAATGGCAGGGTAACATTTGAGCTGTAGTGCTCCAACTGAACTGATGAAGAGTCTCTAAAACATTAACATATCTTTCTGCTTCAGATTTTTATAAACCCGTATTGCCTGTGTTACTGTTTCCATTTTTTTTAAAGATTGTTCTGCTTCTCATTCATCAGGGCTTCACAGATACGCCGTTTCAAATCGCACACCTAAGTCAGCAGACTATCGGAGCTTATTGATGGGCAGCAACAAGAATAACTAATTATTAATCTGATCGCTATTTGTTATTGGAGGGGAGGAGCACAAGACTATTTATGTTTTGTCACCTAATTTGGTAGGTTTGGAATTAGAAGCTTGTGTGGTTCAAGAGCAATGCTAGTAACTGGGTATATACTGTTAAGGCTGACGATCTAGAAAAGCACTGGAGGAGTTTTGTGATGTTAGAGGTGCTTTATTTTTTAAACCAAGGCCCTGTCTCCAAACATAGATTAAGCCATAGCATCCTTCAGTGATGTCCTTTGCTTGGGTCGGTTAACATTTCAACAACCACAAACATCTCCAGGGATTTCCAACCATTAGAATATTTTCCACTTTGATGCCTATTGTCTTCAGTTTATTGGGGCCTCTTGAAGCCAATGCTCAGTTGATGTCAATAATAATAATTTTCTCTTTACGTATAAAATTCAATTTTTTTAGTGCATTGTTTGCTCCTGGGCTGTCCTGGCACTAATCAGAAGGTAATTGATGACTAAATGCTGCATGATAGCACTGTCAATGATGTCTTCCATTACTTTGCTAATGATTGAGAGGCATTTTCAATCTCTTTCCCTTGTTGCAGTCCCCCTATCACAAGTCCAGTCCAAGAGGGAATAAATGTGTAATGGGCCTGTCCCATTTATGCTGAGATTCTAGATTTGTGTTGGATCTGGACTAAAGTATATGTGGAGAATGTTCTGTTGCACGTGATTTGAGCTTGTTGGTGGTGCAAAAAGTTTTGAGGAGGTAAGAACTGAGTCACTTGTCATGGCAGATCCAGCTGATAGCTGGGCCTCCTGCCACTGGATCTATTGAGGCTGGATTAGCTGATCTTCAGGTCAATGGTGACTACCAAAATGTCGATGGTCAAGTTTCCAACTGATAATAATGCCATTGAAGGTAGAAGTGTGGTGGCTTTCTATTGTTGGAGGTAATAATTGCCTGCCACTAGTGTGGTGGCAGATGACAATTGATTTTTTCAAAAGTTCAAATATTAAAAAAAATCCTGGAAATACTCAGCAGGTCTTGGAGGATCTGTGAGGGAGACAGTTCAGGTTAATTACGTTACATCAACACTGCCAACTTAGAAATTAAATAAGTTCTAATTTGCAGAAAAAGTTGGGAAAAATGTCTTAAGAGAGAATGGCGTGATTGGATGCACAACAAATTGAATGACATATGTAATTGATAGCAACTTCCAGAATTCTAGACATTCTGAAATTATTCCTGTGGATTGGATGAGGGCAAATGTAACCTAACTATTTATGAAATGAGATTAGGATAAAATAGGGAACCTCTATCTTACCTAACATCAGTCTGAGGGAAATTGTTGGATTTATAGGATGAAGCATGCAAAAATATCGTCCTTTTAAAATAATAGATTTGAGCAGAGTGAATAAGGAGTTATGAAGGAAAAATCTGTTTGATTACTTAGTTGGAATTCCTTGAGGTCTTGACAAGTATATATGGCAGAACCAGTGGATGTCATGTATTTGGATGGCGGTAAGATTTTTGTTAAGGTGACACACAGGTGATGGTTAACAAGATTAGAGTGAGCCGAACAGGAGGTGATGGTTGGACATGGATTGAGAATATGTCATTGCATAAAATAACGAATAGTGGGAATAAACATATGCTTCTCAGGTTGGCAGGTAATGACCAGTGTGGAACCAGGCAGACAGTGCACAGGCCAAGGTACAATGATACTAATGCACACTGTACAAATGATTTGGCTAAGGAGAATAGATGCATATTTCCAAGTTTGTTGAAGGCCATTACATGTGGTGATATGGTGTTGGTGGCATGGTGGTGCAGCGGTAGAGTTGCTGCCTTGCAGTGCCAGAGACCTGGGTTCGATCCTGTCTACGGGTACTTGTCTGTTCAGAGTTTGTACATTCTCCTCATGACCTGCGAGGGTTTTCTCCGTGATCTGCAGTTTTATCCCACATTCCATAGACATACAGGCTTGTAGGTTAATTGGCTTGGTATAATTGTAAATTGAACCTATTGTGTGTAGAATAGTGTTAGCGTGCGGGGATCGCTGGTCGGTGGGCCGAAGAGCCTGTTTCCGCGCTGCATCTCTAAACTAAACTAAACTAAAGATGGTGGAGATGTATCTGTGGGTGGTGTAAATAGGAGAAGATGAATGCTTGGAAGAGGAGAAACAGAAAAAAAAAAGCAACTGCTGGAGATGTGAAATACAAGACTGGAGTGGAAGATAATTAAAAATTGTTGAAAGTGATGTTGTTTGCTATTATTCAATGCAACTTAACCTTCTGTAGGTTCACTGTGACTGACAGCTCTATTTTCCAGCACTCTGCGCCGCTGTTAAAGAAGCATATGTGGTGCATTTCAAAGGTATGGAATGCCGGAGCTGTATTCTGTTTCCTCTAAATAAATGATAAGAATTTTGAAATATAGCTGAGCAACAAAGACAATGATGAAATGAAGCAGTAGACACCATGACATGCTTTAACAGCCAACATCTTTAAATCTAGAGAAACATGAAACTACAGATGCAGGAATCTTGAGCAAAATACAAAATTCTGGAGGTTCTCAACAGGTTGGGCAGCATCTGTGGGGGGAAATGGGCAAACAATTTTGTGGGATAGGAGCCTTCTTTAGACTCATCAGTCACAAATGCTGCTTGACCTGCTGAGTTACTGCATCGCTTTGTTTTTTGTTCTTTCAATATATTTTATACATCAAACCTTGGAGATAAAACTTTCTGTCAAGTTGAAATACTTCCTAATACGTTGATTCTCTTCAAAGACATGTTGAGTGGCATTTCTTGGGGCTGATTGAAAATAGTAAGATTAAATTTTGTATTTTGCTATATTTAAGAGTGAGTTGGATGTGGCCCTTGTGGCTAAGGGGATCAGAGGGTATGGAGAGAAGGCAGGTACGGGATACTGAGTTGGATGATCAGCCATGATCATATTGAATGGCGGTGCAGGCTCGAAGGGCTGAATGGCCTACTCCTGCACCTAATTTCTATGTTTCTATGTTTCTAAATGAGAACTTACCAGTTTGAAGTTTGATCTTTATTTTAAGAGGAGTTATGATGAGCGATTACGTGAAGAAGGCCATCAGCCCGCATGCATGTCAATCTTCAAAGCAGCGGTGTGAACAAATTCAAGTGAGTTTATTGTTATATGTCCCTGATAGGACAATGAAATTCTTGCTTTGCTTCAGCACACAGAACATAGTAGGCATTTACTACAAAACATATCAGTGTGTCCATATACCACAATATAAATATATACACACATGAATAAATAAACTGATGAAGTGCAAATAACAGATAATGCAATAATAATCAGAGTTTTGTCCGAGCCAGGTTTAATAGCCTGATGGCTGTGCAAAAGTAGCTATTTCTGAACCTGGTTGATGCAGTCTTCAGGCTCCTGTACCTTCTATCTGAAGGTAGCAGGGAGATGAGTGTGTGGCCAGGATGGTGTGGGTCTTTGATGATGCTGCCAGATTTTTTGAGGCAGCGACTGCAATAAATCCCCTCGATGGAAGGAAGGTCAGAGCCGATGATGGACTGGGCAGTGTTTACTACTTGTTGTAGTCTTTTCCTCTCCAGGGCGGTGAAGTTGCCGAACCAAGCCACGATGCAACCGGTCAGCATGCACTTGAAGAAGTTATAGAGAGTCCTCCTTGACAAACCGACTCTCCGTAATCTTCTCAGGAAGTAGAGGCGCTGATGTGCTTTCTCGATGATTGCATTAGTGTTCTCAGACCAGGAAAGATCTTCAGAGATGTGCAAGCCCAGGAATTTGAAGTTCTTGACCCTTTCAACCATCAACCCGTTGATATAAACGTGACTGTGGGTCCCCATCCTACTCCTTCCAAAGTCCACAATCAGTTCCTTGGTTTTGCTGGTGTTTTGGGCCAGGTTATTGTGTTGGCACCATATGGACAGTTGCTCGATGTCTCTTCTATACTCTGACTCATCCCCATCAGTGATACATCCCACAACAGTAGTTGAACTGAACATAGTAAGATTAGAGAATAGTAGAACTACCAGATGACCTTTATGATACGAGGGTCGGGAGCGGTGGGCGCACGTTATTGCTCATCGTAACTCCTCATAAAATAAAGATCAAACTTCAAACTAGTAAGTTCTCGTTTAATCTTACTATTTTGCTTTGGAGTCACGTGAGTGACTACATGAAGATTTCATAACTCTGTGATTTCATGCCCGATACGAGTCCAAGCGTCACACACTGCATCAATTGACCATGGATGAGTGAAAAAGATTAATGCATTCAGACATGACTTAGTTTGTTAAAAATGCTGATGCGTTAGTCATCAAAGGAAAAATAATAGTGACCTCTCGCATCCAGCAGGAAACTATATAACAGAATCTAAAATAGAGTTGGCAAATACCCCCGGTCTGGCAATGGGTTATTATAAAATGTTTGGAAATTATGTTTGTTTGACCATCCTGCAGCTGCTAGGATGTGGTCCAGCGGAATGTACATGACCCTTGGAGCTGATGTAGTAGCAGCCCTGGTGGAGTGAGAGTTGAAAATATTAGCAATTTATGTAGTGTCTGGACCCGTTGCACTGAGACCAGTGCCATGTGTATAACTACCTTATGAGAGCCGGTTAAAGATAAGGATGTAGCTGGAGCCCCCTGGTGAAGTGGTGTTAACATAACGTCAGTGGCCCATACTTCCGTGTAACTGGGCCTGGGAGAAATTGTGTTAAAGATATCCTTTATAATTCTGGATATCAGAGGGTGAGTCCCGACATTGTGAGTCACACTTGCTGCAGCAAATATGATGAGAAGGCATGTTGGCACAGTTAATGGCACTATAACTTAATATTGCCAAAGACCCATTTGAAAATGAACTCCAAGACGTCAGTTATCTGTGCTGTATTATATGTAACACGTGTATTTAAACAAAAACACTTCCCATCTCCTGAAGAGGAAATGTACTGCTTTAATGGTGCTATCCCTGCACTCTGCAGTGAGCACATACATGGATCAGTCTGACAACCCGAGCCGCAGGAAATAGTCGTCTCATAGTCTGCAAGTCATTTAATTGATTTATCATGCAGAAGCTGGTTTCCCGAGTCAGAGACTGAACCAGCAAAGTTTATGTTGAGAATAACCATATAAGGTTCTATTATTATTCCCAACATTAGCGGGAAACATGGCTGCATAGGCCAGTCAGGCAGTTCGAAAGCCTGAAGCAGGATCTTGCTGGATTTATTGCAAGACCCGACTGATGAGACAGAATGGAGGAAAGACATGAAAGACATTCTCGCCACACTGGGGAGGAATGTTATCTCTCCCCACTGTATGCTACATTTTTTGCAACTGGCGAATGAGCCTGGATGTAAACATATCGATATTCGGTGTTCCATCGAGCCATAATGTCATTAAATACTTTGTGATCCAACTTCCATTCTGTGTTGTCATTGATTTCACTTGATGATACAACAGCGCCAAATGAGGTTAGGTAAATATCACAAGATATTTTAACTTGATTGCACCCATGTGACTAACATATGCCACCACCATAGTGTATCAACTTGGAGTTGAGCATGCAGATTATGTATATTCGCACAATAACCTTTAACCTTTAGAATGCACCCAGTGTTTATAGGTAGTTGATACTAATAACTGAAAAATTGGTAACTCATGCAACACGCACCCGCCTCCATAACTGGAAATGGCATTCATAATTTCTCATCTTTGAGCTCCAGCATCAGTTTGTAATTACTGAAGATTACTGACCAAAATTACTGGAGCAATGCTGAATACTGTTCGTCCACCATTGTGACTTTGGTAGTTTCAGCTGCTAATAGCATAGGTCTGTTAATAATGACCTATATGGTACTTGAGAGGTTAATTCTTTGAACGTTGTAAATTCTGATAATGCAAAGGCCCAAATTGCACAGCTGAAACGCAGCTACTATATTGCCAATTACACTTGATGAATAGAAGGCTGCTGCATAACAACGAGGTTGTTACAGGCTTCTATTATTTCCAATCTCTTGCCCCAGGGCGGAGTCACAGTTAAGTTAATAGTTAAAGGTAAATCCCAATAATCAATAGTTCTGGTATCAGCTTAAATTTAACTGGATGGATGAAAAAAACCCAATTTCTCAAATATAGCTTGTGGCTGCAACAGTTAATTTTGGTAAAATACAGCATTTAAAACAATCATCCAGATAGGCAATAACAAATGTTCATGATCTCTGAGCAGCCCAAGCACCGGTTTTAGTAATTTGGTAAATAACCTGGGAGCTGAAGTTAGTCCATTTTGCAACGCTTTAACTGTTGTCATTGCCCCATCCAGATAAATTTCAAATATCTCTTGTGATTCCTGTGAATGGGAGCTGAATAGCATGCATCTTTGAGATCGATGTTTGCCATAAAGATCCTATGGAAATCAATTGTTAGACAGTAACGAAGTTTCCTATTCTGAAAGTCTATACTGCACATATGAGTTAAATCAAGGATGAAATGACAACCTCCCTCTTTCACAATGAACTAGCCATGCCTGCCATATTCTGTGCCTACCTCAATCGACAACTCTGGCCATAATTCTGAGCATGCCTCGAAAGACAACTCTGGCCATATTTCTGAGCCTGTCTTGAAAGGCAATCCTGGCCATAATAGTGGGCCTGCCTCGAAAGAAACTCTGGCCTCAATTCCAAGCCTGCTTGGAACCCTTGTATGTTGTGCAGTATAAATTAATCACATATTATCATTAGTTTTTTTAAACAGATCTGAATCTCATGTTATCATTGTCACTTGTACAAAAACCAAGTGTAAATATTACCAACTTGTAAATGGTCCACAACCCCATGCTTCGGAAGAATCAGACCCACCTACCTCCATGGCTACCGGTGGTCTTATGGTAAGCCCAAAGGCCCCTGATGCGGGTTCTTTTTCCATCCTTGATTGGAGAGTAGGACTGGTAGGGTGTGTGGATTCCATATTTTCCCTGAGACCGGCTTGGGCCTTGGCCTGAAAGACATCTGTCCAGCTTTCAAGCAGCCACCGGCTTCAGTGAACCACTTACCGCCGATGGAGGCGTGGGGTGTGTCGTCGCCTAACCATAAAGCTTTGCTCATCGTCGGTACCTTGATTAGTCCGACAGCGTTTTGCTTCCTCATCCAGGTCTTACCTGTTGGATAAGTCTTACCTGAAGAGAAGATTCAGTGGTGGTTTCATTTCCTGGATTTCATGCCCCTCCAATGTCACCCTGATAGCGCTGTTCACTGCCGGCACTTGTAGGGAACTCTGGCCCCTTCCGGGTGTTCTGCCAACGGCTGGAGACCAACTCTTCCAGCAGCAACACCTTTGTTTGCGAGTATCCCTTGAGCCATAAGCATGTGCTGCAGTATGTTCCACGGACATACTTTAAATTTTGAGGTCAGTTACACACTGACCACTCGCATTCCCCTCCACAGAGTGGGAGATTCGTAGGCAGCCCTGAAACAGATGCTGCTGCAGGCTCCTTAGGATACCTACACTGATATGGCCCCTCCTTCGGACCTATATCAGGTTTGAGCATCACATTTGTGGGATAAACGCCCGAGGGCACTATCCATGCTCCATCTGGGTTAAAGGTCCGAGGACGTACCCAGGTATGTCAGAAAGGGGAACCCTCCTGGCCTGACTCCCCAAGTCCACAGGCCTAACCAACTTACCTACAAAAACCTTCCGAGTGTTTCCCAATCAGAAACCTTGGATAAACTGTGAGATCTGCACTCTTCTGAAGACCAGACACCGGGCATTCATGTCTGATAATACGGTGGTCTACACGAAGTCCAGATAGGACCTTGGTAAGGCCATCAAAAAGGCCAAAAGGGAGTTCTGCTCCAAACTGCAGGATGAGACAGATGTTCGGCAGATGTGGTAGGGACTGTATGCAATCACCTCCTACAAGGCAAAACCAGGAGGCAGCTCGGATGTCGGCGATATATCACTCCCTGATGAGCTCAATGCGTTTTACGCACGCTTTGATAGGGAGAACACCGATGTGCCTTCCCGAGCCCCCATTCGCTGTGATGGTATGTCAGTCTCAGTCACAGAGGCCGACGTCAGGAAATCCTTCAGAGGGGTGAACCCTCGAAAAGCGTCTGGACCTGATGGCGTACCTGGTCGTGTTCTAAAAACCTGTGCGGACCAACTGGCTGGACTTTTTACGGACATTTTCAACCTGTCACTTCTGAGGTCTGAGGTTCCCACCTGCCTCAAAAGGGCATCAATAATACCGGTGCCCAAGAAGAGCAAGGTGACGTGCCTCAATGACTATCAACCTATGGCACTAACGCCTGTGGTGATGAAATGCTTCGAGAGGTTGATCATGGCGCAAATCAACTCCTACATCGACAAAAACCTGGACCCACTGCAGTTCGCATACCACCATTACAGATCAACGGTGGACGCGATCTCGCTGGCCCTCCACTCCGCTCTGGACCACTTGGACAACAAAAACTCATATGTCAGCCTGTTATTCATTAACTACAGCTCAGCATTTAACACAATCATCCCCTCCAAGCTGGTTACCAAACTCGCAGAAATGGGTCTCTGCACATGCCTCTGCAATTGGATCCTCGACTTCCTCATCCACAGACCACAGTCTGTTCGTATTGTGGAAATATGTCAGACTCGATAACAATCAGCACGGGAGCACCTCAAGGCTGTGTGCTCAGCCCCTTGCTGTACTCACTCTATACTCATGACTGCGTAGCTGGTCATGGTGCGAACTCCATCAAGTTTGCAGACGACACCACTGTTGTGGGACGTATCACTGATAGGGATGAGTCGGAGTACAGAAGAGAGATCGAGCGACTGTCCATATGGTGCCAGCACAATAACCTGGCCCTCAACACCAGCAAAACCAAGGAACTGATTGTGGACTTTGGAAGGAGTAGGATGGGGTCACACAGTCCTGTTTATATCAAAGGGTCGATGGTTGAATGGGTCAAGAGCTTCAAATTCCTGGCCGTGCACATCTGTGAAGATCTTTCCTGGTCCGAGAACACTGATTCAATTATTAAGAGAGCACATCAGCGCCTCTACTTCCTGAGAAGATTACAGAGAGTCGGTCTGTCAAGGAGGACTCTCTCTAACGTCTACAGGTGCACAGTAGAGAGCTTGCTGACCAGTTGCATCGTGGCTTGGTTCAGCAATTTGAGTGCCCTGGAGAGGAAAAGACTACAAAAAGTAGTAAACACTGCCCAGTCCATCATCGGACTCTGACCTTCCTTCCATCGAGGGGATCTACCACAGTCGCTGCCTCAAAAAGGCTGGCAGCATCATCAAGGACCCACACCACCCTGGCCACACACTCATCTCCCTGCTACCTTCGGGTAGAGGGTACAGAAGTCTGAGAACTTCAACGACCCGGTTCAGTAATAGCTACTTCCCCACAGCCATCAGGCTATTAAACCTGGCTCGGACAAAACTCTGAACATTAATACCCCTCCATCTGTTATTTGCACTTTATTAATTTATTAATTATTAATAATGCTCAGACATAAATGATAAGCAGTGCTACTGATAAGAGAAAATATCTGAGCTATTCCAAATTTCCACAAGGAATTATCATGGTATCTGATCTGTAATGGTCCAGAAATGACATGGGTCTTCAGTCCATAATGATACATCAATGAAGTTTAGACAGTATGTGGGTTGTTAATGAGGAAAGAGTTTTCAGGGGCAGATATGTTTGCCAATATGTCTTATGCTTTAACAGGAAGGATTAATGGAAAGATGTGGAGATTTTGTAAAGGATGCAGAGTAGGTTTGCCAGAATAATGCCTGAATAAGGGGCAATTAGCTATAGGGTGAGGTTGGTCAGACTTGGATTGTTTACTCAGGAATGACTGAGGTTGAGGAGAGACCTGATAGAAATGTTTGCAATTAGGAGAGGCATAGATATGGTAGACAGTCAAAGCCTTTTCCCAGAATAGAAATATCAAATGCTAGAGGGCATACCTTTAAAATGAGAGTTTAAAGAAGATGAATGCGGCAGTATTTTTACACAGAAGGTGGTGACTGCCGGGAATGCACTGCCGGAGGTGGAGGCCAATACAATAATTACATTTAAGAGATTTGGTATAGACACATGAATATGCAAGAAATACAGGGATATGGACTGTGTCCAGGCAGATAAGAGGTGACATGGCATCATGTTCGACATGGGCTGAAGGGCCTGTTCTTGTGCTATACTTGTAAATAAGCAATTCACATACTCTTAAAGTGTATAGCATCCTTTAATTATAGCACAGGGCATAACACACGTCAGCAAGCACTGGTTACATTCTTCTACTGAACTATACCTAGGGAGGGGAAAGCATTATGATTGATGTTAACTAAGGCGGGTTTATAGGTACTGAGGTAGCTATATTATTGGTTGCATGCATAAACCATCTACAATACGCTATTTGGACGAGGGAATTAAATGCAACATCTCGAAGTTTGCGGATGACACGAAGCTGGGGGGCAGTGTTAGCTGTGAGGGGGATGCTAGGAGGCTGCAGGATGACTTGGATAGACTGGGTGAGTGGGAAAATGCATGGTAGATGCAGTATAATGTGGATAAATGTGAGGTTATCCACTTTGGTGGCAAAAACAGGAAGGTAGACTATTATTTGAAGGGTGACCGATTAGGAAAAGGGGAGATGCAGCAAGACCTGGGTGTCATGGTACACCAGTCATTGAAAGTAGGCATGCATAGGATGATCATAGGCTTGATACGACAAGTAAAAAGAAGAATAAGAACCAGTTAACAAAACTACTAAACACTACCTGTGAAGAATTTGGTTTTTTTGATGTCTGGCGGAATTTTCACCCCCTAGAAAGAGATTATACACATTACTCAATACCGCAATCAGTTTACTCCAGAATAGACTATTTCTTAATGCAGAAAGAAGACTGTTATAGGGTAACAGATTGCAGAATTGGTGTGGCAGATGTATCAGACCATGATGCCATATACTTAACAATTCAAATGGACAGTAGAAGGAAAAACAGTGTGGCGATTAAATGTTGGAATACTGAATGATAAAACAACTGTTAATGATATTAAATTGGAAATCAAAACTTATCTAGAGGAGAATGACAATGGGGAGGTGGACCCATCCATACTATGGGACTCATTGAAGGCTGTAATACGAGGTAGGTTAATAGCAAGGGCATCACATATTAAAAAGGTCAGAATGAAAACATATAAGTTGATAACAGACCTGAAGGATTTAGAACAAAAGTTCTAAAATAATAAGGACCAGAGAACTTATAAGCAAATAGAAGAGTTGAGGGGACAAATGGATGGAATATTGGGTCAAGAAGTGGAGAAAAAAAAGCAAGATTTGTAAAACAGGTACATTATGAGCTTGGCCCTAAATCCACTAAAATACTTGCCCGAAGGCTACGCAAACAACAGGCTGACAACACCATACACAAAATTAAGGACCTCTGTACACAGAATTTGAAGAGTGATCCAAAAGAAATAGAATATATCTTCCAGGAATATTATAAAGAATTATATACACAAACATCTACAGTAGATGGGGAATCAATGAGGACTTTTTTTAAGTACAATAGATCTGCCCTGTATTGGAGAGACACAAAATAAAATAATCACAGCAGAAATATCACTGGAGGAGATAGAGAAGACAATTGGTAGGATGAAATCAAACAAGGCCCCAGGCAGCGACAGTTTCCCTATAGAATGGTATAAAATATTTCGGAATGACCTGAACCCACTTCTTCTGAGAACCTTTAACTGGATTATCAAAGAAGGCAAGACACCCCCGTCATGGAAAGAGGCAATTATAACATTAATCCCCAAAGAGAATAAAGACAAGGAAAATTGTACCAACTACAGACTGATTTCAATTCTAAATGTGGACTATAAATTATATTCTTCAATTATCTCCAAACGATTTGAAAAGTTCATGCCAGATTTAATTGATGAAGACCAGACTGGTTTTATAATAGGCAGACAAACACAGGACAGCATTAGAAGAACCCTACATATAATACACAAGATTCAAAAGGAAAGTACGCGTGCTGTCCTGATAAGTCTAGACGCGGAAAAGGCTTTTGATAGGGTTAATTGGGAATTCTTATATCAAACACTAGAAAGAGTTGGCTTTACCGAAGAGTCAATTCAAGTTATTAAAACAATTTACCAGCAACCTACTGCAAGAGTAAAGGTGAATGGGTCCTTAACTGAGAGATTTGTGTTAGGAAGGGGAACGAGACAGGAATGTTGTCTTAGCCCTACCCTGTTTGCTATATATATTGAATCATTGGCTCAAGCGATTCGTCAAGATAGGGAACTGAGGGGAGTAACTATAAGAGACAGAGAACATAACATTGACCCTTTCGCAGATGATGTAATGATGTATCTCACGGAAGTAAACACCTCCTTTCCAAGGATGATGGGGATCATAGATAAATTTATTTTTTATGCAGGATATAAAGTGAATATTTCAAAAACTCAAATCCTCCTATTTAATTGTCCTCCTCCAGAAGAAATCAAACAAAATTATAATATTAAATGTGATTCAAAATCAATCAAATACCTAGGGGGGCATATAACAAAAAATATATCAATGTTGTATGGGGCCAATTATAATCACATCAACCAAAACATAAGAAAGGATATAGAAAGATGGTCCACCTACCCAATGGACCATAAATGTAGTAAGATAAATGTGGTGAAAATGAATATTTTGTCAAGGCTATTGAACTTGTTTAAATCTCTGCCAATAGAGGTACCATTAAAACAATTCACGGAATGGGATAAATTAATATCTAGATTTATTTGGGGAGGAAAGAAGGCCAGAATTCAATACACTACACTACAGTTGCCAAAGGACAAAGGTGGAATGGCACTTCCAAATTTTAGGATATATTTCTATGCAGCCCAACTTCGACCACTAATTAATTGGTGTGAGGACAGCTATATAGCTAGGTGGAAAGAGATTGAGACAGATATCCCTGACTTCCACATCCAAACACTTTTGGGAGAAAAACGCTTGCTGGACATATCAGGAGCATAATCGATCCAATAACAATATTTACTTTAAAAACCTGGTTCCAGACAACGCTTACCAGACAACTTAAACTGAATAAACGACAAAAAGTTTTAACATGGATAGCTTTGGATAATGAATTTAAACCAGGGATGTATGACTCAACATTTAAAGAGTGGATGAAGAAAGGAATGACTGCATTTTGTACTGTTATTTAAAATGGAGACCTAAGAAGTTTTCAAGATTTGAAGGATAGATTTGCACTTCGGAACCAAGACTTGTTTAGATACCTCCAACTGAGAGATTATTACAATAAAAAGGTAAAAAGGGAGGCACTAGAAGAAAAGAATCCAGTGATAGAAGTGATAGTTAGTGCGTATCATCAAAAAACATTAAGGATTATTTCTAAACTTTATCATAGTTTAATGGAATGTCAAGCTAAAACTACATTTTATGTAAAATTTAAGTGGGAAAAGGAATTGAACATTACGATCTCAGAAGAAGAATGGCATCATATGTGTGTAACACTACATACATCCACCAATTCACATAATTGGAGAGAATTTAATTGGAAACATTTGATTTGTTTCTTTATTACGCCTAACATAAAAAGCAAGCAAATTCTAAGGCAGCAAACATGCTGGAGGCAATGTGGCCAAACAGACGCAAACCATGCACATATCTTCTGGAGTTGCCCAAAAATAGAACCATTTTGGGACAGAGTGAATTCAGAATTAACAGAGGTATTAGGATATATAGTCTGCAAGAAGTGTTCCATTTTATACCTGGGTAATATAAATACAGTGGTGCTGAAGGAAGACCATTACTTGGTTAAAATCCTACTCACAGCTGACAGAAAGGCCATTACAAGAAACTGGCTTGCAGCGGACACAACCAGATTTAGACAATGGTTAGACATAGTACAGGAAATATTTGTCATGGAGAAAATGACATATTCTCTAAGAGTGAAAGAAGGCGAATTTAAAAGAAAATGGGAAAAATGGATTAGGTATAGAAATAAAGACATCAACACTGTATAATTTTATAGACAATAATGTAAGTTATTGGAAAATGTTTTAATATGAAAATAGTTCGTATACTGCATCATTAATTGTAAACTGAACCCCTTGCTACACTGTTGTACGTTTCATTGTAATGTTGTATGTTTTGTTGTTATATTTGTGTATAGATAAAAGCAATAAAAACTAAAGTAAAAAAAAGGTATGTTGGCATTCATAGAAAAGGATTTGAGTACAAGAGCAGGGAGGTTCTACTGCAGTTGTACAGGGTCTTGGTGAGGCCACACCTGGAGTATTGCGTACAGTTTTGGTCTCCTAATCTGAGGAAAGACATTCTTGCCATAGAGGGAGTACAGAGAAGGTTCACCAGACTGATTCCTGGGATGGCACGACTTCCATATGAAGAAAGACTGGATAGACTTGGCTTGTACTCGCTGGAATTTAGAAGATTAAGGGGTGATCTCATAGAGACTTACAAAATTCTTTAGGGGTTGGACAGGCTAGATGCAGGAAGATTGTTCCCGATGTTGGGGAAGTCCAGGACAAGGGGTCACAGAAGGATAAGGGGGAAGTCTTTTAGGACCGAGATGAGAAAATCGTTTTTCACACAGAGAGTGGTGAATCTGTGGAATTCTCTGCCACAGAAGGTAGTTGAGGCCAGTTCGTTGGCCATATTTAAGAGGGAGTTGGATGTGGCCCTTGTGGCTGAAGGGATTAGGGGGTATGGAGAGAAGGCAGGTACAGGATATTGAGTTGGATGATCAGCCATGATCATATTGAATGGCAGTGCAGGCTCGAAGGGCCGAATGGCCTGCTCCTGCACCTAATTTCTATGTTCGATGTTTCTAATACTGTTCTGTGATCTACGTTCTATGCCCTTGGGAAATGTAGTGATGAACTCACTGAGGCCTTTAGGATTATTAATAAAAAGCTTTGATGACGTGGAAAGAGTGATAACATCATTCCTGATGAGAAGAACATAAACACGGGCTATCAATAGAAGGCAGTCAATCAATCCAAAGAAAATTCAGAGGGAATTCTTATCACCAAAGAATGTGTATAGATGGGAACATTTCCCACAGGGAGAATTGACACAATTAGCATAGATTAAGAGAAGACCAAATTGGCAAATGAGGTAGATCACAGGAGAAGATTATACTGATAGATTTAGAAGAGAGAAGGTTGCTGGAGCATTGAGTAGAACATATGCACCTTCAGGATTTGTTGAGGCTGAGTGGCCTGATCCTGTTCCATTTATCCTGTGTCATCCTCTGGTGTGTAACTATAATGGGAGAGTGACCCTAAATGATTCTGCAAGATATCACCATGTAAATATTGCCTGAGATTGTATGAAATTCCTCCCATCCTCACTGGTTAGCTCAGTCATTTTAAATGAGTTGTGGCTTCTGGTAAAATATCAGGAAGAAGGAATTTACATAAAGACTCTAACCCTTATCTTAAATCAAACCATATAATTAATGTCTTGTTAAAAAAATATATAATCTCTTTGGTCAGTCAATCATGAATATTGGACAATAAAATATATGTAAAGGTACTTATCAATTGAACTTGAGGATTGTGAAGGGACAGATATGGTTATTTTGATAAAATAGAATTTCTTCACAACATAGAATTGTGTCAAAATTAACATATAACTTAAGTGCTTAATATCCTTACAATGCATTTGTTTTTACCTCAAAGCATTTATGGAAACATCTTTTCACTCAATTTTTTGTTCCCAATTTTTTTTAAGCCATTAATTCTTATTAAAATGGATTGTGATGAGCTGGAAGTAAATGGGAGCTCTGTGCCTCTTTTTTATTTTTGCTTCATTTCTGGGATGCGTGCATCAGTGGCAAGACCAAATCCTATTGTTTGTCATTAATTATCCTTCGAACACAGGGACAAGCATGAAATAACAACCTTGTCAGAAACACCCACATCCGATAGATGGGCGAGAAAAAAATATCGAAAACATTTCGCCTCCAGAAAGAGATGTTGATATTTCAGATCTCCCACTGCCAGTAATGTAACATTAGGATGATTAATCTGAGTGCTGCATATTCATCTTTCCTGTACAAGATGTACATCAGAAAATAGTAATGGCAATTGCAAATGCCTTGCCATTCCTGAGCATGATTGCAATGGACAAATGTACTTCATTTTGGTATCATTTAAGATCTACTATGTTATTATAGCAAAAGATATCTACTTCCACACTTAGTTTATGTTTTAATCAACCATCCTATGGGTGAGAAAGCTATCCAAATGCACAGAATGTACAATGTTCATTTTACACATCTTGTGCAAGATTCCCCATGCATGTAATGCCAGTTAACATCTTGATCTTGAATATTGAACCAGGTCCTGACCAAAGGCATTAGGCAGTGCTGCATTTGGCCCAACTCCACAGCTTGTCAAACTGAGGCATTGACTGCCTTGTGGCCCTCTCCCCATTAACATCTTGACTTTATAATACTTGGTCATCCTCAACTTTATCCCTTGCTCCTCTCAGTTACTTTCCATTCTGTGTCCCCCAAACTGTAGTGATCACGCAATCCATCTAGGTCACAAGCCATTGATTCTTTACTCTGCTCCTCAAATACCACATTCCCGCATCAATCCGCTGCCCTACTTCCCATTTTCCTCCCATAAGACTATAAGACTATAGGAGCAGGATTAGGACATTCAGCCCATCTACTCTGCAAATTAATCATGGCTGATCTATGTTTCTGCTGGATTATCTTTGCTCGCATTAGTGACAGCAGTATTGCTGTTGAATGGAGCAAGTTGTGGCACAAATCCCATCTCAAAGATCTGAGCAATTTGGGGTGGTAATGAAAGGCCACTGCAAAGTTAGAGGGGTCTTCCTTCAGGTGCGATCAAATTTAAATCCTCTATTATACTCTCTCTCTGGATGTAAAGGATATCATCTTGCAATTACAATGGTTTTGTCCTGGGAAAGTATAAAAGGAACATAGTCCATATCATCACTTTTATATTTCCTGTATCAATGTGAATAGTCAAATGTCACGTTATGACTCAAATCTGTCCTTTATTTGATCCACCCACTTTAGCAATCTTGCTCTGAATGTTATCAATTTTTGGGAAATTCATCATACTATGACACAGATGGAAATCATTTGACCCATCGGGTTCATGCCATTTTCCAACAGAGCCATCTCATCAATCCCATGTTAATCAATATCCATTACAATTACATAGAAACATAGGAACATAGAAAATAGGTGCAGGAGGAGGCCTTCGAGCCAGCACCGCCATTCATTGTGATCATGGCTGATCGTCCCCTATCAATAACCCGTGCCTGCCTTCTCCCCATATCCCTTGACTCCAATAGCCCCTAGAGCTCTATCTAACTCTCTCTTAAATCCATCCAGTGATTTGGCCTCCACTGCCCTCTGTGGAAGGGAATTCCATAAATTCACAACTCACTGGGTGAAAAAGTTTTTTCTCACCTCAGTCTTAAATGACCTCCCCTTTATTCCAAGACTGTGGCCCCTGGTTCTGGACTCGCCCAACATTGGGAACATTTTTCCTGCATCTAATTTGTCCAGTCCTTTTATAATTTTATATGTTTCTAAAAGATCCCTGCTCATCGTTCTAAACTCCAGTGAATACAAGCCTAGTCTTTTCAATCTTTCCTCATATGACATCCCAGGAATCAATCTTGTGAACCTACGCTGCACTGCCTCAATCACAAGGATGTCCTTCCTCAAATTAGGAGACCAAAACTGTACACAATACTCCAGATATGGTCTCACCAGAGCCCTATACAACTGTAGAAGAACCTCTTTACTCCTATACTGAAATCCTCTTGTTAAGAAGGCCAACCAATATTCCATGAGCTTTCTTCACTGCCTGCTGTACCTGCACACCAACTTTCAGTGACAGGTGTACAAGGACACCCAGGTCCCGCAGTACCTCCCCCTTACCTAACCTAACCCCATTGAGATAATAATCTGCCCCCTTGTTTTTGCCACCAACGTGGATAACCTCACATTTATCTATATTATACCGCATCTGCCACGCATCTGCCCACTCACTCAACGTGTCCAGGTCCCCCTGCAACCTCCTAACATCCTCTTCACAGTTAACTCTGCCACCCAGCTTTGTATCATCCGCAAACGTGCTAGTGTTGCTCCTAATTCCCTCTTCCAAAGCATTAATATATATGGTAAACAGTTGCGGCCCCAACACCGAGCGTTGCGGCACTCCACTCACCACTGCCTGCCATTCTGAAAAGGACCCGTTCACTCCTACTCTTTGCTTCCGGTCTGTCAACCAATTTTCTATCCATGTCAACACCCTACCCCCAATACCACGTGCTCGAATTTTAGTCACCAGTCTCCCGTGCGGGACCTTATCAAAGGCTTTCTGAAAGTCTAGATATACTACATCCACTGGCACCCCTTCATCCATTTTACTTGTCACATCCTCAAAAAATTCCAGAAGATTGGTCAAGCATGATTTCCCTTTCATAAATCCATGTTGACTTGGACTAATCCTTTTACTGCTATCCAAATTCCCCATTATTACCTCTTTAATAATTGACTCCAGCATCTTTCCCACCACCGAAGTCAGGCTAACTGGTCTGTAATTCCCCGTTTTCTCTCTCGCTCCTTTCTTGAAAAGAGGGATAACATTGGCTATCCTCCAATCCACAAGAACTGATCCTGAATCTATTGAACATTGGAAAATGATCACCAATGCGTCCACTATTTCTAGAGCCACCTCCCTGAGGACCCTGGGATGCAGACCATCAGGCCCAGGGGATTTATCATCCTTCAGTCCCATTAGCCTACCCAATACTATTTCCAGCCTGATGAAAATTTCTTTCAGTTCCTCTACCCCCTTAGATCCCCTGTCCTCTAGTACATCTGGGAGATTGTTTGTGTCTTCCTTAGTGAAGACAGATCTGAAGTATCTATTCACCTCTTCTGCCATTTCCTTGTTGCCCATAATAATTTCACCCTTGTCTGCCTTCACGGGACCCACATTTGACTTTGCTACTCTTTTTCCCTTAACATATCTAAAGAGGCTTTTACTGTCCTTCTTTATATTCCTGGCCAGCTTCCCCTCGTACTTCATATTTTCAGCCCGTATTGCCCGTTTTGTTTCCATCTGTTGTCCTATGAAAGTTTCCCAAACCTCTGGCTTCCGGCTACTCTTTGCTGTGTTATACATCTTTTCTTTTAGTTTTATTCTATCCCTAACTTATCTTGTCAGCCATGGTTGCCTCCTACACCCCTTAGAATCTTTCTTCCTTTTTGGAATGAAATGATCCTGCGTCTTCTGGATTATGCCCAGAAATTCCTGCCATTGCTGTTCCACCGTCATTCCTGCTTGGATCCCTTTCCAGTCTACCTTGGCCAGCTCCCCTCTCATGCATTCATAGTCCCCTTTGTTCAACTGCATCACTGACACTTTCGATTTAACGTTCTGTTTCTCAAATTGCAGATTAAAACTAACCATATTCTGATCACTACCTCCAAGTGGTTCCTTCACCTCGAGTTATCTCATCATATCTGGCCACCTACCTGCACTGAAAGATACTTTACATGTTGACCTACCAGCATGGCTGTGGGATGTGGGAGGATTACCAGAGGGTATAACTCACATAGTCACAGGAACGATATTCAAACCCAGCATAGACAAAAGCTGAGGTCAAGATCAAAAATGGTCTCTGCAACTGTGAGTGAGCAGTACTAAATACTGCACACAGTGCATAGTTAGTAAAATTGATCAATTTTATGTTCACAATTATTATCATCCATATGATTTTAGTGTGTATGCATCATACATATATTGTTTTTACAGAATAGAATGGATTCCTGCAGAATTCAATAAACCTCTCTCCGAAGCCATGCTTTTCCAAATACCTTAGCTAATTTGAAATCAAATTCTGATGCTAGGTAACAAGTGAAGAAAAGAGGCTACTGATACTGGAAGTTGCAAAATAACAAGGCGTTAAGTGGAAGTTAATAAGGAAGGATGTTTAGGCAGCTGGGATCAGATGGGGGATAGGATGGGAGACCCAGGGTAGATTACATGTGTGGATGATAGGGAAACAGAACCATGTATGGGAGGGATGCAAGACTGGGAAGAGGGCAGTGGGGTGGGTTGGGAATAGCTGGATGGATAAGAAGGAAAGAAAAAGGAACATAAGGATATGGATTGCCCATCATCCTCCTCCTCACCTAGTTCAATCTAATGCCTGCCACCCCCTGGCTCACCCTTTACTCTCACCTCTTTGTCCTGGGTATCTCCCCTCTACGCTCTGTCCTGATGCAGGTTTTCGACCTGAAGCACTGATTATCAGAAAATGTGATTTTGTAAATCATTTTCAATACAAAAAGAAGACCAGCTGGCGAAAAAGAAAATGTATCAGGCTGCATAGTTGGAGGGAAATGCACAATCAACATTCCAGGGGTCGCAATCCTACATCTAGAGCGAAAGAAAGAGGTGGGGTGGCAAAGAGGAACAAGTGCCAGCAAGCCATAGAGGGTTACAGGTGAGGAGCAATTGATTGGCAGCTAACAGTCAGATGGTGAACGGAAGATGGAAATAGCAAAAGGAGACTGAGGTGAGAAACGGAGAATGAAAGTTTACAGATTAATACAAAACAAAGTGAAAAATGTGCCTCCATCATTCATTACATAGGATTGCAGACTACCCAGGAGGAATATGTTTGAGTTCTTCATTAGGATGGAGAGTGACATTGTTAATTCAGAAACAAGGGTTCTGAATTTAAAGAAAGGTAACTTTGTGGGTATGAGACATGAATTGGCCAAGATAGAGTGGCAAGTGATTCTTAAAGGGTTGACGGTGGATATGCAATGGAAGGCATTTAAAGACTGCATGGATGAATTACAACAATTGTTCATCCCAGTTTGGCAAAAGAATAAATCAGGGAAGGTAGTGCATCCGTGGATAACAAGGGAAATCAGGGATAGTATCAAAACTAAAGATGAAGCAAACAAATTAGCCAGAAAAAGCAGCCTACCAGAGGACTGGGAGAAATTCAGTCCAGCAGAGGAGGACAAAGTGCTTAATTAGGAAAGGGAAAATAGATTATGATAGAAAACTGGCACGGACTGTTTTTATAGATATGTGAAGAGAAAAAGGTTAGTTAAAACAAATGTAGGTCCCTTGCAATCAGAAACTGGTGAATTGATCATGGGGAACAAGGACATGGCAGACCAATTGAATAACTACTTTGGTTCTGTCTTCACAAAGGAAGACATAAATAATCTGCCGGAAATAGCAGGGACCGGGGGTCAAATGAGATGGAGGAACTGAGTGAAATCCAGGTTAGCCGGGAAGTGGTGTTAGGTAAATTGAATGGATTAAAGGCCCAGGGCCAGATAGGCTGCATCCCAGAGGACTTAAGGAAATAGCCTCAGAAATAGTGGATGCATTAGTGATAATGTTTCAAAACTCTTTAGATTATGGAGTAGTTCCTGAGGATTGGAGGGTAGCTAATGTAACCCCACTTTTTAACAAGGTAGGGAGAGAGAAAACGGGGAATTACAGACAAATTAGTCTAACATCGGTAGTGGGGAAAATGCTAGAGTCAGTTATTAAAGATGGGATAGCAGCACATTTGGAAAGCAGTGAAATCAATGGACAGTCAGCATGGATTTATGAAAGGTAAATCATGTCTGACGAATCTTATAGAATTTCATGAGGATGTAACTAGTAGAGTGGATAAGGGAGAACCTGTGTATGTGTTATATCTGGACTTTCAGGCTTTCGACAAGGTCCCACATAAGAGATTAGCATACAAACTTAATACACACGGTATTGGGGGTTCAGTATTGATGTGGATAGAGAACTGTCTGGCAGACAGGAAGCAAAGAGTAGGAGTAAACGGGTCATTTTCTGAGTGGCAGGCAGTGACTAGTGGGGTACCGCAAGGCACAGTGCTGGGACCCCAGCTATTTACAATATATATTAATGATCTGGGTGAGGGAATTGAATGCAACATCTCCAAGTTTGCGGATGACATGAAGCTGGGGGGCCGTGTTAGCTGTGAGGAGGATGCTAGGAGGCTGCAAGGTGACTTGGATAGGTTGGGTGAGTGGGCAAATGCATGGCAGATGCAGTATAATGTGGATAAATGTGAAGTTATCCACTTTGGCGGCAGAAACAGGAGGGTAGATTATTATCTGAATGGTGTCCGATTAGGAAAAGGGGAGATGCAACGAGACCTGGGTGTCATGGTACACCAGTCATTGAAAGTAGGCATGCAGGTGCAGCAGGCTGTGAAGAAAGCGAATGGTATGTTGGAATTCATAGCAAAAGGATTTGAGTACAAGAGCAGGGAGGTTCTACTGCAGTTGTACAGGGTCTTGGTGAGGCCACACCTGGAGTATTGCATACAGTTTTGGTCTCCTAATCTGAGGAAAGACATTCTTGCCATAGAGGGAGTACAGAGAAAGTTCACCAGTCTGATTCCTGGGATGGCAGGACTTCCATATGAAGAAGGACTAGATAGACTCGGCTTGTACTCGCTGGAATTTAGGAGATTGAGGGGGGATCATATAGAGGCTTACAAAATTCTTAAGGGGTTGGACAGGCTAGATGCATGAAGATTGTTCCCGATGTTGGGGAACTCCAGAACAAGGGGTCACAGTTTATGGATAAGGGGGAAATCTTTTAGGACCAAGATGAGGAGATCTTTTTTCACACAGAGAGTGGTGAGTCTGCGGAATTCTCTGCCACAGAAGCTGGTTGAGGCCAGTTCATTGGCTATATTTAAGAGGGAGTTAGATGTGGCCCTTGTGGCTAAAGGGATCAGGGGGTGTGGAGAGAAGGCAGGTACAGGATACTGAGTTGGATGATCAGCTATGATCATATATAATGGCGGTGCTGGTTCGAAGGGCCGAATGGCCTACTCCTGCACCTATTTTCTGTGATTCTATGATTTTATGAGATGTTGTTCTTATAGTTTGATTTTGGCCTCACCTGACAGTGGACAATTCCGAGCACAGACAGTTCAAACAGGAAATGCGAAGGGAGTTGAAAGGGCATGCAACCAAGATCTCAAGGCCATTGTAGACAGCCCACACATGCTCCTCAAAACAGTTGCCTGGTCTATGAGAGCACTGAATGCAGTAGATGAGGGCAGAGTATGGGCATATGATTCGTTGCCTGATCTTGAAGGGCCCTGAATGTGGAGAGGCGATGATGGCAGAAGCGCGAGAAATGGACGAAATGTAATGGAAATAAGGTGTAGAAATGAACTCCAAAACATCCATAATGGAGGCCATGCCATATGAAATATTCGAGAGAGAGAGAGCAGTACTTCTCCCATTTCCTTATATGAGTGATGTACTGTTTCTGGTTGCTCTTCCTCCAGGACGCAGTGATCACATCTACCGCATGATCTGAAAGTCCAAGCCCCAGGAATGGTCTCCTCAGAATCTGCAAACCAATAAATGTATTCGGTCATTTCCCCTGTCACAGGATGTACCAGCAGATTTCTGCTTTTGGGGGCAGCCATAAAAGGCTGTGTAATCATAGCTAGGGCAAGTGGGAACCAATGCTGAGTAGGTCAGTCTGGTATTACCAATATGCCAGAGGCAGAGTCTTGCTTGATCTTGGCCAAGCATCGACTGATGAGGCAAAATGGGGGAAACACATACAAGAACTTTCCACCCCAGTGTAGCGAGAATGCATCTACTGCTGATGTCCATGAAACATAATTTTGGTAAGTGATGATTTAGTCTGGATGCAAACAGATCAATGCCCGGTACATCATACCGAACGACAATGTTGTTAAAAACTTCATGATTCAACATCCATTCTTTGTTGTCATTGAATTCTCGAGACCTGGTGTCCGCCACCATGTTATATCTACCTGGTAAGTAGATAGCTGAAACCCAGATGTTTCTCGTAATACACCAGTGCCAAATGAGGTTAGACAATTTATCACAGGATACAGACTTACTTCCACCCATGTGATTAATGTATGCCACTACTGTTGTGTTGTCAACCTGAAGTTGAACATGCACATGATGCATATTGCTACAATAAGCCTTTAACCCATAGAGTGCTCCCAACAACTCTAAGTACTTAATACCATGTGACTGAAGCATCGATGATTCCTGCAGATTCCATCTGCCACTGCAGCTTGAGACGGTGTTGGTAGCACCCCAACCTGGAGCACTGGCATCAGTTTACAGGATAACTGATGGTGTATCAAGTAAAATAGTACTAGAACAATACCGAATGTTGGTCACCCACCATTGTAACTCAGCAATGGCTTCAGCTGGCAACTGCATGGGTCTATCGAAGTGACCTCTATGAAGTTTGAGTTCCTGCTACTTTGCACATTGTAAGTTTTGGTAGTACAAAGGCCCGAACTGAGCAGCTGGGAAAGCAGCCACTAATTTGTCAATTATACTAGCCACATGTCTAATAGAATGTTGGTTCTTAACAATGAGGTTGCTGCAGGCTTCAATTAATTCTAATTGCTTTCCCCAAGGCAGAGTCACTGACATGTGAATTGAGTTAATGGTGAATCCCAAATAATCAATTACTCTAGATGGTACCAATTTGGACTTAACTGATGGATTAGGAACCCCAGTCTCTCAAACATGAGTTTGGTAGCTGACACAGATAATTCAGCTAATTCCATAGTTTTCCCAATGATTAAGATGTCATCCAAGTATGCCATGACTAAATGATTCTGTGCCCTGAGTAGCCCCAGGACAGGTTTTAGCAATTTTGTGAATAGTCTGGGGGCTGAGGTTAACCCATCAGGCAATGCTTTAAACTGCCACAATTGCCCCATCCAGCCAAACTCCTGTGGGCGTCATGAATGGCCACCAAATAGTAAGCATCTTTGAGGTCGATGCATGACATGTAACATCCCTTGGAAACCAGTTGTTTGGCAGTAACAAAGTTTCCCATTTTAAGTGTTTATACTGCACAAAGGTGTTAAACTCAGTCAAATCAAGGATGATTCGGCATCCTCCATCCTTCTTTTGCTTAATAAATATATTAGACACAAATGGGTGAGACTCATGACTCGACTTCTCAATTACCCCCTTCCTTAGTAAAGATTTGATTTCAGCTTGTGCATTTGCATACTCCTGTTGTGAAGGAACAAAAGTGTGGCTTGGTGTATGCTGTGTGGGTGGAGGTGAATTGAAAAGGAACTCAATTTGGAAACCTTGTATACTGTGCAGAATAAATGGGTCATATGTTATCCAATGCCATTCATGTAAGAAATTCTGCCCCCGAGGACTGGGGGTTAGGGTTGTTGGAGGGTGCCATCTGCGCATCTTGAACATTGTCTGGCTTGGGCCCTGCCTCTGTGCCTGTTGTTCGTGATGCCTACCATATCCAGTGAACCATCTGGTGTGGAGAGGAGGATAGGGGTACTGCCGCCGGTAGGATGAAGTCTTGGAAGGTGTTGGAGCCTTCATAAGGCCAACCATTTTAGCCTCATCATCCAGCTCCCTAACCTGCTTAGGCAGATCTTCCCCGAACAGGAGGTTTGGTGGTTGGATGTTCCCAGTATTGCACAATGCTGCAGATTTTGGGTTCAGAGCAGGACGGATGGCATTCTTTTGGAGGCAATTAATCTCAAAATATGCATTGCACATTAATGCCATGGTATCCTGCTGCACATCAGAGAGGGGCCCCCCATCCACCAACCTGGCAAAGGCCGTGATGCCTGAGGTAAGTAATCTTAATTTTTTTGTAGTTTTACCTCCTAGGCTCTGACACCCCCTCCAATGTGTCCCCAGATGGAGTGATTCACTGCCGGGACATTCAATGAGTCACAGTTTACTGGGGTATGGTATTTAGTAGTGGTTTCCTCCATGGCCTGATCTTGGAGTGGTGTGACGTCAGATAATTAATGCTCATGGCTAACTCCTCTCCCAGTTGTTCCCTTGTTTGGGAAGGGATGGCAAATGTGGATGCCATGGGGGGTACTCCCGAGGCTTGCCCCTCAATCCTTGAAGCATGCTCCCAAGTTGTGCCTCCGTAATCTGAGTCAGTGTAAAACTGGCCTCGTACACTCCCCTCCTCAGAGAGGGAGACATTGTGCAGCCCTGAGACAGTTGCGCTGCCGTGGGTTCTCCATAATACCCGGGCTCAGACAGCTCCCTTCTTTGGAGCATATCGCTTTGGAGCAACCTCTATATTAGGTGCTCCAAGTGGGTCAGTCTCCCAAAAACACTGCCCATAGAAGGAGGAGAATCCTCCTGGCCCAAGTCCAGGGCCCTGACAGACTTCCTGCTGGCTTTTCTCCCCTGCGGGGTAGCCAAGGTGCTTACTGTCGGCACCAAGTCTGTAGCCGCTGGCTCCTAAGCTAGCGACCCTGAAGGCGAAATCGGCAGCCGCCCGCTACCCGCAGGCCCGTGGTCTTCAGTAGCCGGCTTCGCTGCGGCCCACCTCTTCACCTTAGACATAGTCTCCGCAAAGTTCGAGTACTCTGTGAAAAAATAGTAAACGAACCGGGATAAATGACCTCAGATAAAGCAGAAGCACTTACCTGAGCGTTTTAAACTTACCGCTGGAAGGAGCGACACGCCCGCCAGTCAGTCGTTGTGCAATGCGTCAGACGTAATGATGCGCATGCAGGTTGATGGCCTTATTCATGTAGTCACTCACGTGACTCCAAAGTAAAATCTCATTTGACCACTGCACTCACACTGTGAACATTATGAACTGCTAAATTGACTTTGCTGGGTTCATAAGAAATGCAGTTTGTGCATAAGAATTTTTATGCCAAATTAATGTTTTACTTCAGACATCTGCAGTGCAATGATGAATATACACTCAATAATTACTCATTCAAACATGCAATCTGCTCATTTTGGGACTGTTGAAAGTCAACTCCTCAATTAAAACCATCTGACTGACTCAAAAAGATGCTCATGTTAATGTCAATTCCATCTATGCAGATGAGCTTGGATGCTGCTGTTGTTGAGCATTTCTGTAGATGTAGCAAGAAACATACAAGTGACAATTAGCTGATGAGAGTTATGCCAGAGTCTGCTGCCCAGTTGGAAGGAGACACAAAAAGCTGGAGTAACTCAGCGGGTCAGACAGCATCTCTGGCTATTGGGCTGAAGAAGGGTCTCAACATGACAATTAGCTGATGAGAGTTATGCCAGAGTCTGCTGCCCAGTTGGAAGGAGACACAAAAAGCTGGAGTAACTCAGCGGGTCAGACAGCATCTCTGGCTATTGGGCTGAAGAAGGGTCTCAACATGAAACATCATCTATTCCTTTTCTCCGGAGATGCTGTCTGATCTGCTGTTACTCCAACTTTTTGTGTCCATTTTTGGTTTAAACCAGAATTTGCAGTTCCTTCCTGACCAGTTGGGGATACTGCATTCCCTTTTGCACACCTTTTGACTTTCTCAGGCTGAAATAGGATATGGTATCAGGATATGTCTATGCTCAAGCATGAGATATATGAATGGCAAGCTGGTTGAACAGCAGACCATGTAGTGCTGAAAGCTGGGACAGAGGAGGCCGAGGACATGTTTAAAAAGCAGCACTTGGAGCTTTAATCTAAGCCAAGGAATCCTATACTAGTTGCATCCAAGATTAAATGTTTTGTTCCAATTGTTCAAACATCAAATGCTGGATATTACAAAGGACCATTTAATTAACTTTATTCCCCAGATTTACTGAACTAATTTTATCAATAATGTAGTTGAATTGGGATGAGATTAATAGAGCTACATGAGATAAATGGATCTGTTTTATTATTATGTGCAAGGTCAGGAATGAGGCCTGATGAGCTGTCTGTCTGACTGCAACTGGGATCCAGACAACCGGTCTTGATTCAAAGGGTGGGCCTGGGCAGAACATTATTGGCCTGATGTTTTGCTAAATTCTTGACCAAAATCAAAGGGAACAGCTGGGCTGAGACAGTTCACAGCTATGGTAAATGGATTGGAGGCAGCTTAATTAAGCAATCAGGGGAAGTCCAAGGTTTATACCAAGATTGCTAAGTCATTGCTGACACTGGGTCTTGAGGCCAATGAGTCAATGGGATTGTTCTCAACTCTTCCTGAATAAACAGGAAATACATTGCAAAGACTCGGGAGGAACAGCACAGCTGCAGTTCGGTCCGCAAAAACCAACCCGACCTCCCGGTGGCTCAGCACTTCAACTCCCCCTCCCATTCCGTATCCGACCTCTCGGTCCTGGGCCTCCTCCACGGCCAGAGTGAGCAACACCGCAAGTTGGAGGAACAGCACCTCATATTCCGCTTGGGGAGTCTGCATCCTTTGGGCTTGAACATTGAATTTTCTCAATTCTGTTAACCCTTGCTGTCTCCTCCCCCTCCCCACCTCTCCCTCAGCCCTCAGGCCCTGGCATTCCCTCTATCTCTATCTCCCTCCCCCACCCTAGTCGCACTAGCTTCTAATTTTCACACCACAAACAGCTTACAATAGCTTGTTCCCTTTATCATCGATACATTTTTGCATATCTTTCATTCATTGTTCTTTATATCTCCACATCACTGTCTATATCTCTCGTTTCCCTGATCCCTGACCAGTCTGAAGAAGGGTCTCGACCCGAAACGTCGCCTATCTCCTTCGCTCCTTAGATGCTGCTGCACCCGCTGAGTTTCTCCAGCTTTTTGTGTAACCCTCGATTCTCCAGCATCTGCAGTTCCTTCTTTAACACAGCTGCAGTATATTTCCATTCATTCATGGGATGTGCATGTTGCTGGCAAGGCTAGCATTCCTTGCTCAATCCTAATTGCTCAATGAATTGAATGCCTTCCTGAGATATCAAAGAAGACACGGTTGGGAATCAATGGAGAGTCATTGGGTGTCAGAAGGGCAGATCTCATTTCTTGAAATGCCTTTGTGAACTTGATGAATATTTAAAGCAAAGCAGTCATTTACTGCTTACAAATACTAGCACCTGAACTTTTATTAATTCTGGTTTATTTAATTGAATGTAAATTCCCCTGCTCCAGTGATAGAATTTGACTCATGTCTTCAGATCATGCCCAGTCGCCTGGATACCAGCTCAGTAGATTAGCTGCTACACTCCTGCACCCAGTAAACCAAATTAAAGTGAATTGACATTTTATTTGAGTGCTTTAATTTATTAGTTGTAAATGCACATTGACAGAAGCTCAGAGTAGTACTTACCCTTGAAAGGACAAATTCATAGTGGAACAAATTGGTAAACACGTATGTAAACTTGGACTGGAAATAGATGCCAATCCACACAAAAATCAGGCTGTATCACAAACTGTAGAATAAATGCCATTGTTACCCTTAATTCTGTGAAGTTCAAGCTTTTCAAGAAAAAGTTTTATTCAGCTGGCAATCTGTTGATATCTTATTGCATTAACACCTAATGATAGTCAAACATCATTGCCTCATGTGTCCGTCCACCCAGCATTAGGCTTGAGATTGCAGTTATCCCTTGTATCTGCAAGGCTTCAAATATCCTCAAGGTCGCACATTTGTAGCTGTCTGCAGAATGAAAGGTGCTTTGACAGGTCCCTGCAGGCAAAGGCCTTTTGTAACTCTTATATATTTAATTGAATTAATTTAAAATAATTAACATTACTTTGAAATGACTGGGTTTTTTTAAGTTAAATATGTCAAACTACTGTTGATTAATGAAAAACAGAAATATAAGATGGAAAGAAGAATAGAACAAAATAACTGAAGCAGGTTAGTGAAGCTCGGTGACCCACCTTTGAAATAAATGGTACATTGAATGCAACAGCCATGCCTGGCATAAAGCTAATGGGCTTCCTGGAGTGACTTCACTTCAGGTCGATTCAGACCCTCCTTGACCAAGGTGGAGCATGAGGTCAGCCAACTAAACTCCAGCCTGTTTTTGATATTTCCACTCAAAACTGTATAGGCATACGGGCTGTGAATACACTGTTATGTGTTCAGGACATCACTACATGTTCTCTTACAAAGTACAGGTCAAAGACTAAAAGATTCAATTGATCATTCATGAATGCCATCCTCTTATTTTAGTTTAGTTTATTTTAGTTTAGAGATACAGCGCACAAACAGGCCCTGCAAGCCCACAGAGTCCGCACTGACCAGTGATCCCCGCACATTAACACTATACTACACACACTAGGGAAATTTATACATACACCGAGCCAATTAACTTACATACCTGTACGTCTTACCTCTATATACAATGCTTGCAAACAGTGGGAATTATTGCGGGGAGTGAAAAACGTATCGAAAGCCAACACAAGAAAAAAGGTGAGACCAGATAAAAGTGTACTACATTATAAGAGGTATAGATTGGGTAGACAGTCAGGACCCTTTTTCCTAGAGTCAAAATGTTAAAAACGACAGAGTATAACATTATGAAGTGAGAGGAAACGTTCTAAGGTGATATGTAGGCAAGGCTGTTACGCAGAGAGTATGGATGCCTGGTTACACTGTCAGTGATGGTAGTGGAGATAAACATAATAGTGGCATAAAATAGTTTTTTAGTTTGTACATGGATATACAGGGAATGGATATGGATCATGTGCAGGCAGAGGAGATTAAATTAATTTGGCATTATGTATGGCGTGATCATTGTTCCAATGCTGCATTGGTCTATTTCTATGTGTTAAAAAAGTGACTAACATCTGTTCACTATTAGTCAAGTCAAGTCAAGTCAATTTTATTTCTATAACACATTTAAAAACAACTTTTGTTGACCAAAGTGTTTTACACTGGTGCAGGTACTAACGTGCTACAGACAGTGGTACATAGATCAACAATAGATACATACAGCGCTCCTTCGGAGGACCTCAAGAAAGGCTTGAGAGTAGAAATAAGTTTTAAGTCTAGACTTAGAAGAGTTGATAGAGGGGGCAGTTTTGATGGGAAGAGGGATGCTGTTCCATAGTCCAGAAGCTGCAACCGCAAAAGCGCGGTCTCCCCTGAGCTTATGCCTAGACCGCGGGATGGTCAGTAACGCCCAAGTCAGCCGATCTGAGGGACCTGGAGGTGTATGGAGTTTTAATCTTATTAGCCACAAGAAATTTTAAGGACTTGCATCCAATAAGCATAATTTTTGCAAATCCCAACACAACATCAAGCCATTCCTCTCTCCAGAGATGCTGCCTGTCTCGCTGAATTACTTCAGCATTATGTGTCTATCTTCGATTTAAACCCCGGCATCTGCAGTTCCTTCTTACATATCAACCTGATTTTAACTGTCAATGTCTCAGGTTTAAAATTCCCTTCCTTGTCTACGAACCTCTGCATGACGTAATCTTTCCCCATCTCTGTTCAGCACTTAGTCTTACGAGATCAGTCCATCTTTCAGATCTGGCCTCTTTCAATCGTTTCCTCTTTGATGATTTCTGAGCTTTGGAATCCCAACCCTAAAATATTTTAACCTCTTCAAAGACATTTCTTAAAACCTATCTCTATGGCTAAGCTATTGATTATCTGAAGTGTTGTGCCATTGCATCTCCAAATTGTAAGATATAAATAAAACATTAATATGCAGGTTGCAACAACGTGTGATGTTATGGTAGTGATGATGGACAATTTTGATTATGCTTGCCCATATTTAGGCAAGTGCAGTCAACATCTTTCAGCACCTCAGGCAATGAAACCTTAGAGGTGACAGTGATTGGCAGGTTACAGCAGATTAGCTTCAAATTGAGTTGTTATCCCCCTCAATTCTTTCTGCAACACAGTACTATGCAACTGGGCATAAAATCTGACAATCTGAGCAAAGCCAGGGGGGACCTAATGAAATGTGTTGGGTTCAGTTTAGGTCAGGGCGTGCATATACTGTGTAAACATTTGGCCTCAAGGTGGATGAGGGCAGCATTGCTCATGCCAGCCCTGCTCTGTAAATAATCCGGGTCAGGATGAATGCTGCACTAATTCTTTGTTTTTTAATGTTTCAACCTCAAACAATAATTTGAGATTGTTACATTTACAATGATGGACCAGTCATGTTTAGTTTAGAGATGCAGGGCTGAAACAGGCCCATCGGCCCACCGAGTCCATATCCACCATCAATCCCCGCATATTAACACTGTCCTACACACACTAGGGACAATGTACACACACACCAACCTACAAACTTGTACATCTTTGCAGTGTGGGAGGAAACAGAACATCTCAGAGAAACCAATTGCGTTCATGGAGAGAACGTACGAACTCCGTACAGACAGCACCCATAGGCGGGATAGAACCTGGGTCTCTGGAAATGAATGTGCTGTAAGGCAGCAACTCTACTGATGTGCCAACTTGCCACCCTGGCACAATGTTTGTAAACATTTTGTTTGTAAAGAATAATTCTGTGTACTCAGATTCTATTTGAGATTTGCTGTGGTGGGTTTGGCTAAGGTTAACTTTCTATTTGATACCGCTAATAAAGTGGAAGGCAAGCCTCTTTAACCGAATATGCCACTTGTGTTTGCTCATGCAATGTCTTGAGTGTGGACGTGATACTTTGCTGCTTCTCGTACCAGGTCTTGTGTGTTTTGGAACCATAATGGGACTTAAGATAGTTACCAGCACACTTATTTTTATACCGGGTCATGATGTAAAAAGAAGAGAGAGGTTCAACTTATTCAACATTTGGCCATTAAAGATGTTTTATAGTCAATTAAATAATTTTGATATATAGTCACAGCTGTATAGCAGTAAATAGTAATTAAATAATTATTTGATAATTTTGGTATTTACCAATACTTTGTAATTTTCTATCAGCCTGGTGCACATTTGGAAATTTCATCATAGGCTTACTGAAAAGCAACTGAGGGGAAACAAAATGTCAACTACAATACCAAAAGCATTAAATTCACTATCATGTAGAATCAACAAATGACACAAGTCCTTTGGTCCATTCTATCTGGGATGACTCACTAAAATAAAACATAATCCTCGCTCACCTGAACCTTTCCCATAGTACTCGCATTTTTCTTCCTTTTGAGTATTTATTTGATTATCCTTTTAAATTCATGACTAAATCTACTTACCAACCTTCAAGTAGTGAATGATGGATCACAAAAGACAAATTGGCCTCACCTTGCTTCAGGATCTTTTATTAGTTACATTATATCTTAAATGAAATTTAATTTCAATTTCAAATTAAGATGTAATTGATCCTATGGGAGGACACACGCAGATTGAAAAATAAATCAGATGGATTTATATGCATATTATTATCACAACAGTTTAGTTGTGGAAAAGATTATATGCCTGTAGACCACATTTCCATTCTACATCTTTGGTGTCTTTCTAGAACATGAACACCATATGTTGACAATAATGTTTTCTATTCCATCTACAAATCCATTCAGTATCCTTGTTCCATTGATTGTGTTAGTTACTTAATCTGCATTGTTACACCATCATTTTTTTTTAAAGTTCCTTCTACATTTTCCAATTTCTGATGCCTGAAAAATGTTCTTAAATTTCAAAGACAACAAAAAAGTGTTGCAATTTTTCTAAGCTATTCATAATTTTAACTTACACCATCATAATTCTATCATTTTGTGCCTTCACTATACATGAGCAAATAGCCCCAAGATTGTCAATCAATCCTAGGACGTCATCTTCCATTTTAAAATAGCAACTAAAATTGCACCCAGTCTCTTGATGTGGCGTTATCAAATTCAGTAGAGTTTTTGAATAATCCTTTGGAAATGCTGGTAATGCCTTGCTGCACATCCCAACCTTTTGTTTGGCTTTTAACAGACAAGGAACAATGCACCTATGGAGATTTTGCTGATCTCCTATTAAAGATGACTGATATCCTGCTCCAGTCACTGAAGTGCATTTTCACTTAACACATAATGCATGTCAACTTTCCTTCTGCCAAATCTCTTAACTATACATTTCTCGATATAAATTGTCACTGAAAATTCTCTACCCATTACACCAGTACATTGAGATCACCGAATCTCTGAAGAGAGACATTCAACATCTGCACTGCTGTCAATTTATAATCAACCACAAATGGTGCTGCAATATGTGCCTTAAAATTACAAAGAAATACTAAAACTAAAATGACTTGTGGCTTTTTAATTTTATCTTTGACACAACCCAATACCTGCCACAGCACTATTACTGAATACTGAAAATCAATTAGCCATTTGCCACTGATCTATTTTTAATTCATTTTTAGGATCTAGATATCGCTGAGAAACCCAGCATTTATTGCCTGCCCTTATTACCCTTGAAAAAGTGGTGGTAAGTAGCTATGTTGAGGTTGGAGTAAAAGTGAAGGTTTTTTTCACAATATTATTGGATAAGGAGTTCTGGGATTTGCACACAGTTACAGCTATTTGGAGCTAATGTAATACGATTATATGAGACAAAGTCAAATGTATGTATTATGTTCAGGCAAATATAATTCACATTCTCTTCTCTTTCCAATAAATCTGTGATGTGCTTGAAGAAATCCAAAAAAGTTAGGCAACCTTACCATATATAAATCCATTCAAAACAGATAATTATCTTCCAGATACTTACAGTATTTCTCAGGTAGACTGGATAGGTTCCTTGATTTTTTGGGATACTTTCCTTCATTGTGCGCCATAAGCAACGTGCAGAAGTTGTACTAGAAATGAACATTAGATTACAGCCAGATCACCATATTACACAAAGGGTGAGTTAGTATCAAAGAGGTAGATATAAGTTTTACAGGGATGATGCGAGGAATGGACAGTTATAATTATGATGAAAGATTGGCTGGGTTGGATTAGGAACCATTGGACAAAATAAAATAAACGTATAAAATCCTGTGATAAATAGAATAGTGAAGGAGTCCCCTCAGGGGAATGGTCAATAACCAGAGGGCACATATTGATGGTTAATTGATGGTGGAAGGATTAAGTGAAAATGCGATTAAATGTTTTCATGCAAAGGATAATGAGAGTCTTGAACTCACTGCTCGGAAGGCTGGTGGAGAAACAGATACAAAATTAAAAGATTTTAAAAGTTTGTAGGTATAGAATTGGACCATCATTGCCTGTGGCAGATTGTGCTAACTCAGCTGATTGTGCTTCCTCAGATTGTACTTCCACAGGAAGTACATCCTCTGTTGTGCTTTTTTGAATGTGGAGTCGATGGTGGCCCCCCATTTAAGGTCCTTGGAGATTATGTTTCCCAGGAGCTTAAAAGACTCCACAGATGTGAATGTGGTGTTGTTGATTGCGAGTGGGGTGAGGGGCTCTCCTAAAATCTACAATCAATTCAACTGCCTTAAGAGCATTGTGCTCCATGTTGTTACGAAGGCAGCAGGATGGCAGCTGTGTCACTTCCTGTCTGTAGGCTAATTCCTCCCCATCCTGGATCAGTCCAATCAGAGTTGTGTCGTCCGCAAATGTGAGAAGCTTGACAGGGGAGTCAGTGTAGGTGCAGTCACTGGTGTAAGGTGATGCAGTTTTGAGGTTCAATAAGGGTAGGATGACAATAATGAATGACAGGCCTAGTGTGTATTGCAGAAGATAAGCACCTTGTTGTGCATGTCCAAGGTTTGTTGCATATAGCAGTAGAGATAGAGAGGTTGGTGAGGAAGGTGTATGGGATAATTGCCTTCATTAGCCAGACCAGGGTATAGAACATACGGAAAGGGATGTCATGGTACAACTTTATAAAATTAGGCCATAACTGGAGTACTGTCTACAGTTCTGGTTGCCACACTGTAAAAAAAAACATGATTACAATGGAGAGGATGCAGGGGTAATTCACCAGGATGTTGTCTGGGGTGGACACAAAGGAGAGACTGGGCATATTTTCCTCAGAGCAGAGGAGACTGAGGGATGACCACATAGAGGTATTCAAAATTTGTGGGGTATAGATATGGCAGCTATTATGCAAGTTTTCCACATAGCAGAGATATCTAAAACAACAGGGCAGATGTTCAGGGTGGCAGGTAAGAAGTTTTGAGGAGCCACGAGGGTGACTGGAATTTGGAATGCACTGCCTCGGTAGGTGATGGAGTAATAATTTAAGAAGTATTTAGACACGCATTTCAATTGCCAATGCATTCAACATTATTCTGCCAACACCGAAAATACAAAATTATAGGAAAATAAAATGATAAGGCTGTGATTTTGTGCCGAGCAATGTTAAGACTGCTAAAGGCTAAAGCAAGGGGTTCTGAGAGAAATACAGCTGATATTAGATATCAAAGCAGTCTTCAAGATTCTGGATTGGAAAGGATATTTTTTGAGACTATGGCTTAGTGAGAAAGTATGACAGTGGGCAAGCAGTATCCATAGATAGGCACACACAACCTGGAGATGGGCACACAAGATTAGCAGTGGCTAATTTGCTAGTACGCAAGGCTTTGAGGTTCAAAACATGTGTTTGGTTCCACCTGTAAAACCACTTTGACTCTGATTTCATATATATTCTGTGAACTGAAATGCAGCATACATACAGCAGCATATCCAAGTGGTAAGGCATGATCACACCATTCAATTGGTCAAAAAGAGACCCTGTCGTTAAAATGTTATCTGGTTATTACTCCAAAACTTCCCAATGTTTATAATGTAGCAATGGTACAAAATGTTGATATTTTAAAAATCAAGTCTGCAATTTATCCCATCAGATATGCATAAAAATAAGTTTAATTTGACACCGAATTCATTTTCATATCTTCAGTATTAAAAAAGGTATGGCCATTTTCATACTCGGAAATTAGCATCTTGTTCCCTATTGCTTTTCCATTCACTTAACACAAAAGCTGTGATCAAGGACAGTCAAAAGCCCATAACTTCCTTAAAAATTAAGAGAACTGAATGAAAATTTCAGTTATTATAGATTGAAGCATTCTGAAACAAATATGAAACAATCTTACTTGGATGACCTGAAATTAAAGCATATCATTAGTTAGTTACCTAATTATAGCTAATTACACAATTCAATTACTAGATCTAAACATCTATCCATTTCTTAAGAAAAGGTTAACATTTTTTAAAAAGCCTGTCCAAATAACATTCACACAGGAATTCACAATATAACATGATTTTTATATCTAATTGTCATGAATTTATAGGCCAAATGGAAGGAAATTAGTGTTTAATTCCTGTAAATTAATGGCCATTTAAATCATCTTGCAAGTGGGATTTTGTGGAACGCGATTGATTGGAACATTGCGGTTGTGGTGAATTTAAACCCCATACCGGTTCGTATGGGTCCTAAGTCACCTTTTCGCAACGTGAAATTCTGATTAAAGGCATCCTAAGAAGCAAGTTTATATGAAAAAGTAAACGGTGTACCTTGCCATGTCCCCTAACCATATAACCATATAACCATATAACAATTACAGCACGGAAACAGGCCCTCTCGGCCCTTCCAGTCCGTGCCGACCGTTTTCCCCTAGTCCCATCTACCTGCACTCAGACCATACCCCTCCATTCCCTTCACGTCCATATACCTATCCACTTTACTTTTAAATGTTAAAATCGATCCTGCCTCCACCACTTCTGCTGGAAGCTCATTCCACACAGCCACCACCCTCTGAGTAAAGTTCCCCCTCATGTTACCCCTAAACCTCTGTCCCTTAATTCTCATGTCATGCCCTCTTGTTTGAATCTTCCCTACCCTCAATGGAAAAAGCTTATCCACGTCAACTCTGTCTATCCCTTTCATCATTTTAAAGACTTCAACCAAGTCCCCCCTTAACCTTCAGCGCTCCAAAGAATAAAGACCTAACTTGTTCAACCTTTCTCTGTAACATAGTTGCTGGAACCCTGGCAACATTCTAGTAAATCTCCTCTGTACTCTCTCTATTTTGTTGACATCCTTCCTATAATTAGGCGATCAAAATTGTACACCATACTCCAGAATTGGTCTTACCAATTTTAACATTACTTCCCTACTCCTATATTCAATGCTCTGATTTATAAAGGCCAGCACACCAAAGGCTTTCTTTACCACCCTATCTACATGCGATTCCACCTTCAGGGAACTATGCACAGTTATTCCTAGATCCCTCTGTTCTACAACATTCCTCAATTCCCTACCATTTACCATGTACGTCCTATTTTGATTTGTCCTGCCAAGATGTAGCACTTCACACTTAACAGCATTAAACTCCATCAGCCCTACGTGAGATCCGTTCCCGTTGTTGGCGTTGACGGCATTAGAAGATGATTTAAATTTTACTCCTGCTTTTAATTTTTACAGCTCTAATTTTAATAAACTTAATAAAATGGCAGTCAAAGCGATTTTTCTTCAGCAACTAAAAAGCCTGTTCAAAATTGATTTGAATAGTCTGAAGAAAAATCGCATTTTAAACCCGCCCCCCTCTCAAAGGCGCCAAAGTCGCGCACACTTCGAGTGACAGAACTGCAGCGCCGCTGAAGGTAAGTTTTGTAACATACCTATATAATGGGTGCAGAAATTAGTTCACATAAACATCACTTTCAGTTGTACAAATGAGTGTAACAAAAGAGACAGTGAACATCATGGTCTCAAATCACACCCTTCATTATTCTTAGCCATACAAAAAATGGTTATCAACGTGCCAAAATAGGAATGAATAAAAATTGCCGGTTAGTAATTTGAGTTTCATATCTTTCTGGTGAGCTTCAACTTCAATGACAGGAGTTATCCATCCTTTAGTGTCGCATCTCTGCAGTAATGAGATTTCAGATGACCCTTTGCTCAATCATTGTTATTGTACGCATCACTGGAATGTATGAGGGGGAAACATTAAGTCTACCACCAACCTTCATGATTACAACTTCTTCATAACAGTAGGATTAATTTGCAAAGCAAAACAACATATGAAATAAGCAGCGTGAAACTATTTGTGTTTCGTATTTATTTAATGGGGATTAACAGAAGAGGATAGCTTCTATACCTCTAACCATTACACAGCAGTTGTTGCTGTAAAAACAAGTGAATTCAGAACAAAACATAAATTATTATAACAGCAGTAGTCAATATAAATGACGCCGCAGTTATGAAGAATGAATGGATGAATAGAAATTCAAACACAACTGGAAAATTATCTTCCTTTTGCAGAACCCATCTATAAAAAGCTGAATGCTGCCCAATATTCCACAATGAAACTACACTCTACGGGTTACAGTGGACAGGGAGATAGTTAATGGCATCCTGGTTGATGAAATGTTAGTATTCTTGCAAAGTCTTGCACTTACTCTGCCTGCGGCACTCTGGCAATATAGACTGAAGTGTGGTCTAGGAACACTGAGCTCCAAGAACTCCACTCATTCAAAAACAGCCAGAACACCATGCCTAGTTGAGATATCTCCAGCTCCAGCTTGGAAGAATTATTATGCATGAAAGTTAGTTATAAAGTCATAGGGTCATAAGTGATAGGAGTAGGATTAGGTCATTTGGCCCATCATTCAAACAAGGCTGATCTATCTCTTCCTCCTGACCCCATTTTCCTGCCTTCTCCCCATAACCTCTGACACCTGTACTAATCAAAAATCTATCTATATCTGCCTTAAAATATCCACTCACTTGGCCTCCACAGCCTTCTGTGGCAAAGAATTCCACAGATCCACCACCCTCGACTAAATACATTTCTCCTCATCTGCTTCCCAAAAGAACATCCTTTAATTCTTAGGCTATAACCTCTAGTCCTAGACTCTCCCACTAGTGGAAACATCCTCTCCACATCCACTCTATCCAAGCCTTTCACTGTTCTGTATGTTTCAATGAGTTCCCCACCCCCCCCCCCCCCCCCCCCCCCCCCCCCACACCCCCATTCTTCTGTACTCCAACGAGTACAGGCCCAGTGCCGACAGATGCTCATCATAGGTTAACCTGCTCATTCCTGCTTCATTCTTGTAAACCTCCTTTGGACCCTCTCCAGAGCCAGCACATTCTTCCTCAGATATGGTGCCCAAAATTGCTCACAATATTCCTAATGAGGCCTTACCAGCGCCTTACAGAGCCTCAGCATTACATCCCTGTTTTTATGTACAAGCCATCTTGAAATAAATGCTAGCATTGAGTTTGCTACAATAACCATGTCAGATCTTAAAAACTGGTTGTGATTTGGAATAAAGGTAGTGACCAGAATACGAGGCACCTTTCACAGAGAATTCCTCTTCTCCACTTTTAACTCTACTAAGTTACCTAAACTTAAACAAATTCTCTTTGATAAAGGAGTGTAGACCTGCAATTTTAACTATTTCGCTTTCCACAGAAGCTACCTGACTTGCCTGAGTGTTTCCAGCATTATTTCATTTATTTCAGATTTTTATCATCTGCAGGTTTTTAAAAATATATTTTCAGTAGGCTCCTCCCATAATAGGAACATCTCCTTTAAACAGGAACATCTCCAATCATGTTCCCCACTGAGAGTCAAGGAAGATTATTGAAGCTTTGGGTTGGAACCGCTTGTTTAGTAATGCGATATGCGTGGAGGTAATGCATGATTGTTGACGTCGTGATTGCAATACAAACATTATCCACATCCAGTACATCACCACCACCCAAAAATGCTGGAAATTGCTCAGGTAAGTTCTGGGATAAAGCAAGCCACTCCTTTGATATCCCATCTGTCATCATAATTATTCATTCCCTTCCACGATTGCCACACCGTGTTCGCATTGTTTAACATCTACAACATGCACAGCAATCACTCTCCTATGCTATTCTGACAACACCTTACACTGCTGCCACCTGTCACCTTGGCACTAAGAAGGAGAAGGGGAGCAAGAGCATGGAAGTACCACCTCCTGCAGGTTTTCCTTCCATTCATGCGCCATTGTTTCCGTTGGTCGAAATCCTGAAACTTCCTGCCCATAGGCGTTCTATGAGCACATTCTCCAGACGATTGTTTGTAATTGAAGACGGTAGCTCTCTACCACTAATACCAAAGGTATTTCCACTATTACCAAGGGTAATTTGAGATGGGCAACAAACATTATTTTTTTCCAGTGACATGCTCATCCCAAATAAAAAGGGTTGTCAAAACTCCTGAAAACAACAAAATTATATTAAATCTCAGCAAAAATCAGCAAAAATCAATTGCAATTTGCATGCACAAATGTAATGACCTTTAAAAGGGGCAATTCGATTAAGGTTCTTCCTGCACTGTGCTTAGTTGTACAAGGTGATAGTCCTCCATGGTGTTGATATCCTGTGTTGTCTCATCTATCTGGTGGTGGGTGTATGGAATAAGCTGCCAGAGGAGGTAGTTGAGCCTGGGTCTGTCCTAATGTTTAAGAAACAGTTAGACAGGTACATGGATATGACAAGTTTGGAGGGATATGGACCAAATGCAGGCAGGTAGGACTAGTGTAGCTGGGGGATGTTGGCAAGTTGGGCCAAAGAGCCTGTTTCCACATTTTATCACTCTATGACTCTATCTGTACCTTTTATTACAGAAGATAATTTGGGATGCTTGTACCATAACCCTTCCCAGTATGGCAGCTGGCACATCTCATGCTATTAATGTGTCACCACAAAGTCTGACCAATTTGTGTAAACATTTGGGACTTTGCAGCCAAAATATTGTGGCCTATTTTGCCTTTTCATTGATACATTTTTTCACTGATGGTTTAACTGTAGAAGAAAAAGCAGCAGCCTCACACAAACACCTTCCGAACAAATAGTTCACGTTGTTTCTATTTCCTTGACAGTTGCTATTCTCAGCCTTTGATCATGAGATTGCTGTTCCCAAATCAAATATTTCAATAATGTTGCCAAGCACATTGCATTACAACATAGAATTAACATTGTGATCATCATTGAAATTTAACTGTTCAGCTGCTTTAGCAGCTGTTGGATTTGCTTAGTGGTTAGAGTGTTGACTCTGAATCAGATGTTCTTGCTTCAAGTCACAATTCAGGAATCTGAGCACAAAACCCAAGCAAGATGATCTGAGCTCGACTAACAAAGTACCACATTGATAGAGAGTGATTTTGGATAAAATGTAAAACTCTAGCCCCATTGAACTCTTTTAATGAATAACAATGGGATTCCACTCAGTCTCTGACCAATATTTATCGGTCTTCTTGTCGAGTCCACACACAAGATTATAAGTTGTTCAGCCAGAGCTGAACACACTTCTCAGCATCTGCATACAATGGTGCATGTCTTGCGCTTCTTGTGCTTCTTGTGCGTGGTGGTGGAAAGATTGCTGGAAACAGGGCCATGACATGAACACTCTTTCCTTGACACCATATTTATTGGTAGCTGTATTTGTTAATTATTGGCACATGAACTAAGATACATTGAACATTTTTGTTTTGTGTTCTATCTAATTACAGCTATAGTGAAGATGCAGATTTAAAACTAAAGAAGGTAGATTAGAAGGTACACAAAAGGCCGGAGAGATTAGAAGATTGGAAAGAGTTTCAGGAATTTTATAACAGTGGAGAATAAGATCTTGAAACTCCTAATACGGTGGCTACAAGTATGATCCAGGGCACACTTTAAACGCCTCAATTACCCCTCAACCAAGAAAAATAAAATATTTTTTACAAGATCATTGACTGAAATCATTGATGCTTCCTGACCTACAGAGACAGCATGTAAAGTGTTATAAAACGATTATGTCAACATTTATCCTCAGTTGAATATGCTAAACATGCAATATATTAACATGTGACCATATTTCAGAAACAAGCGTCAGTGCACGTATGCAACCACAACCTATGTTTTGAACATATTTCTATCATTTCACAGGCGTTCAAATTCCTGATCAGTTCTGGTGAGCTGACAATTAATAACTGTAACTAGATGAGAGTCATTCATCCCCTTTTCATGTGTTAAACATTTGTTGGGTGTGGAAATTGGGAACTTTCTTTTCAATAATTCTTCAGTTTTTGAATATTAAAACCAAAAATGTAAGCATTGATTGTGTTTTATTTTGTAATCGCTAAATTAAGTTTTAGCAAGAACTTTGAAACGTGGCAAAGCTGAACAAAAAGGGAAAAGCGTTTAGTCCATTCTCCTAGTTCAGCGTCAGCCAGAGAAATATATAACTGTTCATTACACTGTGGGTTTTTTTATGACTCCTCTGATCACGTGTGCAGAATACTCAGAAGTAAAACAGTAAAAGGTTTGGATTCGAGACAGTCAAAGAGGGGAATACTAGGGTTGTGGAGAAGGATCAGAGATCAGAATATGGATAGGAGGGTTTGGTAATTGTTATCAGGTTGGTAGTTGGTAATGGAAGAATAGATATAGTAATTGGGCAGGAAGTTGTCAATTGGTGGAACTACTGATCAAGGGTGAAGGTAAACTTAGAAGGTTAGCAGCCTGTTGGTGCTTTGGGTCAGAGCAGCAGATGTGGACATGAGGAGAGAGGCTGAGTCAGAGTTGTAAATTTGGAAGAAAGTATTAATGGAATTGTGCAGGGCAAGTATTTTATACAGAGCATGAGGGGCCTGTGGATTGTTTAGTTTTTGTTTAGTTTCGACACAACTGCCAAGAACATGAAAATAGGCCATTTGGCCCACCTGGTCCATGCCAATCAATCCACACAATAGTTCTATGTTATCCTAGATACCCCCCTAAAAATTAGGGCCAATTTATTGGAGCCAATTAATCTACAAAACAGCATGTCTTTGGATTGTGAGAATTTCTGATCTTTGTCCAACAATCTGCCTATCAAAGATCTCCTTGCCGTGTCCACGCTTTGTCTTGCCTCTCCTCTCACACTGATTACAAGCATACTCGGCCAAATTTGTGTTTTACTCATATCTGTTCAAATATGAAACACCACTGGACTGTTTGGAGAATAGGAACATGGAACAATGACTATTCGATTATGATCAATCATATATTTTAATGTTTTCATTAATGACAAAACCTTGTGTGGATAAAACAGACAATGAGAAGATAGGGCATTCTTCACATTTTTACATTAACTTAAGTTTTAAAATCTTGGACCATGAAAACAGATCTTTCAGCCCATCAAGTCCACAAGAGCCATAATTACACTGATTCCATTGTATTCTCCCCAAAATGGAGAGTAGAAGAGGAGAAATAAATATTTTGTTTCTAAATGCAGATTCATGTAAATTGAGATGAAAAGAAGACTTTGAAAGCTGCCGAGAGAAATTGATGAACCAAATTTGTCATTGAATCAAATAGTAGGGACCTCATGAATTTAGAGAGAAGGATGGAGAAACAAACAGGCAGGGAGAGATGCAGGACGATAGAATATGAAAGGGAGATAAAATAATCAGAAGAGAAACTGCATGGTTAAGCAAAGCCGAAAATCTACTGTCTTTGGACTGCAATGAGCTGCATTGCTCTTGTTTGTGGCTGTTAAGTATTATTGGAGTTATTTTCCCAGAGACATTTGATTTACTTCTGGGAAAGACATCGCACACAAACATCATTACCATTAACCAATAAAGGAATAAAACCCCTCTTATTTCAATTCATGTTTTACGATACCTGCAATTAAACAAACTGACCAGAGAAAATATGCCATTTCTGAGAGTGCACTTAAATGCAATCGAATGTAACCAAGAAAACAATGTTCACTGCAGTAAAATGGGAGATTTAGCAGAGTATCACAGTCAGTACAAGTTTAAATATTTGGTCTTGTGCCATGGGTTGTGAAGGACATCTTTCCTTCTATCTTGTCATTGTCAAATTCCATAACTGTAAATCCTGGCCAAAAGAGGGTCAAAATAAAGTACAGAATCCATGCATTCACAAGGCCTGATGGTCAATTCTGCAAAAGAAGCCACAGGCTGCTAGCTGGTGCCGGTAAGTCTTGATCCCAGATCAGCCCCTCAGATAAGAAAAGTCTAAGCATCTTTATGTATGAGAATCTTGCAGAAGGAACTCCAAGGTATTGTGAATGCGTGAGTTTGATTGGATTGCTGCACAGGGATTGTAAATAATGTAAATAATGTTGCAAGACAGTTACCGTGCTGTTTGTTGGTTGACCAAAGTGTTAAGGATGGCAGGATTGTTAACAGTTCCAGGGTAAATGTTGCATTATTCAGTTTCTTGCAGAAGCTTCAGTTAGAAGCTTCTGCAAGAAACATCGTTTGGGAGACTCTGTCATTGGTTTGTGGAACTGTCAATAATGTATTGATGTAATTAATATGTTTGATTGGATTGTAACGAGCCCACCCCTATGTAGTTTGGCCCCTCAAGGTTAGTGGACCTATAAAAGGTGGCCCCCATTTAGATCGGTGTTGATCTTCTGGAGGGGTGCTTGGGACTGTGTGACCTTTTGGAGTGTGTCTACTTGCATGAGGCCAGGCAGAGACAAGGATCGATATAACCATATAACCATATATAACCATATAACAATTACAGCACGGAGACAGGCCCTCTCGGCCCTTCCAGTCTGTGCCCGACCATGTGTTTTCCCCTAGTCCCATCTACCAGGATCGATCCTGCCTTGGCTTAGGTATCGTGTAGGGGAACTTGTGTTCATTCTAAAAATAAAGATTAGTTGAACCAGTGCTTGAGTCAGTGTTTTTACTGAATTAGACTTGGGGGGGGGGGGAAGCTTTAGGAGCATATTTACATAACCACACTAACTACCACCATCCCCAATATTACCCGAAATCACCCCCTTTCACCCCCCTCCCTCCCTCCCTCCCACCCACCCACCATTCTCTACCCTTTGTAAGCATCAGTAGATCCCACAGTCTGCTTCTTGGCTCTCTGATGTACCCAAACTATGTTTATATTTCTTTGTGACATTCCCCTCCTGTTACTTTGTCCAGCAGCATACCAAGAACATAGCAAGGGTGGCATGCTGGCACAGTGGTAGAGTTACTGCCTTACAGCACTTGCAGCACTGGAGACCCTAGTGCGATCCTGACTACAGGTGCTGTCTGTACGGAGTTTGAACATCTCCCCATGACTGTGTCGAGAACTTTGGTTTCACCATTCTTCGGTTTCCGAGATCTTCGGTTTCCTCCCATACTCCAAAGTGTTAATTGGCTTGGTATTAATGTAAATTCCTAGCTAGTGTGTGTAGGATAGTGTTAATGTACGGGGTTGATTGTCGGTGCGGACTCGGTAGATCTCAAATCCATTTTGGAAAGGAATGGGAATTTCTGATTTATGGTGTCAAGTTTGTTTTCACATGTTCCATTTACAACAGGATCTTTAGTCAAATAATGGAATTGTCCTTTCACACAAGGACTCAACAGGTTCACATATCAGATGGCAATAGGTTAATCCAATAGCACTTGACCCACCTCTTTAGTTCATACTGGTTCCCAGAAGAACCTCCAATGAAAATTGGCAGGCTATTGTTATTTGACTAGTAAAAGCAAGTGTTTTGGGGGGCTGTCCCACTGCGGCGACCTAATCCGTGAGTTAAGATGAGTCCTTCGACCTTCAAGCTCGAGGGCACACACCTGGAAAACCTCGAGCCGCGTTGAAACCGACCACACACACACACACACACGACCGACTGCACACAGTCACGCACACACACAGACACACACAAAAACATCGCAAAGACAGGGGCCAGGGAAAGCGGGGGAGCGCTGTCTGAAATTCACACTCGTGATGAAGAGGAAAGTAAACAGCTGCCACTGTGTATGGTAAGTCCTTTATAGAGCGCGGATGGGGGGGAATGGTGAGAAGGGGAGAGAGTGGAGAGATGGGGAGAGGAGAGAGAAGGAGAGAGAAGGGGAGAGAAGAGGAGAGAATGGGAGAGAAGGGGAACAAGAAGGGGGGAGTAGGTGTGGAGACACTTTTAAGAAGTATAATTAAGTTTAGCGGGTTCCGGTGGCACCATGGAGTTCTGAAAGGTGCAGCACAGCTCCGCTCCTGAAAAATGCGTGATATCGCTTAAAAAGACGCTTTGGAAGATGGGACCGATTTAAAAATACTTACCGGAGCTGCCTGACGTCGTGCTGGTGACGTCATCAGAAATCGCCATGAAATAACGGAGGATAAAAGTACTTTAAAATTAAAAAGAGGATTCCTCCCCAAAGTCCTCAAAGACCCATCACAAGAGCCATTTTCAAAGAATTGGATATCTCAGCAAACATCAGAAAGTTCCAAAGAATTAGCCTCTGAAATGGCTACAAAGGAGAAAGAGATGGAAGAAATGAAGGAATCGGTAAGAGAGTCATTAAAGAAAGACTATGCTGTTATGCCACATGATGAGATTTCTGCATTGGATAAAAGCATGTCTAATAACATGAAGCGTGAGAATCAAGAAATCATTGAGACAATCAGTAATTTAAGTAAACGCATTGATAATGTTGAAGATGGTTTAACTGCAGAAATTAAACAGGTGGAAAAAGACTGTAATGAGAAGTTTGACTATTCTCCATACTACTACAGCATATAACACTGTTATGAAAGATATGGAAACATCGTTGAAAGAAATGTCTGAAGATATGAAGAGAATGAGGAAAGATCAAGAGCGTGTCTTGGGGCAACTGGCCAAAATGCCTTGATTTGGAAACACGTTCAAGACGACATAATTTAAGAATAGTTGGAGTGACAGAGGGAAAGGAGGGAAAGGACCCTCGGGAGTTCGCTGCCAACTTACTTAAACAAGTATTCAACCTGCCTGTCAAACCGAAAATAGATGTGGCACATCGGGTGTGAAGAGCTCAATCAAGGCTAGGAGCCCCTCCAAGACAGATCATAGTGAAATTTCATGATATTTCTGCTTTGGGAAGATATTATGAAAAAAATCCTATTCAGAACGAATCTGATGTTTGAAGAGGATAATCTTAGATTTTTCAGAGATTATCCTGCTGAAGTTGCTAGAAAACGGGACTTGTTTACAAAGACAAGACAGATCCTGAAAGGAATTCAAAATGTAAGATGCGACATAATGTACCATGCAAAAATGAGGATCACTTACAAGGATATGGAACGTGCTTTTACTGATCCTGAAGAAGCATACAAATATGCTCAAGAAACACCTTTGTAAATTGCATAAAAATTAAAACATTTTGGGTGGATATTTTTAAAATTATTTCTGTAGTGGTTAATATTCAACTGGATCCCGATCCTAAATTAATAATATTGGGCATATCTGAAAAATACCTAAAACTGACAATAAACCAAAGAAATTTCCTGAATTATAGTATAATAACTGGGAAAAAACTAATATTAAAATTTTGGAAAAACCCTGCATCCCCTACAATTAAAATGTGGATTATGGAGATGTCGGAGACCTTAAATCTGGAAAAAATTAGATTTGTCTTAATTGACAAACCAGAATTATTTACTAGAATATGGTCGCCGTTCATAGATTATTTGAAGGGGTAAAATGGGCCAGCGCTGAGGCTTGACGGAAGCTTGAACCCAGGACTAGACGAATAGTTTTGTTTTCTTACCTACGGACCTATCTCCTAAGTTGTATTATGGATAGTTTATTTTATGTTTCTAAGTTTTTTTTCTTTTCCTTTATTTTCTCTGTCTATTAAAAAAAATAATAATAATAATTAGAGTCAATGTTAATATGTAACCGATAAATGTAGACTCCTGCTACATTGATAGTGGAGTCCTTGGAATCTTGAATATTTAATATGTAACCGTTTAACAAAGTTTGTAATGGTTTGGACTAGGATATGTACATGCCTCTAATAAAAGTTAACAGACGAGAAAGGAAAAAAAAAAATCCAAAATCTTTTTTGTGTGTCAGGGTTACTAACTAAATCCAAGGAGAATAACAAATAAACACATTAAGTAAAGAAAAAAAAATGCCACCATAGCACATTCCTTTGTTTTTTGCATAAAACTCCAAAAATGTTGTAATGAAATGTTTGAAATTTTTACTAAATTATTTAAAATAAAACTGAAACCCAACGGAGAACTGATTATTTTTGGAACAATGGAAGTCGGCTTTGAGCTGACTTTGTTCCAAAAGAGTTTCCTTAACTATGGCTTAATAATGGCAAAAAAACATATACTTAAATTCTGGAAAAATGCACCCACAACAACGCTACAAATGTGAATTTCAAATATGTCTGAAAAGTTACACCTTGAAGACATGAGATTCGTCCTAGCAGGCAAATCAGACCATTTCTTAAAGATTTGGTCTCCCTTTATCGACTTATTACAAGCATAAGTTGCAACATAACTCTGGAAATAAACTGTTTCAGGACCAGGTGAGGGATGTGTAAAGGTATGAAGCAAGTACATCCCTTTTATTTTATGTTCTTTATATATATATATATATATATTTCTCTTTCTCGCGCTTTACATCTTTATGAGCTCTCTCTTTCTACCTTTTCACGTACTATTAATATCCCTATTTTATCTAACTTTCTCTCTTTATCTTTTTCTTGCTTCTGTTACTTTTCTATTATTAAATTTTAGAACAATATACTTACACACACAAAAACAAACAATAGTAACAACAAACAAGCAATCAATCAACTGACACTGATCATTAAAACATTTTGTGTGCAAAATGGTAAGTTGCAGAGGTCAACATGTTGCTGCGATGTTCAAGACTACCCCATGGTAGCATGATGGAGTCCAATGAAGAGTGGTTTCACCATCTCGGCATGCTTGCACCTCTGCAATCATGCAGAGTTATTATAGCAATGGGACACTGAGTTATTTATAATTGTGCTGCTAAACGTAACAGTATCCAATAACTTTTATCTTGAATCTCAGAGAAAATAGAATCCACATCATAGTCAGATTTGTGTATTTCCTGAAGATTTTCATGTTACAGTGTCTTACAGTGTCTGCTGGCATTTCTTCCATTACCCAGATGTGGGAGATGAGGTGGTGAATTTGTGACTGAAGTTTCTCTCCACAAAACTTAAACATGTTAGCAGGATCTATCAACCCCTGAGGCCTCATTGTTTCCAGTTGACATCTGCCTTTTCAGCCGTTCATCAGTTGGTGATATTGCTGAAACTAGCATGTGAAAAGAGATGAAGGACACTAAAGTGAAAGGAACACCTGTTGAACAATTCTTCAAACACATCCTTTCTGAAGGAAGCATTGAGTGCCTTATTTTCTTTGATGAGTTTTTCCCCATTCTCTGCTCTCAACAAAATAGGCTCATGGTGTTTCTTCTTGACAGTGTTACTGTTAATAGATGGTCATTGCATCATCTGCACTCATTCCATTCATGATCTGATAATACATCGTGCATTTTCTTTCTTGGACTTCAAATGCCAGCAGATGTGTTTTGTTCACTTTGAGAAATGATGGACTTTACCATGCAGAAACACCTTGCTAAGTAGCTCCTGGTCCTCTGTTGATCCTCACCAAGCCAGTTCTGGTACCTTCAGGTGTAGAGGCCAAGATTCTCTTCACAGATGCTAATTATAGAAACATAGAAACATAGAAATTAGGTGCAGGAGCAGGCCATTCGGCCCTTCGAGCGTGCACCACCACTCAATATGATCATGGCTGATCATCCAACTCAATATCCTGTACCTGCCTTCTCTCCATACCCTCTGATCCCTTCAGCCACAAGGGCCACATCCAACTCCCTCTTAAATATGGCCAACGAACTGGCCTCAACTACCTTCTGTGGCAGAGAATTCCACAGATTCACCACTCTCTGTGTGAAAAACTTATATTGAACTACAGCCAGTCCAGATCATATGGACACACTGTGCCCCCTGTTTCGTTGGGAGTCATTAGGTCATGAGTGAGATGCTGTCTGAGATGAGCTTTCTTTGTGGAGTTCCTTAGGCCCTCTACATTGATTGTCCAACAGTAATCTTTACCCAACATGGTGTAGGTGATGCAGTAATCCTTGAGGACACTTGCTTGGATAATGCCAGTGCCTGGATTTCGGGTCATGAGTATTGTCCCTCTGATGTTGGGCATGACAAAACAATGCTCCAAACATTTTGTCAATAGGCTTTTAATGAAGTTTCTTTTTCCTAGTTCTTTATCAACCAACCCTTTTTGTAGGCTTGATATTCACCATTCAACTATTCGAAGGTGTAGATTGACCGCAATACATGATGCTTTATCAACTCTTCCAATGAAGTCACTATGAAGGATTAGTTTATCTCTCTCTCTCTCTCTGGGACATGGGTCACTATGAAGGATCAGTTTATCTCTCTCTCTCTGGGACATGGGTCAATGCTATCTCATTTTTGAGTATAGGTCTTCCTTAGTCTCATCCATACCCACCTAGAATTAGGACATCTATCCTGGTTTCATGTCACAATGAACTGGAGTGTCTTTGGTATCTTGGATTGGTAAGGTCAACACATTGCAAAGCAAGTAAAGCAACTTGGAGACACAGGAAATTGCCAATGCTGAATCTAGCAAGGAAAACAAAGTACTCTACGCAAGTCTGAAAGGGGCCTCTACCCAAAACATTGTCCATTCATGTCATCCAGAGATGCTGCCTAACCTGCTAAATTAATCCAACACTTGGTGTTCTAAGTTAAGCAGCTCTATATGTCAAAGCACTGGAAATGACCTCATGAACAGTTGATAGGTAGAAAGAAAGCAAGGGATTTGTAAGTATTTACAGTGTAACCTGGATGGTCTATGACCCAAACACCTATGATTCCATTCCACTGAGAACCAAAAACAGGTGTTTCTTCATCCTAAAGTAACCAGCTATTTTTCAGCTCGAGGCACATCAAAACAATGGCCAAAAAAACACACTAATATCTCTACTTCCTATGAAGACTAAGGAAGTATGGAATGCCCCTAACAACCCTCACCAACTTCTACAGATGCACTGTAGAAAGCATTTTATCGGGGTGCATCAGTGCATGGTTTGAGAACAGCTCCAACCAAGACCGCAGGAAATTGCAGCATGTTCTGCACACAGCCCATCTACCTTCACATCACACAACCAACCTACCTTCCAATGACTCCATCTACACTCCATGCTGCCTCGACAAGGCCACCAGTACTATCAAGGACCAGTCTGACCCTGGTCACTCCCTGTTTTTCTCCATCCCAAGAGCTACCGAAGTTTGAAATAATTCAACAAAAATACATGTGACAATTATAATGTAAACTAAACTAAACTAAATTAATAGAAGGTGCTCACTGCCTTAAGGGCCTGTCCCACTTACGTGTCCTTGGCACACCAATTATGCAACCTCGTGGTCGCGTTGAGGTGACGGGCATCGCATGTCCGTGCAGGGCCAGTCCCACTTAGAAACGCAGAGGAGTATGTAGCTGTGCGCGACATCGTGCGGGGCTCCAAATGTTTTGTAGTGAACAAAATCTTTGTGCGCCAACAGCCTGTCGCGAACTGACGGCCAAAGTGGGACACGCCCAAGACCCTGGCGCGACACAATGTCACACCCTCAACAGCAGCAGAAGCAGGCAAACGATCGCCAAACTCAGCCTGGGGCTCACTGACGTTGCGGTCCGGATCCGCCCACACTTCTACTCCCAGAGCGGGGCCAAGAAAATTGAAGATAGACACAAAATGCAGGAGTAACTAAGCGGCACCGGCAGCATCTCTGGAGAGAAGCAATGGGTGCATTTCGGGTCAAGACCCTTCTTTTCAGACTGAAAAAGAGTCTCGACATGAAACGTCACCCATTGCTTCTCTCCAGAGATGCTGCCAGTCCCGCTGAGTTACTCCAGCTTTGTGTCCATCTTCAAATGACGACACGCGCTGCAGAAGGCTGTGCATCCGCATGTAATCGCGCTCGACCTTCGCGGGACCATCGCGGCACAACGCGATCAGAAGGTCGCGTAATTTGCATGCCAAGGACACGTAAGTGGGACAGGCCCTTTATTCTTTTAGCTAGACAACTGCTGTGAAATGTTTCCCATTCAGGGATGTCAAAAGTTCATCAACATTGGATTAACAATGTTTTACAAAATTTGTTCGACAAATGTTTAGTTAAAATCCCTTAATTAAATCCTTTAATTGTTAGTATTCTCACAATATATTCAGATTCATGTGCATTTTAATCTTCTTAAAAAGTTAAAAATGAAATGAGGAACAGCACTTTTGGGCTGTGCAGAGGGAGCATAGGATTGTTGAACACATCTTCAAACTTTGCCCTGTTGGTTCCAAAGGTTCAGCTAAAGCCCGATTGGAAAAGAGCAGAGAAAGTTCAACCTAATGTTATAACCAGCCAATCTAATGTGAAACTTTGATTCCAAAGCTGCCTTTTATCAGTCTTTTAACCACATATCCCAGTTCTAAAGATAACTCATCTATGACGGGCGTGCTGCGCATTGCCACAGAGCAGTTTTATGGAAGGTTTTGGAAGACATGCACAACCTAATGTAATCATAACATTATTCACCCCAGTATGAATGCCGCTTAAGTGCTATATCTATGCAGGTAATTGTTCAAACAAGGACAAAATCAACCTTGCATTTGAAGTCAATAGTTAAGTCATCTGTTTCATATTTGTAATTCATAGCATTTTAACTGTACCACATACTCCCAATATTGTCATTAATAAATCCAATAAGGATTTCAGAAGTGGCGGAGAGATTGGATTGGACTGGAAAATATCTGCTGTAATTGTGATGTGCAATTAGCCTGTGCCAATCTGACCCAGACAACTTTCCCATGTTGCTATCATTGCTGTAGCTTCGAAGCAATGTTGGTGGTGCATTAGTGTATGTCCGCTATTTGTATTTCATATTTGTATAGACTTCACCACATATATTATGCATGATACACATTCCATCATGTAATCCAGTCCGGGATTTGAGTAGGACTGCAGCCACTGATAACAGCCTGCTCGTCCCTTAGCCTGAAAGTTGATGCGATGAGTGTAACAATATGTATTGTTCTCTCTGCATGGGTTTTAATAAATGCTTGTGGTTCACCTAATACTCTGTAATGGTTTGATTACAAAACATGGTGTCAGAAGATTTGGACCACTTCTCCATTTGATTTGCCTGAATTTATTTTAGTTTGCTTTTCTTGGTACCGTCTTCCTGCCATGGCTGGTGCCTTTCGTAAACCTGACCCGTTAGTGTTTGATGGTGACCTCGCTGAATGTTGGTGCATCTTTGAAGAAGAATATGGGATGTTCATACACGCAGCTCTAAATTCTGGTCTAAAGAGGAACTTTTCTAGATTTTATGATAAACCTGTTCTCACAGTGCCAGGGTTGCATATGCTGTGTTGGGTTTTGTTCAAATTGTTTGCTTTGTTGCATATCATTTGTTGTAATTTCCCCAGGGATGGAGGGGTTATTAATTTTCATTTTATTATTATTATTAAAATATTAAAACATTTATTGAATAATTTCAAGCAATATATATTATTTACTCACTACTGTGTAAACTCAAGCAGTGTGTCGTATGGAACGATCTATGGCATGAAAATCATAGAGCTTCAAAATCTACGGCATAAAAATCATAGAGCTTCAAAATCTTCACGTAGTCACTCACGTGACTCCGAAGTAAAATAGTAAGATGAGGTATTATGTGCCCTCCACTCCCAACCCTCATATTATAAATGATCATCTGGTAGTTCTAGTCTATGTAAGCCTTACTTTCTTACTTCGGCTATTGGTTCTGTGTTTTTGACGCCGCTGCTTTGAAGTATGCCGAGCATCGCCAGGCGGGGTCTTCTTCACGTAATCCCTCATCGTAACTCCTCATAAAATAATGATCAAACTTCAAACTGGCAAGTTCTCGTTTAATCTTACTATTTGCTTCTATAAGAGGGAGGATGTAGATCAATCATATTAATCTCTGTCAATATAGCCTTCACCACATATATTATGCATGATACACATTCCACCATGTACCCCAGTCCGGTAAGACTGCAGCCACTGATAACAGCCTGCTCATCCCTTAGTTTGCGAGTCAGTAAGTTGATGCGATGAGTGTAACAGTATGTATTGTTCTCTCTGCATGGGTTTTAATAAATGATTTGTGGTAGACCTAATACTTTGTAATGGTTTGATTACAAAACAGATACCCAATCTGGGGAGAGCTTGAATTGCAGCAGTCCCAATGGATGTGCTAGTGGGAGGAAAGTGTGAACAAGGGGAATGCCAGGATTTAAGTAAAGATTGTAAATTTGGAAATATAAGATGGGACAGACTGCCACAGGCTAATTGCACATCACAATGCCAGCATGTATTTCCCAGTCCCATCCAGATTCTCCACCACTTCTGAATGCACTGTATAGTCTCCTGGATGTGGAAGCTTAATAATCTCACACACAGTCAGATCAGTGAAGATTTCAACATATCCCATCTCCCAACAGCTGCTGTATAAGACTCACATACTGCTCCAGACTAAAGATAGACAATAGACAATAGACAAGGTGAATCACTGAAAACCACAACTTCCACACTTACATATTTACCTCTCCCTTTCTGAGGATGAGAGTCATAGATGTTGGAATGAAGTGGGATAAATCACAGGCCAACATCTTTTTGCGAGAGGAGGTAGTTTTGGCCATTTCTGGAGAGGCAAATGGTGGAAGGTCTGAAACCTTTAGCAGTCCTGATATTGAATTTTCTCAATTCTGTTAACCCTTGCTGTCTCCTCCCCTTCCCACCTCTCCCTCAGCCCTCGGGCCCTGGCATTCCCTCTCTCTCTATCTCTCCCCACCCTAGTCGCACTAGCTTCTCACTTTCACACTACAAACAGCTTACAATGGCTTGTTCCCTTTATCATCGATACTTTTTTGCATATCTTTCATTCATTGTTCTTTATCTCTCCACATCACCGTCTATATCTCTCGTTTCCCTGATCCCTGAGCAGTCTGAAGAAGGGCCTCGACCCGAAACATCGCCTATCTCCTTCGCTCCTTAGATGCTGCTGCACTCGCTGAGTTTCTCCAGCCTTTTGTGTACCCTAGCAGTCCTGACAAGCTCATTTCTGGTCAGCATTCTGGCAGATCTTCTGTATCTCTTCTGGATGAATATGCATACTTCTCTTAACTCATCCCACGACTTCCCATCATGTTAATCTTGTACTTTCCTTCTCTCAAGGTCAGCCCCTATCTACTTTGAATTAATCAGATTAATCCAGCTACCAGCTCACACAGAGATCTTGTATCTGATGGTTTAGAGATGGGATTGAGACTAGGGTATAATTAGCCTATAGCCAGGGATGGTAAATATAACTCAGTTATCTGTAGTGATGGGTAAAGGTTCACATGAACTTTGGATCTGAGAATTCCAATGAAGACTTGATTGGAGCAATGTACAGAAAAAGGCATTGACAGGCCTTCCGGGAAATATCAATCGGAGCTTAACTTTAAGCTTGGCACTCCTCGGATATGCCAATGTATTCAGATTCAGATTCACATTGAGATTCACATTCACATTTATTGTCACATGCACCACTTAAGATACCATGATATTTGAGTTACCATGCACCCGTACAATTAAAAGAATACAACACAATAAAAGAACGATAGAATTTAACATAAACAACCACCACAGTGATCACTGTGATTGAAGGCAATAATGTTCAATCAGTCTTCCTCCTTTTGTTCTACCCAAGTAAAATATGAGGTGCTGCTCCTCCAATTTGCGTTGGGACTCACTCTGGTCATGGAGGAGGTCCAGGACAGAAAGGTCGGTTGTGGACTGGGAGGGGGAGTTGAAGTGGTGAGCCACCGAGTTAGTTAATGTGAACTGTGCAGAGGTGTTGAGCAAAGCAATCACCAAGCCTGTGCTTGGTCTCACCGATGTAGAGCAGTTGACATCTAGAGCACCGGATGCACTAGATGAGGTTGGAGGAGGTGCAGGTGAACCTCTGCCTCACCTGGAAAGACTGCTTAGGTTCTTGGATGGAGTCGAGGGGGGAGATAAAGCGACAAGTGTAGCATTTCTTGCGGCTGCAAGGGAAAGTATCAGGGGAGGAGTTGGTTTGGGGGGAAGGGACAAATTGACCATGGAGTTACAGAGGGAGCAGTCTCTGCGGAAAGCCGAAAGGGGAGGGGATGGGATGTGTGGCCAGTGGTGGGATCCCATTGGAGGTGGCGAAAATGTCGGAGGAATATCTGTTGTAAATGATGGCTGGTGGGGTGGAAGGGGGACTGTCCTTGCTACGAATGAGAGGATGGGAAGTGAGAACAGAGCTACAGGTTATAAAAGAGACCCTGGTGAGAGCCTCATCTATAGTGGAAGAGGGAATCCACCGTTTCCTAAAGAATGAGGACATCTCTGATGCCCTGGTTTGTAACACCTCATCCTGGGTGCAGATATGGTGCAGACGGAGGAATTGGGTGTTGGGGATAGAGTCCTTGCAGGAAGCAGGGTGGGAAGAAGTGTAGTCCAGATAGCCATGGGAGTCAGTGGGTGAAGGAGGTGAGCTCTCAAACAAATCCCACTTGCGGCGGCACAGTGGCAGAGTTGCTGCCTTACAGCGCCAGAGACCTGGGTTAGATCCTGTCTATGGGTGCTGTTTGTACAGAGTTTGTACGTTCACCCTGTGGCAGCGTGGGTTTTCTCTGAATGCTCCAGTTTCCACACTCCAAAGACATACATGTTTGTAGGTTAATTTGCTTTGGTAAAATTCTACATTTCCCTAGTGTGTAGAATAGTGTTAGTGTATGGTGTGATCACTGGTTGGCGCAAAATAGGTGGGCTGAAGCACCTGTTTCCGCATTTTATCTCTAAAGCCTTTTCTAATTTCCCCCCTAGCATCTTCACCCCACATTCCCATTGACTCCCCAGATTTAATAACTCACTTGTTCTAGAGACAAATTATAGTGTCCAATTAATCAAAATTACTGCTGTAAAAAATTGATAACTCAGCCCCTCTCCATCCAAACTGGTTCAATCACTGTGAAACCTACAAGTCACTGAGGATCAACTCCAATTAGATCAAGCAAGGAAATTCTTCCTACTGCTCGTCTCCAGCTTTCCGGTGAATGTTGGATTCACATGGCCCAGATTTAGAGATCAGTCTTCCGTTCAGCCTGGCCTTAGGACAGACATCACCAACTACTTGCTCGGACCAGAGCCCATCCCTCTCGCCACATCCAGCCTCTCCTGCTGTGTCACTCTGCTCTCCAAATTCACTCCATCTTGCGAGTGAGACTCACCAGCACCAGCACTCTATCTTATTTACCCAGTAACTCAAACTGAGCTCAAAGTATGCTTCACTGCATGAAACAGAAACCAAATTGAATCCACAATACTAGAGAAAAATGTAATGTAGTCCAATCTTGTAGCCTCAGGAGAGTGCTTAGAAAGTGGAAGCTGCTACCACATTGTGTACTAAAAATAAATAGCATGAAATGATTTAAAAGGATGGTGAGCACATATGGGAGAAAGAAATAAAAGGATATGTTACAAAGTAAAGTCAGGCATGCAAGTGGAGCATGCACACTAACACAGACCACCTGAAGACTTGAAACAACACTTATTGGCCAAAATGCTACTTTAGGCTTCAGAGAAACAGTGTGGAAACAGGTTCTTCGGCCCACCAAAGATGTAAAGGTTGATAGGCTAATTGGTCACTGTCTTTTGTCTCTAATACAAGTCGGTTGCTAAAATCTTGAGGGAATCAACAGGAATGGGGGAAAAGATGTTAGGGTGAAATTAAACTTCTATCTATATTACTAAAAGTCTGATCTTGACCACTTGTTCTGTATTTTGATTTTAGAAAAAAACACTACCACTTACGGCTGTGATTTTTGGCCATCTTACTCAGAGCCCCCCTCCGCTGCGCAGGACAAGAGGATTTTTCCCATTGTCAAAAAATAAAAGAGTTATTAGTGTTTTAAAAATGTTGAGATTCGTTCTCCTGAAGACCACGCCCTTTTGGAGGGACTATAAAACCCGGAAGTGTTGAGTGCCTCAGTCAGTCTCTGCAAGATGGGGGAAGTGAGAGGGTCCCATCTCTCAGTCTGAGTTGTGAATAACACTGAACACATGTCTACTAAACTGTGAGTGTGGTTTTACTGACCTTGAGGGCCCTTAATGAGGTTTGAAAATGAAAATGTGGTTAGTTTGAAAAAAGCACAGCAAATGGTTGGTGGTGGTTGGTTTGAAATAAAGCACAGCAAATGGTTGGTGGTGGTTACTTTGAACTAAACCACAGCAAATGGTTGGTGGTGATTGGTTTGAACTAAAGCACAGCCAATGGTTGGTGTTGTTTGGTTTGAACTAAAACAAAGCAAATGGTTGGTTTGAAATAAAGTACAGCAAATGGATGGTGGATGTTGGCTTGAACTAAAGCACAGCAGATGGTTGGTAGTGGTTGGCTTGAACTAATGCACAGCAAATGGTTGATGGTGGTTGGTTTGAACTAAAGCACAGCAAATGGTTGGTGGAGGTTGGTTTGAACTGGCAAATGATAAAAAGTCTAAACTTGACAACTTCCTGTTTGCACTGTATATTGATTTTTGGCCATCTTACTCAGTCCCCATCCGCTCATCAGGTGCAGAGGATTCTTCCCATCAATGAAAAATAAAAGTGTTATTAGTGTTTAAAAAATGTTGAGAATCTCTCTCCCGTCAATCAGGCCATGAAGGCCACGTCCCTCCTGGAGGCGGAGGGATTATTAAACTTGGAAGTGCTCAGGCTCTGCAAGATGGAGGAGGGAGATGTCATGACTCAGTCTCAGCTGTGAATCAACTGAACACACTGAACGTCTATTGAACTGTGAGTGTGGTGTTTATGTGGTGTTTTGCGATGTATTGTGTGGTTTTATGGTGGTTTTATGGTGGTTTCACCCTGCTTGAAATGATATGAAACTGCATTTGAATGTGGTGGCCTTGCACCCTGCATGAAATGGTATGAAACTGCATTTGAATTTGGTGGCCTTGCACCCTGCTGGAAATGGATTGAAACTGCACTTGAATTTGGTGGCCTTGCACCCTGCTTGAAGTGGCATGAAACTGCACTTGAATTTGGTGGCCTCACACCCTGCCTGAAGTGACATGAAACTGCAATTTGAATTTGGTGGCCTTGCACCCTGCTTGAAATGGAATTTCAAGGAATAGCGCAAGTCAACTGCCAGCCTACCATCCGCGAGTGAGTTGCCAGCACATCAGGCTTGAGTGACTGAGCTTCCACCCCAATAATCCATTTGGCCCACAATGTCCATACTAACCCTCTGGAAACAGTCCCTTCAGCCCAAAACACCCATACTAGTGCTCCAGAAAGCCACCCCACCCCCCCACCCCCATCCACACTGGCCAACAATATTGGAATTGGTGGAGAGGTGGAATATTGTGTTGTGGGACCAGCCCTCCCGTGTGAACATGGGACCCAACGGGTCCCACTTAGTCTTGTATATTACTTAAACTCACATTTTGACCACTTCCTGTCCGCGTTGTAATTTGCGCAAAAACAATCCCCCAAAGCGCAGCGATTTATCACCACCTTGCTCACCATTCTCCTCTGCTGCAAATCCAATAGGTTTTGTTCTGACCGGTAAAATAGTAATGAAGATTTTGAAAGGTTCCCCTCCCCAACATACACCTCCCACAGCCCCCCCCACCCCCCACCCCACACCCCCCCTTCCCCACCCCCCTCCCCAATCCCCCTCCCACACAACCCACTCTCCCACACCCCCTCCCAGGCACCCCCTCCCCCACACACCCCCACTGCCACACACCCCTTCCCACAACCCCCTCACACACCCCCACACTCGCCCAACCCCCTCCCCCACACCCCCCTCCACCACAACCCTCCTACCCAACCCCCCATCCACCCCCCCTCCCCAAACACCCCTCTCCCCACAACCCCCTCCCCACCCATCCCAAACAGCCTCACTCCCCCACAAACTCCCTCCCAGACACCCCCCCTTCCCCAGACCCCCCCACTGCCACCCCCCCTCCCCACATCCCCCCTCCACACACCCCGCCACACCCTCCTCTACCAACCCCCCTCCCTCAAACCCCCTCCCCCGCAACCCCCTTCCCCACAGCACCCCCCCCACACCCTCCTACCCCATCTCCCCCCACAAACCCTCTCCTTCATGCACCCCCTCCCCCAACTCCCAACACCCCCCACAGCCCCTCACCCACACACCCCACACACCCCCTCCTTCACCCCCTGCCCCCCCTGCCCCCCCCACCCCTCCCACAAACCCCCCTTCTCCAACCCCCCTCCCCCACAACCCCTTCCCCCACAGCCCCCACCCCCAACTCTCCCCACATCTCCTTCCCCACAACCCCCCACCCACCATTCTCCCCCACACTCCCCGTCCCCACATCCCCCTCACCGCCGCATCCATCCCACCTTCACCACCCCCCCATCCCACACAGCCCCACTCCCCCACGCACCCCCTCCTAGACACCCCCATCCGCCAGACCCCCCCCTCCCCACACACCCCCTCCACACCCCCCCCAACATCCTCCCTCCACCAACCCCCCCCTCCCCAAACCTCCTCCCCCACAACCCCCTTTCCAACAGCCCTCCTTCCCCACACACCCCCTCCCCAACTCCCCCACTCCCCAACTCCCCCACACTGCCCCTCCCCCCACACCCCCTCCCCACAACCCCCACCCCATCCCCTCATCCACATGCCTCCCACATACCCCCCTTCCCCAACTCCCCTCCCCCACAACCCCTTCCCCCACAGCCCCAGCACACACCTCTCCCCAACCCCCTTCCCCTCTCTCAAACCCCCCATCCCCCCTCCCATACCCCCCCACACACCCCTCCCCACACACACTCTCCCCCACAAACCCCTCCCCCAACACCCCCCTCCCATCACCACCCCACACACCCCCCACCCCCACACACCCCCTCTCCTCCACACCACACCCACCCCACACCCCCCCTCCTGCACACCCCCTCCCACCCACCCCCTTCCTCACATCCCTCCCCCACCCTCCCTCCACCAGAGCCCACCTACCCCACACCCCCTCTCCAGAGTTGTGGAACATTGCTTTGGGGGAATGGGTTGTGTTGGAGGAACAGGTGAGAGGCGGAACATTGCGTTCGGGAATGGCTTCTGTTGGGGGGGTCCATGCCTCTTGTGTGACTGGGACTCAACAGGTCCCACTTAGTCTAATTAGACTTTAAAGGCCCACTGAGTCCGCATCAATCAGCAAACACCAACACAAACACTAGAGACAATTTACAATTTATAGAAGCCAGCTAACCGATAAACCTGTATGAATTTGAAGTGTGGGAGGAAACCAGAGGACCCGGAGAAATCCCATATGGTCACAGGGATAACGTACAAACTCTGTACAGACAGATCCGTAGTCAGGATCAAACCCGGGTGTCTGGCACTGTAAGGCAGCAACTCTACCATTGCACCATTGCAACAGAACTCAATCTGGACTAGTAGCTGGGTTGCATGTAATGGAGGGAAATTGCTAACAAGCCTGAGCACAGAGAAAATGGCAAGCAATGACCTGCACTTGTGCATGAGTAATGCATCCACAAGTGTGAAATCGCAAGTACCAAATCTCAATTCTCACCCTTCGTCTTTTATCATCAACCCAATTTAGATTTCATCAGATTGGTCTGGATCTGATGGGATCTGTCCCTTGAACTAATGTTTCACATGGGACTTTGTCAAAGGCATTGCAGAAGTCCACATATACTACATCCACATTATTATTCCCGTTAATAAATTTAATCATCACCCCGAAAAATTGAATCAAATTTATCAAACAGCATCACCGCTTAATAAACTGTACTAAAAATTGGTTCCAATAATTTTCCTTCTTTAAATTGAATTACCTGGCTTATCCCCGCTACATTTCTTTAATAAAGGTAGTCCATTCACAGTCGTCCAGTCGTTTGCCATTTTTTCTATACAAACAGATCAGCGCAGGAACAGGCTGCATGTCAATGTGTTCCATTTCCTGCATATTTAGGTGCCTTTCTTAATGCCTCTTCAATGCCGGTATTGTGTCTGCCTCCACCACCATCACTAGAAGTGTGATCCTAGTACCCATCACTCTCTGTGTAAAAAAATGACCCATACATCTCCTTTAAACTTTGCCCCTCTCACCTTAAATATATACCCTCCAGTCTTTGAAATTTCCACTCTGGTATAAAGGTTCTGACTGTATATCCTATCTACACCTCTCATCATTTAATATACTGTACATCTATTAGGTCTTCCCTCAGCCTCCACTCACCAGAGAAAATGATCCAAGTACAACAAGAGGACGTTGGATTTTTTTTTTTTGTCCAGCCATTTTCTTCCCATAACAACCTGGAATGCACCCTAGAAATATATCTAACTTTAGGGCCAGCTTGATATCCAACACTCTCCTCTTTTCAATGGTAATTTGTTTCACAAGTCCACCTTGCCACCCCCTGAATCCTCCCACTACAATGCTCTTCTCCCCAGTGAATACAAATGAAATGGCGTATTAATAATACCTCAAATGTCCTCCAACTCCGCACCCACTCTAGTCATTAATGGGCTCTGCACTATTCGCAGTTACCCTTTAGGGATTAATAGAGTTATAAAGTGTTTTGGGATTTACTTGTGATTTACATTTCCTCTTCATTCTCCTAATTACTTTTACACCTAACACTATTTGCAGTCCAGCAAAAAGTATAGAATGCTTTCTATAAATGCCACAAACTGCCTTTATTTTTTTATCCAACCTTCAATACATCGATGTCCAGGATCCCATGGACCTGTTCTCCTTACCTTTCACCCTTACTGGAGTACATTGGCACTGAACCTCCACTATTCTGTTCTTGAATGGCTCCCAGTGATTGCACGCGGACTTACCTTCCCAAGCCCTTTCGAGTCCATTTGAACTATGACTCGACATCAGATTGAAACCAGCCTTTCATCAATTTGTGACCTTAATCAATCCTCATCATGTTCACTCATAACCTTACAGTTATGAACTATCTCCAAGGTGTTTTCCTGTTTTTACTCCCTCACTTGCCTAGCTACATTTCCAAAGATTGAGTTCAGAATTCTATGCAGGTTCTGGGTCAAAATCCTCTCATGGATACAGTTTAAAATACCACCCCTCTGAGCCTTGTGCACACTGGCAATCCAGTCAATACAAGGAAATTTAAACCCCCCCACAAGTATTACTCTATTATTTGTTCCAACTCTCTGTGGTTTGCTTACTTATCTGGTCCACTATCTATTGTTGACTATGCACAATCTCAGCAAACAGATCACACCTGTTTTGTTTTTATATTCCAATGAATGACATCATTTGCAGAACCTTCTTAGGTATCCACTTTCCTTACATCAAACATGGACATATTTTTAATCTTACAAATCCACCTCCACTTCCATTGTTCTTATCCACAAGAACTTTATACCTTAGAGTCATTACTGGTTTACAAAAAAGAAACACAAAGTACCAGAGTAACAGTGGGTCAGGCAGCATCTCTGGAAGACACAGATAGGTGATGTTCTAGGTCGGGACCCTTCTTCAAATTTTACACCTTGCAGAGTTATGTTAACTATCGCCACCATACTCTCCCACTGACTGCATTGTACTGTTGGATGCCGATTTGCTCTTTAGTGGCTCACTCCATATTTCCCATGATCCTGCTTGCATTAGGTAAACCACTCTAGAATGGCAGTCTCTGCCACACTTACTGCAGATGGGAGCCAGAATTGAGGAGGAGTGAAACAGTTCAGTTGGCCTTCTATGCTAATGCTTCATATCTTGCTTACAATTATTCTTATAGCTAGAGTTGTGAGCATCCTGCAATTTATAATCAGCAAGCTAGCTCACCACACTGAATGTTCCTGGGAATGCAGCCCTTCCAATGAATCCCTAAATCCACTACCATGCCATTGGCTTAATAATGGATGTAAGTTGATGGACTTAGCATGTTTCAGGAACTCTGTGTTGGTGATCCGTCTGGAGGCACCTACAATGATGCTGAGACTGTACATGTGGAGATCGCTAATGGGCCCGTCCCACCTACCCGACTTTTTCGGTGACTACCGGCACTCGTCATAGGTCGTAGCAGGTTGCCAAAAATGTTCAACATGTTGAAAATTCGGCGGCGACCAGAAAGACGCTACGACTCTTTGGGCGACTGAGGAGACTACTCACGCCCATACAGGCGACACCCCGGCGATATGCCGCCGGGTGTCGCCTGCATGGTCGTGAGTAGTCGCCCAAAAAGTCATACCTTGTTCTGGTTGCCACTGGATTTTCAACAGGTTGAACATTTTCGGTGACCTGCAATGACCTATGATGGGTGCTGGCAGTTGCTGAAAAAGTTGTGTAAGTGGGACAGGCCCTTAAGTCTTTTCTTCTTCCTTCAATACATTGTCCATGCCTCACCACTGTAGAAGAACGCACAAAGGACACAAGCTAACTGTATTGCACTCTTTCGAGGTGCTTATGGCCTGCACCCTCTTGCTCAACTTGGACTGCCCAGCTATAGTTTCTCAATGCACATTTTAGTTCCAGAAGCAAGGTCCTTTACATAAGCTTACAGTAACACGCATCACTAGCCCTATATGCTTGTAAGTGTACAATTTGCAATCATGCCCCATTACCTATCCTGTTCCCTTCACTTCAAATGGTGTGAACACAATGGATGTGAGAATGCCTTGTCGTAAACACTTGTCCATATGCTTAGTACAAACAACCAATGGAATAGGGGATCATTTTTTGTAAATTTATCAAAGAGCTTCACTGTAAAAGCCACAAAACAATAACAGAACTGAAGAGACTGATAAATAGAGTGTGGAAAGAGGCCCTTCAACCCAACTTGCCCATGCCGGCCATCAAATCCCTGCTATACTAGTCTCATCTGCCCACATTTGGTCCATATCCCTCCAAACCTGTTCTATCCATGTTTCGTAGACGTTGGGATAGTACCAACCTCAACTACCTCCTCAGGCAGCTTGTTCCATACATCCACCCCCCTTTGTGTCGAAAGAAAGTTACCCCTCACATTCCTATTAAATCTTTTCCCCTTCACCTTAAACCTATGTCCTCTGGTCCTCGATTTACCTACTCTGGGCAAAATCCAGAGATCTCCATCTTAGAACGCGGACACAGTAATTGTATCACCTGAACAATCTTGGTCTCCATCTAATCACAGGCATTCCATTTGCTTGCTTCTCCAACAGCAGGTTTGTCAACAAATGCTAACATATTTTCTCTCTTTCTCTGCACAGATGCAGGGTGTTCTCAGCGTTTTCTATTTTTATTTCAAATTTACAGCATCTCTAGTGTGTTGTTTTTCATTTAAATATGGTTTATTTTTATTTTCAGAAGACACAAGAACATATGGGATTGGAAGATAAGGTTAATGATTAAAAAACAGAAAATAAAGAGTTGGGATATATGGATCGCTTCAAATGAGTAATCACAAATTGGTGCAGTGCTACAGAAAAGAGCACTGTTCCTTCAATTACTTGCAATCCATATTGATTGATTGACCCAGATGAAAGGACAGACTATACTATAACCAGACTTACTGCAATACAAAGATAGGCGGGTTATAGCAAGTTGTGAGGACAAAATCAGGAAATGGAAAGATGTATAGAGTATAACATGGGAAATTGTGAAGTTATCCACTTTGCAAGAAAGGAGGAGAAAAGTATAAAAGTGACACCACCAAATGTTGTGCTAAGGGATCTGAATGCATGAAACACAAAATTTTAAGCACATATGAAACACAAACATATGAAACAAAGTATGATATACAATGTGCAAGCACAGCAAGTAATTAGGAAAATTATTGGAATATTGGCCTTGAATGCAAACTGTATGAAATCTAAAAATAAGGAGGTTTTGATGCAACTTTGCAGGGTGCTAGTGATGACACACCTGGAGTACACAGCATAGTGTTGGGCTTCATATTAACTAAAGGATAATGTTTGTACTGGAAGCAGTGCAGAGAAATTTCACAAGGTGAATTCCTGGGATGAAGGAGCTGAAGGTTGACAGTTGAGCCAGTACTCTTTGGAATTTAGAAAAATGAGAGCTGATCTCATTGCAATGTAACAGATTCTAACAGGCATTGACAGGATGGAGACTGAGAGGATGTTTCTGGTCATGAGACCAGACAAGGTAACAGAGCTTCAGTTTGAGACTGTTCTCTTTAGGAGGAGACGAGCAATTGTCTTATTTGTTGTGATTCTTTGGCATTCTTAACCCCAGTGATGTGTGGTAGCATTGATGATATTCAAAGGAAACATTAGCTTGCATTTAAACCACAGTGGTGATGTGATGGTATCTGAGTTGTTTGGAATGAAAGAGGTTTCAATTGCCTACAAGTAAACAATCACTGGCCAGGCTTTGCTTCACCATAATTTCTCTTTCCCAGCTTTCTCTCCACCTGTTCTGTCAGCCTGATAAGGGATCCTAATCTGTTTGTCCATTCCCTCCACAGATGCTGGCTGAACTACTGAGTTCCTCAAGCACTTTGATTTTTGCCCATAGTTCCAGCTTATGCAATGTCTTATGTCTCCTAATTAACAGTTGGTTTTTGTTATGTGAAAAATGAAGATAAAGTACATTCATGACCAGAAACTATCTGTGGACATGTGATTAAGAAGGAACTGCAGATGCTGGAAAATCGAAGGTAGACAAAAGTGCTGTAGAAACTCAGCGGGTACAGCAGCATTTATGGAGCGAAGGAAATAGGCAACGTTTCGGGCTGAAACCCTTCTTCAGATCTTTTTTATGTGACCTTACATGTGGGAAAGGACAATCAATGAAGAGCAAAATGCATTAATTAGACAGTTTCCATGTTAATGTATTTGCTAATGTCTAATTGTTAATGTCTAATGTTAATGGTGGCACAGTGGTAGAATTGTTGCTTTACAGCGCTTGCAGCGCCGGAGACCCAGGTTCGACGCCAACTACAGGTACTCTCTGTACGAAGTTTGTACGTTCTCCCCTTGACTTGCATTGGTTTTCACCGATATCTTCGGTTTCCTCCCACACCAAATACGTACAGGTATATAGGGAAATTGGCTTGGTAAATGTAAAATTTGACCCTAATGTGTGTAGGATTGTGTTAATGTGTGAGGCCCTTCAATCCACTGGTGGGGACAGACCCAGTGGGTCGAAGGGCCTGTTTCAGCGCTGTATCTCTAAACTAAAAAACTAAACTAAAATGGACCTGAAACACATATGTAAACTATGATTATCTTATGTTGTTTCTAAATGACCAAGATGTCCCAAAATAGTTCACAGAAGCATTTTCAGACATAATTTGATGATGCATGTGAAAGACGAAGGAACAATCCAGAGGATGATAAAAAAAATGTTTTTTGTTTGTTTTTTTTTATTAATATTTTTTATTAGTTGTAAATACATATTAATAGAAAATACTTCTTACATACATTCGTAATATTATTAATATCAACATTTAAGACTTTATGTTTCTATACATGTTTTTTATAATAAGTAAGAAAAGATAGAGAAAAATAATATTGAGATAAAAAATCGAAAATAAGGAAGTGAATGGAGTATTAAAAAGTTATCCATCGTTGGAGATATATCCATGATTTGTTATACGTAATTCTTCATCTATTCCATTATTCAGGTTTCAGTCAGGCTCTCACACCGAGCCATTTTGACCCTTTAGATATTCAATGTATGGAGACCATATTCCTCTGAAAAGATCCAACCTGTCCATTAGGACGAGCCTCAATCTTTCCCGACATTTCTGTATTCCACATTTTGATTGTGGGGGATGTAGGACCTTTCCAGAATTTTAATATTAATTTTTTTCCCAATTGTTAAACTATTAGCAATAAAAATTATTTGATTTGTTGTTATTAATTGATCTGTTTCCAGTATTCCCAGTATTATTAACTTTGAGTCAGGTTCATATTAACAACATTTCAAATTATCCTAAATATTTCTATCCAAAATGTTGTAATCTTTACACAATTTGTAAATGAGTGTGTCAAGTTAGCTTCTAAGTGCTGACATTTATCATACATTTGAAAAAATGTTATGTTGTTTGGATTTTGAGTAATGTAGTCTATGTAATATTTTAAATTGTATAAGAGAGTGTCTAGCATTTAACGAACAGTGGTGTATGTGTTGTAAACTTTCATCCCATACTTCTGGTCTAATAATTTGACCTAATTTGTTTTCCCATGATGGTCTATATATTTCTGTTAATGGGACATCATTTTCCAATAGGATATTATAAATGTATGATATCAATTTTTCTGTGTTCGGATGTTTAATTAGACATTCATCTAAAATTTCTGTCTTTCTATTTCTAATTTCCTGTATGTTTGCTTTTACGTAGTCTCTAATTTGTAAGTATCTAAAATAATCTTTTGAATGTAATCCATAAATTTGTTGTAATTCTTGAAATGAAAGGAAAGAATTTTCCCTGTAGAGATCTCCCGTCTTATTAATTCCCTTATTTCACTTGGCAGCTTTACTTTTAGCTTGAGCTGAGATAAATACATTGAAGTCCCCGTCACGTCGTACATTTCCAGTGGCAAGTTGGTTATCCTTGTGGAATAAGCTGGCCTTTAATAATCAGAAATCAAGAGCATTAATAGCAATGCGTCCTTAAAATAAATTTTATGGCAGAAAGCAGTACCAGCTATTATCATTAGGTAAGTCAAGGCATAATCAAGAAGCCACCTAGTTACTGGATTGTACCATCATATTTGATGTACCATCACTTTCAGCAATGTTTATGATGATAGAGCAACATTCATTATTTTATTGTACTGCCGCATTCACTTCAAATTTATATGTAAAGTTAACAATTTGCCATTCCTGCTATGGATGACAAAGTGTCAAGGTAAAGAAAGACATTTATATCCTTTGGTAGTTTCAGGCCACATCATCTTCATAAAAGACCGAAACTTGAAGAGACAAAGTATAAATTATCAATATCTAAAGCTAATGCAGCATGAAAAAAATATGTATGGCAGAGAATCAAGAAGGGCTGTAGGGTAAAGCCTGGAAACTGCAGGCCAGTGAGCGCAACATCTGTGGATGGAAAATTACTAGAGGTTATTCCAAGAGATAAGATAAAATGCGTTTAGAAAGACAAAATGATAATCAGCATGGTTTTGTACATGGTACATCATGTCTCACGTCTGATTGAATTTTTGACGATGTGACCAAAAACGTTGATGAGGGCAGAGCTGTAGACATTGTATATATGGATTTCAGCGCAGCATTTGACAAGCTTCCGCATGGTAGGTTGCTCTGGAAGGTTAAGGGGCTGTGCCACTGCGGCGACTTAACTGACGAGATTAGAAAAGTTTAGGAGAGTTTGAAAAAGTGTCATGTTTAAGACCTCCTTCGGCTATATGGAAGACCTCCTTCAACCTCCTTCGACTATGTTGAAGACTAGCTTCGACTAGCTTCGGGAAAATTGGACACCGAATAGTGGAGAGTGAAGCCGACCTCCTTCAATTTCCTTCGACTTCCCTTCGACTATGTTGAAGACTATCTATGACTACCTTCGACTACCTTTGATTACCTTTGACTACCCTCGATTATCTACGACTAACATGCCGACCTACTACGACCTACCTCGACTAAACCTATGAGTAAAAAAAAAACAATTTTTTTCCATGGCGACCTCTTTTTACTCGCGGGAATTTTTCAGCATGTATACTCGCGACCTAGCTGAGGCCTCGAGTATGCGGGGACTACTCTCGAGCATGAAGGAGAGTTAACAAAGACCTCCTAGGACCTCGTGTCGACCATGCTGCGAGTATGAGTCGAGGGCAAACTCTTGTGAACTCGCGGATTAGGTCACCGCAGTGAGACAGCCCCTTAAGATTGCATAGGTCAATGGAGAGATACTGTAGCTGAATGGTAGGAAGCAGAGGGATATTTCTTGGACTAGAAGCTTGTGACTAGTGGCGTGCCTCAGGGTTTGGTGCTAAGTCTATTGCTGTTTATCAGCTACTTCAATGATTTGGTTGAGAATGTACACGGCATGATTTGCAAATTTGCAGATGACACAAATGTGGATGTTATTGTACATAGTGAAGATGGATGTCAAATATTGCCACAGGATCTTGATGGGTTGAGCAGATGGGCTGAGGAATGGTTGATGGAATTTAATACAGAGAAATGTGAGGTTTTGCATTTGGAAAATCTAACATGGGCAGGATCTACACAGTCAATGGTAGATCTCTGGGGTGTGTTGCAGAGCAGAGGGATCTTGGAGTGCAGATACATAGTTCTTTGAAAGTGGTGTCACAGGTTGATACGGTGGTCAAAAATACTTTTGGCAAATTGGTCTTCATCAGTCAGAATATTGAATATAGATGTTGGAATGTCATGCTGCAGTTATATATGACGCCGGTAAGGCCACATTTAAGTATTGTGTTCAGGTTTGGTCACAATGTTACAGGAAAGATTTTGTCAAGCTGGAAAGGGTGGAGATATGATTCACAAATATATTGCAAGGACTCGAGAGCTATATGGAGAGGTTGAGCAGGCAAGCCTATTCCTTGGAGTGCAGGAGGATGAGGGGTGATCTTGTAGAGGTATACAAAACCATTAGAGAAATAGATCAGGTAATCACACAAAGTATTTTGCCCAGAGTAGGAAAGTCAAGACTCAGAGGATATGCATTTATGGTAAGGGGGGAAAGATTTAATTGGAAGCTGAAGGGTAACTTGTTACACAAAGGTTAGTGAGCGTATGGAAAGAGCTGCCAGAGGAGGTAGTTGAGGCAGCTATTACCACAATGGTTAAGAAGCATTTAGATAGGGACATGGACAGCATAGGTTTAGAGGGATATGGGCCAAATGCAGGCTGGCGGGACAAGTGTAGATGGGGCATTTTGATCAGCATGGGCAAGTTGGGCCAAAGTCTGTTTCCAGGCTGTTTGACTTTAATCTCAATGCAGTCCAAGGGGGTTCATTGAGTTAACCATGAAACGTGGCCTGACCAGAGCACAGACAGTGGAAGCCTTGGATCTCTTTGACATAGCAAGGACCAAATTACTGATGTCCCTTTAATACACCAGGGTATTCATTCCATCTTCCCTTTGACACACCAGTACCCCAACTCCAGTGCTTTCTTTGACACTCTGAGGCTCTGCTTCCCATGCTCCCTTTAAAACATCATGGCTCTGACATAACTATCCTCCTCCATCTCTCCTCCTCTCATCAGGGTCTTTCCCCCCTTTATTCTGCGCTTGCCTTCATCCCTATGACACAACTATCACCTCCAACCTTCAACTCGGAGTGAGTTCCACATTCTCAGCACTCTTTGGGTGAAGCGGTTTCTTAAAAATTCCATACTGGATTTCCTGACTATCTTCTATTGTTTGTCATGGGTTATTCTTTTCATCATATTCCATCTCCCTTCTTCGATAAATGCCTTCATCTTTATCCTTTTAATGGCTCTACTGGGTCACTACTCAAGAAAAAGAAAACATGTAATCCATGGGCCGCAGAACTGGGAGGGGCTGCAGCCCCTCCACTCTTTTGGCGAGACATGCTTCATAACCCAAAATTATCCAGCCCGCAGGCGTATTTTTCTCTTCTTCTGAGGACTTCCGCCAACCAGAATATCAGAACAAGTGGACAGTGAGTGCGGTGAAACCATGACCAGCTGTGGCGGAAACCGACTGCCACCCCAAAACCCTCCCTCCCCTCCGCTCATCGGATTTATGTACCTCAAAAACAACATCCCTCAACCTTTTAAGCTCCAGTCAATATTTCCTCTCCTTAGAACTAAAGCCTTTCATTGCCAGTAACATCCTTGAGAGTCTTTTCTGCATCCTTTCCAGCTCAATGGCTACCGTTTACAAACTACACGGCAGTATTAACCAGCAGTATTAACATTGAATTCTCTAACTTCACATAACCCTTGCTTTCCCTCTCTCTCCATCCCTACCCCTTACCAGTTCTGCGACCAGTCTTACTGTCTCAACTACATTTTATCTCTGTTTGCTTTGTTGTTAACTTATCCCAGCTAACAACGATCTATTGTACATTTTCTTTGATTTCCTCCATTCCCTTTGTCCTATTTTCACACCTTAAACACCCTTATCTATGTATCTCCCTCTCCCCTGACATCAGTCTGAAAAAGGAATCAGACTGATGTCAGTCTGTCTCCAGAGATGCTCCCTGTCCCACTGAGTTGCTCCAGCATATGTGTCCAACTACCATTCGCAAACTGTCAGGCTCCAAGACTAGTGGGTAGTGTAGGTAGGACTGTTGATTGTTAGATGAAATAAAAAAGAACTACAGATGCTGGTTTATACCAAAGATGGACACAAATTACGGAAGTAACTCGGCAGGTTAGGTAGCATCTCTGGAGAAAATTAATAGGTAATGTTCCAGGTCCAAAGAAGGATCCCAATCCAAAATGTGTTGACCTGTTGAGTTACTCCAGCATTTTGTGTCAATTACAAGCTTGCTATATTCTGCTAAGAAATCAATTGTCTTGAGCTGCATCATAGAAGGAGTTCCTTGCCTTTAGTTCCTTGCCTTTGCAATATTATAAAGAAAGAAAACTGTGCACCTACAGAGCACTAACATGATCATAAAATGTCCCATTGGAATATTTCTGAAGTGGTCACAAACATAATGCTGAGACTTGTATAAGACAATTTGTCCACTACCAGACCCAATAAACTACAGGCAGGTAATATTATATTACCATATTATTGTATTTGAAAATAAAAGCTAGTAGATAAATGCCAGCAAGGATTCAGTTTTACAAAAAGAACAGTATTGTCCTCTCTTGAAGCTATTCAGTGTAAATGGCTCTTCGGAAAGACGTCGGTCTAAGGTAGACCGGCTCTGTCTTGGGAATATGGCTGCACATTCCACCCACTTTTTTAATTCAGTTCCATTGACTTCAGTGGAACCAAATTTTGACAGTGCGGCACAGTCTGTCATCAACAATATATATGTGCATGAGGTACAAGCAAATGTGTAGATCCCACCAGCATTTTTGCTGATGAATCGCTGTCCGTACAGTAAAACGCTGTAAACTAGAATTTGTATAATTTGTATTTAAATCTCAGTCGGGACCTAATCTCATATCTCATATTAGTTGTAGATGACTCGCTGATGAGACTGTAATTGGAGTAAGTATACAGTTCTGGTCGCTCCGTTATAGGAGTGATGTCATCTGGGAGTCCACATCACAGAGGATCTGACATTGACAACATACACTGTCGCACTGGTGAGAAAGGCAAGGCAGCGCCTTTACCACCTCAGGCAGCTGAGGAAATCCAGAGTCTCTCTGAGGATCCTTCAATCCTTGTACTCTGGTGCAGTGGAAAGCATCCTGACCGGAAACATATTTTGTAACAGCTCTACCCAGGACAGGAAGACTCTGCAGAGAGTAGTGCGTTCGGCCGCACGCACCATGGGAACTACACTCACCCCCGTGCAGGACCATTCTGATCTCACCAGTATAAGTCTATGACTCCATGACTCTGTGACACATAGCTATCCCTCAGTTACAGCAGTAATAAAACCAACTCACAATTTAATTATTGATGTACAAATGCCAACAGTAGTAGTTTATTCTGCTTCTCAAATACCATTCTGAGCAGCAAGCACATCAAATGATGCTTCTCATATTGTCTTGTAATCAACAAGCCCAACATTTTACAGGTCCCTGAAATAGAATGTCACTCAGAACATTAACTCATTTATAATACAGAAATTATTAAACGGTTACGTCAACTTAACTGTATGTTTTTCCTTATTTCCCATGCATTTCCATGCTTGGCTGGGAGAAAGGAACTTTCAACTTAGGTTTTCCTCAACAACTACTCCAGCTGAGATTCATACCTTTCAATTCAATGACCTATTTCATTAAATTTCCACCACACCATCCATCTCAATTGTTTTAACTGGTCCTCGCTCAGGAAAGATTGCCTTCTGCTAAATTGTAAATTTGCTCTGTACCATTATTGTGAAAACATTATTCTTTCACCATAATAGTAATCCCTCTCCTACATATTTCACTAAAACACAGGCATGATGAAAATTGAAATTTAGAAAGGGTTTGGAACAGCATGATGTCAGAAAACGTTGATGACGTGCTAAATAGGTTTACCAAAATGCTGCCTGGAATTATGGTTTCAGGTACAGGGAGAGGTTGGATACACTTGGATTGTTGTCTCTGGAATGTTGGAGGTTGAGGGGAGAGAGAAGTATGGAAATTGATAGAAGTATATAAAATAATGAGAGGCATAGATGAAGTAGACGGTCAGAACCTTTTTCGCAGGTGGAAATGTCTAACTCTAGCTTTAAGATGAGATGGGGCAAGTGTAATGGAGATGTGCAGGGTAAGTTCTTTACACAGGCCTGTGGGGGCCTGGAACGCATGCATGGGGGCCTGGAATGCATTGCTAGCAGTGGTGGTGGAGGCATATACAATAATGGGGTTTAAAAGGCTTTAAAGTAGGCACACAGAAGTACAGGGAATAGAGGGATATAGAAAATGTGTAGGCAGATGACATCCGTTGAGCTAAGCATCATGTGCTGTATAAACATTGTGTGTCAAAGGACCAATTCCTGTACTATACTTTTCTGTTCTATGATCTGGAACTAATGTGAATGGGTGATCAATGGATGGCGTGGACTCTCTGGGCTAAAGAACCTGTTTCCATGCAATATCTTTCAATTCAATTCAATACCTGAGTATGAACAATTGCTTTAGCTCAGCCACATGACACCTCATTGCAAAAGAAAACATAATTTTCAAGAACTACGAAACATAGAGAAAACCTGAATCGTAAAGGAAGAAATTACCCCATTAAAATTTGTCTTTAATCAAAATTAACTAGATTCAATGGAAAATATACATGGCAATAATGGTGAAGATACCAATGAAATTAAAAATCAACAGTACTGCAGAGCCAACTGGTTTCCTTCCATAAGAATCATGTAAAGTAGACATGCGAACTGTTGACATATTGGTCATTATAGTAACATCCTTTTAGTAGATTAGTAGATAAGTCGGGATAAGCAAATGTTAATATTTTTTAATTAAGTATTTATGAGAACAGAGACAAATAAATTGTACACTTTCTGACATTTTCCATTCATTGAGTCGCTCTCTCTCTCTCTCTCTCTCTCTCTCTCTCTCTCTCTCCTCTCTCTCTCTCTCTCTCTCTCTCTCTCTCTCTCTCTCATTTGCCCTTAAAAACTTTCAACATATCAATTAACCATTTCAATTGTAGAGAAGACAACTACAGTCACCCTGCTGGTAAATGAATAGCTACCATAACAGAAAGATTAAACAAGAACTTACCATTTGAAGTTTGATCTTTGTTTTATGAGAAGTTGAAGTGAGGGATTATGTGAAGAAGCCTGCCAGCCAGCATGCGCGTCAATCTTCAAAGTAGTTGTATGAAACCACAGAATAGTTGCTGACCTAAGCTATAGGAAGATTAATGAGATTAGAACTACCGAATGATCTTTGTGAGATGCAGGGTTGGGAGTGGAGGGCACATAATCCCTCACTTCAACTTCTCATAAAATAAAGATCAAACTTCAAACAGTAAGTTCTCGTTTAAACTTTCTATTTTATTTCAAAGTCACGCGAGTGACTACGTGAAGAATTTCAAAGCTCTGTGGTTTCATGCAGTGACACAATCTGTGCGTGAAACACTTAAACAGATAAACCATTAATGGTAAGAAAAAACATGAGATTAATATCATGATGCTGTCTTGCATACATGGCCATTGCTTTAAACTGGCCTGTAGTCCCAATAGACTGTTGAGTTAGACAATAACTTATGCAACAACGTGCATAATTATATCTGCAAATATCCAGACATATTCCACCAAATTTATAATTTATTAACCCGCACTATGTAAACCACATGCTACATGATGAAAGGGAAATCCATTGGATTGGCTGCTAATAAGCCATGAGCAAAATCTTGAGACTATTGAAACAAAAGAACTATCTTCCATTTTATTTCGGAGTCACGTGAGTGACTTCGTGAAGACCCCGCCAGCACGCATGCGCGGCATATCGTCGCGCGCACTCGCACCGGCAGGCTGGGGGGGGGGGAGTGCGCTCATCCTCCGGCTCCTTCACAAGACCGGCAGGTAAGTATTACCTTTTCTTCACAGCATGGACAAGGGCCGGAGGACGACGCTGTCGAGGAGCTGAGCTGCGGCCAGCCAAGGGCCCTTGTCCCCGGAGCTGCAAGGAACGCCGGCAGCTTCAACGCATGGTGGGGGCAGGAATGCGGAAGTCGGGCGCTCCCGCTAATTCAGGGGCCGACTCACCCGAATGGGTTACCGCTCCAGAGCTGGATGCAACGGATCCAGACTCCGAGCCCCCGTCCCCCAAGAGAAGAAGGGGGGATACAGGTATGTGGCAAGGGGTCTTGTTCTTCACAGGCAACCTCTCCCCGAGCTCCAGAAGACCCGAGGGGGCTGGGCTGGGGACAGCCGCACGACAGGGGAGCCCTGCAATGTGCAATACGTACCACAGCCAGGGAATCTGCCGTAGTGCAGCCTGGCAACATCACTGCTGCGTCGTGTAGGCCTGCTGGAGCAGATACCGCCAACAACACACACCGTCAGGCTGCGGTCAAGGGCGGAGGTGGCAGCAGGAAGCGGTCGGTTAGCTCAGCTCTGCGAGCGGCCGACCATGCGCCTCCACGCCAAAAGATGGGCAAGAGTGGAGGTGCACGGACTCCGGGGAGCCAGGTTCCGGGGGCCGGCGCCAATTCAACTCACCTGCCTTCATATCAGACAGGTAGGCCGCCACAGTCTTGCAGAAGACAGACTAGCGGAGAGTCCGTGCGGGAGTTGTATGATCCTACTTGGGCTGTAGGTCACGACGACCTGCCATTGGACCCTAGACAGCACCCTAAGGGGGTGTGGTCCGATGGTGGAAGCCCCAGTGAGTTCGCAGGGCCTGGGGAAGTCGGCTTGTCCGCTGCGTATAGCAGGGACGGTCGCATAGAGCGGTTGGAGCTCTTAGTGGTGCAACGCCTCCAGCGGGACCGGGAACGAGAAGAGCGGGACTCACGGGCATCCACTAGCCGTGCAAGGACACCACTCAGCACCTCATCGTCTCCAGCCAGAAGCATTAATGATTGCCCAGCTGCTGTGTTTGAAGACGACCCGGGACAGCCAGTGACCGCTGAGCCAGAGCATGAGGAGGATATGCTGGATGTGGTGAGTGAAGTTTGCCGTTTCCACCCAGACAGGTGAACCCCTGCACCACGAATTGGCGGGCACCATTGATTGCCTAATTACGCACCAACTCCGGAGTCAGGTTCTCAATAATACCTTGGAGAAAGGTTCTCCACGGGCATAACGGCGTTTGCTAGGACCCTGGTCGGTGATAATGTGTCCAGTAAACAGCAAGATGCACTGGCACTCTGCCCGCGTAAGAGCTCCATATAGCCCACACTCAACCCCAAATTCGCGGGGTTGTGCCGACCATTACCGCTCCATCGCCGTATCAGTTGTTTGGAGACCTGCCCAAACAGGTGAAGGGACTGGACAAAGGAGGCCAAAACAGCGGGCCTCATGGAACTCCATCGGCCAGAGTTCACCCATATCACCGGCAACAGCCTAATACAACCTGTGAACCAAGGCTGCCGGATAGGGCACAAAGATCCTACCTACCTCCATCTCAACAAACACAACGACCTTTTAGGGCAAGGCCAACAGCGGCCTGCATGGAAAATGCGGCCGCCGGCCCGTCAACCTCCATAACGTCCACCCGAAGCACCGTATGTACGGAACCGCCGTTAACAATGGAGGTAAGGGTGTCTGGCTCCTCTCACACCGTAGTATCCCTCCTGCACGAATAGGTGGGCGATTGCGGGCTGCCTTGGACATATGGGAAAACTGTCACCACAGATGAGTTTATTTTACAAAGTGTTCAAGGGTATATAATTTGTTGGAGGTATAAATTCCCCTACCCAGCATTCGCCTCGTAGGAATTTACTCTATCCCAAAAAGAGGTGGAGGCAGGGCCTGCTGAAATTATACGGCGAACAGAAAAAGGGGTAATTGGCATAACCAAGCATGGACCTATTGAGTTTGAGTCTAATATGTTCACCAGCAATAAAAAAGAAGGGGGATGTCGGATTATAATAGATTTAACACTTTTGTACAATATACCCATTTCAAAATGGATACTTTTGGAACAGCTAGGCAGATGCTTTGCCCAGGGTACTTTATGGCATGCATCGATTTGAAAGAAGCATGCTATACGGTGCCCATCGCTGAGGCACAGGGAATTCTGAAGTTGTCTGGAAGGGTGCATTGCCCAATGGAATCATCACAGCCATAGGCTGTTTACCAAATTGGTGTTTACCTGTATTGGCTCTTCTCCGACAACAAGATTATAGTGATGGCATATTGGATGAAATCCTTATAGTGGGGCAGACCCTCCAATTGGCAATTTAAGGAGTGGCTGCAACCAAGGCTCTGCTTGAGAAGCTGGGGTTGCAATCCATCCAGACAAATCAAAACTGCACCCGGTATGGATTATGGATTATTTGGTGTTCACCCTAGACACCAATTTAATGAAGTTTATCATCCCAACTAATAAAGCTACTGCTATAATAGAAGAGAGCCACAATCTTGCTTGCGCCAGGGTACCGACCATTCAGCAAACAGCAAAAGTTATTGGTATTGGTAACTCTAAATTGGTAACTACATTCCCAGCTGCACGATTCGGACCGCTACACTACCGAAATTTACAAAGATCAAAAATCACAGCATTAAAAAATGCTGGCCGCTTTGATCGACCAATTCGGTTACCACCGGATGCTAGAAATGAGCTACAATGGTGGGTAGATAATATTAAAGAATGTCATTGACCTATTATAGTGAGCAACCCTGATGTTGTGCTACTAACTGACGCAAGCGCACCAGGCTGGGGAGCAACTGGTACGATGTCCAGTTGTGGTGGCAGATGGAACTCTCATGAGTCTACATTCCTGGAGTCACATGGGATAAACTATATAGAAATGCTGGGGGCATTTCATGGACTGCGGGCTTACTGTACTAATTCACGGGATTACATGTCCGCTTTCGAATAGATAATGCTACAGTAGTGGCTTACATCAATCATATGGGTAGTATCAGGTCGCTAGTTTGCGATGAATTGGCTAATACAATTTGGCACTGGTGCATTGCAAGAAATATTTGGATTACTGCGACCTATTTGCCTGGGAAGCTTAATTCAGTGGCGGACACCAGGTCACGTGTCTTCAATGACAACATTGAGTGGATGTTGAACCCCCAAATTTTGGAGATATTATAGCTCATTTTGGGACACCAGATATTGACCTATTTGCGTCCAGGCTGAACCATCGAATACCAACGTATGTGTTGTGGGAACCAGACCCTGGGACAATAGCAATGGATGCGTTTTTATCCATTGGGGGAAATGGTTTGCTACGCATTTCCCCCATTCTGCCTCACCAGTCGGGTACTGCAGAAAATTAAACTAGACTCTGCAACTGGCATATTGATCATTCCCGACTGGCCTACACAACCATGGTTCCCGATGGTTGTAGAAATTTTAAAACAACCATGGATGGCGATTGGGAAACATCCCAAATTGATTACTCGCTCCATTACGGGGGGGTCAGTCATCCTTGCCATGGTCATTTAAACTTGTTGGCCTGCAGGTTCTGAAAGACCATTCATCCGGGCAGGCATCTTGTTAAGAGCCATAGACCTTATCGCCGCATCATGCCGAGAATCAACTCGGAAACAATACCTCACCCAAATCAGAAAGTGGGAGGCATTCTGTGCCCGGACCAACAAGTCTTCCAACTCCGCAACAATACCTGATGTGTTGGAGTTTCTAGCAGGCCTCCATTTCGATGCTGGCCTCAGCTACAGTGCCATCAACAGCGCCAGGAGTGCGCTGTCCTCATACCTGGATATAGGTGTCGGCTCCAACCACCTGGTGTCTAAACTAATGAGGGGAGTGTTCAACACCAACCCTCCATGACCCAGATATACAGTAACGTGGGATGTGGGGATCGTGCTGACCCTACTGAGGAGCTGGGATCCAATAGATGAGCTACCATTGAAACAGCTCACCCTCAAGGTGGTGATGCTTATGGCACTGACTACAGCCCAACGAGCCCAGACGTTACAGAAACTGCGACTGGACAGCATGGTGGCTACCCCTGGTCAAATAAATTTATTTGTCAAAGAATTATTAAAACAGCACAGGCCAGGGGCGCATGGGCTGCAGTTGGAATTTCGGGCGTACCCTGTAGATGCCACTTTCTGCATAGTCACCCATCTCCACCACTACATCCGAGTTACTGGAGTTATCAGGATGAAGGAACAGGGGCTCCTCATCAGTCATAAACCTCCGCATCATCGGGTGACTACACAGACGATCGCCAGGTGGCTCAGGGTGGTGCTGGATGCAGCAGGAATTGCTACTAACATTTTTAAGTCTCATTCCACCAGGGCTGCAGCAAGAGCCATGGAGATGCCCATGGACCACATTCTCGCCACTGCGGGCTGGACCAGTGGGGAAAAACCTTTCAACGGTTCTATAACAAGCCTCTGGCCGCCCCTGCGACATTCGCAGAAGCTATCCTGGGTACCGCTCAGTAAATGTCTGGCCCTGATTTAGGGGTTTGTTGTTTATTTGATTAATAAATTGTGTTGATTTTTCAGCCAGTTTCGACTGAACTCCATTAACAGCCTTCCTCCATCAGACTGGCGGCAGTGTGATAAGCATGGACGTTGTCCAGGGCGTGAAATCACAGAGCTTTGAAATCTTCACGAAGTCACTCACGTGACTCCGAAGTAAAATAGTAAGATTAAACGAGAACTTACCCAGTTTGAAGGTTGATCTGTATTTTACGAGGAGTCGCGGTGAGGGATTTCGTGCCCACCGTCCCACCCTCTATCATAAGGTCAACCAGGTAGTTCTACGTTTTCATCTTACTATTTATTAGTCATGGTTTGGTTCTGTGATTCCACACCGCTGCTTTGAATGATGCTGCGCATGCGTGCTGGCGGGGTCTTCACGAAATCCCTCACCGCGACTCCTCGTAAAATACAGATCAACCTTCAAACTTGGTAAGTTCTCGTTTAATCTTACTATTTCAATGACATTCCTGATCTCTGCTCTGGTGGGTATGCTGTCAACCTCAAATGTATGCAATCCTGCTCATTTGCTTATGAGATTATTTCTATAACAAGCTACCCTTATGTCAGTATGACGTGGAGACTAAACCAGAGATTGAGTAAAGGCTGTGTTCTTTATGCTGAGATCAGCTGCTGAAAGCATAATCATCTTAAGATACTGGTCCCATCAGGAAAATTTTGAGTGGTCAAATAAAAGACACCCTGCATAACGTTAGAGAATAGTGGATGAAGAACCAATCATTTATGTCCCACTTCTAGTATTACAGAAATGATAAAGCAGCACAAGCAATGTCAATTGTGCTATCCCATAGAGTTTCTCTAGGCTCAAACTGGAAGCCACACAAACCTCTGTTACTTCCATATAAAATTGACTCACATATGTTGTTCACAAGCTTCTCATACAATCGTGCAGAGTTAGCTGCCCAAGAAAATAGGCTGTCCCAGCCGTCACTCGTGACCGAGTAAATAAGAGTTGCTTCAGCTTTGTTATTAAACAGTAGAATCTGTGCCTTATGTGTATAGATGTGACAGAGTATGCAACTACAAGATTGATTCTCTGAGTCAGTTAAATTGCAGTCACCCAATCATCCATCTTAAACTGGGTAAGTAAACAATTTGATTAGCCTACTGCTAATCTGATTCAGACTGCACCATATTTCTGTAATCTTGAGAAATATACCCCTCCAGTCCTTGGTCAGACCGCTTTTCTACCCGTGGAAAATGCATTATCTAGTAATTCATACATATCGCTGATAATATATAATCAGCAGCTAATGACTAGAGCTGAAACCACAGTCTCCCTTAGATATTGGATCACTAGTTCCCTGTCAACAAAGAGTCACCATGAATACGTAGCATTTTCCTTCAAAGTGGAGATTAGTATAATGCAAGGCTGAATCAGGAATTATCTCGCAGTCTTTTGACTGATACCACATGTCTAAGTCGCCAGAGTGCATAACACAATCTCTGCGACCCGCCACTCAATCAGGAATACTGGTATTGAGAGCCTATTAATTATTATGAATACATTGTTGATTCACAACATGAACCTGCAAGTCAGATAAAGTTATATTATATGCCAGACGAGTTTCCTGCTGGTAACTACCTGTTCCAGAGAGGATGGCAATGATGATTCCAATGAACCAATAACTCTACTAACCTGAGGTAAAATAAACCATATGTTGAGAAAAACTTCAACTACTTTATTCTATTGAGCAGTCTGATAACCTCTTATAGATGATGAAGCAATGCTTCCCTGGTCACTATGACTCGTATGACCAGCCAGTTCCATGATGGTCTACCCCGATCTACCCCGATCCAGGGTAACCAAATTGTTCCTACTTGGAACTTACAGAGGTTACTGTGCAAGGCACCTTGCCAATGTCTCTACATCAACCTGATCTTATTCCAAAGACAGTGAAAAAATGACTAGACACTCCATGCTGGCAGTAAACCCAACCTGGGCCAACAGACTGTTCCATTTCGGAGTTTATGGAGGTTAATAACGAGACCTTACTTACCAGAGTCTCTAACCCCAAGTCGAATTATTTTGTTGAAGCTTCAGCGAAGTTCCATTTGCAGACCCTGTCCATCTATGCTTGTCATTTCTGTTGGGTAGATGATGCCACTGGCCAACTTCTCTTGTGATGGTTTGTCCGTCCCCGAGGGAACAGCAATTTTAGAGGCAAGAGCACACAGCTGTTCCTCATGCGATTGTCGTACATCATGCATTAAGCATGGGATCCCGGCACATAGTCATGTTCGGGGTCATGTTTGGAGTCAGTCCGTACTGATCTCTGACACTCTCTTAGTGTGTGAAAAATTGCACCCTGAACCAGGCGTTGCCATTTTTTGATTACCTTTCGCATCTGTTGATATTATTTTAATGATCTATATACGTCTTTTTGGGTCTCCACATCTTCTGAATTATCTCCTTTCTGTGCCCTCACCGACATGTCCAAAGCAGATGGTCTAACATGCCAAAGTCAAACAGATTTTAACATTTAAAAGTAAAGTGGATAGGTATATGGACGTGAAGGGAATGGAGGGGTATGGTCTGAGTGCAGGTAGATGGGACTAGGGGAAAACAAATGGCCGACACGGACTGAAAGGGCCTGAGACGGCCTGTTTCCGTGCTGTAATTGTTATATGGTTATATGGTTAGATGAAAACAGGCCCTCTGGCCCACCAAGTACATCTGTAGCATCATTTGTCCACTAAGGGTTTGGACAAGTTAGAGGCTGGAAACATGTTCCCGATGTGGGGGAATCCAGAACCAGGGGCCACAGTTTATGAAAATAAGGGATAAGCCATTTAGAACGGAGATGAGGAAACACTTTTTCACACAGAAAGTTGTGAGTCTGTGGAATTCTCTGCCTCAGAGGGCAGTGGAGGTCGGTTCTCTGGATACTTTCAAGAGAGAGCTAGATGGGACTCTAAAAGATAGCATAGTCAGAGGATATGGGGCGAAGGCAGGAACGGGGCACTAATTGGGGATGATCTGCCATGATCACATTGAATGGCGGTGCTGGCTCGAAGGGCCAAATGGCCTACTACTGCACCTATTGTCTATTGTCTATTGTCTATTTACACCAATCCTACACTAATCCATTTCTTCCCACATTCCCATCAACTCCCCCCACATTCTATTACTCACTTACCCACAAGGGGACAATTCACAGCAGCCAATTTGCCTGAAGACTATGTACGTCTTCAGGGCAAGGGAGAAAATTCACGTGATCAGAGTAAAAACACATGAACAGCACACAGACAGCAAAAGGGGACACAATTGAAGTCAAGCTGCTGGAACAGTGAGGCAGCAGCTCAACTACTTGTAGCACTGTGTCACCACAGTCGAAACATGTGTTTAGATCGAAATCCACTTCAACATTTCTGACCATTTACTTAATCTTGTAATATCTTTTTGTGATTTAGTAGCTCTATTTTTGTTGTTTATAAGTCCGGTAATATTAATTTAATTACAAAATCTGGATGCAATCTATTCCATCATCCAAATCACATGAAAATTGAGAATACATGAGGCTCCAAAAGATATTCCTGCAATTTTTTATGGAATGTTTCACAAACATATTAAATATTAGAAATCAATACTTAGGGCAGCAAGAGTGTTCCCAGCTCCTTCCTTCAAAACCTTGGGTTGGAGTGATGTGGTGGTCAGGATTTCAATGCCATTATTTCCTTTACTACTGTAAGTTACTCACTGGAGATTCTCTGCCCCTGATTCAATACCAACTTCCTCAGGGAGCATGGGACACCACCCTTATTAGTAACTTGGGATATAATGAATGAATGAATACTTTCTTGTCACATGTGACAAGGTATGCAATAGTCAAAAGTGTGACGACACAGTTACAAAGTACTCTGTGCCATGTCCACCTTTGTTCTTCCTCCCCTCCCCTCCCTCCCGGAGGGAGGGGAGGGGAGGAACGGTCCTCCTTTTTTAGTCCCCACGGTTCTCACTCCCACATGGTCCGTCCTCATCCATCGGTCGACACATCATCACTCACCACACTGACTTCTCCACTATTGCCTCTGAGTCCACTCCTGATGCCACTGTGGCGCCGACACAGGTCTCAGCGTCAACCCAGACTCTATCAACCCGTGGCACTTTGATTCCGACCCACGATGCTTTGGCCCCGGCTTCGAACCGCAGGACTCCACCGACCCGCGAGCCACCCAGCTATGGCCCACGAGGTTCCATTGACCCGCGAGGCCCAGGCTCTGACCCATGAGGCCCCAGCCCCGGCATCTCTGTGGGCTTCCGGGAGGCATCTGCTCTTCCGGGAGGAGTCTGCAAAATGATCATTCAGGATCTCTGCCATTTCCTAAATTTCATTCTTAATAATTTCCATTTTAAGTGTCCAATATTATTTCTGACTGCTTTCAATATCCTAATATAATTGCAAACTTGTTTTATGCTTATTTGCTATCCTCTTCCACACATCATTTATTTAGCTCGTACCATATTTTATCTCCAGGCGTCAGAATCTGTTCTAGATTTTTTTGTATTTTTACATTTTGTTTTTGGTTTTATGTATCTTATCTCTTCAGCCATCCACTGATGATCTTCTTTTGGCAAACTCTCGCTCCTTTGGGATATAATCTGCTTCTGTATAACATTTGGCTCTCTTTGAACAGCGTTAAGGGGCTGTCCCTCTTGGGCAACCTAATCGGCGAGTTTAGAAGAGTTTATAAAAATGACATGTTGAAGACCTCCTTCGATATCCTTCGACTATGTTGAAGACCAGCTTTGACTAGCTACAACGAGCTACGACTAACTTCGGGAAAATTGGACACCGAATAGTGGAGAGTGAGGACGACATCCTTCGATCTCCTTCGACCTCCTTTCGACCTCCCTTCGACTATGATGAAGACAATCTACGACTACCTTTGACTATCTTCGACTACCTCCAATTACCTACAACTAACATGCTGGCCTATTACAACCTACTATGACCTACTCCGACTAAACCTACGAGTAAAGCAAGTATCAATTTCTTCCATGGCAACCTTTTTTTACTCACAGGCATTTTTTAACATATTGGAAAAAATGCCGCGACCTAGCTGAGGCCTCGAGTACGTGGAGACCACTCTCGAGCATGAAGGAGAGTTACGAAGACCTCCTACGACCTCATGTCGACCATACTGCGAGTATGAGTCGATGGCAAACTAGCTTGAACTCCCAAGTGGGACAGGCCCTTTAAGGACATTTTTTTTCAGGAGAAGTTTGTCGTGGGCAATGGCTTGCATTTATGACACACCCTAATTGTCTTTAGACATTAGATTTTAGAGATACAGTGCAGGAACAGGCCCTTCGTCCAACCCAGTCTGCGCTGACCAGCGATCCGTGCACACTAAACTATACTATAGGGGCAATTTACAATTTTACCAAATCCGGTAAACCTACCAACCTGTATGTCTTTGGAATGTGGGAGGAAACCTGAGCACCTGGAGAAAACCCACATGGTCACAGGGAGAACGTACAAACTTTGTACAGACCTGCACCCATAGTCCAGATCGAACGTGGGTCTAATGCCCCTGTCCCACTTAGGAAACATGAATGGAAACCTCTGGAGACTTTGCGCCCCACCCAATGTTTCTGTACGGTTCCCGTAGGTTTTTGTCAGTCTCTCTAATGGTCGAAAGTGGTTTCCGTTTTAAAAATCTGTAATTTTTTAGTCGAAGCCGGTTGCGATGCTAGTTGAAGGTGGTTGCCGGAGAACAAAAACCTTTTGGAACTGCACGGAAACCTTGGGTGGGGCGCAAAGTCTCCAGAGGTTTCCGTTCAGGTTTCCTAAGTGGGACAGAGGCATTAGGTGCTGTAAGACAAAAACTCTACTACTGTACCAGTGTGCCACCCTAGAAAATTGTGGCAAACCACCTAAACCACTCCAGGCTATCTGATGAACCTACTCCTCTGGTGTAATTGAGGAGGGTTCCAGTATTTAGATCCAATGATGATGAACAAATGGTGGAATATTTTCAAATCAAAATGACATTTTCACTTTAGGTGAAACTGCAAATAGCAGTGGTCTCAGGTGCCGGAAGACTTTGCCCCTCTTGTTGGTGGAGATCACCTATTTGTGCGGTGCTTTTTGTGTTTATCTCGGTTTAAACCAGCATCTGCAGTTCCTTCCTACATCCTATGTACTTTGTAGATAAGTTGCATTACACTCAATGCGAACCACTGGTGAAGGGAATGACTGTTGTTGGGGGTGGAAGGGATAGCAATAAGGGAGCTCCTCTGTCTTGGATGTGCTTGAAAGTCGTTAACAGTCCATCTTTCTTCCAATATCTGCCTTGTAGAGGGTGGAAGGGCTTTGGAATGCCAGGAGGTGTGTCACTTACCACAGAATGCCCAGCTTCCAAACAGATCTCCGAAACACCAAATATGCAGTTGGTCAATTAATATTCCACCAGGATGTTGATGGTGCGGGACTTGGCACTTGTGGTGTCTTTGAATATCAAGTCTTTACTTTCTCTCTATGGAGGCAATCACATTTGTAGTGTGAATGTTACAACTTACCAGCCAATGACTGAATGTTGTTGAGGTTTTGCTGCATTGCAGGCATGGGCTGTTGCACTTACACGAGTTGCCAATGAAATTGAACATTGTACCATCTTCAGAAAATATCCCTACATTTGATATTAGGATGGAGAAAAGGTTTTTGGGCTAACAACACCAACATGTTTCTAAGGTGTCCTGGGATTGGGTTGATTAATCTCCAATAATCTCAGTCATCTTCCTTTATGAGAGTCATGACTGGTCACTGGAGTGTTTTCCCTTTGAAGGCCATTGACTTTTGCAACTCACACGTACCAGAGATGCAGGCGATGGTATCCACAAGATACTGCAAGTCACAAGGGGGACTGGAGAGGGAAAGAGTGCGCCTGGTACTTCAGTGGTTGAGACACGGAAATTTAATAAATGGGATCCATGCAGGAGAGATTGCTTGTGCCAAGAGTCCCGCTGGTTATCACATGTAAGAGCCAGGTGTGCTTGGAAGTGGCACCAGAGCTGACATTCAAGGGGGAGTCATCCAGTAACATGGAGTAATGTAGTTTGCCCAATTGGCTGTTTAAGAGGCTTTCAGAAAATGTGTTTTGTTGGCTTGCAAAGTGTTTGCCCAATTGGCTTTGTGGCTTTTTAAAGGGCTTTCAGAAAATGTGTTTTGTTGGCTTGCAAAGTGTTTGCCCAATTGGCTTGGCTATTAAAGGGCTCTCAGAAAACGTGTTTTGTTGGCTTGCAAAGTGTTTGCCCAATTGGCTTTTTGGTTTTTTAAGGGGCTTTCAGAAAATGTGTTTTGTTGGCGTGCAAAGCGTTTGCCCGATTGTCTTTTTGACTTTTTAAAGGGCTTTCAGAAAATGTGTTTTGTTGTCTTGCAAAGGGTTTACCCAATTGGCTTGGCTTGGCTTGGCTATTAAAGGGCTTTCAGAAAATGTGTTTTGTTGGCTTGCAAAGCGTTTGCCCAATAGGCTTTTTGGCTTTTTAAAGGGCTTTCAGAAAATGTGTTTTGTTAGCTTGCAAACTATTGCCCAATTGGCTTGGCTTTCAAAGGGCTCTCAGAAAACGTGTTTTGTTGGCTTGCAAAGTGTTTGCCCAATTGGCTTGGCTTTTAAACGACTTGCTTGCAACAGATTTCGCATGGATAAAGCGTGAATACACATTTTATTAGATCAGGACTGTGTTTAATTTCAAAATTGGTGCTCATTCTGTGATTTTTGCTTAGTTGCAAGATGGCGCCAATTATGTCATTTCCGGTTAGCGGCATTCCGGTGCTGAGTGGGTCATTTCTGGTTCGTGGCAAGATGCCGCTGACTGCAGAAGGCACAGAATGAAGACGTTGTTGAATAATTCAAGAGAGTTTACTGCTGCCTATGGTGAGTGTGTTTGTTGGATGTTATTTAAAGCACGTTTTTGCTTCAGCAGCAACCTTGACAGGAAACTTTAAATGTTTGAATCATTCGGTTTACACACTGTATGTTCACCACGTTCTGAAGTTACTTGCCATTTTAGTATTGTGTGTGTGTGTGTGTGTGTGTGTGTGTGTGTGTGTGTGTGTGTGTGTGTGTGTGTGTGTGTGTGTGTGTGTGTGTGTGTGTGTGTGTGTGTGTGAGAGAGAGAGAGAGAGAGAGAGAGAGAGAGAGAGAGAGAGAGAGAGAGAGAGAGAGAGAGAGAGAGAGAGAGAGAGAGAGAGAGAGAGAGAGAGAGAGAGAGAGAGAGAGAGAGAGAGAGAGAGAGAGTCTGTGTGTGAGTGAGTCTCTGTATGAGTGAATCTGTGTGTGAGTGTGTGTGTCTGAGAGTCTGTGTGTGTGTGTGTGTGTAGGGGGGTTGCATGTAAGATCTCCGGGTGAAATGGCTTGATGAACGGAACCGCTCATTCCAACTGGAGGACATCGCAGCTTCCGGTATATGTTGTTAATACACGAATCACGTACTTTCCTACCTGTTAAAAAATGCCAAAATAGTGAATTTTTGCGCTGTAAATAATTGTGGAAGCTGGGGTAACCGTGCGAGACATCTATTCTACTTCAGAATTCCAAAAGTGAAGAGAAACGAAGGTAAAGAGAAGCGAGAGCTGAAGGGACAACAACAGCTAAAGTGCTTGGCGAGCATTTGCCGTGCAGATATCAAGATTGAAAAAGTTAGGAATTATCGCCGTTGCTCACTGCATTTCATCAACAGTAAGGCATTATTTGTGTTTTTTCTTGATTCCTTGGGTATCTGAAAAGTTTCAGAAGTGATAAATCTGGCTGTAAAATTTTTTAATCGCCCACGGTTCTGGTGGGGTTTTACATGCAAAAAGAAAACACTTCTGAAGCTAAATTAAAAAATCTCCAGACTTATGAGTGGTATGTGGAAAAGTACATTTTCTATCATTATGGTATTGAGATGTATATTTTGGTAAATAATAAAATGTCCTGACAGCTTAAATACCCACTCCCTTTCAATAACATATTTTCAATTTCCTGAGGTTGATTATGTCCAATTAACAGCTAACAATTATGCCATTGCTTGGCTTGCATCTGAGTAAAATGTAATTCAAAACCTATGTACATGTTGCGATTTTTTTTTAAAGGATACTGCCAGCCCATTAACTGTGAGTGACTGCACTGCCAGTCCACCAGCCATTAGTGACTGCACTGCCAGTCCACCAGCTGTGAGTAAGTGAACTGCCAGCCCACCAGCCGTGAGTAAGTCAACTGTCAGCCCACCAGCTGTAAGTGACTGAACTGCCAGCCCACCAGCCATGACTAAGTGAACTACCAGCCCACCAGCTGTAAGTGACTGAACTGCCAGCCCACCAGCCATAAGTGACTGAAGTGAGAGCCCAATAATCCATTCAGTCCACCCTCTCCTCCTTCTCTCTCACTGTCACCTGTTTCAGGAAGAATTTCTGGCAGTTTCTCAGCTGCCAGCCTGGTCTGGCCTGCTGTATGACTCTATAAACCTACTAGGTCCGAGTGACTGTACTGCCAGCCCTTGGTGACTGAGCAACCTGGCCTCAGTGACTGAGCTGCCAGCCCAAGAATCAATTTGGTCCACAATATCCATACTAGCGCTCTATAAACCAGACCCTTCGGCCACAACACCCATACTAGCTCAACAGAAAGCCCCCCCCCCCCCTCCCAATAATATTGCCAGTAATATTGGAAATGGTGGAGAGGTGGAATATTGCATTGGGAGACCAGCCTTCCCATGTGATGTCCCAACGGGTCCCACTTAGTCTAGTAGGTTTATAGAGTCATACAGCAGGCCAGCAAACCTATTCATCTCAGGCAGTCTTCATGTTCCAGGATGACTTGCTTCTAATCCAATTTTGTGGATTCAGAGATGTCTAATAAGGCCAATGACAGGGCCAAGTAATAAGTGACTGGGAACTGGCAGAAGTTTGCGTGCAGTCAGCAGTGTTTCAAATAAGTTTAGTTGCACAGATAGCACAATCTCTGTGACCAATAAGGAGAGAGTTGTGATACTGAGGAATCTTACAATGTGCTGAATGAAGTATATCGAGGGACACTCAATGACCAATTCAACACCCAATCATTTATAATCATAGGCGAAAGCACATTCTGATCAGTCTGAAGAAGGATTTCGGCCCGAAACGTTGCCTATTTCCTTCGCTCCATAGATGTTGCTGCACCCGCTGAGTTTCTTCAACATTTTTGTCTACCTTCTGATAAACCCGGCACTTATTTAACAGATGACCGTTTCCTAATAATTTCCACATTTAATATGTATGTGCTCAGCAAATGTCTAATCATTAAACACTTTTCTGCTCATTTCTGTAGGTATGCTGTAATTCCATAATTAGAATTATTGAATAGAAATGCTTACCAATGATAATCCAGTGAAAATATCTGATTTTCCAACCCTCTGCTGAAGCTCTCACAGAAAGCATGAAAGGAGAAAGAACAAACTGATTAAAAAGCACCTTCAAACTTTTCCCAGTAACAGATTGTGCTCAGTTGCTATAATTCTTGACTCACTGTGGAATTAAGACTCCCCTCAAAGAACAGGACAGCACGGTGGTGCAGCGGTAGAGTTGCTGCCTTCCAGCACCAGAGCCCCAGGTCCCGGTTTGTATGTTCTCCCCATGACCTGCATAGGTTGTCTCTGAGATCTTTGGTTTTCTCTCACACTGCATGGGCGTACAGATTTGTAGGTTAATTGGCTTGATATAAATGTAAATTGTCCTTAGTGTGTGTTGGGTAGTATTATTGTGCGGGGATCGATGGTTGGTGCGGACTCAGTGGGCCGAAGGGCCTGTTTCAGCGCTCCTTCTCCAAACTAAATTAATCTAAAACTGCTGAAAATCCAGGCTGGAGGCACAAAGAACTGCAGATACTGGAATGTTGAGCAAAACACAAAGTGCTGCCATAACTCAGTGCATCAGGCAGCATTTGTGGAGAGAAAATCTTGCCTGATGGTCCTGGGTGGTAGATTGTTACCTTCTAGGAGATGTGCATTTTGGACAACAGTTTAAACTGGACCCTTGTTTGGTTTACTCAACGTATGCAAAAATAATCCCTAAGCACAATTTTGAAAAGGACCAATGTAGCTACCATCAATGTCCTGGCTAATTTTTATTTCTCAATCCATGGCAATAAAACTAATTTACTGGATCATTCTCACATTTCTTCTTGTGGGTCTTTCTTGGGTGTAGATGGGTCACCATGTGTCTATGTTTTAATAGTGAACATGCATGTAATAGTGCTTTGAGCATTGTAAAATAAGTGGTAGATACATGAGTAAACCAAAGGTTAAAGGTAGACAAAAATGCTGGAGAAACTCAGCAGATGAGGCAGCATCTCGGGAGAGAATGGGTGATGTTTCGGGTCGGGTCTGAAGAAGGGTCTCAACACGAAATGTAAGCCATTCCTTCTCTCCAGAGAAGCTGCCTGTCCCACTGAGTTACTTTGTGTCTATCTCATTTTCACATTTTATCTCTAATTCCTCTCTTTTTTTGGCATATCCATCTTCATCTCAGAGTATAGATTTGCCATCAACATTCATTATAAGCCTCAACCACCCCCCCTCCCCTGCCCACCCCCCAGCTATTTTGAGTGCACTTCTTGCCACTGCCTCGTGTGCAGGATTCCTTTATATTCCCTGAGCTTGTCCAGCAATGTCATAACAATACTGATGAAGATGATGATTTCTTCTTCATCCATATTCTTAAGAAGTCTTTCTTTATCAGCACTCAAAGCACATACCCTCGGATTTAATAGTGATCAGGAAATCTTTGTAATATTTGTTTTTCAGCGGAATAAACTTTTAATGCCTATTTTATCTGGTCCTTGTTGCTTCTGATCTCCAGGTCACTGAATAATATTGTGAGAGGGATATGTTGCTACTGGGTATTCCTAGTCAATGAAGTGGATGTGCAGTGTCAGTGTTGAGCTTGGGCTGATTGCTGGATTCAGCACTTTCAAGCTGACCAGGCAGTTCATTCAAGTTAATCTCCTATTTGTGCTTTGGGGCCAAGGAGATTAAACAAACTATGCTAAATTAACTGCTTTGCTGCTTTTCAATGCAACAGCAGAGAAATTTCGCCAAGTGCCAGACTACCATGAGATAAAGTAAATTTAAGGCTGGAGTGAATAGATACTGTGCAACCAGAGTTGTAGAGGAGAGATGAGCAAATCGCTCTGAACCAACCAAGGGGTAGCAAAGGAAATTAAATTAAACAATAATTTCAGGTCGCTTCTGTTACTCCCAGCACTTGATTCAGTATAATTTTGCTTAGTTGCTCGGCCATCCATTTTGACGTGAAACATAGAGTAGTGCTGGGCAAGGTTTGTAAATAATTTATATTAAGGGACATGTAATAAAGCTGTGATTTTGTGGAAGTAATCTTTATCAATATGAATATGAATGTAATTTTAAGTCTCAACCAAGATATAATGGATAGATGATGATCAGTACAATGGGGAATGATGCAGGAAATGTGATTTCACCCAAATGTTTGCCTCTCAGTCTGGAAGCTGATATTTCTGTAATGGGCATTCATCTGTCAACCATTTCCTTTTTACTATGCTTCACCACAACCTCCTTAATTTTTCAGTTGAATGAGAAAAAAAAAACACGAAAAGGCTTAGAGATGTGAGTTTCTTATAGAAACATAGAAACATAGAAAATAGGTGCAGGAGGAGGCCATTCAGCCCTTCGAGCCAGCACCGCCATTCATTGAGATCATGGCTGATTGTCCCCAATCAATAACCCATGCCTGCCTTCTCCCCATATCCCTTGATTCCACTAGCCCCTAGAGCTCTATCTAGCTCTCTCTTAAATCCATCCAGTGATTTGGCCTCCACTTGCCCTCTGTGGCACGGAATTCCACAAATTCCAAAGACAGACAGAATCCAGTAATGGTGTACCTTCAGTGGCATTTCATGTACCCCTCATTTTATACCTTTACTCTTTATAATAATGAAGTAATATTTTTCAGAAATCTTTAATCTTTAATCTTATTTTACGTTATTTACGAATGCAAAGGGATGCATTATAGTCTCAAGTAGAATTTGTCCATGAAAATGTAGAACCATAATGAGCTATCACGTTTTTATTAAGTGTTTCACATGGGTTACTGAGCAATGGTCAGGCTGGTTTATGTTAACTAACCCACTCATAAAAAATACATTCTCAAAATATGGCATACCTGGTCTTGCATAGGACTTCCTCTCAAACTACTTTCACCCCACCCACCAATCTCTCTTTTCCTGCTTTTGAACAAAGATCACTAGTCCCCACCCATCCTTGCTGCTAAGTGGGTGAGGCAGTTTTCAGATACAACTTGACACAGTTTAACAAAAAATTAGCCTGGTAGTATTGGTGCTTGGCCCTGAAGGTATACCTAGCTATGTTCTCAAAACCTGTATGGACCAACTGGCAAGTTCCCCATCTGCTGGATATCCATAATACCAGTGCCCAAGACCATACCTCAATGACCACCAAACCGGTGGCACTCATGTACATTGTGATGAAGTGCTTCAAGAGGGTGGTTATAATGCAAATCATCCTCTGCCTCAACATGACTGGACTTGATTCACTGCACCTACTGCCACAACAGATGGACAGCGGATGCAATCTCACTGGCTCTTCACTTTATACCGGGCTATTTAGATAAAAGGAAAACATACTGCTAACTAGATCTAGGTATTCAACACCATCATCCCCTCCAGACTCATTATCAAACTCAGGGAAATGTGACCCTACCCCTCCCTATACATCTGAATCCTCGACTTCCTCATTTGGCAGACCTCAATCAACATGGACTGACAACAACACCTGCTCCCCACTGACCATCAGTGCGGGGGAATCTCAGGACTCTGTGCTCAGTTCCCTCGATAATCAGTTTTACTCCCTCGATACCCGAGACTGTGTTGCCAGACACATTCCAACACCATCTTTAAATTTGGTGATGATACGATCATCATGAGACGACTATCAGAGTACAGGAGGACTGGTTGGGGAAGAGCTGGGTTCTTTCTTTTCCTTTGGTTTTCTTTTTTATTCTTTCTCGTGTTTTACACTTCTACAGGTTTTTTCCTGATCACTCTTTCACGCACTTACTATCTTATCTAACTTTCTCTATACTTCTTCTTCTTCTTAAAGTTTAAAACAAGAAGTGGTACATGAAATATTTTTTTTTTGGCTTATATCACTGTAATGTACATTACTTCTAATAAATAAAACTAAAAAAAAATTAGAACGACCAAGGAACTGATTGTTGACATCAGAAAATGAAAGCTGAGGCACAGTGCACCCGTGTTCACTGATGTGACCACAATGGAGAGAATCAACTCCTTCAAGCTCCTGAGCATGTGTATTGTATCTCTGATGATCTGTTGTGGGCCCAGCAACTAGATGCAATCACAAAGAAATCACACTTACGCCTTTACATCCTCAGGAGTTTCATGAGATTTGGCATGTTGCCGAATACTCTACATGTGTACAGTGGAGACCATACTGACTGGATGCAGCACAACCTGATTTGGAAATTTGGATGTCAAAACAAAGGAGGCAGTAGATAATTGTGGACATTGCCTGATCCTCACTATTGATGGGATCAAATAAATGCTGCCCCGAGAAGGTAGATAATATCAGTGAGAAACCACATACAAGAGCCATGCCCTCTTCACACTCATACTATTGAGAATAAGGTACAGGAGCCTGAGAAGTGTTATCTCCAACTTAAAGAATAGCTTCCACCAAGCAATTATCAAGTTATTGAACCAAACATATATACAACTATACCTAAGCACCAAAACACTAGGGACTTTGCTCTGCAATGGTTGCATTGCGTCATTTGTTTTTGTTTTTACACTGTCATGGCCTGGTTTACTTTGATTAACATAATTTATAATCTATATTTATTTTTGTTGTTGCATTTTATGTGCCGACAAAGCTGCAGCATATAAGAATTAAATTGTTCTGGTACATATCTAGTGCATATAACAAATAAACACTCTTGAATCTCTTGAATCTCATGAGTCTCATGAATCTTGAATCTCTTGAAATGGCATCAAATGCTTGTTTGTTGACAACAATCACCACAGTCAATTGTTAATGTTGGCACGGTTTCTACAGATTAATTTTTTTTTTTAAGTATCTGTTTTGATGAATACTCTGGCAAAATTTAAGATTGTTAAGGGTTTGGACACACTAGAGGCAGGAAACATGTTCCCGATTGGGGGAGTCCAGAACGAGGGGCTTCAATTTAAGAATAAGGTTTAAGCCATTTAGAGCGGAGATGAGGAAACACATTTTTTCACAGAGAGTTGTGAGTTCTCTGCTTCAGAGGGCGGTGGAGGCCGGTTCTCTGGATACTTTCAAGAGAGAGCTAGATAGGGCTCTTAAAGATTGCGGAATCAGGGGATATGGGGAGAAGGCAGATTGGAGATTATCAGCCATGATCACATTGAATGATGGTGCTGGCTTGAAGGGCCAAATGGCCTACTCCTGCATCTATTGTCTTTGTCTGTTGTCTAAAATGAACAATCAGAACTTCAAGACATTGCAATGTACTTAGTCTGAAGCTTCCATCACTTGGTATCTGGACGTATAGAGGTTTCCAGCAGAAGCCGAACTGTTGGAAGAGAAGTTCACGAGGGAAGTTGGGAGGTCATTGCAAACATTGTAGAGAGGGGTCAGTGATGGAGAAATATGTTCAAATGATCACATACAATCTCTCTCTCTCTCTCTCTCTCTCTCTCTCTCTCTCTCATGTCATTATCACTGTGCTGTTCAAAGGAGCGTGCTGCACAAAAATTGACTTTTGGACTCACTCCATTCAAGAAGCATTTAAATGAATGTAAAGTGTTTTGGGATGTAAGTATTCATTAGGCTGAGTTCGAGTCTCATGCAATCATTCAATGGAAATTGCAATAATTAAAAGTTCTTAAATCTCTAAAATTTTACAGTTCAGATGAAATATTATTGACCTGAAGCATCAACTCCATTTTCCTCAGCATTTGTTTACGTTTGTCTCGTATATTTTCTGCTTTCTGAAAGGAAATTTGTTAATTTGATACTGGAGGTGCCTTTTTTTCCATTGAGGCCTATGCCTTTTCTTTCGCAGCTGCACTAGCTCCTGGATTTGACTCTCGGTTGTTTGGATCAGCTTCTGAGGTGACAGGAACCTGCATATGAAGTAAAAACTCAACTAAATTTCCCAAGAAGGATCTGCAGTGACAATGGCGTAGTGTTGCGAGATCGTCTCAAATAGGAAAGCCTTGTGAATAGGACCCAGCTGTAAAACCTACTCTCACCATTCTCATTATCACCTATTTTGTATTCTATAAGCAACTACCTCATTTTCACACTACTGATTTGCATCTCTCCTTCAGCTCAGGGCCAGATTTATGTATAAGCTTCACAAGCTTAAGCTTCAGGCCTCAAGATCTAGGGGGCTCGGCAGGGCCGGATTTACCTATAGGCTTCATAGGCTGAAGCTTAGGCCTCAAAATCTAGGGGGCCTCCGGCCAAGGTGTTTATTTCTGCAAAAGGAATGCAGATTCACACTCCCCTTGGTTTGACTGCCCTGGGTCCTAGTGCTAGTCACCCCAACCCTGGTAACCTCAGTGTCTGTTCTACTGGGTCTTCCCCATTCCCCACAAACCATGTGAACCCAGCTCTTCCCCACCCACACTACAGTCCTCAAACCCCTCTACACCCTGACCACTCACCACCCCACCACCAGACATCACCTCGGCCTCAGTCCACTCACCTGCCTTCCTCCGGCCCCAACCCCCATCTCTGCTGTGTGTTCACCATCCCCTCAACCTCCCCCTCTCAGATACACAATGCTCTGTCCACAGCAGAGGCCTCACCTTTGTCCCCCTCTGTACCCACCTCAATGAGTTCCACGCCCACCGCAATTTGGAGCTCTGCTTCCATTGCCGCTGCCTCACACCGTTCTTCCATGGGATGAGTTATCACCCCCATTTGATGATCCCTTTTCCAGTCTCCAATGGACCCCCTCCTCTCGGAGCCCCCCTCATGGCCATCTTCCGGCCTTAGACCATTTTATTGTAAACTGCTGCCGGGACATCAACCGCCTCAACAGTATATAATACCATGTAATTCTGTGTTCAGGGAAGTGGAGAGAGGACAGCCAAGTGTCTATGTTGCTCACTTGGCTAGGGTTTGTTTTCCTTGCCACTCCCATCAGCCGATAATTAGTAAAGTTTTGAATTGGTCTACCAAACTGCTTTGTGAGTTGTCTGTTTATTAAGAAGTGAACCTATTTGTTTAGTTATAGGTTAGCCTTTTTCAAGCAGATTTGATTCAATTTGAATCAGGTTTTGAAATATAATTGTCAATAAGGGACAATTCTTTAAGAAATATTTTCTAACTATTATACTTTTTTTTTCTTCACTCAAGTGGACTGCACTTTGTGAGATTGCCCCTTCATGTTTTCCTTTCTAATAACTGTTGAAGATTAATTTTTATTTTTATTTTCAAATTCTAATCTGAGCATGAGCAAAACATTTGAAAGTGGTGCTAGCAAGTACAAGAGAGAGAGACTTTAAAATGATAGAGTAAAGAAGTTAAGACCAATCACTGCTTTCTTGGGTCAGCCACAGACAGAGGCAACAAGTGCCAGCGGTGAAGCAGATACATTGCTACTAACACAAGGAAATCAGTCTGGTGGAGCTATCCAGCCATCTACTAGCATTCAACCAGAAGAAAACCTCCCTGAAACAGAAAAATCGAAGCAGGACGTGGAACAGCAAGCTGCATATGAGGAAGCAGCCATGATGCCGGCTCAAAATGAAAATATAGAACTGATTGATGATGCCAAATATAGATGTAATGCAATAGACGTTGGTTTGTGGACATAATTATCACATGAGGACGTATCCTATTGGGTAGAAAGAGGCCCCTCTCAAGTTCAGCAACGTTGTGGACCATTTTCAAATTCCAAGCGAGTGTATAAAAATCAGTCTACATCTTGCACCAAGGCTCCTTTTTATTCAACAAAAGTCAATGGAGAAACATATAGCCAAGAGTGGCTTGTGTATTCTCCCTGAAAAGGCAGGATATATTGCTTTGTTTGTAAACTATTTCCAAACATTGCATCTTATTCTTCTGCTACATCTTTAGCTTCTGAGGGGTTTGATGATTGGCGAAACCCCTATCTTATCCAAACTCATGAAAACTCAGAGAAGCACAGGAATGCCATGTTGACCTACTGAACAAGAAAGTGAGGGCAAACGTTAACTTCAAAGCTAGAGGAACAAATAAAAGCAGAGCAGCAGTACTGGCAGCATGTCATGGAGAGAATTGTTGCCATAATATGCAATCTTGCAGAACGAGGCTTACCATTCTGAGGAGACAATAAACAATTTGGATCTCCAAATAACAGCAATTTTACTTCGGAGTCACATGAGTGATTCTGTGAAGAACCCTGCCAGTTCGCGTGCGCATCATTACGTCAGCCGCATTGGCGCAGCGCTCCTGCTGACAGTAAGTTTAAATCTAGAAGGTAAGTTTCTTTTACTTACCAGTGTTTCTTGTTCAATCAGGAGCCTCTCTTCACAGAGGTTTCCTGCCAGATTTCTTGCGGAGTCCGACGAGTGAGCCGGCTATGGGCTGTGGGGAAACCCCGGTCCGACCGCGGAAGCGGATAACCGGTAAAAGGTCAGGTTTCGTGATAAGCAGGCGCTGACAAGACAGTCAGTGGCTTCCAGCCTGCTGGGATGCCGTGGAGTGGCAAAGCGAGTAACACCAGAGTCGCTGACAGTGCGGTCAGCGGTTCACAGACACGTTGGTCCCCAAGCATGGAGTAAAATTGGAGGAGGAGAGAACTCGTTCAGCCCCATTGGACTCGGATGAGTCGGGCTGCATGGGCTCTTCTCTGATAATAAAGGTATTTTTGGATGCATGCTGTTGTACTTTTAACCCTTCACAGGTGAAGCTCCACACTACAAAATTAAATTAGTGAAACTACACCGGATCTGTAATAGCGCAGGCCTATGGAACAGGTCGCGCCAGCAGCGCCTGGGACAGGGCTGCTTCATGTGTGAAAGCGCCGGCCTACAGGAGAGCCATGCCAGCAGCGCCTGCGACAGGGCTGCTTCATGTGTAAAAGTGCCGTCCTCTACGAGAGGCTGCGCCGGCAGTGCCTGGGACAGGGTTGCTCAAGGTCTCCCTGTTGGAGGGGGAGACCAGGATGGGTCAGTGCACTGCTGACGCCAAATCTGCCACAGCGCTGGCCTACAGGAGAGCCACGCCAGCAGGACCTGTTGACAGGGCTGCTTTATGTGTGACAGCACTGGCCTATGGGAGGCTGTGCCAGCAGTGCCTGGGACAGGGCTGCTTCATGTCTCTCTCTTGTAGGAGGAGAGCATCCCTGGTCAGTGTCCTGCTGACGGCGAGTCTCAGGGCATGGCCTTGGGGCATACCCCAAGGGATGAAGGGCATGTGTCAGAGGTACCCTTTCCTGACAACAAAGTTGCCATCCCAACAGAATGTACCATCCTGGTACAGGTCCAATGGGGCCGTATCAGCACAGGTATCCAGGGGCCTGTGGCAGCACCTGTTTAGGGCTGCCTACGAATCGCCCTCTCTGAGGAGGGGAGTGCGAAAGGTCAGATGTAACTGACTCCAGGTTCTAAAGATGTCGATGGAACATACTGGAGTGCATGTGTGCCGGCAGTGAACAGCGCCAACAGGGGGATATGAGAGCCAGCCGCCGAATTTTCTTTTTGGGTAAGGCCAATTCAACAGGGAAAAACCTGGCAGTGGATCAATCAAGGCCAACGGCAAGCAAAGGTTCATCGTTTCAGAACACACCCCAGGCGCTCATCTGCAGTAAGCGGTTCACTGAAGCTGTTGGCAGCATGACAACTGGGCAGACGTTCCACGCACCCTACCAGCCCTACTCAACAAGGTGGGTCTGGCATTTCCGAAACATGGGTAAGTGGACCACTCACAAGTTGTAATATTTACACTTGTTTGTACAAGACACAAAGGATAAAAGCATCTGCTTAGAGGCACAATACTAGCATTCCTAGCAAGTTTTGGGATTATGGCCAGGATTGTCTTTTAAGACAGGCTTGGAAATTGGGCCAGAGTTATCATGCAAAGCACCCATGGAATGATGGCAGGAGTGGCCTGTTCATTATGAAAAGTGGAGAATGTCGGGTAACTCACATATGAACTTTCCGAATAGGAAAACTTCTTTACTGACTAACAATGGATTCACAAGGTTCTCAAAGATCCATTCTATGCAGTTCCCATTACAGAGGCAATGATAACTGTACTAATAACAGTAAAACATTGCTAAATGGGATAAACTATTTGTTGGTCATTGGGATTTACCTTTAACTATTAATTAGCCTATGACTTCGCCCTGTGGCAAGAGATTGGAGTTAATAGCAACCTGTTATAAAACTGACTTCTATTCATCAAAAAGTATTGGCAATATAGTAGCTGTGTCTCACCTGTGCAAGTTGGGGAACTGATATTGTGCAAAGTAGCGACCTCTCAAAGAACATGCAGATCATTGTTAACAACCTTATGATATTCTCAGCTGAAGCTACCTAAGTCACAATGATGAACAAACAGTATTCAGCATTGCTCCAGTAGTTTGGTCAGTCGAATTTCAGTTATTTACAAACTGATGCTAAGTGCTCTACGGTGGGAAGTTGCGAATATCATCTCTAGTTGGAGGTGGAGGAGATTTGCATGGTTTGCCAATTCTTCAGTTGTTGGTATCAACTAAATATATACACTAGATGCACCCCATGGGTAAAGGGCTATTGAGCGAATATACAAAATCTACATGCTCAAATTCAAGTTGCTGCACTGTGGTGGTGGCATATGTTAGTCACATGGCAATCAAGTCAAATTATCTTAAATAATTTACCTAATCTCCTTTGCCACTGGTGTATCATCAAGTTCAGATTGTTGGCAACACAGATAGGTATTGGATCTCAGAGTATTATGAAAGTATGGTTCAATGGTTCATCGAATATCGACATGTTGGTTTCATGTTTATTCACTGACTGCAAAAATATGTGGCTGAGCAGTGCGGAGAAATACATTCTGGCTACAAAAAGGAGGAATGTTCTGTTATGTCTTTCTCCATTTTGCCTCATTAGTCGGGTCTTGAAACAGTCAGCAAGACCTCGCTTTAGGTTTTCATACTGTTTGGCTGGCTAAGCAGCCATGTTGCCTGCTTTCGTCAGGCATAATAATACAACCGTATACGGTTATTCTAAAAAACAAAAACTTTGCTGGTTCAAACTGTGGTTCAGTAAACCGGCCTCTGCATAATAAAATAGAAAGATTAGAGAACTTACCAATTTGAAGTTTGATCTTTATTTTATGAGGAGTTACGGTGAGCGATTACGTGACAAAGGCCTGCCAGTGTGCATGCGCGTCAATCTTCAAAGCAGCGGCATGAAATCACAGTAACCACAGTCGAAGTAATATAGTAAGACTCAGAAGACTAGAACTACCAGATGATCTTTGTGATTATGAGGGCCGGAGCGGAGGGCACATAATCGCTTACGGTAACTCCTCATAAAATAAAGATCAAACTACAAACTGGTAAGTTCTCATTTAATCGTACCATTTTACTTCGGAGTCACATGAGTGATTCCGTGATGATTTCAAAGCTCTGTGATTTCATGCTGTAGTTCCAGTTCCATACGACACACTGCTTCGGTTGACAGAGGATAAATAAATAATGTACTGAACATCGTTTGATTTATACAAATTAATGTCTTAAAAACAAAAGAAGTAATAACAACCCCTCTCTCCCAGGGGGAACTTACAAACAGAACCCAAATAGCATGCCCAAATCCCTCTGTCGTGAGGATAGGTTTGTTATAAAACCGTTGAAAGTCCCTTCACTGGCCCACCCTGCGGCCCCGAGGATTTGGTCTAAAGGGGCGTCCAGTGCCCTTGCTGCGGATATTGATACCGTTCTGGTGGAGTGAGATTTAAACACATCAGTGTCTACACCAGCACAATCCAAACCTGTTTCAGCCACCTAGAAATGGTCTGCACCAACACCTTTCTATGAGTTTTTTTGTGACTGATGAGCATCGTTGTTTTGGAGCCACTAAGACTCTTGGTGACCTCAATATATAATATATTGACATAATCGCCGGTCCATGGGGTATGCTCTAAAGCTCATTTTGGTCCCGGACGTCCCTGGCCTGGTTTGTATGATTAGATCATGTACAATAAACGTAATATTATTTACAGAAAATGCATGCTGTCCAGTCGTAACGTTTGCAATGTCTGGACCCGTTACGCTGAAACGAGCACCATGAGCATGACCACTTTTAAGTGTTAGTTTTTGGAAGACAGATGTAATCGAAGCCCATTGACGAAGCAGTGTGAGAACTATGCTCACATCCCAGACTTCCATATATCTAGGTCTAGGAGGGTTCTTGTTAAAGTACCTTTCATGAATCAGGGCACCAATGGATGAGATCCGACAGAATGTTGTCACGACCCCTGCCATAAATAGGAGGCCAATGCACTCCCAGCACTAATAATGGCATTATAACAATTGCTCGTCAAAGTGTAATGTAACAAGGAAACTCCAATGAATGAGGTATGCCTGCAGTGTGATAAGATATATTTGACTGTAAGCAGAGCATCTCCCATTTTTAGATGAGATACGTATTGTTTTTAGTACTATCCCTTCAGGCCATCGTTATCATATCCATGGTCCACCTCGATAGTCTGAGCCCCTGGAATGGTCTCGTCAGAATCTGCAAATCAACAGATTAATACGGTCATGGAAAGGGTGACTCTATCCTGTCAATGGGTGAACCAACAAGTTGCTGCATTTGGGGATAACCATGAATGCCTGTGTCATCAGTCTTAGAACCAATGGTAACCATGGTTGTGTGGCCCAGACAGGGATTACCAAACGCCTGAAGCGGAGCCTTGCTCAATTTTGGTGAGACATTGACTGATAAGGCAGAATGGGGGAAAGTGTAAAAGGACATACCTCCCCAATGTAGCGGGAATGCATCCACCGCTACTATCCCTTGATCCGGTTCCTATGAGACATATTTAGGTAACCGGTGATGCAACAGATCTATGTCTGGCTATCCATGCTGGGTGACAATCTTTTTTAAAACTTTTGGATTCAACATCCATTCTGTGTTGTCTTTACATTTATGTTGTCTCGTGTCTGCCACCACGTTATCTCTACCAAGTAGGTAGATTGCTGAGACCCAGATGGTCCTTGTAATACACCAGTGCCAGGTGAGGTTTAGCCAGATTATCACATGATAATGACTTAATTCCACCCATGTGATTAATATATGCAATTGCTGTGGTATTGTCAATCTGGAGCTGAACATGTAAATCATGCATTTGTTGAACAGTATGCTTTTTTGGGCCATAGAATGCCCCCAATTCCAAATAGTTTATCCCATGCATCTGTAGGATTAATGCCCCTTGCATACTCCATCTGCCACCGCGGCTGGAGTTGTTATCAGTGGCTCCCCATCCTGAAACACTCACATCAGTTTGTAAAGCAGCTGAAGGTTGTTTACTCAGAATGTTACTAGAACAATGTGGGGCATTTGTTATCCATCTTTGCTACTCGGTGATAGCTTGGACTGTCAACTGCATCGGTCTATCGAAATGACCTGCATGTTTTTTGAGTGCCTGTTCCTTAGCTTGTTGCACATTCTGATAGTGTAGAGGCCCAAATTGCACTCCAGGGAAGGTTGCTATTAATTTGCCAATAACATTAGCAACTCATTGGATGGAGGGTTGCTGGTCTTCTACCAGACTGCTGCAGGCCTAATTTCTAATTTTTTTTGGCCGTAGGCAGAGTCACTGACATGTTGGTTGAATCAATGGTGAACCCCAATAATCAATGATTCTTAGATGACATTTTAACACTTCACGAATTTGGGTGTCAACCTTGCGCAGGAGCCATGCTAATCTTCTCTGTATCATTCCAATTTGGTATATGTGCTGCCGAAACGAGCACTCAATTTGAATTTAGTTGGATGAATGAGGAATCCCAACCACTCGAACATATGTTTGGTAACTGAAACAGGAATTCAGCTGCCTCCTGAGTGTTGCCTATGATCAGAACATCACCCAAGTATGCCATCACAAGTGATTCTGAGCCCGGAGTAGTACCAATTTACTGGTTTCATCAATTTTGTAAACAAGCTAGGGCTGAGGTTTACCCATTTGGCAAAGTTTTAACTGCCACTGCTGTCTCATACAACTAATTTTCAATATCTACGGCAATTGTAGTGAATTTGTACTGAATAATATGCATCTTTCAGATCTATACTTGACATATGACATCCTTTGGAAACCAGTTGCTTAACAGTACTAAAGTTTCCATTTTAACGTGTTTATACTGGACAGAGGAGTTCAGTCGGGCTAGGTCTAGAATGACTTGACATCCAACATTCTTCTTTTGCTTGGGGAATATATTAGTGCTGAGGCTGATAAGCCATCCTTTAAATTATCCCTTTTTTGAATAATGTTTCAATTTCATTTATCTGTAAAGTTTCTGGTTTTGAAAACACCAATTCTCGACGGTGTATGTTGTGAGTGGATGTAATTCAAAATTAAACTCAATTTGAAACCCCTGAATACTGCCAAGTATAGTACCATTCATTGTAGAACAATTGCAATCTACTCCCTAGTGGTGACTGGTCTCTAGAGGATATGTACTGGACAAGTCCAGCTGCTCGTACCGCCATGGTTGTTGGATTCTTTTGCCTCTGCTGGGGATGTGCACTGGTGCATGCCAATGGGGTAGTAATGGGAGCTTGCCCCGCACCAGCGTCTGTGACCCATCTGAAGGGGTATGGTTGATGAGGCGGCATTCTGCTTGTCGACAGTCTTTGCCTCGTCATCTAAATCTTGACTTGCTTTGGCAGATCTTCACCAAACAACAAGTTTGGTGGCTGTATGTTGGACGATCTGCACAGTGCTGCAAATTTCGGATTCAAAGTTGGCTTGATGGCATTGTCCGTCAGGCAGTTGATCTCAAAGTGGGCGTTACACAGCAGGGCTAACATGTCCGCTGAGTGTCTGATAGTGGTGCCCCTTCGACTGACCACACAAGTGCCATTATGCCTGATCCGATTAGTTTTAAGGCTTTCTGCAGCCATGGTTCATGCAATCGCATGGTTGCACCCATTTGCCCCCGGATTGACGTTCACAGTGGGCACTCTGATGCACAATTTACAGATGTCTCATATCGTTTGGATGTTTTATCCATTGTTAATTCTTGGAGCTGGTGGGAGGTTATGTAATTAATGTTTTGCCTCACCAGTCCTGCCGGTATGGCGAATTTGCATGCCACGTCGAGAACACCTGGAGCTAAGCTCTTGTGCTTTGGGTATGCTCCTCTGCTAAACCACCAACTTCAGGGTCAGTAACCTACTGCCCTGGCTCTCACTGCTCATGCATAAGGGAGGTATCATGCAGCCCTTGACATGGCGCTGCTGGTATGGGCCCCCATACAGACCCGCGGATGTATGCTTACTCCTGTTGATACAGGTTTTCCTTGTATAGACCTGTGCCAGAGGCTGATGCTGCGGGCTACTGGGGTAACCTAGGAGTTATAAAAAAACTCTGGTTGGAACACCTCATGATGGAGTATCTTTCCCATGAGGTGCTCCATTTGTCTAGACATCCTCCATGGTGGGAGGTGAGTTCTCTTGGCCTGACTCATCACAGTCCACAGGCCTTGATGATTTTATTTTGGCCTTTCTCCCGATTGGAGTGGCCATGGTGCTGTATGGCACCAGAGTCGCTGCCGCTAATTGAACTGTCGGCAGCTCTGGAGCCGGCTTAAGCGCCCACCCCGCTAACTGCAGTCCCACGGTCAATTTTCTTTGACTTATCCGATGGCACGACTCGACCTCCCTTTACCGGATTTGTCCTTGTCCCTGCTGGCTCCTAAAACCAGCCTTACAGAACCTTGGAAATGTTTGCAGCGTAGTTAAAACTTACCTGTGAGTTTTCACTTACCGCTGGTGGAGCTGCACTCTCCAGCCCTTTGCTGCACCATGCGTCTGACGTAATGACATGCATGATTACCAGCAGAATAAGTAATCAATCCCATTCCCTTCTTCTCTTTTCCTTACAATGTGTTCTCGTTCATGCATCCTTTTATTTTGTTTTGCTTTTCATAGAATCATAGAAAATAGGTGCAGGAGTAGGCCATTCGGCCCTTCGAGCCTGCACCACCATTCAATATGATCATGGCTGATCATAAATTTTTGTCCTCTTACCAACACTGGGGTCATTTACTGTGACCAATTCAACTGTCAGCATACCTCAGGGATGGAAGCACATTAGCCGATAAGAAAGAACATGATCGTGCTCCACCTAGATAACCATCCGAGGTCAGGACTGAACTGACTACTTGGGCAGCAACATTAAGTGCTGAACCATCTTGATGATAAAATTAGGATGTTAATAGTATTCAAAAGTGAAGATGTGGTGCACCTGTTTCCTCCAGAGGGACATAACCTTAAAATTAGAGCCAAGTCACTCAGGAGGAAATCTGGATTTTTCCACCCAGAAAACTTGCAGATGTTGGGATGTTTGAGACTGCTGAGGCCGAGAGATTTTTTGCTGAGTAAGGTTAATACAGTGGCTTGCTAAAGTATTCATACCCCTTGAACTTTTCCACATTTTGTCACGTTACAACCACAAATGTAAATGTATTTTATTGGGATTTTATGTGTTAGACCAACACAAAGTGGCGCATAATTGTGAAGTGGAAGGAAAATGATACATGGTTTTCAAATTTTTTTACAAATAAAAAACTGAAAAGTGTGGCGTGCAAAAGTATTCAGCCCCCTTTACTCTTATACCCCTAAATAACATCTAGTGCAACCAATTGCCTTCAGAAGTCACCTAATTAGTAAATAGTCCACTTGTGTGTAATCTAATCTCAGTATAAATACAGCTGTTCTGTGAAGGCCTCAGAGGTTTCTTAGAAAACATTACTGAACAAACAGCATCATGAAGCCCAAGGAACACACCAGACAGGTCAGGGATAAAGTTGTGGAGAAGTTTAAAGTAGGGTTAGGTTATAAAAAAAATCCCAAGCATTGAACATCTCACGGAGCACTGTTCAATCCATCATCCGAAAATGGAAAGAGTATGGCACAACTGCAAACCTACCAAGACATGGCCGTCCACCCTGACAGGCCAGGCAAGGAGAGCATTGATCAGAGAAGCAGCCAAGAGGCCCATGGTAACTCTGGAGGAGCTGCAGAGATCCACAGCTAAGGTGGGAGAATCTGTCCACAGGACAACTATTAGTCGTGCACTCCACAAATCGGGCCTTTATGGAAGAGTGGCAAGAAGAAAGCCATTGTTGAAACAAAGCCATAAGAAGTCCCATTTGCAGCTTGCCACAAGCCATGTGGGGGACACAGCAAACATGTGGAGGAAGGTGCTCTGGTCTGATGAGACCAAAATTGAAGTTTTTGGCCTAAATGCAAAACGCTATGTGTGGCGGAAAACTAACACTGCACATCACCCTGAACACACCATCCCCACTGTGAAACATGGTGGTGGCAGCATCATGCTGTGGGTGTGCTTTTCTTCAGCAGTAACAGGGAAGCTGGTCAGAGTTGATGGGAAGATGGATGGAGCCAAATACAGGGCAATCTTGGAAGAAAACCTGTTAGAGTCTGCAAAAGACTTGAGACTGGGGCGGAGGTTCATCTTCCAGCAGGTCAACGACCCTAAAAATACAGCCAGAGCTACAATGGCATGTTTTAGATCAAAGCATATTCATGTGTTAGAATGGCCCAGTCAAAGTCCAGACCTAAATGCAATTGTGAATCTCTGGCAAGGCTTGAAAATTGCTGTTCACAGACGCTCTCCATCCAATCTGACTGAGATTGAGCTATTTTGCAAAGAAGAATGGGCAAAGATTTCAGTCCCTAGATGTGCAAAGCTGGTAGCGAGACATACCCCAAAAGATTTGCAGTTGTAATTGCAGCGAAAGGTAGTTCTACAAAGTATTGACTCAGGGGGGCTGAATACCTTTGCATGCCACACTTTTCAGTTTTTTATTTGTAATAAAATTTGGAAACCATGTATCATTTTCCTTCCACTTCACAATTATGCACCACTTTGTGTTGGTCTATCACATAAAATCCCAATAAAATACATTTATGTTTGTGGTTGTAACGCAACAAAAAGTGGAAAAGTTCAAGGGGTATGAATACTTTTGCAAGCCACTGTAAATGATCATGGAAGCACTGGCCTGCCATCATCAGATTGAATAGTGAAGCAGGCTCCAGAGGCATTATTTTTCGCACCCTCAATCTGCCCACCATTGTGTGCATTTGTACCATGTTTTGCACTGACGTGAATTTGAAGAAGAGTCTAGACCCAAAATGTCACCTATTCCTTCTCTCCAGAGATGCTGTCTGACCCGCTGTTACTCCAGCTTTTTGTGTCCATCTTTGGGAGTGGGGGAGAGGAGGAAAGATGAGACAAGAACTTTTCATGGGAGTTCTGCAAATTTAATTAGACTGGCAAGATACATGCTGCTAATTTTTAATGCATTACATTTACAAATCCCGAGTGAATGCGTAACCACAGTCCGGAACCATGCAAAAGCTGTGGGAATGTGATCTTGTTAAACTAGCAATATAATCAATAGTGTCAACCTGGACCTCGTTTATCGTGGTGATTTCAGCAGTTCTTCATCAAGCTTTCTTCCAAGTTTCCTCTAAGTTCCTCTAGACCAATTCTTACATCAGTTTTATTCTGCACGATTTGTACTAGTGAACATCCATCATTATCCAGCTGGGTTTCCAGACATTGAATTGCTTCCAAACAATAAGTTGACATGTCTTTAAACAGCAGGAAGGTGTCAGGCTGTTGGAGGCAAAATTAATTTCACAATATAAGCAAGAAATTTAGCTGAATTATTATTATGGGTGATTAATAAAATATTGCTGCTTTTGCAGTATTATTTTCATGGAGAAATTATACGTATCTACATTTTTTATAGTCATAATCTAAAATGGTACTGCAATGTAGTTTTAAGGGGCTGCAATTAGTTTTCAAAGATGCTATCATTTAGTTGTGATATTAATGCAAGGCTGTCTCTGAATTCTCAGAGAAGATTAAAAAAATACTAAGGCACGCCCACAAAGTTTTCCTCTATACCCTTCCAACATTTGACCATCAAGTCTTAGAAGCACAACAGATTATTTGATCATATCCTCAGCTGCCTGTCTTCTTCTTCTTTTGTGTGACGTGCACAGCCTAAAGTTGTTGGACAACTTGTTCTATTTGATCTTCCGTTTGTGCATGTCGAGTTGATTGCATTAGTCGAAACAGGCCGGACCACGTGAAGGTTGCAATCTTCCACCCCAGCTGCATGTCCAGGCGCCAACTCATCACAAATCCACACCTCAATCTAGGTTACCAGCAACACTTCATCCCAAATCCTGTTCTGTACATTTCTTCATGTTAACCTTCCATGGCTTCATCAGATAATACATTTATTCAAAGAAAATAAATCATGTGTGATATGAAGCAGTTATCAGGGGCTAGGTTTATTGCAGTTGCCTCAAAATATTTAAGGCTTTGTCAATGTAAGAAGTTAAAATAAAATAGCTTATGACCAAGATAAGGGTTTAATTTCCTTTCATGGTTTGTATCTGCCTTAATTACCATGCAATTCTGCATCACACAATGAGACTATTCAGCCCATCATGGTTCTGCTAGCTTCTTCGAGTCATTCAGGTACATAGCATGGAAATTGGACCTTCAGCCAAAGTTGTCCATGCTGACAAAGTTTGCATTCCGGGCTAGTCTCATATACCTGCATGTGGCCCCATATCTCCTTGAAACCTTACTATCCATGTATCTACACAAATGCCTTTTGAGAATCATAATCCTATCAATTTCTATAGATTTCCACGCAGTTTGTTTCAGATTTGGACTACAGAGAGATATAACCTTAAAATTAGAGCCAAGTCACTCAGGAAGAAATCAGGATTTTTCCATTCACAAAACTTGCTGATGTTGGGATGTTTGAGGCTGCTGAGGCCAAGAATTTTTTTGCTGAGTATGTTTAAAAAGTTACCCCTGAGATCCCTCTTGAGTTCTTCTCACCTTAAGACTATCCACTCTAGAATGCTCTATCCTTGGAAAATGGTGCTTTATTGTCACATGTGCAAAACATAGTGAAATACTTTTTCGAGTTGTCAAATTATGCACCATTTCCAAAGACAATGAGCATTCACTTTTTCCACATCCTTCATGATTTTGTATACTTCAATAAAGTCATCCCTCAGCCTCCTTCCTACATGACGAGGCTAAAAGTCCCAACCTATCCAGCTTCTCCCTATAACTTAAGCCTACAAGAACTGGGACGACACGATGGGACAGCGGTAAAGTTGATGCCTTACAATGCCAGAGGTCTGGGTTCCATCTTGACTATGGGTGCTGTCCATACCGAGTTTGTATGTTCTCCCTGTGACCTATGTGTGTTTTCTCCGGGAGCTCCGGTTTCCCCCCACAGTCCAAAGACGTTCAAATTTGTAGGTTAATTGGCTTGGTATAATTGTAAATTGTCTCTAGTATGTAGGTTCATGTTATGTGTGGTGATCACTGGTAGGCGCCGACTTGGTGGGCTGAAGGCCCTGTTTCCGTGCTGTATCTCTAAACTCTTGTAACATTGTGGTGAATCTCTTATACACTCTTTCCAATTTAATGACATCCTTCCTGCAGCTGGGTGGTCAGAACGGCACACAATATTCCAACTGTGGTCTCACCAATGACTTGTTCCTCCGTATTGTGATGTCCTGACAATTACTTCAATATTGTGATGTCCCAGATAAGCCAAGCATGCCAATCGCTATCTTCACAACCATGTCCACCTGAAATGCCACTTTCAGAGAACCATGCACCTGGACTCCTCGATCGCTCTGTCTCGACAACAATGTCCCGGATTCTACTGTGTAAGTCCTGTCCCGGTATGACATATCAAACTTATCAAACCTCATACTTATCAAAGTTAAATCCATTTGACACTCCTTGGCCCATCTTCCCAACTGATTTAAACCCTATGGAAAACTTAGATATCACGAGTGACTTACCAAATTATTTCCACTCCACCACTCTTTTCCATGTTAATCATATTTTTATAGAATATTAAGTAACCATTTCAAGTAACCATAATTACCAGCTGTTTCTGATAAAATGTCTCCATAACCAAAAAACACAAGGTTATGTTGCAGGTCCTACAAGTAGTTATGAAGGCTAATAGAATTTTATTGCAAATGGAGACACAAAACGCTGGAGTAACTCAGCGGGTTAGGCAGCATCTCTGGAGAAAAAGAATAGGTAATGTTTTGGCATCTGACCCTTCTTCAGACTGTCGAGGGAGAGGCAACAGAGAGATATGAAAATGTACATCGAACAAATTAATGAACGATATGCAAAAAGATAGATTAAAGCCAGTAACGATGATCAAGGAAAAGTGGAGCCCACAATGGTCCTGGAGAGGTGACGGTGAGTAATACAAGCAGTGAGACTCAGCAGAACATCAGTGAAATGGGTATGATGACTAGAGTAGGGGGCGAGAAGGAGAGAGAGGGGATGTAAGGGTTACTTGAAGTTAGGGAGATCAATATTCATATAGCTGGGTATAAGTTGCCCAAGCAAAATATGAGGTGCTGTTTCTCCAATTTGCGTTTGCTCTCACTCTGACAGTGGAGGGGACTATTCAGTGCATGAGTGGAAATGTTTTAATGCACAACGAGACTGCCTCTGAGTACTGCATTCTATTTTGCCGTTAACATTTACGCAAGGATGTACTTGCATTGGCGACAGTGCAGAGAGGGTTCACTAAGTTGATTCTTGGGAGGAAATTAATGCAGATTAAACCAAGGTACATATGACAATAAAATATCATTGACAGTTGGCATATTACGTCAAGCAGGTTAGGCCTTGTGCTCTTTAGAAGATAGAAAAATGAGAGGTGATCTGACTGAAATGTAATTGATTCTGAGGACCGTTGACGGTGGATAATGACAGTTTATTTCCATGTCAAGGAATATCAAAGTAACATTAGCAAATTTCAAAGTAACATTAGCAAATTTGAAGATGACACAAAGCTGGGTGGCAGTGTGAACTGTGAGGAGGATGCTATGAGAATGCAGGGTGACTTGGACAGGTTGGGGGAGTGGGCGGATGCATGTCAGATGAAGTTTAATGCGGATAAATGTGAGGTTATCCACTTTGGTAGCAAAAACAGGAAGGCAGATTACTATCTAAATGGCGTCAAGTTGGGGGGGAAGTACAACGGGATCTGGTCCTTGTGCATCAAGTACAAGTGGTCCTTGTGCATCAGTCTATGAAAGAAAGCATGCAGGTACAGCAGGCAGTGAAGAAAGTGAATAGTTGGCCTTCATAACACGAAGAATCAAATACAGGAACAAAGAGGTCCTTCTGCCGTTGTACAGAGACCTAGTGAGACCACACCTGGAGTATTGTGTACAGTTTTGGTCCCCTAATTTGAGGAAGGACATTCTTGTTATTGAGGGAGTGCAGCACAGGTTTACAAGGTTAATTCCCGGGATGGCGGGACTGTCATATGCTGAGAGAATGGAACATTTGGGCTTGTACACTCTGGAGTTTAGAAGGATGAGAGGATATCTCATTGAAACATATAAGATTGTTAAGGGTTTGGACACACTTGAGGCAGGAAACATGTTCCCGATGTTGAGTCCAGAAACGTGCTCCTGATGGGGAGTCTAGAACCAGGGGCCACAGTTTAAGAATAAGGAGTAAGCCATTTAGAACGGAGACGAGTAAACACTTTTTCTCAAAGAGAATGGTTAGTCTGTGGAATTATCTGCCTCAGAGGGTGTTGGAGGCAGGTTCTCTGGATCCTTTCAAGAGAGAGCTAGATAGGGCTCTTAAAAATAGCGGAGTCAGGGGATATGGGGAGAAGGCAGGAACGGGGTACAGATTGGGGATGATCAGCCATGATCACATTGAATGGCGGTGCTGCCTCAAAGGGCCGAATGACCTACTCCTGCACCTATTGTCTATTGTCTAATGTCTATTGTCTAATGTCTATTGTCTAATGTCTATTGTCTATTGAGAACCAGAGAAATTGCTTCCAAATAAAGGGTTGCTCAGGTAAGTTGGATATGAAGACGATCGTCTTTATCTAAATTTAGGATTCTTCTGTGATGGCAGAGTAACTGAAAATATACAAGCTAAAGATTGCCAAATATTTAAACCACATGTAATTCAAGGAGTATAGGGGGGACATTGTAAAAAAATTTGACCAGGAATGGATCAGTCATTGTTCTGACTGAATAGTAGCACCTGCTTGAGAGACCAATTGGCCAATTCTTGCTCCTGTTTCTTGTGTTCTTCTGTATCAACTAATCGGTTTAAAACCGCATTTGCCAATGTTAACACAATCTAATTTCTTTGTTAGAAGCAATTTTGTGCCCTGCTTTAAATTAACCTATTTTCCAATTTGCTCAAACAGCCAAATCGATTTAATATGAGTAGGCAAGATAATCAATGAATAATCATTATGGGTCTCATGCAACAGTTACAAACTTGGAAAAATAATAACAGTGACATAGAAAATATGTGAAATTCAAGATTTCTAAAATAAGAATATAGAAACATCCGCATGCATCAATTCAACAATTTTCATTCCCACCTGTCCATGCTATGTCAGCACTGTAAGCATCATGTTCTAATCCGATCTTGATACATGTTCTCTCAAAACCAAGCCTTGCTTCCCTATGGTATTATTCTTTACACTCCATTCTCCATTGTGCTGTATTTCCTACATCACCATCATTATTCCAGCCTGAGGACTGTCTCCAACATTTTCTGTGGGCCAGTAAAGTGATTATATCTACGAAAAACCCAACTTGAGTTTTTTTTGTAAGTGACCACACATCAAAATTCCTTCCACTGTTGTAAAATCCCTTTACTTAACATTGAGGTTTGGAGATTACAGAAATCTTAATGTAATGACTGACACAAGGGATACTCTTCTCTTTTTCTCCAACCCCCCCATGTTATGTGCTGACCCCTGCCTAAACCCAGGATCATCCTGGGGTACAATTCACCAATGATCAGTTCCAATGTCCCAATGAATGATGTTCACTTCCATGCTGTCTCTTTATTAATGATGCACCGATGAGATCCATTGGTGAATCATCAGTAACCATGCCCTATTTGCAGTGACTCTCTCCTGACCTAAATACTACAGTCTTGACTGTAGTTATCCTGTCCTGACTGCAGTAAGGGTACAAAGTGCTGGGGTAACTACATGTTTTTTTTTAATATTTATTTTATTTTAGAAGCAATTGTACAGAGAAAGCAATCGACATAACAGTTATACAATTTTTGTACTGCATCAATTTTAACATTTTAATATCTAAATCAGTAAAAAGGAAAAAGGAAAAAAGGGAAAGAAAGAAGAAAAGAAAAAGAAAAGAAAGAATTTCGAGAAAGACATGAAAAAGAAAAAAGAAAAACCCCAGGACTAACGAAGAAGTGAAAGGAGCGGAGATATATCCCACTGCCCTTCCATACGCCCGCTCACCCGACCCTAGCTTCGCTTTTGAGTTTGTGTTCAACCATTATGTTGTTGAAGAAATTTAATAAAAGGAGACCATATTTGGGGAAAATTTATCTGGTTTGTCAGTCAAGACAAGCCTTATTTTTTCTAGATGTAGTGTCTCGGTCATTTCTGTGATCCACATCTTCACTGTGGGGACTGTTGTCTTTTTCCAGAATTTAAGTATAAGTTTTTTCACTGTTATTAAACCATAGTCAAGGAAGCATCTTGAAATATCGTTAGATTAGGGCAGAACCTCTGACATATTATTAGTTTTGAATCTGGCTCCATTTGAATTTTAAGTGTTTTATGGGGTAACTACATGTTTGCTGATTGGAAAGTATTACGTGAAAACTGAATGCTTTGTCAGTCTATTTCAAAGGAGAGGTGGGTGTCCACCACATTGCTGTGGGTCAAATGTTGTGTATGGACAAGATTGGGTTAGGAATATTAATTTCCTTCTCCAGATTACATTGGGAACCAAATGTGTTCAAGGTATTTTTGGTTCCCATTATTTATATTTGTTTTTGTTTTTGTTTAATTCCGGATCTATTTCATTAAAAATTTACATTCACTAACATCTCCATTGATTAACAGTCCAGGACTCTACATTACTAGTCCAGTAATTTAGGGACTGATGATCAATACTGGCCATACTAGTTACACCAATATCTTGCAATTTAATAAATAACTAAATTGAACTACTGATATTGCATCCTACATATAATCTATCCCACAGTGATATTTGAAGTATATATATAATTGTTCTCTTATATTGAGGCATCAGAATGCTCCCATTAATCTATCCTCAGTGTTTCCATGACCATTTAGCACAGCCATTGCTTCTCAGGCCACATAGAATTGTGAAGCACAGAAGGCACAAAAGAAGATCTTCCAGCCATTACATTTCGGTTGGTTTGTGTACCGCAATTCTATCACTCCCATTACGTCACTCTTTCTCCATGGTATTGTAAAATATTCTCTTAAATACCTATTAAATTCTCTTTCAAAGGCACTTATTTCATTTCCGCTGCTGTTAATTCTAGATCAAACCTATGCCTCTGCAAAATAAAAAAAATAAAGTTCCTTATAGCCACCTTAAATCTTGTAGCCAGTTTATAAATTTGTGTCCGCTGATCCTTGAACCGCTACTGGTGAGAACTGCTTTAGTATATTTTTTGTATCTAACCCAGTCTCTATATTGTGCACCCTAATAAAATCTCCACTCCAATGCCTTTGCTCCAGAAAGAACAATCCCGGCTAATAACTGAATTATGTTGCCATTCCAGTCAATCTTTTCCATTCTTTCCCTTGGACCTTCTTACAGTTTGAGACCAGAATTGGAGATTTTCCAGTCAGGGACGAATCAGTGTTTTACAAAGATTGAAAATGACCCCATCACTTTTGTGTTTTTATATAGAACAGTCTGAAGAAGGATCTCGACCTGAAACGTCACCCATTCCTTCTATCCAGAGATGCTGACGGTCCCGCTGAGTTGCTCCAGCATTTTATGTCTATCTTCTGGGGAAACCAGCATCTGCAGTTCCTTCCTACACATAGAACAGTACAGTACAGGAATTGATCCTTCAGCCCACAATATCCATGGCAAGCATGATGCCAAGTTCAACTAATCTGCTCTGCCTGCATGAGATACTGATCCCTTCGTTCCCTATATAGCCACATGGAGATCTAAAAGCCTCTGAAATGATACAAATGTATCTGCCTTCATCACCATCTTTAGCAGCATGTTTTAGCCATCCATCACTAGCTGTGTAATTTATTTTACTAACCATTCCTTCAACTTGTCTTTGGGTTCCAGGCACTTCTGCACATATGTACCCATGTGATTTTGGCTCACATATAACTTTTAGAACAATGATTTGGTCCAAATTGGCTCATTTTGGAAACAGATTGATTATCCATCAGCAGCGGCATCCTCGTATTTTACGTAATGCTGTAAATAGTTTCATTTTGCAAAATAAAACATTCCAATTCTTGACTATCTGATAAAATCACACGAGGCAGGGTACCAATGGAGCCTCTTTAGTCCGGTTAATCGGTGGCGGTTCTCAATATAGTACTCAATATTATGAACACCCACCAATTTCTGGACCGATGCTTACGTGTCCCTGCAAAAAGCACAGCTGGAAGGAGAAAGGGCTTTTGTTGCCCGTTACGAATAATTAATGGTTAATTTGGGTGTTCTTCGTCGGATTAGCAACGATTCTATCCAGTTGGCTCCTCACTTCTTGCTGCTTGGTCGATGGGCACGCCTCGGGGCACTATATCAACCCACTCCCATAAATGCAGCGGTGTGCAGAAACGAGGGCATCTGCAGCCCACAATGTTTGGCCAAGACAAAGATGGGATATCAACGCAACCGAGCTACCGGAACACTGAGTGAATCAATACCACTTCAGCGGCGCCGTGCAACCGAAGAACTCATGAAAACAGACTGGAATGTGTTCCCGATAAAAGTCTGCATTTTGCACGAGAGAGGCAACGCACAACGTTGGACGCAATTAGGGCGGCAAGAGTTTGGGTTTTTAATTTGGATGCGGTGAAACAGAAAATGCATTATTCTCCCCCCTCACGCCTGCTCCATATGCTTTGGAGGTGAGAAGAGGAATTGGGTAAACATTTCTCATCAAATGCAGTTGTTCCAGATTTTGCATTACACCTTCACCTCACGCCCAGCGCTGAGCCAAGGCAACGGATCATTAAACTGCGAATAAACAGAAGCGATCATTTCCCGTAAGTCAGCATTCCGTTTAGTGTATTAGCAGCTACCTTCATGGCACTCCACGGATTGTCTTTGGTTCCTTAGCACCTGAAGTCTTTCATGTTTAGCCTTTTTTTTTCTCTCGCTGTGCAAAGAAAAAAATGTTTGCGAACAAATTCTGATTTAAGCAGCTAGTCCTCATTCCACGCCCATAAAGGATACAGTGTATCGAAATAGCAGGGAAATAAGGGCACATTTGTCCTTTTTTATTCATGAATTCTACCTGCAGGGAATACATTCTCAAGTAGCCAGACCATTAATGCAATTCCCAAAGGAATGTTGTAAGCCCTATCCATGGGATAACTTCACATTTTGTGCTGTAATTGTCAACACGCAAGACTTGCGCTTGTGATGCATGACCTATAGTTCCAAGTGCACCCGCCCCTCTCGCTGTCTCGGAGCTCGTTAGTTCAAAGTTTTTTTTTGCCCCTCGGAAGCCAGTTTATTAAACGATGGGATGTTTTGAAGAGTAATTTAGCGGCGTGGAATGTTACAGTCGGTTCCCCGCGTCCATTCACGAGGAGAGACAAGGAAGAGAAAGCAACCCCCTGTGTAATTTCTTTTAAGGTTCGACTCTCGCAGCTAGCCTATAGAAACGTCGGCGCGGCAGCGACTGAGGACAGCGTACTCCCAGCTTCGCCTCAGTTACGGCTGTATCCCTCTCGCATTCTGCTTCGTTTATCGGCGCGGCGAAGCACAGACTCAGGACCCGTTTGCATCTCGGTGTGGTTATTACATGGACTGTGGGATTACATTCAGCATTCTTAGGTAAGACGAGATCTACTGTGTGTTCACGTGTGTGTTTGCGTTCGCCTGCTTCTCTCTCAGTGTTATTACCGGCATCGACACCGGCTGCAATGGATCTCGCTCTGAATAAAAACTAGTCAGCCTGAATTTATCAACAGCTATTTTAAATCAGTTTAGAAGTTCCAACAGCAATTAATACATTCTTAAATGGCTTTCGTTATAGAATCTGCCTTGAGTAAAATCGTTTGTTCTGTGGCACAAGATAACCCAACCTGTTTTATTGTGTATATTTTAAAGAACTCACTTTAGTTGTCACATTCGCAGCTCTGCTAACACGTAGCCTCAAGCAACATGCATACAATTACAGTCGTTTAATTAGAAACTAGATGGGATTGCAGTGCCATCGGAAAAGATCACTTGTCGAATCCATCCTAGTTTGTGATGCACTTATCGTCAGAATCACCATAATTCTCAAAACTGATTGTGCAATTTGGGGAGAAATAAAGCACATCTGAAACTTGGGTGAAACAATGATTTTCGCTTTAGCGAGTTGGTCGTGCATTACCTATCTCTCTCCAGCGCACCATCACCAATATTTCACATTCTTGGATGCGGCTGAGAATTGCACGGGGCTTGCAATAAAAAAAAACAGTGTTATTAGCAGCAGTGTGACAGCGGTAAAAGTATACGAGTGTTTGTGGGCGAGGATTGTGGTAACCAATGCAGGGAACGACCCCACGGATACTTTAGGGTCGGTCACTCCAGGGTTGTGTACTCGCTTGTCTTCGGGCTTGTTGTACATGGTGGCATGGAAGATGCACTGCTTACCCGGGACTGATCACAGTTTACTCGCCAAGCATTGTTGAGTGAGTGGGAGGGAAGGCATTCGGGGCGTGAAAATTCGAAGTGTTCAAATCTAATTTGCAGCTCATTTTGGAAGGTAGACTGTCCAACGAGTAAAATAAATACTCAAAAATGCCATGCGTATTCCTTTAACGATGCGTTCGAGAAGAAAAACAATATTAAAAAGAGAAGCTTGAATCCAAATGCAGACTTTTCTGATTTCTCAGTTCAGACGTCCGCTCATTCCTAACGTACAAAATATGTAAAATGTATTCCTATTAGTCGCTAGTATGCTGAATGTTGCATTTTTAGTCATTAGGTTAGCAACATATTACATTGATATACAGTCCGATGCTCGGAGATGCACCAGTCGCGTATTGCACGTTTATCGTACAGCAGCTATACGCCACCCTGAAGCTTTCGCTCAACTCGGGCGATACCTATACCTTTCCCGCAACCTAACAGTCCAAATCTAACCCACAACACACAGCCAATGTATTTTTGAGCATCTGCCACTATATCTGTCTGTCACCCAAATGAACCTCCAGCCCTGATCTGGTCCGTTTCGATTACGACCCACTGCATTGTGTTATCTGTGAACTTTCAGCGTTGGAGAACATAGGCGTGCGGGTGGAAACAAGGGTAATTGGGAGCTTACAGGTGCACGGGTTCATTCTACCGGGACCGAATGTTTAAATCATGACTCTGAGTTGGGGTTCATAGTCACCCTTGCTTGCCCGCCTGAATCCTGCGCCGCTGCTTCTGTGGCTTGCGTTTGCTCTGAAGGATTTTTTTTTCGCGGCGTGACTTTTTAGCAGCAAATTAATAATAGTGGTCTTTTAAAATCCTGTACCTAAATTAACTGCACAGCTCATTCTTGAAGAACTGCAATTGAAAAACGATATTGAAAATGCCACATCTTATACAAGCAACTTTTTCTTCATTGAAACGCGTTTGTTACTGGCTGTGAAATTAGCTGGAGTATATTAGAGATGTCAGTCATACTGATGTAAAAAATGCGCCGGTGGATTATTCTTGTCTTCCTGTTCATTCTTGGCGTGGCGGGATCTATTCCACCGTCCACCGGTTTTCCCTGGCGAGTGAGGTTGATGCTTCTCTGACGAGGATGCGAGCGCACCGTTGCGCCGGGGGTGGACTCCTGAACAGCACAGTCTGATGGTGTGCGAGGTCCCTTGGATTGATCGCCAGGGCAGGTGGGAGTTTTGCAAGCGGCGGCATTTAACAGCATGCGACGGAGAGGAAGGAGAGGACGGCTAAGATTTAATGTAAATGCTCCAACTGTCAGCCCCTGGCGAAAATGTCTGCTCAGAAAATAAACCTTCTGCTCTCGCCGTGATACCAGGAGAGACGAGAGCCTCTGCCTTTCACATATTACCACTAACACAGTGACTAGAGTCCCAAACTACCTGAATGTCGGGTGGGGCCAAGCGTTTTTTGAACCGTCGTAACTTGAGCTAGGAGGGATATCCAGGAATGTATCTGAATCAATGCTTTCAGATACACTGCTCCAGAAACACTCGCGCTTGCAGGAAGCAGATCACACGAATCACGGTATGCGTACACTCCCGTGTGATCAGACAGTCCAACCCACTGGATGGCTTGCTTTAGTGTCAAATTCATTATTAGTTATTAGGCTGAATCTGGAGTAGCAAGTTAGGTCTGAGTACAATTCTTCAGTCTGAACAAGGGCCTCGACCCGAAACGTTACCCACTCCTTCTCTCCAGAGATGCTGCCTGTCCCACTGAGTCACTCCAGCATTTTATGTCTATCTTCGGTTTAAACCAGCATCTGCAGTTACTTCCTACACATTATGTCCTGATTCTACTGCTTGAGTTGCTGAACTCGTCCCCTCATTCATTCCATTGTCCTTCCAATGGGTTAATGACATACGTGTGAATAAATTTCCCGAGCTAGCCTTAAATTACGTGTTAAGGGCGTGGTGCTCGCGGCTGGGCGTTTTATGTTCAGCCATTCCGCGGTACTCTTGCCTGAAAATAGTCAGTAGCACCGAGATATGGGAATCCGATTGCAAGCAAAGTACCGGATGCACCAAACCGCGGAGGAAATCAATGGATCAAACTGTATCTGTTGGTATAGGTCTAGACCCTGTAACAGGACTGGGAATTATCTCTGCGAATCTGAATCGGCCTATGAACCCGAATATTGGAGCTTCATTGCGTTACCTATTTGTGGAAATTGGACTTGCTGGGCAAGTGCTTTTCCACCACGATATCGAAAGATTGGGCTTCTAAGGTGGCTAAAGGACTCTGCTGGAATCTATCAAGATAAAACCACGAAACAAGTCGCTTCGTACTGCGTGCGACGGAGCTATTTCCTAATACATAGTGATCCATCTCTAACTTTAAGGCTGGACGTTTTGCGTTAGAAAATATGCTCTGCCCCCAAACAGCGGAGGTAGATTGTTTTTCTCCAATCTGTCAAACCCTTCAACCACCTTTTCACCTCGATTACAATGACTCTTCAATTCCATTAGGACTGATGCTGACAAGGTTATCTGGAGGTCATGTTGCCAAATTTGAATACGTTTCCCTCCCATCCTTTTAAGAGTTGCCAGTGCCAGAGTTTCGGGTTGGAAACATGGTATACCCATTCATAACTCCCCCCTCCTATTTTAAGGACCACGTGCTACCCACATGCTAGGAAATACAGCATTGGATGATAATGCCGCCCTTCTCCATTGGGTTGGATACAGCCCATATCGATATGTTTGAGTTTGACTGTTGAAAGCCTAGTGTTGCATTTGTTGCATGTTGTATTGAGAGTTCTTAACACCAGAGAGTGAAACTACATGGAGTTTGACATATTTGTTGAATTATTAACCTTCAATAGAGTGGGCAGCCAGGAAGATATTATATTGGTGCTGTTCAGGTAACTCTGCCACTGTTGCGATAAGTCAACACCCAGGGACCTTATGTGGTGCCTTGCTGATGTTTGTAACTCAATGTTATTGTGAACAGTGCATTGTTATAAATCATCTGTTATGTGAATGCAAAGCTCTAGATTGAAAAGGTAAAATTTAATCAACAATACAAAAGGCAGCTTGGTGTTGATTGTCTTGCAATGTTGGGAATTATTGATATTGATCGATCTCTGTCTATTTTTATTACAACCTTACATTAGGATCTGAAGCAAAGGTTGCTAATGTGCAATCACATGCTCCAAGGATCAGCGATGATGCTACAGTTTATTTTTCATTGTAATTACATACTTCAAGCATGAGGGATCAATCTGTCTCTGAACTTTTTCTGAAAATATTTGTTCATGTTCTGCTGCACATAGACCAGGTTCAAATAAACAAAGTGCCAAGGAAGTTTGTGTTCAACAAGAACATTTCATGATGTTGGCGTGACATTCTGCAGGTGATGACAACAACAAGTGCATTTAGGTTGTACATCTTTATTGTAAGACTTAAATGTTCATACCAGCTGGTGTTTGCCTATTCCATATCATCATTGCACAGATTAAGGCATGATACAGAAAAAATCCTTTCTAGATTTATTGATAATCAGCTTATTTATGTTGCCTACTTCTGGCCTCAATCAGAATAAAATATCTTTATCCACCATTTCATGTTTTTGGATATTTATCGATAGCTCTCCAGTTGTTTATAAACCTTTCCTTTTCATTTTAGAGTTACAGCATGGAAACAGGCCTTTTAGCCCACTGAGTCTGCACCAACCAGTGATCACCGTTACTATACACGAGGGACTAGTGTATCCTACACACTAGGGACAGTTTACAGAAGCCAATTAATTTACAAACCTGCAAGTCTTTGGCATGTAGGAGAAAACTGGAGCACCCGGAGAAAACCCACATGATCATAGGGAGAACTCCATACACAGCATCCGTAGTCAGGATTGAACCCGGGTCTCTGGCTCCTTGAGGCAGCAACTCTACTGCTGCACCACTGTGTTGTCCCCTTTCTGAACTAAAAAGCTCTTGTCCTTGTTTTTTTGATGTGCACCAGAATTGGGAGGATGTACCAATTGGATTAAATTTAGCCATTTTCTGCTGTTTCACAAATGGCATTTAGTTGATAAAAACATGAGCTAATAATTCTACATTTTAGTTTCTATATTTTCTTGCGATAAATTATTAAGATCTCAACCCAAGGTTGTCATTTCCTCTGTACATTTTTCAAGAAGAGATTAATATTGAGCTAATTGGTTGGTAGTTCCTTAATGCTGATAGGTTGAGTTCAGTGGTTTGAAAGCTGGCTAATGTTCAACCTGACAAAATGGACCCAAAGATGTTAAATACAGTTGAAAGCATCAGGCTTCTTGCCCATCTTTTTTCAAGCTCTTCTCAAAAGAAAAATAGCAGGGTGTTCAGCATGTCATCAGGCAGTAGATGTTTATGCAGTGTAATTTTCCTAGGGATCTTTCCTTTTGATTAATGTAATCATCTGATTGATTATGCTTTGGATGATATGATGGGGCAGTGAGCCTGCATGCCTGTTCTGCTGCATTTCAAGGAGAGTTTCCCCCAATTCTGCTCACTCCCTATGCCTGAAAACGGGTCCTGATCTGAAACATAGTGTGCCCATTTCACTCCATAGATGCTGCCTGGCCTGCTGAGTTCTTCCAGCACTCTGTTTCTTGCTTAAAATTCCAGGATCTGCTCGCTCCTTTGTCTCAAGGATTATTTTGGTGGATTGCCAAGAGTAGTAGATCATGATAATTTCCCCTGGGGTCATAGTCAGAGCTGTATGGCAAGATCAAAGCGCAAATGTGACTGTTAGTGCTAGGCATGGTTAATAGTGTTTGGCATTTTTCTTAGGATATTTCTGAAAATCCATTGCAAAGTATTTTGCATATTTATTTTTATTAGCTAGATGATTTAGCACAGCAAGTAGAACATTGTTGATTCAGTAGTTCATTCCCATGTTCTGTTGATTTTTTTAAAATAATGTTTTTATATTTCTATTTTTGTGACATATTTGTTACTGAAGCGGAAGGGTCCTATTTCAATGTGAGCTATTTATGGGATACAGCAGAGACTGGTGAGAGCTTCTCTGAGTAAAGGTTCCTTCATCCCAACCTGAAAACAGCACCCTCTGTTGACCACAATTGTTTTCCACAAGAGCCAATCTGGTTAACATTCTGTGTCTGATGGAGGGGAGCCCAAGGATCCTATCTTGATATAAGATAAACTAGAAGGGTTTAATAAGATGTTTTTCTAACATTTTTCAATGTCTTAGCATAATTCTAAAAACATGAAGAAAACATACAAAATACTGTTCAACATAGCAACATTAGAATTTTTGTAACATTACCGATCTTATCAAGAGGTGCACTGAATCATACCAAGGGCCACTGGTTTACAGAATCTGCCAGGTAAATTGCAGACAAGAGCTGCAAGGCCAAGATAATGTAAGTGACAGATGGTAGTGCCCCTGTCACGCAACTGTGCGACTGAGATTCCACATGGACTCTAATGATCTAACCTTGGGGACTCCGCTTCTCTTCTGTGATTCTTACCATCTATTCCTGGTGTGAGATCAAAATCTCCATTCATTTGGCTGAGAATTTTAAACTCGGAGACTCAGAGGACAACAACAGGGTTTTTTTTTTTATTTTAACATGTTAATATATTTTTATTTTCTGAAACTGTTTCTAATTACAGCTATTTTAAATGTTATGTCTCTGAATATCAGAGATGTTTAAACATTGTTTGAGGAGAAAGCCTGCACTGCCTAAAATCTGTGAAGCTCTCTCTCTCCAGCCTTGTCTACTGACAGAGACCGTCAAGCAGTCCAGAGGTGGGGCCTTCATGGCTTGTCACCAGAGAGGCCCAGTCACTACTGAGGCCTTTTTAAGCCTTGCCTTTCATCTCCTTGGGTAGAGTGCCAGCTCATACTGCATCTGGCCTGGCTAAGTCTGGGAAGGAGACACCTTGACTGGTGGAGTGCAATATATAATTGTAAACAATAAACACAGAACAGGCCTTTCTTAAAATTCTGAATGTCGAGCATCTATTCAGATTGATAATCTGTGAATTCATGTGACCAAACAATTTCTGCAGATTCTCGCAATTTGAAAGCAGGTTATTCTGCCTCCCAGATGAAATAAAAAGAAGCTAAAATCAAAGCTCTTCACATTTGTCAAATCCATTTAATTTAATACATGTAGTAATTCAAGTTAGTTGCAGATTAAGTGCAGGTTCCATTTGTATTCATCATTACATCTTTGTCATAATGGATAACATTTGATGGACAAGTTGGGAAAAAATAGCCTTGTAATTTTTAATACATGGGGGACTCAAGGGATGTCTAATGGAGCTGCTTCGAGTGTAACACAGATGGAGAGAACCACATCACAGAAGTGGGAGTAATCGAGAACAATGAACCAGATCAGTCTTGTTTTGAGGGAACATTTCCCAACTAAAAATCTCAATGGGACTGTCTCTTCTCACAATGCCCATTAAAAAAAAAAAAAACATCAAAGCCGATAACTGGTGGGGACAATTGAACATTTCAAAATCGAAAGGGAAATAATTTAATGTTAATCTAGAGGAGGAAGAATTACGGAAGCAAGATGGGTAAACAGAACTCAGTACTGCAATGGTCATAAGCGTACTGTGTAGCGGAAAGCCTTAAACTTCTCCATAACTAACACCCTTTCCTGTGTTTAATCAATGCGAAGAAATCTTGTATCAAACTGGAATTTCCATTAAGAATAAAAGCCATCAGAAGACAATGGCAATTGGTAATTAATGTAATATGACTAAACAGTAATTACCGGTAGTGTGATTACATAGCCTATTCTTTAATTTAATTATTGGTGTTATCAAAAGCACCCAGCATTTAAAACCTTGTGCGCCCTTTTGTGCTCTGAAATAGCACTGTCATCATTGAACTGGTAATGCAATACAGGACAGAAACTCCCTGTGGTAAGTGGCCACTTACAATGCAGCTGGACATAGGAGATGCAATGTTGCTGTGATAAATATATTTCTGAAGATTTAGCAGAAGCACATCCGTAGTAATGTCCAGGAGGAAACCCCTGGAGGGACAGCTTGAAAGGCTGGATACTCTCTCTTCACAGGGTTTACAGCTTGAGATAAGAACCCTGCACAGATTTGGCACAATTTTTCCTGGTTATTTATGAGATGAGCTTTACAGAGCTGTAAAAGAATGCTCCAATTTAGCAGATAATGGAAGCATCCTGCAAATTGGAACTCAACTAACCACAGTGCAGTAACAGGGTCCATTTTGAAATTATTTACACCAGTAAAAATAGCTTAGAATTATTCTTTGGAATCGATTTCTAAGAAAGAAAAATTATGTTGCCTTTTGATTTACTCTGCATTTAAAATGATGATCAAATTGACATAATTGATACTGTGTAGGAAGGAACTGCAGATTAAACCAAAGAGAGACACAAAAAGCTGGAGTAACCCAGCGGGTCAGACAGCATCTCTGGAGGAAAGGAATAGGGTCTCGACCCAAAACGTCACCTATTTCAGACTTCATCTTACTGTTTTTGAAAGAGTATAAAATATGTTTGATCTCTTAGGGAGTCACCAGTAATCAGAACTCAAACATATATATGATGTGTGATTTATACTTTCCTAACCTCATCCTTCCCCACACCCAATTTAATCACTGACACCCCAAAGCTTTTCCATCCATCTACACAAGATGGTAGTGTGATGGCTCTTCACTTGCCATGAAAAGTTCCATGCCTGCAGCATCCAGAAAGCCTAACATCACACAGGGCAATGCAGCCCACTTGAATGATAGCCCTGACCATTGCTCAATGTGTTACTTTGTCCCAGTGCCGGCCTAAAGACTGATGGACCGATTGCTCCCAATTGGGCCCCGCGCCTAATGGGGGCCCCGCATTAATGTTCCATATTTCGTACAGAAATACGAATTTGCTTTGTTAAATATAGATTTTGTTAAAACATTCGCCATCCGGTTTTTTTTTTTTTAACAAACATGGATAACAACCGCTGCATGGCCATCAGACACAAACGATTTGTTAACTACTACTGTTAGTACTTATGAACAGTCAGTAGTTAACAAGTAGTTATACAATGTGTCAGCAATGCATCAATCCACATTCCTCAGTGAATGAAATTGTGTTTTGAACAAGCATTAATGACGCCGCAATCCTTTAAATAAAATTCACGCAGCGTCATTAATACTTGTTCAAAACACAATTACATTTACATTGTGTTTCTCTGTCTTATTCATACTCTCTCTCTCTCTCTCTCTCTCTCTCTCTCTCTCTCTCTCTCTCTCTCTCTCTCTCTCTCTCTCTCTCTCTCTCTCTCTCTCTCTCTCTCTCTCTCTCTCATCTCTCTCTCTCTCTCTCTCTCTCTCTCTCCCTCCCTCCCTCCCTCCCCCCCCCCCCCCCCCCCCCCCCCCCCCCCCCCCCCCCCCCCCCCACCCCATTCCCCATCTCGTCTCTCTGTAACTCACTCACTCCCCCTCTCTCATCCTGTCGCCTCGGCATTCCCGGAATCATTGACGTTTTGCGGTAGACAAAAATGCTGGAGAAACTCAGTGGGTGAGGCAGCCGCCTTGCCCGCTTAGTTACTCCAGCACTCTGTGTTTTTTGTTTGGCTGAAGTTGAAGGTGGCTCAGCGGGACGGGCATGGGCTCTGGGGAGAGGGTTGCATTTCTGGTCGAGACCCTTCTTCAGACAATCACAAGTACTCTCACCAACGAGAGTTCAGTTCAGTCTGAAGAAGGGTCTTCTCTCCAGAGTCGCTGCGCTGCCTGTCCTACTGAGTTAATCCAGCTTTAGGTCTATCTTCAATTTCAGAGAAATAAAATTTCTCACGGGGGGGCTTATAGCGTCTACACCCACCCCCCTCCTTCCTTCCCAACCTCAGCCTCATGGACCTTAGCGTACCCCTAGTTCCTAAAACCCATTTCCATCACTGTTCATGTTGCATTTATAATGCAGAGACCGGGCTTGAAGTGATTCTGTGAAACAAAAAGATAAAGAGCTGGTTTCAGTTCAACAGCAGCCTGAAGCACTTCAGTCTCTTAGCCCTGTGACCAGCTGTTTTAAGTTTTGTACTGCTGTTGGACTGAAACCAGCTCTTTATCTTTTTGTTTCACCCCCTGTCCATCCAAATTCATCTCCCTCTCCCCCACCTTCCTCCCACGATGCCTACTGCTTTGATGGCCTTCACGTTTACATTGCCAGTTAACCACTGATTTATATTCAAGTGGTCAGTGCAAAGTCTGCCTTCTTAAAAACTGGTATCATTGCCAAATGTGACTTGCTTGGTGAAAATGGGGATTTGTAAAATTAAACCCCAGTGTCCTCTGAGCTATGTGTTACAGTATTATTCAATATTCTTGCTAATTGTCGTATTAGCATTTCAATGCTGCATGTGCTTCAGCATGGGCCATCCATTAGGTCGCAGCAGAACATAGTATTAAATCGCAAGCGACTGCAGATGCTGCAGATCTTGAGCAAAACAAACCAAACTGCTGGAGGAACATTGAGTCACACCACTTAGTGAAGCCACCTAACAAAGGGTTGCTCTTTGGAGACAAATAATAATTTCCTGACTAACTGCTGACTCTTTTTAACTTGGCGCAGAGTTCAATGGTTACCCGTTTTCTATTGCACAAATGCATGAGTGAAGAGTTGAGTCAAGAATGTATAATTGTCATGTGCACCCACAACAATGAAATTCTTATTTGAAGCAGCAAGACAGGCATGTAAACACAATACTCATAGTTTGTATGAGAACGTATGGGAAACAACTAAATTCAATAACTTAACCCAAATACTAGTGCAAAAAAAGGACAGGGTGCCCCATCAAATCTTATCAATCGCTTGCTAATCGCATGACTGCATCCAACTGCTGTCTGGCTCATTGATCGTATTACTAGATATGAACTGTTTTGGAAGAGAAAAATGCTCACCGAGATACTGAGCTACACAGTGAGAAATCATGTGAAATAATCACTGAATGTTATTTTAAATGAATGTACCTTCATGTTAAACTGTTTAGTTTGGAGATACAGCCAGATAGTCTACTGAGCTTGCACTGACCAGTGATTTTTGTTTCCCTATTTGTCAATTTTTTTGTGCCTGATTATTTGGCGGCCAATCAATCGCTGTCTCTATGGCGGTTGCGTCCAATCACCAACCGGCTTACCTTAAAATTCCCGTCCAATCAACAAATAGGTCTCGTCCCATCCAATCAGCTGCTGTCTCCAAGGGCATTGTGTCCAATCACATAATGCACTTTAATGGTAATTAGCTGCTATGGTAAAGGTTGGAAGCCTTTGCTGATAGTCAAACAGGAGCAGGAGAGATTCAGACAGTGTATAATCCATAGCACCTCAGTGTACAATTTCATAATATATACCAAATAACTGGGCTGAGACCTTGGCTGGGAACCTGGGGCTCACCAAAATTGTTCCCAATTGGGCCCCACACTCCCCAAGGCAGTCCCTGCTTTGTCCCATCACTGTGCATGCAGTACTTCTCATTTACAAAGTGCAGTTCCACAACTTGCCTCAGCTTCAACAGCACTTTCAGATTTTAGATCCCTATCCACCATGAAGGAAAAGGACAGGAGGCACAAGCTGGAAGTTTCCTCTCAACTCACATACAACCCTGAATAGAAAATGTTTTGTTGCTAGATTTAACTCCTGAAGGTCCCTAACCTACTGAATAATGGGAACAACTTCAATCCATGGAGAGCAACAGTTCAAGAAGGTGGTTCATCATTGGTCTATAAAGGTTGAATAGGGAGGGTCAATACAGGGCTGCCAACATTGGGTGAGAGTTGAGAGTGAGAAATTGTGAGGGGGCATAGCGACCCCTCACAATTATGGTGTCACGTCAATAAAGATGAACACATGATTATAATTTCTGCCCTTAGTTGGATAACACACAAATCTAGTCATTGTGTTTTATGGCTGGTTTTCAACCTCTTTAGTCTGAAGGTCTCGACCCGAAACATCACCTATTCTTTCTCTCCAGAGATGCCGCATGTCCTGCTGAGTTATTCCAGCTTTTAGTGTCTATCTTCAGCTTAAACCACCATCTGCAGTTCCTTCTTACACTCTTTGTTAAGCAAAACAGGTCCTATTCTCATAATATTATTCACCTCAACTCAGTATTTTCTTTACCTCTGTTGCTACAGAGAATACAATCCCAGTTATCAAATCTTTCTTCAAAATGAAAATAAAATTCCAGCCCCGCAAATATGTTAATAAATCGTCCCTGGATCCTCTCCAGAATAATTGCACCCTTTCTACAGTGTGTCACAATCTTACAGCGTGGAAACCGGCCCTTCATCCCAACTTTTCCATGCAGATCAAGATGCCCATCTAAACGTCCCATTTATCCGCATTTGGCCCATATCCCTTTAAACCTTGTGTGTGTGTGTGTGTGTGTGTGTAAGGGTGTGTGTTAGGTTGTGTGTGAGAGTGTGTGTTAGGTTGTGTGTGAGAGTGTGTCAGTGAAGCGGCGACAACACCCAGAGTGAGCGGGGACTTGGCGATGCCCGGGGAGCATTTCCCTCTCTCCCCCCTCCCCGCGAATGCGGGCCGGCCCAGGTGCTGTGTCCAGCTGGGGTCCGGGGGAGGTGAGGGACAGTGACCCGGGGTCGGGCATTGGAGCGTAGTCTTAGCCCGAGACTCATCCCCACAGCTCCGGAGACGGCACCAACGCCCCCACTCAAGGCTCCGGGCCGGGGTTAAAACTCCATGCGTTGTGGACAGAGCGGCCGACGGACACAGAGCCGCCGCAGGTGAGGGTGGGAAGTGTGAGCGGTGCCTGCGGGGGGGGGGGGGGGGTGTCGGTCGGTCGGTGCTGGGACCACGGACGCGTCTCACCTCTCACGCCATCTGCACGGGAATGTGAATGCGGGCGAGGCAGCATCTACAGAGCGGTGGAGAAATGCTTGAGTCTGAAGAAGTATCAAACTCAGACACAGATGCTGCCTCACCCGCTGAGTTTCTCCAGCATTGTTGTCTACATTGCCAATTTAAATAGTGTGCGATGGGCTTAAGCCAATTAAATTGCTCATTCTTTACGGGGAACCCGCCGACCAAAAAAACTATTCTCATTGGTGAGTGTGGAGGAGTGTGACTTTATTTATTTATTCATATATTTTTTAAAATATTTTTTTGAGCGTGAGAACTTCTGTCATCAGCGTGAGAGTGTGAGAATTTCCTCAAATGCGTTAGTCTCACGCTCAATGCGTGAGAGTTGGCAGCCCTGGCAATAATGCCCTACTTTGACAAAAGGAAGCAACTGACAATTTTGTCAAAATTGCTTGTTTTAGGGTATTTGAGATATGCTCTACACAATGGTGAACAAAATAAGTCCTTCTCTGAGTACAATTTGAAAATATCTATACCAGTGAAGTAAGAAATTCCATCACAGGGAGCTCAAAGAAAAACACATTTTCCTCATTTACAAGAAAACTCCTTTCTGTCAGTTGCTTCCTTTTGTCAAAGCAGGGCAGAATAAATGAGTGCAAACTGTACAAAAAAACATTATTTTGCAGAAAATATCCAGATACATTGTATCCCTATATATGCAAGCCCTGTTTACGGCAGGTGACATTTGAATTATCCTGAACCAAAATGCAAGTCAAATTCCAAAAGTGCAGCGCAGATTTGTTCACATTTCCTGCACACCTGGAATGTTACTGCCAGAGAGCAGATGGGATAGACCAGAAATAATACAAGCCACAATATCAGCAATCAGCTATTTGCTTCAGTGTCTGAATTTCATTCCATTTCCTGGTGGATATTTTGGGAGCAAACCTTACAACATTAACAGGAAAAATAAAATAGATTAAAAAAATATATATATAAGATTGAAAGAAAATTACGGTTTATTCCAGCAAATTTACTAAATCTACTGGTCATCTAAAATTCATCGAACCTTCACTTCCATTTTCTCACGTTCTTCAAAATGGTTCCAGACAAAAACGAGGAGCAAAATTCAGCAATATTTTTTTCACTCATGAATGAGTAAACCACTGGACAGAAAATCTGAGCTAATACCCCAGATAGATAACTTACAGTAGATATCTCCATTTATGATACAAAGATAGAAAACTATCTAAAGTTGGAGAATTCAACCCTCAGCTTTATTGTAACCATGCAGCAGGCCATAGGCAGATAGATCAGAAAGGAATTTAGAACGAAAATTAAAATTGGCATTAGTGAGGAAAAATATAGCGATCACCAGATTGATTCCTGGAATTAGGATGGGATTATCCAATGCAGAGAGATGAACCAGACAGCATTCTACTCTCACATTTAAAGGTCGAGCGATGATCTTATCAAAATATATAACATTCTTAAGGGCCTTTACAAGTTACATGCAGAGAATAAATTTCCCATGGATGAGGTCAAGTGCTAGGGTCACAGTTGCAAAATAACATATCATGCCATTGAGCAGTTCCATGGTTCACTGGTACTTCACTGTCATATGTATCTAGGTACAGTGAAATTCCTCTTTTGCATGCAGTTCAGTCAAAATCATACCATACAGAGGCACAATTATACTTAAGTAAAAGAGTGTAAGAATAGTAGATTGCACTGAGGCAGCCGCACCACATTTCTGGTGCTATTTTGTATCCTTCAATTTCGGAGTTGTTAAAAATTTAGAGTCTTAGCCACAAACGTCCATTGTCATGGTCGTGGTAGATGGTTGGAGTTACAGATGTTGTTGTTGATGTCATCCACTGCTGCTCTGCTGCTCCGTGTTGCTACAGGCTAGATCTGATCCACGTGCTCGGCCTCTTGCAGTAGCACCTGATCCATGCGAGCCCCAGGCTGCTGCAGAACCTACAGCCGTCCACTCCTCCGACACCTCGATCTAGACATGCCCACCGACGAATATACCATCCTTTGCCTTGTATGGCTTGTATGGCAACTACTCACCCTTTGTGCCCTAGGGCATTTCCCACAGCCAACCTCAGAACAACCAGAGTGCCTCCGAGGGTACCAGTTGTAATCCTCCGAGGGTACCAGTTGTAATCCTCCAGCCCGCTTACCGGCAACGTTCTCTCCTCAGTCTGCTACTGCCACCTGCACTAAGAGGAAATCTCTTTACTCTAAGGGTGGTGAATATTTGGAATTATCTATGCAAGAGAGCTGTAATGGTGTAATGACTGAGTATATTCGATATGTATTGACAGCTGTTTGGGTATTGGGGATGTAGGGGAGAGAGTGCTGGAGAGTGACATTGAAGCAATAGGCTAGTCTTGATCTAATTGATTGTTCAACAGGCACAATAAGCTGCATCTCAGTTCTTTATGGTTTAATGAGGGGGAAGGCATGGCAAAGGCACATGACTACAGTGAATAGTATCTAATTACTTCGATAACAAGCGAGGAAGAGTTATGCGGGAAAAGATTTCTGAGAGAAAACTTGAAAAATATAATGTATTTCACACTCATTATCAGTGGGGCTAGCTCAGGCTCTACAGCTTACCATGAAGCAAATCCTAGAATCCTAGAATTTAAGGTGCATCTCTGGAGAAAATGAATGGGTGACATTTTTAGTCAAGAATCTTCTTCACATTCTTCACCCATTCCTTTTCTCCAGAGATGCTGCCTGACCCACTGAGTTATTCAAGCTTTTTGTATCTACTTTGGTTTAAACCAGCATGTGCAGTTCCTTCCTACACAGTATTAAAGGAGTGTGCTGCTCTTGAACCTCTAATGCACAGAATCCTATGACATTATGCATGTCCACCAATTAAAAATGAGGACTCTGAATTTAACATTGCAAGAGTGAAGTATTAATCAGATTTATTGGTCCAATAATTAGAATAAAAGGTGAAGTTGGATGAGGAGTTGAGGAGAAAGGGAAAAAAAAACCCAAACCTTTAACAACAATTACAACCTGTACAAGGGATGTGTCAGTTTTCTTCTCCATCACTATCAACATTCCCTTCCCAATCGACCTGTATGTGTCATGATCAAAGGTACAACACCTGGCTTTTTATTTCCTGCATGCCATTCAGAATCACAAAGATTTCAGCCAATTCAGATTGCTGTCTTTGCTGGTGAAGGTGTAGTCTCCTTTTGTTCTGAGGAGACCAGGAATGGGTTTTGCGATTGCTTTGTGCAGGGCCTTGGGTCAATTTACAAGCTTGACCTCTACTCCTTACCGTCTACGATCATAATTCTTTGCCACTCTCACACTGAGCTCTCTATCTCTTGTTGTATGGTTTTAATTAAGCCCAATGGAAGTTCCAATCTCATCTCTTGACTGGATGTTGTACAGCCGCAGAAGTTGGAAATTGTGGATCCTAACCAATTATTTTTGTCCGGTTACAGTCGGCATTGAGCCTGCTGCTGCCGTTTACAATTCCCATGAGTACACCTTTTAGTTTTGTAATGTCCTGTTGCCAACATGTTTTACCATACCCATGATTTATTTTGATTTTTCAACCTCTCCTGACTTTTTAATCTTGTTCCAGAACCTCCCCATTATTTTTTCTGTTCTGATCTGTTCTTATTCCAGACAGATTTCTTAGAGGTGTTTAGAATCATGAAGGGGTTAGATAAAATTATGACAGATATATTTTACCAATGGCTGAAAAATGTGTGACAAGAAGCCCCAGTTTTCTATGCAATTTTCTATCTAACCCTGAGATAAAGGCCACATGAGTAAAAACTGTTGAGTAGTGATGGTTAAGATTTGTGGTATATATTGTGAGATTGGGATGGGTACATCAATAATTTGAAAGAGAATTAGTCAACTACATGAATTGTGGTGGTATGGATGCAGGAATATGTGGAAAGAACAAAGCAAGTCATGTCAAGTCAAAATTATTGTCATATGCACAAGTACAATGAAGTACACGTACAAGAAAATCATGCTCTCAGCAGTATCACAGGCGCATAGTCTCAGACAAAGCACAACAAATATATAAATTATACATATATTACAATGAATTCTCCAAGAATTAATTTCAATCTCTGAAAAGAAGGACTGTCCAATAAGCAAGACATTAGAGCAAAAATAGAAATCAAGTCCATGAAAGTGCAAGAGGTGGTACATAGTGTTGAGGTAGCTGTGAAGTTGTGCAGGTCAGCACAGGAACATGATGGTTGTGGGTAAGTAGCTGTCCCTGAAAGAATTGTTGAGCTTCAGCCCGTTGTTAGAAGTGAGAAGAGGTCCTAGCCCAGATGATGGAAATCCTTTATGATAAATGCCACCTGTTTGAGGCAGCACCTCATGGAGGTGCTTTAATTGGTGGGATGGGCTGTGGGGTTGTGCCTGTGATGAACCAGGCAGAGTCCCCCATTCTCTGCAGCCTATTGAATTCCTGTGCATAGGAATCATCATACTAGATCATGGGTCAACCAGTCAGGATACCTTCTACAATACACCTGTTTGAATTTGTTTGAGTATTTGAATCTATTTAAACTTTTAGGAGAGTAAAGGCACTGGCACACCTTCATCATGATTATATATATACGCTGGGCCCAGGACAGTTCATCTGAGATGTCAATACCCAGGAATTTGAAGCTGCTAGCTTCTCCAACTCTGACCCTCCCCACCCCCCCCCCCCCCATGAAAATTGACATGTGGCCTCTCCACATCCAATTTCAAAAGTCAATGTTTAACTCCTTTGTGTGTTGATGTTGAGCAAGATCTTGTTTAGTACCACTCAGCAAGCAATCTCTCTCTCTCCATTAATAGTATACTGTAGACTGAATAGTATGGTTCTTATCTGGTGTAAAACTGCAGAAATCCTTGAAAGTGTTAGTAAATCACATGAGAAGTTATGTTGAACCTTCATGAAACAACTGGCTATTGTGTGCAAATCGCAAAACCTTCAGGATGGATGTGAAGAACCTTAAGAGGGTGAAAACATATTTAATGGATTTGTTACAAGAATGAGGGATTTCAGCTACAAGGTTGGGCTGGAGAAGATAATATTGTTCTCCTGGAACCAAGGGAGTTGCGAGGAGATAAAGGTGCATAAGATCTTAGCAGGCAGTGAAACTATTGCGTTTCATGAACGATTCAAGGACCCATGGGCACAAATATTTGGGGCAAAAATTTAGACTGCCAACATTGCTGCTCAGTGACACACTGGGATAAGCAGCTGCAATGATTCTGCACATTGCTGGGATATAATTAAACTCCATCAAATACTAACAGGGGTGGTGTCCAAGGTGCGGAAAACTCGCTTCGGTATTTTCAGAAAAAAAGAAATTGGCTATGAGATGACCTGAGAAGTCTTAAAATTGCAAATGTACTTAATAAACTAAAGGCACTATCTCCCTGATGGTACAATGACACTGCACATTCAGTAGCCATCCTCTGATGTTGTCTGTGTGCAATTTGCTTCTTTTAACTGCGGGGGCATCTCCAGATGCTGTGGTTTCTTCCCACATCATGGACACCTGCAGGTTGGTAGATTGAGTAGCCCTATAAATTGTTCCTGATGTGGATAACTGGTAGAATCTGAGGGGAACTGGTGGCTGTGTGGGGAATATAAAAAATGGGATTTGTTTAACAGCTCAAGGGTGCTGTGTGTATGGAACAAGCTGCCAGAGGAGGTAGTTGAGGCTGGGACTAACCCAACGTTTAAGAAACAGTAGGACAGGTACATGGATAGGATTTGGAGGGATATGAAACAAGTGCAGGCAGGTGGCACGAGTGTAGCTGGAACGTTGACCAGTGTGGACAAGTTGGACAAAGGGCCTGTTTCCACATTATCACAATATGACTATGACTCAAGCATGCTTGATGATCAGCACTTACTTGTTGGGCCAAAGGCCTGCATCCATCCCCTATAATTCACCGACAATTCTTCTAGTATTGTCCTATTTAATCAATCAATCAATCATTCAATTTTATTCATCACATACACAATAAAGTGCAGTGAAATGAATTTTCCAGCAGGTACAATAAAAAAAGAACACACAATAAAATTTAACAGAAACATCCACCACAGCATTCTTCACTGTCGTGGAAGGCACAAAGTACAGTCCATCCTCCTCCATTGTTCCCCCATGGTCGGGGCCATAATCCTCTGCAGTCATCGCTGCGGGCGGTCAGATGTACAGGCCCGCTCACCGGGACGGTAAGTCCCAAATCGGTGCTTCCCTACCAGAGACCGCAGCTTCAGGATGTTGTAGGCCACAGGCCGGCAGTCAGAGCTCTTCTCTGGCTGTCCCCGGCGAGGGAACCCAGGGTCCAGATGGTAAGTCCACGCCGCTCACGCAGCTAGAAGCTCCGCAGACCACGGCTTCAGGATGTTATCGGCCGCAGGCCGCCGGTCAGAGCTCTTCTCCGGCGATCTCTAGCGAGGGGTCCCAGGCTCCGGATGCCACGCCCGTAGCTAGAAGCTCCACAGACCACGGCTTCAGGCTGTAACAGTCCTGCAGGCCAGCGATCGGAGCACTACTTTCTGGTGACCCCGGCAAGGGCTCGCCTGCTCCGCGAAAAAGCCCATGCTGCGCCCGCTGCTGAAACTCCGGGCCCGACTCCAGGAAAGGCCATGGTGTTAGGCCGCGAGGGAGGCGACATGGAAAAAGTTGCCTGTCCGTGGAGGAGGTGACCGAAAGCGGATCCCCCCTTACCCCCCCTCACCACCTCCCACACAAGACACATCAAGAGACATTAAAACACACATTTGGACACACTAAAAAAAACAAAAAAAGTAGAAATGACGAACACACTGCTGGCAGGGCAGCCGACTCACTGCGCCCCCACTGACCCAGTCGCAGTTGGTGGATGCAGTTAACCTGATGTTGTGCTTACTTAGATTTGTGTGTGATATAAATTCAGTCAGAATGGCAATTCAGGCAAAAATTCAGGCAACATTTTGAAGTTTGTTTTTAAAAAAATTGATGGAAGGGAAGCCAAAGATCTACGTGGGGACATCTATTTTGAAAATAGCATACATCACACAACATATAACATATAACATATAACAATTACAGCACGGAAACAGGCCCTCTCGGCCCTTCCAGTCCGTGCCGACCATTTGTTTTCCCCTAGTCCCATCTACCTGCACTCAGACCATACCCCCCCATTCCCTTCACGTCCATATACCAATCCACTTTACTTTTAAATGTTAAAATCGATCCTGCCTCCACCACTTCTGCTGGAAGCTCATTCCACACAGCCACCACCCTCTGAGTAAAGAAGTTCCCCCTCACGTTACCCCTAAAAACTTCTGTCCCTTAATTCTCATGTCATGCCCTCTTGTTTGATCTTCCCTACCCTCAATGGGAAAAACCTATCCACGTCAACTCTATCCCTTTCATCATTTTAAAGACCTCAATCAAGTCCCCCCTTAACCTTCTGCGCTCCAAAGAATAAATCACATGGAATCTTATCAGGCATTGCAGATTATTTCCATGTATTACATTATTCATTATGTTCCTGATGCTATGTTATTTAATCTTTTTACACTCTTTCATTCTTTCATTGACGCTATTTCAAGTTCCCAAATAGTTTATTGTTTTGGATGAATGCAGGTTGATCTGGAATATCTCAATCAATATTCTATTGATTAAGGAAATCTGAACTCTCTCAAAATGCCTATCTGATCCTTGGGGAAAAAAATCTTCAACATGCATTTTAATTCTGAGTGAAACTGCTAACTTTTCAAATCCAGCTGTGGGAAGTAGAAACCTATGTAGCTAAGACTGGGCAGATTAAACAAAAGTGACATGCGATAGGCGCATCTCTTATCACTGAAAGCAGTAAATCCAAGAATGGATTTTGATATTTTTGTGCTATCCTGAGGGAGTTTGATTTCCTTATCTGAACACCATGATGAATACATTAACTGGATTTGCAGAATCACTTGATCCGTCTTTTTATAGGTAGCAAACATGGTGTGCATCCGTATCTGGATAGCTACCCAGAAAACAAAGATGCTAATTGATTGTTATCTCCAGCCTGCACTTGTGAATAATTAATGAATGTCAGGTTTTTTAAAGAATTAAGAAACTTTGAAGGTGACATAACATCGAATAACAACAAAATGGTTTTGGGCTCTGTACTTAAACTAGTCACTCAGCAGTTTAATTGTGCTGCCTCCTACTCAATAATGTTGTAGATTTCCAGCTAAATCTAGATAGTTGATCTAGGGATGTCATTCATGAGAACTAAAAACATAGGAACAATTCATTCACTGTGCTTTATGCATACTCTTGTCACTTAAGATTTAAGGTGATTGTTTATCTCAACTCCATCTTCTCATACTGTTCCCAGATGCCTTGGTTTTCAAGTGTCTATCATTTTCTCCAGTGAATATACTCAATGCCTGACAATCAGTAATAATTTTATGTCAAGCATTTCAATGATTCTTAGCTCCATATATCTGATCTGGATAGCAGATGCCTCATTCTCACACTATAAACTTTGTTCTATATCCCTGTTGGGGGAAGCATTGTTCCAGCATTTATCCTGCCACGATCTTTAGAAAGGAGTATATGTCAAAGAGGATACTCCTTATTCATCTGTGTACTCATTATGGGACTGGACAAGGGAAGGTAGGTCTAGTTTACTACATCTTTTCTCTCAGAGAATCCTTTCATTTTAGAAATCAATCTGGTGAACATTTACACCTTTGATTCCCTCCTCAGTAAATGTTATATTTTCTTGAGTTTAAGACCCAGAACTAGCATTGTCTCAATTACGCCTGTAATCATCTAGTAAGATCTCTCTTACTTTATACTCTGATCTCTATGGTGAACACCAACCTAACATTTGCTTTTCTGGTTATTTGCTGAATGTGCAAATTAACTGATTGATTTACGTACCAGAGTCAACCTGGTCTCTCTATATTTCAACATCTTTCAGTCTGGTGACCTTTGAAATATTCTGTTTTCTTTTTTCCAAAATAATAACTTTATTCTACTGCAACAATCTTCCCAATTAACTGGTCTATCTATAGTTCAATTTGCAGTTAATTTATGCCTTTCCCATGACTTAATTTCTCACAAATTGACTAGTGACCTTATCTAATACATTTGATCCATATTGAAGACAAGGTGTTATCCTTGCGGGCATTCCATTAGTTACAGCCAACTCCAAAATAACCTGTTTACTAGAAAATCCATGTCAATGTATTACAACTAATATGATGTGTTTTGTGTGAGAATGTATATTGTGTGACTGCTCCCTTGAGTGCTATTCCAAAATCTAGATATATTACACCCAGCTGGACTGCTGAACATGATGCCTAACTGAACTGATCTCATCTGCCTGCACATGATCCATATCCCTCTATTTCCTGCATTTCCATGTTCCTGTCTAACTGCCTCTTAAACACCACTATTGTACCTGTCTCCACCACCACCGTGGACAATGCATTCCAGCCCGCCCCAAAATATAACTGGAACAATTCTCAGTGCTAATTGATTGACATAAAAACTGGATCTTCTTTGCTTCTCTTTAACAAGTACCATAGAATACTTTTGTTCCGACCTACTTTCAATGTCTACTCTGAAAGTTGCACCTGTAACAGCGTACCATATTTAACAAAGTATTAAAGTCATGCATTTTGTTTACGAGCTAAATGATATTTCAATGCAATGCCAACCTACAAAATGATTGTCAGAATGCAAAGTGGCGTAAACATTTTAAGTTTCTAAACAAGGGATTACTGGTTTCTATTGCAACATGGCAGCTGGCTTGGACAACATCAGAACTGAGATGCTGCAACATCTGGGTCCCAGAGCACGAGAATGGCTGCTGGACAAGTTTAATATCTGCATGCTAACCACGAGTCTGGCGGAAATCGAAGGTTGTTGCTTTACCAAAACCAGGCAAAGATGCCAATCTTCCCAGCAGCTATTGGCCTATACCCTCACTGTGCCACCCATACAAACTTATGGAAAGATACTTACAGAACTGCATCACGCTGGATGTAGACGATGCCCTGAACAGGCTTGGTTCCGCCAGGGAAAGTCAACAACAGGACAACTGCTGAACCTCACTCAGCACATTAAAGATGGCTTTGAGTGGAAGCTGATCACAGGTGCAGTATTTGTAGACTTGTCCGCAGCATATGACGCTGTAAACCACCGTACCATGAAAGCCAAACTATAACAAACACTACAGAACTCTCACCTTGTTCAGTTCATCATGACAATGATGGAGAACCACCACTTCTTTGTAGACCCGAATGGTCAAGAACAGCCATTGGAGACGCCAAACGAATGGTCTACCACATGGCAGTGTCCTTGCCCCAATGTTGTTCAATATATACACCAATGACCAACCCATCACCCCATAAACTAGGTTGTTTCTGTATGCCAATGACTAATGCATCGCAATCCTCAGACTTCAGCCAGGTTGAGACCGTACTAGAGGCTGCTCTGCAGAATATGACAACATACCAACAGAACTCCCTGCGCCCAAACGCAACAAAAATGCAAAGCGCAGCTTTCCACCGCCAGAACCATGATGCAAAACGTCAACTGCAGGTGCGATCGAATGATGTCCTGTTGGAAAACTGCAAAGACCCAAAATACCTAGGTGTGGTCCTCGATCGCATGTTATTATATCGCCAACATGTTGAGAAAATTAAGGCAAAGGTGAACACCCGGAACAATGTCATCGAAAAATTGGCAAACAGCTAATTTAGAAGTGACCCAACAACAATCCGCACTGCAGCCCTGGCCCTCTGTATATTAGTGGCAAAATATGCAAGCCCTGTCTGGAGCCGCTCTAAACATGCACACAAGGTGGACTCTGCATTGACCACTGCCTGCAGGAAAACCAAAGGATGCCTGAAGCCGACAACAGTTGAACATCTGCACGGGCTGACTGTCATCGACGAACCATCTCAAAGACGTGTTCGGGCAGCTGCAGTAGAATGCTTCAATGCGGACACAGACCCCTGTCACCCCTTACACTATCACCAACATGCCACGAAATGCTTGAAGAGTTGGAACAGCTTCATGAAACTAGAGACAACCATGCCAGGCACCAAAACCAAACAACAGAAGGCACCAGGACACCACCTGCCTTCTACTACCTGGAACGCCCTAAACAGCCTCCACACTGGAGTGAGACGTTGCGGACTCAACCTGAAGAAGTGGAGCTTCTTGACAAATGCAACTGTGGAGAGGTACAGGCAATGGCCCACCTACTGACTTGCGGCGGAGAGGCATGCACTGCAGACGATCTCCGCAGAGGCACAGATGTGGCACTGGCGGTGGCAAAGTGATGGCAGAACTTCATCTAACATACAAGCGAATGATTGCAATTTTTAGAAGTGAATGTTTGCCATTATTGGTGACTTGTCTGAGTGGCTGTGAATTTTATTTTTTTGGTTAGATACAGGGTCCCAACCCAAAACATTTATCTTTTATTCACAACACTGATGCTGCCATGACCCATTGCTTTCCTCCTTCACTTTGTGTTTTCTTCAAGATTCCAGCATCAGCGGTTTCTTATGTCCTTATATGTGGGGTGTTTTAGCCAAGGCCAGCAGCAATTCCTGGACATCCATAACTGCTCTTGAACTCATTGGATTGTTAAGTCCTTTCATGAATTATGCACATTGCTGCTAATGGAGCCACATATAGGCCAGATCAATGAACATTGTAGATTTTCTTCCTTTAAGAAGTTAAATGAATCAGATGGCTTTTCATAAGAATCATTCTAATTTTTCTTGGACTGCAAGCTTATTAATTGAAGTTCCACAACTGCAATACTAGAATTTGAACTTGGATTTCTGGATATTTAGTCTAGGCCTCTGTATTACCAGTCTGCTAATTTAACCACTGTGAGTTGATGCATCTATAGTTGATGCATCTATAGGTTTAATTATTCAATCTGCACAGGTATCTGAATCCATTGCAAAGCACCAGTCAATGGGCTTAGAAGTGGGATGTGGATTTTAATGTGAAAAGAAAATAAATGTTTTGAATATCTGAATCCATAACATTAAACTTGCATACAGCAATAAGCATTTATCAATGGGGCCTCTTATATTTCCTATTGCATTTGGAGAAATTCTAAGCAATAGTCAAAGTGTACTTACTGTGATAGCCCTGTCTCACAGTGCGAGTCCACCCACAAGTGACCCCAAGTGAAAGAAAAAAAACAGACTCGTGGTTGTGTACGAGATTCCAAGTTTATGTTCAAGGGTTTAACCGAGTTCCCACGGGTATGTCATTTCTGTGATGTTCCAAGTTCCTCTCTCGAGTTACCAAGTTCCTCTCCTGTTACTCTTGAGCCAACCGTGAATGAAGGTCAGTTTTAATAAGCAACAGTGTTAAAGAAGACATCTCCATCCTGCGGCTTTGAGTTAAAGATAGAATTCAGCGCGGCCACATCTATTGATATGACCTACGAAGGGAAAATGAGCACCATCCAGTGCCGGAGCAGTTATACTAATGATTTGATGGAAGCACACATCACGTAGTTAGAAGACCAGCGGGCGAAGGTTTGTAATATTTTAATTGAATTTACTGCCAGGTCTACACTCTGCGGGGAGACGGGAGATGAAATCTTTGAATGTGGACGGATGTCTCCGTGCCTGCTCGTTCTAAGCGGAATATATTATTAGTTGCCTTTCAAGCTGAGCTTTGGTTTTATTCCTTGTTTTTGTTTATTCGCACACACTTTTCATGTGTGAGGGTGTGAGAAGTCCATGCCGGATGCCGGCCGGCCGCAGCCGCTGTTCTTTCACATCAGTTGCACATCAGATTGTTGGGAGACGGAGCTCAGGGTTCACCTCCTGAGCTGCTTTGGTGCCCAGGCGTGAGTTGAGCTGGAGGGAGGTTGGGAGGGGTGCGGGGGAAGGGTGCGCGGGCGTCATTAATCTGTCTGGGGTGACAAGGTTCTTGGGTTAGGCTGGAATCATTCTCTGCGGGATGATCTTAGTGTGGAAGACAAGTGTAGGAGAGGTGTACTGAGTGTGTGGGCAGACACTTTGGTAGTGATTGCCCACCAGTCTCAAAACCGGCTGTGTCTCCCTGTCCCTGGGATAGCAGGGCGCAATCAGACAGCAAATACCCCCCTCCCCCTCCACGCTAACACGAAGGGCAATGATCCCAAGGCTTTATCGTCAGAAACAACGGGCAGGCGACAATCACCCGCCATAATGCTTCTGGTCTGCAGTGTGCAATAGTCACCAAAATACGCTGCATCTTTAGAAAGGAAAAATACAAAATATGTCAATCCCATTGGATAGGCCTTAGTCATGGTGCCGTACAACACGGAATCAGGTCCTTTGGCCCAGCTTGGCCGTGCCGTCCAATTTGGTGTCTTGGGGTAGTCCTATTTGCCTGCATGTGGCCCATAGCCCTCTAAACGCTTCCCATCCATTTATCTCTCATTAATAACCTCAAGAAAATCCCTGTTTCAGTTTCCTGGGTCCAACTCAGAGAGAAGTCTCCCCCCTTTCCAGGGTTAATCGCTCCACAGTTTATAATGCTCTCTGCATTATGAAGTCTTTGACAGTGAACCCCATGGGCAATCACTACCAAAGAGTCTGCTCACACAGTCAAGTTCAAGTTTAAGTGAGTTTATTGTCATATGTCCCTGACAGGACAATGATATTCTTGCTTTGCTTCAGCACACCGAACATAGTAGGCATTTACTACAAAACAGATCAGTGTGTCCTTATATCATAATATAAATATATACACACATGAATAAATAAACTGATGAAGTGCAAATAACAGATAATGCGTTATTAATAATCAGAGTTTTGTCCGAGCCAGGTTTAATAGCCTGATGGCTGTGGGGAAGTAGCTATTTCTGAACCTGGTTGTTGCAGTCTTCAGGCTCCTGTACCTTCTACCTGAAGGTAGCAGGGAGATGAGTGTGTGGCCAGGATGGTGTGGGTCTTTGATGATACTGCCAACCTTTTTAAGGCAGCGATAAATCCCCTCGATGGAAGGAAGGTCAGAGCCGATGATGGATTGGGCAGTGTTTACTACTTTTTGTAGTCTTTTCCTCTTCAGGGCGCTCAAGTTGCCGAACAAAGCCACGATGCAACCGGTCAGCATGCTCTCCACTGTGCACCTGTAGAAGTGAGAGAGAGTCCTCCTTTACAAACTGATTCTCCGTAATCTTCTCAGGACGTAGAGGCGCTGATGTGCTCTCTCGATGATTGCATTAGTGTTCTCGGACCAGGAAAGATCTTCAGAGATGTGCACGCCCAGGAATTTGAAGCTCTTGACCCTTTCAACCATCGACCCGTTGATATAAACGGGACTGTGGGTCCACATCTTACTCCTTCCAAAGTCCACAATCAGTTCTTTGGTTTTGCTGGTGTTGAGGGCCAGGTTATTGTGCTGTTGTCTCCCGTACTAAGTCATCCCAACACTCCCCCTCCCCTCCCTCCTCCCCCCACCTTTCCCTCCCAACACCAGTCCCATCCCGACCCCTGGGAAACTGAAAGGAGCGACAATCACCTGCCACGGATACAAAAAATGTCATACACAAGAAATGGCAGATGCTGGTTGACAAAAAGTGAACACATGGTGCTGGAGTTACACAAAGACGCAGCAGAAATTTGGAAACGTCATCCCGTCACCCATTCCTTCTCTCCAAAGATGCTGCCTGCCCGCTGAGTTAAAGAGTGCCCACGGTAGACTCATGAGTCACTAAGGTAAACTCACGGGCCACTACGTTATTACAACGAGTTTAAATGTTTTCAATTTTTAACTTGAACAGTAAATTTGACTCGTGGAAAACCTCAAACATGTTTGAATTTTTTTCAGGAGTTAACAAGTTTCACGGGTACCTGCCATTAGCGCCACGAGTCGCTAAGTTGTGCGCGCGAGTTCCAACGTTCCCGCTATGTTAATTGTACGTGATTACCGCGAGTGAAAACTCAGGGTCACTCGTCGGTCAACTCGCACCGTGAGACGGGGGTTTGAGCAACTTGTCCACATGTTGAAGAAAGAATTTTCACAGAAGTATAGCAAAGTTCCAAATGTGTGGGTTTAAAGTTTGAGAAGAAATCCAGAGAATTAAGTCTGAGATAAAACAGACTTGGATTTATTTCTGAAACGTCCATTATATAAATGTTAATAGATGTTAAATTTGGATTGTGTGCATCTATAATTTAGAAATAAAAAGCATTTTAAGGAACGGTTCCAATCAGAATGTTTACTTACCTCACAATGTTGGATGCTGCTTGAAGGTATTAAGAAATAGCTTTAGTTCAAATTGATTCTTATGAGATTGAGAGTAATGGGAGTAGATATGGATAGAATTTGTCTTCAAACTATGTGACTTAGTGGTCTGAATCTTACGTGCTGGAGCTGTCACTACTTGAATCCACCACAGTCAATGACTTGCACCCATTTGGAGAGACACATTGGCCGCATTTGGTTGGGCATCCAGCTGAGCAAGGCACCAATGGGTATGTAAGCAGTCACATGGGGTATTTGGGACCAACCTTGCCCACAACAAGTGACTGGCAGGATTCTCCCAAATAGCCAGCCCAAGCTACCCGACACCTGTGCTTTAACAGAATGCTGCAATAGATTTACAATTCCAATATTCAAAACTTTAAATAATTATCTTACACTCCTTTTGGAAAGTGTTGAAATATTAAAGAAGATTATTGCAGAGGAAGCTTAATGCTAGGTTATCAGTACCTGGGCAAAGCTCCAGCAACTTGGTTTTAAGGCTTGCATAATGTTTTATTAAAACATTTATTTTTAAAATTTTCCCTTCCTCCCCTTCCCTCCAGATGCTAGTCCTCTCTGATTATTATTTTTTGCACAATTCTGTTATCCAAATTGACATTATTAGCACACCCCATTGAGCTTGCTGATCCTGTGCCAGATTGCCATGAGATTGCCAAGGGTTTTGAATCTACGAGTAAGTTTGGAATTTCCATGTAAGCATGCACACATCAAATTCCAAACTTCATATTTAAATTGGGCAAACGTTGACTGCTTGCCGTGTAACTCCTGACATCCACCACCAGGCCCAGCTAATGATTTCTTGCCCGCAAATTAATGCGCAATTGTGCCTTGAAGAATGACCAAGGGAAATACAATGAATTAAATTCAAATGCATAGAAACCTTATGGTAACAACATGCTCGATGGAAATTGATTTTTTTTTTGTTTCAAGAGACTGCCTTTTCTTTCTTCAGTGAGTCATAAAATATTATATAACAATAGAGGTGCCAAATTCACAGATCCACTATGCAAGGTTGTATCCCACAAATGAAAAGAAAGGTGAGGAGCAATTCAAATAGTTAATTTATTTAAACATGTTTTTTATATATATTCTTCTTAATTGCTTCAATTGCACCAATGATTTTCAGCTTCTATTTTGCTTAATTTAAACTATATTAGTTTAAGTACATTTGGGCTCTTTCTTGCAGTTGTGATCACAATGGACTTTGAGGAATGAGCTTATTCAATAAGGTTAGAACACCAAGAAAATATTTTCCATAAATGCTGACTGATTAAGATTGGGATATTGACACAAGGGAGTGGCGTTGGTGGGGGATGGAGAGCCGGGGGTGTGAAGCAGGGAACTTTGGGAGAACAAATTGTTCTGATGTAACTTTGCATCCCAGAACATTTGTGAAGTTGTGACTGCCGCTGTGTTGTAATGCAACGGTGGTTTAACCAATGTGTAAAAGGACTGAGGATATGATACAGGCAGGTAATAGCTGATAATATTCTTTATCTTTTGTTTTTCAGTTTTGTCTTTAAGCATCTGTAATTACTCTGGAGAGGTGATCATGAGTTATATTGCATTCAATTTTGTTCTTGTTATACTTTATACATGTTTGTTAAAATAAATGGATTGTTATGCTGTTTAACAATCTGCTAGAAGTCATTTTTATATTGGATTTGCTAAGGATCTTGGTTTCTGTCCCAGAAGTGACATGAGAGATGTCTATGGATTTATGAGAAAATAAATTTGTCTCGTAATGCAGATTTTATTTTGTGTGGGATTTCAAATTAAAAGTAGGCTTGATGGGGTTTAAATTCTTGCTCTTTGAATCATTATGTCCATGCATTTGGACTGCTACTAGTTTACTCCTGGAGTTAGAAAGTTGGAGGTTATAGAAGGGTTATGTTCAGAGGTATTGCTCGTCTCAGTGTTATTCTTTATATATTATTTGTGTTTTTGTTCAAGTTATTTTTTGCTTTATTTCCCCTGACGAGAATTCCTTTTTTTCTGAATAAAAGCATTTAAATACATTTTACCACCTAAAGTTCAATTTACTTGCCTGGAGTATGAGGAGAAAATGGTACAAAGTGTATGATGGTACCCTGAGGAAAAACAGTGTTCACATCTAATGGAATCAAATATGCCGTTCTAAAATCTTGGATCAACTGTGTGGAAATGCTGATGCTTGCTGCGTCACCATCGGTTTCTTTTTAAAAGGCATTAGAAATAGTAAAGGGCCTGTCCCACTTAAGTGACTTTTTAGGCGCGTGCAGGAAACTCTGTGCTCACCGATGTTCACCACATGTTCGCTGGTGCTCTGGTGATTTTCCTTCATGGTTGCGAGGAGTTCCTGCATTCTGGAAACTCGTCGCGGTCTCAGTATGGTTGCAGCAAATTTTTCAGCACATTGAAACATTTTCTGTGACCGAAAATTGGTCGCATGGAGAAAATCGATAATCCTGTAGTCGTAGGTGCAGTGTAGTGGGGTCACCATGTAGTTGTAGGTAGTCGAGGTAGCCGTAGGTAGTTCCAGTTAATCTGCTTTGCTGACCGAGCATTTTCTTTGGGGAACAGAAAACATAAGCACGAGTTTTCAGAGCCAAGGAAAACCGACCGGTAATGTTAAATGCCTTTCCGTTGACGGGGCTATCTTGGCTTCTATAGCCGGAGGTTGAGGCCTCTGCGTCAGGGCGATCAAGCTCCCGCATCGAGAGCTCTCAGCTCGAAACTCCAGCGACTTTGGAGCTTCCCGATATCAGTCTCTGCCTGAGACTGCGAGCTCCTCGATGGTGAAAGCCGCAGGCCGCGGTTGGAGCGTCGATCCCAGGCAAAGGATCACAGGCTCGGATGGTAAGTCCACTGCCCCGCAGTGAGGCTCAAAGTCAGTTTTGAGCAAGGCCATCAGCTCCATAATGTTATGCCGCACATTGACCGGCGATACGATCAGGAAAGCAATCGCATCTCAGGCAAGGTAAGAGATTGAAACAAGTTTCAACCCCCCCCCCCCTTCCCCCCCACACCACATAAAACAAACCAGAGAACATTAACACATACTTTTCAATATGTACTAAAAATAACAAAAGGAGACAAAAAGACAGACGAGGTCAGCCATTGGCGAGGCTGCCATTGCAGATGGCACCTGGAATGTCAAGGGCTTCTTTCTAGTATTTTATACGGGACGACCACCATGTCCAATTGGATGGGTTCAAAATAGGCAGGAAGTCGGAACTGTACACTTAAAAGCCATTTAAAAACTATAATCCACAAAACGCAATGATCTTGAGCCAGGGGGTTAAAACTGTTTCGATGAGGTGTAGGACCACTCCGAGCACAGCAGAAGGTATACTGAAAATAACATGCCCGAAAAGAGAATGAAAAATAGGTGGCATGAGGAGGGACTGTAGTTGAAGAATCTCAGAATTGTGCATCATCTCCAGTTCTGAATTGCAATCGTTAATTTAACAAATAAGAATAAATATGAGTCCCTGATGATGCCCATTCTGAACAAGGGTGGAACTCGGCACAAAAAGACAATAACTTTTTTCTCCAGCTCCTTCTACCAGAAGTGGGGAAATGACTGAACATTCACAAATTCCTTGTCTTTCATCACAAAAGCCTTTCTTTAGCCAATTCTATTCAATCCAAACAATATCAAGAAACAATTGAGTGCACAGGAAACAGCAGAAGCTATGTAACACCCGTGGGACAGCATAGTGGTGTAGCTGGTAGAACCACAACTGGTAGCTGGGAGAACCACAGTGTCAGAGATCCAGGTTCAATCCTGACATTGGGTGCTGTGTGTATGAAGCTTGCACATTCTCCCTCCGTCCATGTGGGTATCCTCTCATTTGGAAATGTAGAAACATAGAAAATAGGTGCAAGAGTAGGCCATTTAGCCCTTAGAGCCAACACCGCCATTCATTATGATCACGGCTGATCATCCAAAATCAGTACCCAGTTCCTGCTTTTCCCTCATTTCCCTTGATTCCGTTAGCCCTAAGACCTCTGTCTAAAGGGCCTGTCCCACAAGCATGCGACTCCATGCAGCGAGCGCGACCTAACGCGGTCCCACTTTGATGGCCGAAGCCGTATGGAGTTGTGCAGAGCTGGTCCCGACATCGCACGGGGCTCCGAAAAACTGGCCATGTTCAAAAATTCCATGCGGCAACTGCCTGTTAGCTCGCAGCCATCTCGACGCTGTCTCGACGCCGCACGCAGCGTCTTGACGCCGTACGTCACGCGCAAACGTCCCGCGGACTTCGCTCAAACTGTGATGTGGAAAAACATGCCATTGTAAATAATATGCTTTTGGACTGCAAAGATATGAACGTCTGACAAGTACATAAAAATGGCATTGTCAATGAGCAAGATGCATCTAAGTTATTTCTCTTTCCTTGAAAATGAATACAAAAACAGAAATGAAAGCAGAATAGAGGAAAAATATTTCAAAATGGTCCAGTTTTTCTTTCTGGCTTCAGAAGTTACGTTGTGCAAACAAAATCGACAGTATTGTTATTTTACGCAGCGTCTTGACACCGTACGTCACGCGCAAACTTCCCACGGCTTTCGCTCGAACTTCACGTCACTCACTCGCCCTCCGCGCAGCTTCCGGTTTAATCGTGTTTGCCGCATGTAGGCGCAAGCTGGTGGGACCGGCCCTGTATGGGGATCACTCGACTTCCGCACGACCCCCGCGCGGCCCCAGCTTTCGGTTTGGTCGCGCTTACCGCATGCAGGTCGCATGCTCGTGGGACAGGCCCTGATCTCTCTCTTGAATACATCAAGATTTGCCAAAGATAGGTTTATCAGCCCCTGTAAATTGTCACCTGTTTGTAGGTGAGTGGTAAAATCCAGTGGGAGTTAATGAGAATGTGAAGGAAATAAGAAAAGGAATGAATGTAAAATTAGCTAAAAAATGTGATTGATGATCAGCATGGACAATGTGAGCTAAACAGCCTGTTTCAATCCTCTATATTTGTTTGATTCAATTACTCTAATATCAGGCTGAAAATATTCCAGAGTTGGCCAAAAGAAAACAGATATGCAAGAAATACTCTATGGCCAGACAGCATCTACATGAAGTTAGTATTTCAGGGCAGTTACCTTTTATCAGAATTGGGAAGAGAGGAGAAGAAGAGGGAAGGTAGTAATAGGGTAGAAGTTCAGGTGAGATTAAAAGCTTAATGGGAATTGTATGTTGGGAATCAAAATTCCAAACACAATGGAACAGTGCTGATCATTTAAAATCGTTGAACCTGCTGTAAATTCCAGAATGTGAAATATATCTTGTTGGAAGAAGGATGTTTCTAAAAGTTAACATTGAGCTTTGTTGGAATAGTGTGAGGATTACAACAACATTGTGATCTGAGTAGGAGCAGAAGGGGCATTTAATATGACATGTAAATGAAAGTTCAAGGGCTGTATGCATGTTGAATGGAGGCATGATCGAGATGGAATAACTGGAACATGGGGTGCAGTTATAACTGGAAACCAGATGGGAGAGGTGGCCAAGGTTGCTTTGGCAGATATTGGACAAAGTTACTTGTGGCTATTGTAGATGGTTTATGCATGCAACCAATAATATAGCTACCTCAGTACCAATAACCCCGCCTTAGTTAACATCAATCATAACGCTTTCCCCTCCCTGGGTATAGTTCAGTAGAAGAATGTAACCAGTGCTTGCTGACGTGTGTTATACCCTGTGCTATCATTAATGGATGCTATGCACTTCAAGAGTGTGTGGATCACTTATTCACATGGTATCAGCGCTGGAAGATACCTGCGTCTCCTGTCTACCGGGTTTAATTTCTTTCTTTTGATTTGTGTGCTTACTGGTGTTTAATCTCTCCGGCCATGGCGTCTTCTTGCGGAAAGCCCACACAGCTCGTCTTTGATTCTGATATCTCTGAGCTTGGGGCCACTTTTGAATTTGATTTCACCCACTTTGTCAACGTTGTGCACCACACCGAACCTGACTCCGTCAAAGCCTTCTTCCTCCTCAACCTTGCCGGACCTGAAGCCATGAGGAGGGCAAGAACCTTCACCTACGCTCCAGCAGTCCTGGACGAGAATAACCTGGAGATTACTCCTACAGAATCAGCCATTGACCCCTCTTGCCTGCTATGTACGTTTAGGGAGATTTGTGACCTGCTCTCGAACCGTATTCTAGAGAGAGCACGGTATTTTACAAGGAAACAGTTGCCGAATGAACCTGTTGAATGTTTTATTGCTGATTTGCGCTACCTTGCCCAGCAGTGCCGTTTTGGTGACAGGTCAGACCAGCTCACTAGAGACATATTAGTAACTGGCATGCATGACCAAAAGTTGCGTTCTGAGCTTCTAAGGAATTCTGATTTAATGTTAGTCGAAGCTATGCATGCCTGCAGAATGTCTGAGGTCGTTGAATTGCCAGATGACCAGCGTGACTCGGGCTCTAAATTTATCAACCTGGCTGGGTTTAAGAGACCACAGCCTCGGATGGGAAACACTGCTTTTATGCTGCGGCCCAACCCAGGTCCTGGCGATATGCCCCCCAAGAGGTGCCCCAATTGTAACTACATGCACCACAGACTGTCACCGTGCCCCACCTATGGTAAGGCCTGCAACTTTTGTAAAAAGTTAAACCATTTCGCTGCTGTCTGTCACTCGCGTGGGAAAGCTGCACAGGCTTCCAGACCTAACCTAAACAGGCTGACACAATCTGATGGCTGCTACGGCTCACAGCCCTCTATAGCAGAATCCTACGATGCAGATCCAATTAGTTCTACAGAAGAGTCGAGCGTGTTTACACTCCTACATGCACCTGGCCAGCTTTCTGATCCAACTGTCTCAGTAACTTTCAATGGCTTGACCTTCCTTGTGAAGTTAGATACAGGAGCGAGAGTAAATGTTTTGTCAATAAACCTCTTCAGGAAGATAAGAAATAATGAGCTCTTGATTGCTGACCATTTCACTCTGCATGCCTATGGAGGAGAGCTACTGAGGCTGGTGGGGAGGGCCACTTTAACTTGTGTGCTGCAAAAGGCCACACAAAACCTGTTTTTTTACATCTTGAATTCTGACTGTGTAACTCTGCTGGGCAACCGTGCATGCCAGGACCTTGGCCTGGTGTCCTTTGACCGCACGGTCACAAAGTGCTAATGTTGTTTGACCCAGTGGAAGAATACCCAGACCTGTTCAATGATGACCTGGGAAAGTTACCACTGACTTACCACATTTCCATTGACCCAAATGTGCCGCCCGTGGTCCGCACACCTCACAGGGTGTCCCACGCCATGAAAGACAATGTCGAGGCGATGCTTAACAACATGGTCAAAAAGAGGGTGCTACAAGCAGTTAGCGACCCCACCGAGTGGGTCTCCACCATGGTTGCCACGCTAAAGAAAGACAAGAATAAAATACGCATGTGCATCAACCCGAAGGACATAAACCTTGCCATCAGGTGACCCCACTACCCCATGCGGTCTGTTGAGGACGTGGCGGCTTGGGTCGGGCAGGCCACCGTCTTCTCGGTCCTCGACGCTAAGAACTCGTTTTGGCAGATTCCATTGGACAAAGCGTCCTCTGATCTGACGACTTTCTCCACACCGTTCGGCAGATTCACGTTTCTGCGAATGCCATTCGGCATCAATTCTGCTACCGAAGTGTTCCAGCGAACGATGGAGCAGGTATTCTCAGACCTGTCATGTTCCATCATCGTGGATGATATCCTGGTCTATGGGAAGGACATTGCCGAGCAAGACCTGAACCTCCGCCGCGTCCTGAATCGGGTGCGACAGGCCAACCTGAAACTGAACCCCAAGAAGTGCAGGTTTCGAGTCTCAGAAGTCACGTATGTTGGACATGATTTCACCTCTAACGGACTAAAACCCGATCTCTTGAAGGCTGCTGCCATCTCCGAGATGGTAGCCCCCACTGACGTGCCTAGTCTGCAATGCTTCCTGGGCATGGTGAATTACCTTGGGAAGTTCGTACCAAATCTCAGTGAGCTGCGTACACCCCTGCGGCAGCTGACAAAAAAGGATATCGCTTGAGCCTGGCTCCCACCGCACCAGTAGGCTTTCGACTGTCTCAAGTCCAGACTGATTAACACTCCGACATTGAGGTTCTTCGACGTGAGTCGCCACATCACCGTCACCTGCGATGCTTCCGGTTCGGCCTAGGCGCGGCCTGCCTACAGTCTGTCGATGGATCATTACATCCTGTCTCCTATGCCTCCTGCACCATGACGGACACCGAACAGCGGTATGCTTAGATCGAGAAGGAGCTGCTCTAAGTTCAGAGACTTCCTGTTTGGCAGCAAATTCACGGTTGAAACCGACCACCAGCCGCTGGTGACAATTCTGAACAAACCGATTCAGTCCCTGCCAGACTGCAGTGCATGATGCTGCAGCGCCAGCGTTTCGACTTCAATATCGTCTACAAGAAGGGCACGGGGAGATGCACATTGCGGACACCCTATCCCACGCCCCTCGGACTTCCTGTGCCCGCCACCCCTACGAAATAGAAGACTTGCTCGTACTGGGCCTTGACTTTATCCCCACCAAGCAGTTACAGCTTCTGGCCGAGCACACCGCTGCCGATCCAGTTCTGCAGCGGCTTGCCTCTGTGATTAAATCGGGGTGGCCTACAAAGTGCTCCAGCGCGCCGACTGAAACACAGCCTTTCTTCCTGGTCCGCGACAAACTGGTGCTCCAGGATGGCGTTATCGTCAAGGGACATAAGGTTGTAGTCCCGTCTTCCCTGTTTGATTTGCACTACTGCGCAGCCCATAGCAGACACCCCGGGGTCGATGCGACACTCGCCCACGCTCAATGCCAATTCTACTGGCCTGGAATGATCAAGTAAATCCGGGACCGCGTTACTGCCTGCTCCACGTGCAACAGTCTTGCACCACACCAGCAGCGACAGCCCCTGCTGCAACAACCTGCTCCTGCCTTGGCCTGGTCCTTGCTGGCTGCCGACATCTTCGAGTGGCGTGGTAACCACTACCTTGTCCTCGTTGACTCGTACTCCAACTGGTTCGAGGTGGATTTGCTGACATCCCTCACGTCGGAGATGGTAATCCGTAAGCTGCGGATACATTTCTCCACTTTTGGGTCTCCTGTCCGGTTGCAGACTGACAATGGAAGGCAGTTTACCAGTCAAGAGTTCAAAGTTTTCGCCGATAAGTGGAACTTCGTGCATTTCATCAGCAGCCCAGAGTATCCACAGAGCAACGGGCCATCCGCAGCGCCAAGCTTTTGATGGAACAGGCGCGACTGTCTAACTCCGACTTGTATTTGGATCTCCTGAACCTCAGGTATGTTTCCAGGGATCCGGCCATGGGGTCCCCTGTTCAGCGTCTGTTGTCCCGAACAACCAGACCTATTATCCCGATTGCTCAACACCAGCTGCAACCTCGGGTGCTGGAGCCTGCCTCCGTGCAGAGGCGCATTCAAGAGAAACATGACAGCCAGCGGCGTTCCCACGATCGGTCGTGCAAACCACTCGATCCCCTGTTGCCTGGACAGGTTGTTCGCCTGCAGACCACCAGTGGCTACTCCCGTCTGGCCACCGTAGTGGGGGTGGCCGATTCACGTCGTTCGTACCTGGTCGACTTTGAAGGAACTATTTACCGAATAAGCCGTCAACATCTGCTTGCCGTGAATGAGCCGAAGCCGCAGCCTCCGGGCCCCTATGCCGCTCCACTCTCGTACCAACAGCCGGCTGCCGTCCCAGCTCATGTTCCCTGCATGCCTCGATCCCCATCTCCCGCGCCATGTTCTCCTTTGCGCGGGTCACCTGTTGCCAGTCGCGCTTCTGTCTCTCCTGCTTCTCCTACCCCACCGCCTTTCTCTGGTTCTCCGGCTGTTTCGCGGCCTCCTGTTTCTTCTAATCTTTCGGGGAAGGTGGAGACATCCGTACCCGCTCGGGCCAGATTAGTAAGCCACCTGTTCATTATGGTGATTTTGTTTAATTCTGTTGTCATGACTTCTGATCTGTTTTGTTTTTCTAAGGGGAAGGATGTAGATGGTTTATGCATGCAACCAATAATATAGCTACCTCAGTACCAATAACTCCACCTTAGTTAACATCAATCATAAGGCTTTCCCCTCCCTGGGTATAGTTCAGTAACAGAATGTAACCAGTGCTTGCTGATGTGTGTTATACCCTGTGCCATTATTAAAGGATGCTATACACTTCAAGAGTGTGTGGATCGCATATTTACAGCTATCTTATCCCAGTAAACATAGTTGAGAAATTAAGGAAGGGAAGAATCGGAGAGGGGTTATGGAAATGTGAAGGATGGTGAACATCAGCAGCCAAGGTGATGAAATGTTCAAGCCAAGTTGTTCTAGAAAAGCCACCACATAATTCAATAACATTGAATAAATGTTCAAGTACAAAAAAAAAGCAGAACTAATCCAATCTAGCCATGTATGGTTCCTATAATCAATCATTAGTCATCAAAGTAATAGAAAGTGGTGTCATTACACTCAAAAGGAACTTATTCACGAAAACACAAAGTGGTTCCACCAAGATAGTGCCTCTTCTGACCACATTAGGGCATTGGTCCCACATCGATCAATAAGCTGAATTCCATAAGTAAGTTAAGATTGGCTGCCATCAACATAATGGCAATTTAGACCAAGTGTTGCGTCGTGGAGCCCTGCTACATGAACATCAATGGGAAAAATCAAAGGAAAAGCACTTCAGAGATTGGAATCATCTCACACAAAGGAAGATAGTTGTGATGTTTGGTGGTAAACCATCCCTGCCCTGGGACCTTGCTGAGGGATTTCCTCAGGGCAGCATTCTTAGCTCAATCATGCTTCATCAATCACTTTCCTTCCATCAAGAGGTCAGAAGTGGTCATGTTTGCTGATTATTGCACAATGTTCAATTGCACCAGCAACTCCTCAGCAAATGAAACAATTCATGCCTCCTTGAGCACGCATTTGAGCTTTTTGTGATAATGATTCATTGTTCTGCTGAGAATCTGCAGGAACATAAACTATTGACCTTTCTACTGTGTCTCATGTGGAACTCCTGCTGCATTCTGAATATGTTTGCAAGTGCAATGGAGAGAAAGGAAAGTTTATTTCCTTTCTCTCCATTACACTTGCTTCATATACTTTTTATCTCTAACTCAGCCAGTATTACGTTCTGTTAAAGATCAGAGTGGTAAAGAAAGGAAATTTGAAGGTTGTTGAATTAAAAAGTAAAAATTAAAGTAGTTATCATTGTTAAATTTAATGTCTAATCAATACAAGAGGAAAGAGTCTGATTCTTTGTTAGGGTAATTTCATCATCATTGAGCCAAATATGTATTTCTCTGCATCCCTACGTAACTCTGAGAACATGGTGATGACATGATGATGACACCATGGTTAACTTGCCAATGAGTTCACCGACATGGGATAATAATCTAGAAAACCCAAATTCCACCATGGCAGCTGGGGAAATAAAATGTGAATAAATAAATACAAATCTGTGTTAAAATTAGGCTTGAAACAATTAGCTGTGACACTATTGGATTGTAGTACAAAAACTCACCAAGTTAATTTCTGTTCTTCAGGAGCAGAATTCTACTTCCACATGGTCTGGTTTATATGTGCCATATAGTGATTGACTCTTAGCTGTTCTCTGAAGTAGCCTTGCAACCACTCACTTGACCAAGTATGTTTTATGTGAAACAGATGTGATGTAGTAACTCAAAGGGGCACCGACTGGAGGGCAATTAAGGATGTAAATTAATGCTGAATTAAAATTAAAAATATATACATAATTTACTGATGTAAAGAATGCTTCCAAGTTTGTGAACATAGGGTAGGAAGGAACTGCAGATGCAGGTTTACACCGAAGATAGACACAAAATGCTGGAGTAACTCGGCGGGACAGGCAGCATCTCTGGATCGTCTGAAGAAGGGTCTCAACCCAAAGGACAGTCTGAAGAAGGGTATCAACCAAAAACATCATGCTTTCCTTCTATCTAGAGACGCTGCCTGTTACTCCATCATTTTGTGTCCATCTTCAAGAAAATAGGGTTTATTTTTTGCAGTTGGAAACAAAGAGACTTAGTATCCACATTGAGAGGTCTTACCACGAGAGTTACTGCTTTGTGATGAGGCATGCACATGCTTCATGGATATAGATTTTTAAATCCCCCTGCTCCCTTTTCAATGATCAGTGATGATGTTGTAATTGCTATTTAAAAGTTGGCTTTTTGGGAATGGTCCAAATATCCAAACACAGGTAAAATGATTTCCAATTTAAATTTACATTTGGAATAGGAATTAGCTAGACTGATTCTGATCCCAGGCTTAAAATTAACCACATTCATCAGCGGAAGATCAAAGCAAAACATTTACAATGCTGCAACATACAATTGTTGCCGAAATACAAATCAACATTTTATTTCAGAAACTGCAACATTGCCGTTTCATTCCTATTTCAAATCCCTTGGAAATTTGTTCTTTATCTATTTGTGCTGTCTCCAAAAAATAAATTGCAAATAAGCCTATTCATTTACAGATAGTAGAACAATCTTGCTGAAGAGTTAATGTTAGGAATTGAATTTGTCCTCGTAGATTCTCATGACCATGTAATCTAAATTACCTGCAATAGCCCAGTTGTAGAATTAACCCAATGGGAAGCACTATTGTGGGAAGTGATTATGTGCACATTGAACAGCAGAGATTTCTTTCATGGCTTACCAAGACTGTTGCACTCACCGATATTGCTGGTAATATGTGATTTGGACAATAACAAAACAGTAGTCAGGAGAGCAGTGAAATACAGGAATTGTTGCCAAATCAGATCTTAATAATGCGCCTGAACTAAAACGCTGTTGACAGAATCCTCATGTGGAGAACCCAAACGACAGGTGACATTTTAAACAATACTGACTGAAAATTACATAGAAAATTACATAGAAGTGCTTTTTGCTATAATGATTCATTATTCATCCGAGTCACTGTGCGAACATAAACTCTCAACCTTTACTGCGCTTGATGTAGAATTTGTACTGCATTCTGAATATGCTTGCAAAGATAATGAAAGGAATGGAAACAAAGTGGTAAATTTCCACTCAACATTTGCTTTTTGTCACTGGCAACTAGTTATTACATTTCACAGTGGACAAAAGAAGGAATCTGAAGACTAGTTAGTTTCATTATTATTATTAAATTTGACATAAATAACTGAACAATATGAGTGAGAGCCTAATCTCTTGTAAAGAGAGCTTTGATACTTGTAAACGTGTGACACTACCCAGCAGTCTATTACGCATGGGCTCATAATATGGTACAGAGCAGAAAGACACTATTGTGTCACTTTTGTGGAACTGTTCAAATCTTCTTTCGTCAAATAATCATACAATTTCCCTTCTGAAACTTATCATTGAATACTTCTGAGCCATTTAAGGAAGATACTTTCTGAAATGTTAGAACTTGCTTGATAAAATATATTGCTTTTTCTCTGATTCGATGTTGACAATTTTACATTCTTCCCTGTGCTCTGTGAGGTCAATTTCCTGATGTTTTTGTAGCATTAGCTATATGAAAGAAACGTTGCCCAATCTTGCTTTTTGTATCTTTTTGACATGGGATTGATCAACTGCTGTTAATCAAGGATAGGGTATCTTATCTCTGTTATATTAACCTGACAATATTACATGGAACAAAAACATGTCCTGCAGCACCAGCAGATCAAACACCCTCAACAACAGCTATTCCACCATCAAAGATGCCCATGACTCCACACCCTCGCTCTCATTTTGGGGAAATCTGACCACCTGGCTGTGCTCCATCTTCCTGCATATAGGCAGTGACTGAAGAGTGCAGCCCCAGTGTCAAGGGCTGCACGGAGCTGGTCAGAGGAGACAGAGGAATTATTCTGGGATTGCTAGAAGACAGCAGAATGGGTGATGCTCAATGACCTGGGAACAGACCTGAAGGAATGGTTATTGCCAACTTCATAAGGAAATGTATAGTCATAGAGTGATACAGTGTGGAAACAGAGCGTTCAGCCCAACTTGCCCACTGGCCATCAATGTCCCATTTGCCTGTATTTGGTCCATATCCCTCAACCTGTCCTATCCATGTACCTGTCTAACTGTTTGTTAAATGATGGGATAGTCCCTGCCTCAACTACCTCCTCTGGCAGCTTGTTCCATACACTCACCACCCTTTGTGTGGAAAAGTCACCCCTCGGATTCCTATTAAATCTTTCCCTCTTCACCTTGAGCTATGTTCTCTGGTCCTCGATTACCCTACTTTGGGCAAGAGACTCTGTGCATCTACCTAATATATTTCTCTCATGATTTTGTACACTTCTATAAGATTTCCCCTCATCCTCCTGCACTCCATGGAATAGAGACCCAGCTTGCTCAACCTCTCCCTATAGCTCACACCGTCTAGTCCTGGCAACATCCCCATAGATATTTCCTGAACCCTTTCAAACTTGCCTATATCTCTCCTATAACATGGTACACAGAACTTAACACGATATTCTATATGCGGTCTCACCAACGTCTTATACAGCTGCAACATGACCTCAATACTCTGATTGATGAAGGCCAAAGGCCAAAGCGCCAAAAGCCTTTTTGACCACCTTATCTACCTGCGACTCGATCTACAGGAAACCATGCACCTGTACTCCTGGATCCCTCTGCTCTACAACACTATCCGAGTATTCCCCAACCAGAAGCCTTGGATGAACCAGGAGGTCCACAATCTTGGGTTCTTTTATTCACTGAAATGTTTTTTGTTTGTTTATTGTGTACTGTGTTTGCAGACGCGTCATGCTGCTGCAAGTAAGAATTTCATTGTTCCATTTTATCCATATGACAATAAAACACTCTTGACTCAAAATACAGCTGGAAGTTTGAAATAAAAACTGAAGGTGCAGAAAATAATCAGCAGGCAATATGGCCTGAGAAAAACATAGTTAGCGTTCCAGTATGCCCCAACCCATCCTTATTTTTACTTTGTACAGCACTTCAAAAATTGCGGACTCTAATAAAGGACCAGTTTGGGCTTCCCAACTCAAAGAACAACTGATGAATCCCCTCGGAATGTGCTTTAATTTGGTAGTTTGCTGTTGGAGCATACAGATTCTGGCCTAATGGTGGTCATTATAGCTCTGCAATAGATCATGAAATTTACCATTCTACTCCCACCTCCACTCTCCTCCATGCATTCTATATCATTTTGCAATGAGTTCTGTTCTAATTAGAACATCAATCAGCCTAATTTTTGATGGCTAAGCCCAATAAATTTATCAATCTCAAACATTGCAAACCCTAACTGATGCCTCGGCTGTGAGGGGGAGTGATTTGTGCTTTTCCTTTATGACACAGTGTATGTAGCAACAGGCTTCCTGATTATAATCTTGAAGAACCTGTTTCTAATGTTGAGAAAATTATCACTGCATGGTGGATTTTCCTAATTATATTTTCTTATAGTTTGTTTCACTTTGGTTGTCCTAGCCTTGATCGTCCGATTACAACCCCAGTTCTTCCCCACCTGTTCTGCTTATGCACACCACTTGAGCCATACATGATGATCTTCAGATTAGAGGAAGGAACTGCAGATGCTGGTTTAAACCGAATATAGTCACAAACTCAGCGGGACAGGCAGCATCTCTGGAGAGAAGGAATGGGTGAAGTTTCGGGTTGAGACCCTTTTTCATTCTGAAGGAGGGTCTCGACCCGAAACTTTACCCATTCCTTCTCTCCAAAGATGTTGCCTGTCCCGCTGAGTTAGTCCAGCATTTTGTGTCTATCTTCAGAGTGGATTCCCACAAGATAATCTGTACTTTCAGAACAGGATTGAAACAAAACCCTACCTTGAGCGGGGTGAAATAAATTGTCAAATCACCTTTACTACCCTTCCTCCAACCTTCATAATAAATTCTGATGCACGGTCCTGTCTTCTGACATGCAATGTATAACTCGGTGGATAAATATATTTTCAATGACTGTGGTAATGTCAGAATGATCAGCGAAACGTGTCTTAAATAATGAAATTTTCAAAGTGCCTTTCCATTTCAAGACAAACTCATTGAGCTGCGCAATGACACCCAACAGTGTAACCTGTTGGTTTAATTAGGATGGCTGGTGGGTCATACTGATTAGAATATCATTTCAAAATAGTTTTACCCTGATTTTACATGCAAGTTATTAGGAAATGTGAATAGTGGTGGATAAAATGCAGCTAGATGGGGACCACTTGCCTCATGGTCATCAAAAGCAGGAAAGGGCAGACCTAGCAAAGGAAACATAAAACTCTGTCAACACCTGCTATTTTTACAGGTATGACATTTCGTTGAACTCTCCCACAGTGGGGTAACACAATGAAGTCCTGGATTGTTACAATAAATCCTCATTGATGTGCATTGATTGAAGAAGGCCCCTTTCATTTGACATTTAATGTTTGTGATTTCAGTATTGACGACTTTTTAATTCAAGTTGCTGAAATCATATTGACAACATCTGCAGCTGGGAAACTATTTATATTACAGGGCATTTTGGCTAATACAATAAGAAATTAGGAGATTGGAAGAAATCAGCTATCGGGAGTGGGGTAGCTTGGATTTAATGTTAAAAGACCTCATAATCCAAGAATCTGTACTCACAAATAGAGTATGGGGAATTTAAGTTCAGTTAATAGTGTGTCAGTTTATGTTCAATTAACTTAAAAAAATGATTGAATTGATGAAATTCTACCTTTATTGTCATTCAGACCTTTCGGTCTGAAAGAAATGTTGTGCCTGCAGTCATACATATAATAAAAAGAACAAAAACACACAAACACAAATTTAACATCCACCACAGTGAGTTCACCAGGCACCTCCTCACTGTGATGGAAGGCAAAAGTTTTAAAGTCTTTGTCTCTTCCCTCCTTGTTCTCCCTCTGCGCTGAGGTGATCCAGGCTTCCGATGTTGTGACCCCGCCGGGTGATGGTAAGTAAGTCAGTCCCGCGGCTGAATCCAGCTCCGTGAACGGGACGATTCAAACTCAGTGGCTCGGAGCGGTCGAAGCTGCCGGAGCTGCCGCCCTCCAGTCCAGCGGATGAAGCTGTTGTTGCGGGAGCTCCGGAAAAACAGGTCACCAACCTGTGACCCATGAGCTCCCGACGATGTCATTCACTGGGCCCGCGGCCAGGCCTCCGAAGTCGGGCCGCCGGAATGCTAGAACGCCGCCACAACCCCGAAGCCGCGCTGCCGCTGCCGGAATGCCACCACAGCTCCAAGTCGGGCCGCTGCTGCCACCGGAACACCGGAACGCCACCACAGCTCCAAGTCGGGCCGCTGACGCCGCCGGAACACCGGAACGCCGCCACAACTCCAAAGTCGGGCCGGTTCCGGAACGCCACCACAGCTCCAAGTCGGGCTGCTGCCGCCGCCGCTGCCGGAACGCCGCCACAGCTCCAAAGTCGGGCCGGTTCCGGAACGCCGCCACAGCGCCGAGGCCGCCAGCTTCCGGCAATGTCTGGATAAAAAAATGTTTGTCTGTGTTGTGGTAATTTTGCAATTATTGAATTGCCTCCATGGAAGGCAATCTGATTTCTTTACTTGTCTGTCTATAATGGCTCATTCAGCTGCTCTCTCAAGTGAGCTAATAAGCCACTTGCTTCAAGGGTTGAAAAACCTGACGAATATTTATCCCATAATCAACATCAAATGTAAAATGATTTTCTTGCTCATTATCACATTTCCTTCTATGGGATCCTGCTGCCTAGCAATTAACTGTGAAATGCCTGAGGACATCCTAGGGTACTAAAAAATACAGTGTAAATGCAATTTGTTCATTTTTTCTTTCTATTGTCCTACGTTAAGTTCCGAATAGGAATAATGGCTACCTTGGAAATCATCTGTAATGTCTGAACAAAATGGTGCACACATTTTTTTCAATGGGAATAATGTTACTTGACATTGTGTTGAGATGTGCCCAATCTGGCAGCATTTAAAGAAGCAGTGGAATCTGGATTAGTAATTTACCACTATGTATATTCATTTTGCAAAAGCCACGTAAATCAAATAACTCTTGTCCAAGTTATTTGTGTGTAGAGTGTCAAAACTGGTAAATGATGAATATCCATATGTGTGACAGAAATAATCTTGCACAGTTTATAATGGATGTAGAGACATAGTGGATTTGATTTAGTACACGTAAACTCAAGATTAGGATATCCAGAGCTTCTTTCATGACCCCATGAATACCAGGCACATGTGGCAGGGAATTAAAACAATCACGGACTATAAGACTGCTCCACAACCCTGTGAAGACAACATTAACTTCCTCAACTAACTTAATACATATTTTGGACGGTTAGAGGCATTCAATAACACACCTGCGAGAAACGGTATTCCTCATTGTGATGAACAGGCATTCAGTCTTGATACAGTGGATGTCCCATCATGTTTCAAGACTGCCACCATCATACCAGTGCCAAAAAAATCTGCAGTAATACGTCTCAATGATTACCGCCCTGTAGCACTCACTCCCATAATGATGAAGTGCTTCGAGAGGCTGGTTAGGGATGATATTACATCCAGACATCCCTCCACACTTGACCCATACCAGTTTGCTTACAGGCCAAATCGCTCCACAGTGGACGCTATATCCTCCGTACTCCATCTGAGCCTGGAACATCTAGAGGAGAAGAACACTTATGTGCGAATGCTGTTCGTGGACTTTAGTTCAGCGATCAACACAATCATCCCTCAGAACTTGGTAAGCAAACTGGGCCCATTGGGCCTCAGCACCCCCATGTGTAACTGACTACTGGACTTCCTCACTGACAGACCCCAGTCAGTGCGGGTTGGAAACAACACCTTTAGCATCATCTCTCTGAGCACCGGCTCCCCTCAGGGCTGTGTCCTGAGTCCACTGCTGTTTACCCTGATGACCCATGACCGTTGTGCCAGGTTTAGTACAAACCACATCATGAAGTACGCAGATGACTCAACAGTGATGGGCCTCATCTGGGACGACAATGAACTGGCTTACAGGGAGGAAGTGAAACAACTGGTGGACTGGTGCAACATGAACAATTTAATCCTGAATGTCGAAAAAACAAAGGAGGTCATCGTCAACTTGAGGAAAAACCGGCACAGTCACACACCACTTCACATTAATGACAGCGATGTGGAGTTGGTCAGTGGCACTAAGCTCCTGTGGGTACAGATCACTGACAGTCTGACTTGTTCAGAAAACATCACATCATTAGTTTCAGAGCAGGAGAGAGATAATTTTTATCAGTGAAAATAGTCCCTAGGCTTCAAAATCTTAAGGTCTTCAATAAGGTGAGTGAAATTATGGTGGGAGGGCACGTGCAGCATATTGACACAGCAAGTGACCCGTGGAACTTTATTTGGATCAGTGTGTGCAGTTTTAGTCTCCTCTTGCCAAACGTTCCTTTAGGTCATTTGCAGCGTCCAAGCAGAAGCTCAAAGGTTTGGAAGGTGTGATGCGGTGGTAGAGTTGTTGCCTTACAGCGCTTGCAGCGCCGGAGACCCGGGTTCAATCCCAACTACGGGTGCTGCCTGTATGGAGTTTGTTTGTTTTCTCCATGACCGTGTGAGTTTCTCCGAGATCTTCAATTTCCTCCCACACTCCAGAGATGTACAGGTATGTAGGTAAATCGGTTTGTTATAAGTGTAAATTATCCCTAGTGTGTGTAGGATAGTGGTAATGTGTGGGGATTGCTGTCTATAAACCAAGTGGCCACACTGTTGTAACTGACAACATTGATTCAATAAACAATTTTTATGTAACTATCCTCTGCAGTGCATTTTTACTGGGGGAAACGGCTGTAGATTTTGTTTCTTCTGCTTTCAAAATGGACTGTTTTGTTTGAATAATTAATTTATTTATTGTACAACAAACTGCTGAATGACATAATCCAGCCTACCTCCAAGTGATTGGCAATAAATGCTCAGTCGGAAGAATCCCAAAGTCCCCTTTGGGAGGTTTTTCTGAATATTCAGACTGAGCTGCCAGCAGTTTGCTTATCTCCTCAAGGAAGAATTCAACGGAGGACTCAGTTGCTATGCGATCCGCAGCCTTCACCGTTATCCAGGGGCAATGGGATAGTGCCCATAGGTGAAAGTGCTGATGATGCTTGATAACAGTTGGAAAGGTGAGGAGCTGTACATGAGAACACAAGAAAATAAGAACAGGAGGCCCCTAAAGCCTGTACTGTCATTCAAATGGTCATGGCCGATCTATGCTGGCCTCAACACCTCATCTATGCCTGCTCCATATTGCCCTCAATTCCTTAACTTTACAAATATTTATCTATCTCCCCTTTAAGTATATCTAATGATCTGGCCTTCACCGCCCTTTGGGGTAGAAATTCCTCTATGAACAAATTCTAATAAAATCTCTCTTCCTTTTTGATGACTGCTATCAATGAATTTGTCTCATAAAATGAAAGCCTAATTCCAGAGGTTTAGTCTGCGAATTGCAAGCCTAATTTCTTGCAAAAGTACTCAATTAGAAATGAGTACCAAATGCAAGAAAATGTAATTGTTTCTTGATATAAGTAAGTAAAGCAAAGTATCCTTTATTGTCATTCAGACCCCCCAGTCTGAACGAAACTTCGTGCCTTGCAGTCACAACACAGAACAAAACAACAAAACACACAACAACACAGATCCAACATCCACCATAGTGAGTCCACCAGCTCCTCCTCACTGTAATGGAAGGCAAAAGTCTCAAGTCCTTGTCTCTTCCCTCCTTGCTCTCCCTCTGCTCTGAGGCGATCCAGCCCTCTGACGTTGCGACCCCGCCAGGTGATGGTAAGTAAGTCCCGCAGCCGAATCCAAGCTCCGTAAATGGGCCAGTTCAATCTCCGCGGCCCAGGGCGGTCGAAGCAGCCACCCTCCAGTCCAGCGGATGAAGCTGCTGTTGTGAGAGCTCCGGGAAACAGGTCACCAACCTGGGACCTGCGAGCTCCCGACGGTGTCATCCACTGGGTCTGCGACCTAGTCCACTGGGCCCGGGGCCGAGCCTCCGAGGCTCCGAAGTCGGGTCGCCACCACCGCAACGCCACCACAGCCCTGAAGTTAGCCAGCCCCTTGTTGGTAAGTCCTGGCTCCGATTTATCTCAGGGTCTCGAGGTCGGTCCAGTTGGAGGCCGCCAGCTCCGCCATTAGGCCTCAGTGCAGACGGAGACGGGGGATACGACAAGAAAAGGTTGCATCCCCCCGAAGGAAGAGACAAAAACCATGCTTCTCCCCCCCCCCCCCCCCCCCACACACACATACACAGCCAAAATAAACCAAACTTAACAAAAACAGGACAAAAAGAAAAAAAAAACGACAAACGGACTGCAGGCGAGCCGTAGATGCAGGGCAGCACCGCCACTGTCTATGATACCTGAAATGTGGCTCTGATCTTTGTGGGTTTGATGTCAGCCTAGAGACATGAAATGTTTTATTCTGTCAAGACAGACACATTGTGACCATTTAATGTCTGCACTTCATCCACCTGTTCTCAATATTTCCCTCTGTTAACTAATGTCCTTCTGTGGAAAAAAAACTGGTGACTTTACAAGTACAGCCACATCTTGTTCAGCTGGCACTCTTAGTACTTTTATGGTGCAAGATTGTACAATTTTTGGAATCATTGGATTTTGCTCCTAGTAGTACCCCAACACATCTTCTTTTAAATGTTATATGGAAGTATAATGTTCCGGTGAAAGAAAGTTGAATGGGACCAGCTGACATTGGGGCCTGTGACATAGGGGGTGCCGCCCTGTATGGTATGGCTGCCCAGCCTGCAGCTGTTTGTTTTTCACTCTTTTTTTTATTTTTAGTGAGATTTAGTGTTTTGTTTTTGGACTTCTAGTCGTTTTATGTGGGGGGTGGGGGGGCGGGGTGCGGGGGGGGGGGAGGAAGGGGAAACTACTTTTCAGGGTTCCTACCTGGTCGGAGAGGCAGCTTTTCTCCGGGCTGCAGTTTCGACCCGTCCTCGCGGCCTACCAGCGGGCATGGAGCGGCATTTCCTGAGGGGACCCCCCAGACCCTCGGCTTTGACAGAGGCACAACGCTGGAGCACTATCGCGGAGCGGGCGATGCCTTGCCCGGGTCGCTGGGCTGGAACTCCGGTGAGCTAAGACCGCCAAGAAAAACATCGCGGAGCGCGGGTCTGTGGAGCGACCAGCTGCAGGCGGCGGCGATGACTTTAAGATCGGGAGCCAGTGGTGGAGGGATAGTAAGTTCTGTCGTAACCTGCAGCATCCATGTGGATGAATTCCTGATCTTCCAATTGACCTCGTTGCAGCATTTGTTCTTTTTTTATCTGTACTTTCTCTGTAGCTGTAACACTATATTCAGCATTCTGTTTATTTTTTTTTCTTTTGCACTATCTGATTTAGTCATGAATGGTATGATTAGCCAGGAGAACATGCAAAACAATAATTTTCACTGTATCTCGGTACACATGACAATAATAAACCAAAACCAATACATTACCAAATAATTAAACTAAGTTGTGCAATCTTTAAGCGTGATGAGCAAAATAAAAATCAAAGATCACAACCAAATACAATAGATGCAGATGGGATTTAGTATTGCACATGTGCAAAAAATTGTAAGCGTAGATAGTCATACTGGAAAATAAACAAAGACTTGTTTTTATACTATAGTTTTTGCTGCCCATTTGGACACATTCAAATCTTGCAGCAATAACTTAATAACCTAATAATTTAGTAGCCAATTTGGGCATAGCAAGAGCTCATCATCAATTTTATGATGGTGTGGCCAAATCATTTTTGTTGGTTTCGCTCCTTGGATGCTGCTGCACCCGCTGAGTTTCTCCAGCCTTTTGTGTACCCTCTATTCTCCAGCATCTGCAGTTCCTTCTTTAACAATTTTTGTTGGTTAGCTGGGTTGCTTTGGGATTAAACATTAATCGGGTAAACCGTCCTGCCCTCTTCTACAGCAGGGGCTGTAATTTATGAGGCAGGGTGTTACATGCAATTTAAAAAAATTGTATAGTGTGCTGGACTGATCTCCATCTAAATATTGTCGGGTTAATAGCTGAACTGACTGAATTAGTTTGTTGTTGAACAACTGGGACACAACAAAATAGCTAGCTTTTGCAGAGGTCTTTTGCTTAATAAAGCAGTTACTTGAATTTGTGGGATATCCTCCAGTATCAGAGAAAGTGATATTGGTACAGAGGATGCAAGATATTTTGTATACACCCAAGAACAGGCAATGCATTGGTTTAGCGACTCTACCAGAAATAGCTGCTGCAAAATTCTTCCACTAGTTGGTATGTGCCTGTTGGGTTCCCAAAGCAACTCCTACTTATCCTTGGACCATGACCCCACACACGAGCACCAGGCCACTATCTCTAGCACCATCACTGACTTCATCAACTCTGGCTCCCTGCCCTCCCAAGCCTCCAACCTCATTGTTCCCCAGCGTTGCACGGCCCGATTTTACCTTCTCTTCAAAATCCACAAACCTGACTGTCCTGGCAGACCCACTGTTTCTGCCTGTTCATGTCCTACCAAACTTATTTCCACATACCTCGACTCCATCCTATCCCCCCCCCCAGGTTAAATCCCTCCCTACTGATGTTCAAGACACCTCACACGCTCTTCATCTACTCCAGGATTTCCGTTTTCTAGGGCCCAATGCCCTCATCTTCACCAAGCATGTCCTGTCACTCTACACCTCCATCCCCCCAGGAGAGTCTCAAAGCCCTCTGTTCCTTCCTCGACCGCAGAACCAACCAATCCCCGTCTACTGATGCTCTCCTCCGCCTAGTGGAGTTGGTCAGTACCTTTTAATAAATTTCCATTTGACCCCTCCCATTTCCTCCAAATACAAGGCGTAGCTATGGGCACGTGCATGGGCCCTAGCTATGCCTGCCACTTTGTAGGGCACGTCGTACAATCCTTGTCCTGCACCCACACACAATAAACTGACTTCATCCATTTCACCACTAACTTCCATCTGGCATTCAAATACACCTGGACTATTTCCGACCTTTCCCTACCATTTCTTGACCTCACTATCTCCATCGCAGGTATAGACTACTGACCGACATCCACTATAAACCCACTGAATCCCATGGCTATCTAGACTACACTTCTTCCCAACCCTACTTCCTGTAAGGACTCCATCCCCTACTCCCAATTCCTCCGTCTATACCGCATTTGCACCCAGGATGAGGTGATCCACACCACAGCTTCGGAGATGTCCTAATTCTTCAGGGAACGGGGGTGCCCCTCTTCTACAACAGATGAGGCTCTCACCAGGGCCTCTTCTGTACCCCGTGACTCTGCTCTCACTCCCCATCCCCCCCACTCATTAGAAGGGCCGAGTCACATACAACCAGCCGTCACATACAACAAATAATCCTCCGACATTATAGCCAGCTCCAACGTGACCCCAGCACTTGCCACATATTCCCACCTCCTCCCCTGTCTGCTTTCCATAGAGACCGCTCCTTCCGTAACTCTTTAGTCAATTTGCCCCTTCCCACCCGAACCATCCCCTCTCCGGGCACTTTCCCTTGCAACCGCAGGAAATGCTACACTTGTCGTTTTACCTCCCCCCTCTCCTCCATTCAAGGACCCAAGCAGTTTTTCCAGGTGCGGCAGAGGTTCAGCTGCACCTCTTCCAACCTCATCTATTGCATCCGCTGCTCTGGATTTCAACTGCTCTACATCGTTGAGACCAAGCGTAGGCTTGGCGATCGCTTCACTGAACACCTCTGCTCGGTTCGCAATAACCAACCTGATCTCCCGGTGGCTCAGCACTTCAACACCCCCTCCCATTTTGAATCCGACTTTCTGTCCTGGGTTTCCTCCATGGCCATAATGAGGACCACTGTAAATTGGAGGATCAGCACCTCATATTTCGCTTGGGCAGTTTGCACCCCAGTGGTATGAACATTGACTTGTCTAATTTCAGGTAGTCCCTACTTTCTCCTCCCCTTCTCAGCTCTCCCTCGGCCCACTGGCTCCACCTCTTCATTTCTTCTTTCCGCCTCCCCCACCCCCATTCTCACATCAGTCTGAAGAAGGGTTTGCCTATTTCTTTTGCTCCATAGATGCTGCCTCACCCACTGAGTTTCCCCACATTTTTGACTACCTTCCATTTCCAGCATCTGCAGTTCATTCTTAAACATGTGCTTGAAATGTGCTGTTTAAGTGTGTGTGCTAATGTTTGTACATAATCATACAAATTCTTGAATCCTATCATTTAACAAGACACACACTGAACTTTTTCTTCTAATTTGTTATATGTTTACAGTTATTATGTTTACAATTCTGTTGTGCTGCTGTAAGTAAGAATGTCATTGTTCTATCTGGGACAAAGGACAAAAAAACACTTGATTATGGGTGGTGCGTGGTCGCGGCAGCAGAAGCTCCTGGGTTGAGCTTCTGCAGCGGCAGAAGTGTCCCGCGATGTGCTGCGAGGCCGAAGGAAGTGGCAGGGTGCTGCACAGAAGGACGTGGCAGACCGCCGCATAGAAAGGCCTAGCAGGCCACCCTCTGCCACGCACTGGCAGCAGGCCTGGCTCACATCGTGAAGGAGGACCTGGTGGACCACTGCCTGCAGGGGGAAGCTCTGATACTGATGAGCTCAATGCTGAAAATTGGAGAATTGAGGAGGAAGGAGCCATTGCTTATGATGGATGCGAGGAGAGGGCGGGTAGGAAAGGGACCATGGTATTGCCTCCACAGAGTAGGAAATTGGAGAGCTCCTTCATAGCCCAAATGTTCACTTGTGAAGCGTACAAACTCAACACAGACAGCAACAAAGATCAGGATTGATCAATGTAATAGATCGACTAGCTACACCACTGTGTTGCCCTTTCCCCCTCTCTCTTCTTTTTCCTTTCCATCCATCCTTCTTTCCCTCCACCAATGTTCCTTGATCCCACCTCTTTCTCTCTCTCTCTCTCTCCAAGCTCTCCCCATTCCCTCTTCCTCCACCCCCTCCTCTTTCTCTCTTCCTCCACCTCTCTCTCACCATTTTCCTCTTTCTTTCTCTCCCTCTACTGCTTCCTCTCTTCATCTACCTCCAAATCTTTCCTTTTCACACTGCCTCCGCACCTCTGCTCTCTCTCTCTCTCTCTCTCTCTCTCTCTCTCTCTCTCTCTCTCTCTCTCTCTCTCTCTTTCTTTCTCTCTCTCTCTCTCTCTCTCTCTCTCTCTCTCTCTCTCTCTCTCTCTCTCTCTCTCTCTCTCTCTCTCTCTCTCTCTCTCTCTCTCTCTCTCTCTCTCTCTCTCTCTCTCTCTCTCTCTCTCTCTCTCTCTCTCTCTCTCTCTCTCTCTCTCTCTCTCTCTCTCTCTCTCTCTCTCTCTCTCTCTCTCTCTCTCTCTCTCTCTCTCTCTCTCTCTCTCTCTCTCTCTCTCTCTCTCTCTCTCTCTCTCTCTCTCTCTCTCTCTCTCTCTCTCTCTCTCTCTCTCTCTCTCTCTCTCTCTCTCTCTCTCATTCTCTCTCTCTCTCTCTCTCTCTCTCTCTCTCTCTCTCTCTCTCTCTCTCTCTCTCTCTCTCTCTCTCTCTCTCTCTCTCTCTCTCTCTCTCTCTGCCTTTCTTTCCCTATCTCTCTCTCTTCCTCCTCCAAGATAATGTGTGTGTGTGGGTTTGGTTGTGTGCTTATGAGTGATATGTATTTTCCAAAATCTCTGCTAGTTACCTGAGATTTTCTCCTTTAGGTCATGCAACAACATTTTTGTGAAATCGCAATTGACTGCTTGCACCAATGTAATTTTGAAACATAAGAGTATCAAAGACAAAGCGATCGATAGAAATTAATTCCAATGCTTCAGAATTAATTCCATAAAGAAATAGCAGGTGTGACCTCCCAAGGGTAAAATTCAAACCAAGGAAGCTTAATCCAGAATACTAAAAACAGGAAGCTATTGAAACAACAAATACAATCAATTGCCAATTCTTCTGAAGTGTTGGTGTGCTGCTGTGAGTTGGCAGACAGTCAATCCATTTGGGTTTTTTTGTTCTCCTGCAGGTTACCATCCACATCCTTTGCTCTCGTTTTAGCAGTTCCACATTTCCAACAGTTTTTTTTTGTCCTTTGCGCAATCCTTGTCACTGTTCTGTTATCAGGCTGTGTGACTGGTCCATCGAGACTCCCCAGTCATTTCTGGGAGCAACACATTGTTGATGCAGTTTGACAGGTCAAATCTAGATTAGGCCAGAAAGACTTGGATTAACTGCATGCTCTTAGTTCCCAGTAATCCTGCTCATTAAAACCCTATAACTGGATGATTTCTGTTTCTGAATTATGTACCCATATTGTAATAGAGACTAGACATGCTCCCTACATCCCACTGAACCTGCAAGCAACTGGAAGCTCCCAGCAACACTGAATCCACGTTTTCTCCTGCATACCTATTGACTCTTCATCCCTCCAATTACCCCCCATTCACATACAATGGGAGTAATATGTAGACGCTAATTAGTTAACCAATCAACAAATGTTTGGCGTTGAAGAGCAAACCAGAGCCATCAGGGAAAACCTAGAGAGTTACTCTGGGAATGTGCAAACTCCACAAACACAGAAACAGAGGTTAAACCTGAATGTCTGGAATTGAGGCAGTAGCTCTTACTTTTGTAAAAACTCTTACTCCCAGATGGGTACAAATATTTCTGGGGTATTTCTAGGGAACAACTTCTTGTCAAGTCCGGTCAAATTTGGTCATAGTTATTGTTTTATGCGCAAGTACTATGAGGTACATTATAATGAAAATCTTCTTGTAGCAACATCAGAGGCAACTTGTATTCATATGGTGGTTTTAATGTGCAATTTGATTACAAGGGGTGATAACAGAAGTACTATCAAACAAACAGTTACCAAGGGGGATGAGACAAAGTAGTATATTTAAAGAATAGCATAAGGAAGAGATCAACACAGGAGCAAGTCAGACTTTTTTGCATTTCTTTCATTCATTGTTCTTTATCTCTCTACATCATCTATTTCTCTAATTTCCCTTATACCTAACTAGTCTGGTCTCGACTCAAAACGTCAACCAGTCTTTGCAGAGGGTAAACAAAAATGCTGGAGAAATTCAGGGGTGAGGCAGCATCTATGGAGCAAAGGAAATAGGCAACGTTTCAGGCCAAAACCCATATTCAGAGATGTTGCTTGTCCTGCTGATTTACTCCAGTTTTTTGTGACTTACGTTACTTAGGTTTATAGAGTGGATGAAAAGTTTTTGATGGTGTTAAATTGGTGGGCTAGACAGACCCTGGAGGGATTTGAAGATGAGTGTGAGAATTTTGAAATGTCATCTGTTGACTGGGAGTCAATGTAGGCCATCGAGTGTGGGGGATGAATGGGACTTAGTTGTGAGTTAGCAAACAGCAACAAATCTTTTGCTGAAATCATGTTCATCATAATGAGAAGCTAACCAGGAGACATCAAAATAGTTGAGAGGAATCCAGAGATATCAAAAGCATGATAAGGTTACCAAAGAATGCATAAGATGATCTGATTCCATAAGATTATCTGCACCAACATTTGGTGCCACTAAACTCTGAAGTGATATTTAGCACCTTGGTTGTGATATTCATTTGAGAGTAATGGGCCTGTCCCACTTAGGTGATTTATTTAGGCAACTACAGGCGACTAGTTTGTCGCCACATGTTCGCCGGGAGTAGTCTCCTCAGTCGCGCAAAAAGTCGTAGTGTCTTTCTGGTCATCGCTAAATTTTGAGTGTAGCTTGACTTCCCCTGATGTAGGTGCAGTCGTAGGTTGTCGTCAGGATGAACTAGGTTTTCGCCGGTTTTTCGGCGACCTAATACGACTATGACAGCAGCTGTATGTCGGCAGTTGCCTAAAAAATCACCAAGTGGGATAGGCCCATAAAGACATGCTAAAATGGATGAAAAGATTCACATTAATTTGCATTGTGGTATTAACAGCTTGGGAATCCACGGTGACTCTTATGAAAATCCAAGCATTTTTTCAACGTCTTGGCCAAGACCATTTCTAACAATTAGGCAACACCTCTGTTACCAATTATTCTGGAAGGTAGAAGAGACTGATTAGACTTCTACCTAGTCTTCATTTAGCAATGTCTAATCTTCTGGTGCACCACAGAAAATCACTTTGATCCTTCTGTCTTGTGTTTTAAATCACATTTCATGATGTCAATTCCTGCCTCATCATCCTTCTCCAGGATCTTTACCCCTTTCACTTTTCACCTGCTCGGAAGCTGCTCGGAAGTTTTATTTAAACTCAAAATTAAGGTGCCTGATTATAACCTTCTAAACTCATCGATTCTCCAACTCTGTAACTATTGTTTCAGTAAAGAGCTAACATTTTCCTAAAGTCATCTGCTGGCCCTCTGGGTTCCTCCTGTAGTCTGTTTTATCATTTGTCTGCAGAATGTGTTTGTTAAAGGAATGATGAAGCAATGATACTTGTGACAGTGAAGTTCCACGCTGAAGTATTAATGATAAAAGTTTATATCGAAGTCAATAATGAGAATATTCAAATTACAGGGAATCTTCTTCCTTTGACATGTGTATTCCAGTAGTTTTATCATTCCTCTGTGCCAGTCTAATTTTCTTTATCAATAATTAAGTTTTTTTTTAAGCTGAAACATGTTAATTACATGGGTTATTATCTTCTGTTATCTACCATCCATTACCAAACAGAATAATGAGTATGTGTCCCTGAATTATTGATGTGACTGTATGAATATTAAGATGCTCATGGAGGCAGTGTGTCAGAATTTGATTTTAATTGTTAAGATCACTTCTCATTACGACTTGGCAATACATTTATTGGCACAATGCCTATCACCTGGAGGGGAAAAGTACTCCATGTTGGGGTTGCCAATTGCTCCAGGACGCAAATCAATTAGAACTAAAGGCTAAAATCAAGGTTTCTACTGTATAATAATTCAAGGTACAGATCATGAGTAATTAAAAAAAAATGTGGATTTCTAATTCGGTAGAAAAAAAATGTATTTATAGATTTGTTCCAGATGTCAGACTGGGACTGACTGGTTCGGCTTCGTTGAGAATCATCTGATTAATATTAAAAAGGCTGTTTTATTTCCAATTGGCTATGGGAATTGGTCTTGCCAAGTTGAATTGCCAGTTGGCTGACATATCTAGTTTTGCCAGATTACTGTTTTGGTCGTTGAATTTCTATAGATATGTAATGCAGTATGTTTTACCCGGATTAAGTCGGTCAGGTCTCTTTGGAAAGGAACTATCCAGGTGGAAAGGAAGAATGCAAGGAAGAGTTGAAAGTTGGCAGGGAGTAGGATAGAGAAGAATGTAACACAAAAAACAACTTCTTGTTCATAAGGCTGTGCATATGGCTGTGTAGGATTTCAATTATTATAGCACAGAAAGAGGACATTTGGCCTGTCATTATTATGGTAGCACCAGCAGAGTAGATGTTAAGTTGTACTGAAAAGCTAATAGAGATTCAAAGCATCATAGTCATACATAGAAATGGGCCCTTTGACCCAACTCATCCATGCCGACCAAGATATAACATATAACCATATAACAATTACAGCACGGAAACAGGCCCTCTCGGCCCTTCCAGTCCGTGCCGACCATTTGTTTTCCCCTAGTCCCATCTACCTGCACTCAGACCATACCCCTCCATTCCCTTCACGTCCATATACCTATCCACTTTATGTTAAAATCGATCCTGCCTCCACCACTTCTGCTGGAAGCTCATCCCTTGATGCCCCATCTATGTAAGCCCTATTTATATGCATTTGACCCATACCCCTCTAAACATTTCCTATCTGTGTACCTGACCAAATGCCTTTTAAACACTGTAATTGTAACTGATTCAGCTACTGATGTAGCTTGTTCTATATACCCACCACTCTCTGAGTGAAAAAAGTTGACACTCAGGTTCTTATTAAATCATTCCTCTCTCATGGTACACCTAGGACCTCTAGTTCTTGGTTCCCCTTCCCTGTGAAAAAAGACATTGTGCATTCATGTATCTATCCCCCTCATGATGTTATACATCTCTATGATGTTGCTCTTCAGCTTCCTGCACTTAAAGAAATAAAGTACTAGTCTGCCCCATCTACCTTATAGTTCAGGCCCTCGCGTTCTGGCAACATCCTCGTAAATCTTCTTTGCACTCTTTCCAGTTGAATTGTATCTTTGCTATAGCATGCTGACCAAAACTGAATATGATTCTCCTAGTGCAGCCTCACCAATGATTTTTTTAAACTGTAACAAAACATACTAATTTCTATAATTGATCTCTTCAGATTCTCCTTCATACTATGGGCTGGAGCCATCTCATGCCCCTTTGTTGCCCTGCTGAATTCCTTCTTAAGTAGTTCCCCTGTACTCCTTCAAGGATACATTTGATCCTAATTATATATAACTGACCCTTGTCCTTTTTCCTGACCAGAGCCTCAATATCTCTTATAATCCATGATTCTTTACTCTTACCTGCATTAGTTACATTAAACACACATAATTTTGCATTGACCAATTTATGCCTGCTGTGTCAAAAGATACAAATATAATGCCATATAGCATGGAAACAGGTCCTTCAGCCAAACCTGTCCATGCTGACCACATCTACAGTAGTCCACTGCTCCCCCAATACCCCTCATAACTTTTACTTTCCATATACCTGCCCAAATGCCTTTTAATTGTGGAAAGTAAAAGTTATGAGTAAGTAAGTAAGTAAGTAAGTAAATGTTATTTATATAGCACGTTTAAATCAACTCGCGTTGAAACCAAAGTGCTTTACATAGAAGAAATAATTAAGTTTCCGTACATCCATATAAAAACTTATAAAAAAAGAAAAATGACATAACACATTAGAATTCAACATGAACGTCCCCCCACAGCAGAATCAACATTTTCCACTGTGGGTAAAGGCATCAGAAAGTTAAATCCTCTTCCACTGTGATCACCCAAGGTCGGGGCCTATTTGTGGCCTCCGCAGCCAGTCCGATGTTTTCAGGCCCTCCTGCCGGGAAGATGGAACTCCGGCGTCGGGTGAACACTCCTCAGCGGCTTGGAAATGTCTGGAGCGGCCGCTTCCTCCCCGGAGACCGCGGCTCCCGGTTGTCAGGGCGCGCTGGTCGGAGCTCCGATTCTGGCGATCCCGTGGTGTTTTAAATCCAGCGCCCCCGTGGCTGGACTCCTGCAGTCACAGCTCCTTGGATGTTGGAGTCGGTGGTCACAGCACTCCGGGGCTTACCACACGGCGACCCGGTAAGGCATCGACCACTCCGTGATCGTGTTCCAGCGCTGTGCCGCCGCCGAAGCTGGGGTTCTGGCCGGTCCTGACAGGACACGCCGCTCCAGTCCAATGGTAGGCCTCGAGGAAGGGGCGAAGAAGCAGCTCGGAGGGAAGTTGCCTCTCCGACCAGGTAGGGACTAGGAAATAAAGTTCCCCCTTCCCTCCCCCCACCCACCACATAAAAGAAGACCTCCAACAAACATTTTGTTTTTAACTGGACTAAAAATAAAAATAAAAGAGGGTAAAAGGACTGACAGCAGGCAGAGCAGCCATACACAACGGCACCCCACCCCTGCAGTCCGTCATAATAGATGAAATGGGCGGACAAGATTTAATGTGTATCTGCCACAACTATATCCTATGGCAACTCATTGCATATATCCACCAGCCTCTGTGTGAAAAAGATGCACCTCAGAATCCTATGAAATATTGCCCTTCTCACTTTAAACCTATGTCCTCTGGTTCTTGATTCCACCACTCTGGGTAAAAGACTCTGTGCTTTCACCCTATCTATTACCCTCATGATTTTATACACCTCTTATAAGATCATACTGTGCTCCAAGGAATAAAGTCCAAGCCTGCCTTGCCACACTGTATGGCTCAGGCCATCGAGTCCCGACAGTGTCCTCATAAATTGCCTTTGCAATCTTTAAAAAAAGAAAGATGAATATTTCCAGATTTGCTGTGTGCTGACATTGCCAACCACCATTTGCCAGGAAATAGATTAGATTAGTTTATTGTGATATACCCCCGGGTGCAATGAAATTCCTAGTTCACATGAAGCTGATAAATTAAACAATATTCAAATAATCTTGCATCATTCTGCTACTTTGCACCTGACATTGTATTTATTGTTGTATTTGTCACTACTGTTTACATTGTGAACTTCATATAGCAAAGAATTCCATATCACCCTAGTGCAGATGATAATAAATAAACCAATCTAAAATTGGATTTTAAACACAATGTTCAACAATAAATACAGTGAAGAATTCATTAGTGCAAAACAGCAGAATGGTGCAAACAAGTATTGCAATAAAATAAATAAAATTTTACAGCAGAATAACTGACAAGAATAGTGCATAGTGTGCTGGAAGGAACTGCAGATGCTGGTTTAAATCGAAGATAGACACAAAAAACTGGAGTATCTCAGCGGGACAGGGAGCATCTCTGGAGAGAAGGAATGGGTGATGTTTTAGGTCGAGTCCGAAGAAGGATCTCGATCTGAAATGTTACCCATTCCTTTTCTCCAGAGATGCTGCCTGTCCCGCTGAGTTACTCCAGCATTTTGTGTTTATCTTAAGAGTAGTGCACATGGCAGCAGGAAAGGGATTGTGAATGAGGTGATTGGTTCAACAGTCTGATAGCTGTGGGGTACAAGCTGTTCGTAGGTCTGGATGTCTGGTCTTTCAAGCCTCTGTATACTGTCACAACTGGTGGAAGAGGGAAAACTGAATGACCAGCATGGTAGGTGTCTTGAACAATACTCTCAGCCTTATTGATGCATCGCACCATGAAGATAGACTGGATGGAAGGAAGTGATAATCCCATGATGGACTGGGCTAGCTTCACCACTCTCTGCAGGTTGTGTGGACATATGCAGAGCCATTGAGTTACCAAGCTAAGATGTACCCTGTCAGAAAACAATCTTCTGTATCACTAGGTCTATCGTGATAAGAGACTTGATAGGTACGGAGATGGACAGGAGATTCAGTGGCCCCAAACAGGAATGCAGGATGGTGTGCCTTCCTGGCGCTATCTCTGGGCAGCTGCAGAACATTCTTAAATGGGAGGGTGAACAGCCAGAAGGTGGCATGTACATTGGAACAAATGACATGTAGAAAAATGGCTGAGGTCCTGTGGAGTCAACATAAAGAGCTAGGTGATAGGTTAAAAAGAAGGACTTCAAGGGTGTCCTTGAAGTCCTTTGGATTACTCCCAGTGCTCCATTCTGGTGAGAGTCAGAATAGGAGGATAGTTTAAATGAATTTGTAGCTCAGGAGTTGGTGCAGGGGACAGGGATTCTGCGCTGTGCACATGACAGCCAGCCAACAGTTGCTTGTCTTTTTCTTTCTTTATTCACTCTTAATTTTAGTTTAATTTCAAGTTTTCTTGTATCTTGTGTGTTATGAGTGTTGGTAGACCAATTTCCCTCCGGGGATGAAAACGTTCTATCGTATCGTATTCCAATTTTAGACCATTGGGATCTCTTCTGGGCCAGAAGTGACAAGTGCGACGGGTTGCACTGAACTTCAAGGGTCCAATATCCTGGCGGGCAGATTCAAAGCTTGCGAATTGAAATTAGATTAGCAGGGAAGTGTGATCCACAGCAGTAGTGAGACTGATGAGAGTCTGAAAGTTGACACAGAGACCTACGACAGTAACTTCAATAGACAAACCAGGCGGTGGGCAGGGAGAGAAAAAATACTGTGGGGTTTAATTGCATTTATTTCAATGCAGGATGCCTGTCAGGTAAGGGGGACGAATAAGCGAATGGGTAGTACATGGGACTGGGATATTGTAGCCATTATAGAAACATGACTATGGGAGGGACAGGACTGGTGGTTTAATGTTCACATGTGGGAATGGTGGAGGAGGAGGAATTGCCGTTTTGATCAAGGTGAACATCATAACAATGAAATGAAACTACTAAGGGATTTTGCAGTGAGGCTTTCTGGGTGGAGCTGAGAAATAAGAAGAGGATGATCATCTTTTGTAGGATTATTCTCTTGGCCCCCAAATAATCAACAGGAATTGGACAGACAAGTAACAAGGAATTTGAAGAATGTTGCTAGAATAGTTGGGTTGTCACAGTAAGGTTGCTTACCTTTCTTAACATAGACTGGGATTGCCATGATATTAAGGGATTAAAGGGGGGTGAAATGTGTTAAGTGTATTCATGACAAAGAGGCAAAAATTAAAGAAGATATGCAGAGCATGTTTTTTTACACTGAGAAGTCGGTGCCTGGAACATGCTGCCAGGGGTGTGCTGGAGGCAGATACAATAGCAGTGTTTAACAGGCTTTAGTTCGGTGCACAGATATGCAGGAAAGGGAGGGATATTGATCACATGCAAGCAGAGGAAATTAGCTGAACCTGACATAATTTCTCCAAGCAAAACAAAGTGGCACTAAAGTGGATGGTATCATAGATAGCAAAGATGGTTATCAAAAACTATAGCAGGATCTTGATCAGCTGGGCAAATGGGCTGTGGAATGATTAATGAAGTTTAATGCAGATAAGTGCAAGATGTTGGCTTTTGTGAAGTTAAACTGGGGCAGGATTTACACAGTGAATGGCAGGGCTCTGGGGAGTGTTGTAGAGCAGTGCATGTACATAGTTCCTTGAAAGTGGAGTCACTGTTAGATAAGGTGGTCAAGAAGGCTATTAGTTTCACTAGCCTTCATCAGTCAGTGTAGTGAGTATACAAGGCGGGATGTTATTTTACAGTTGTACAAGACATTGGTGAGCCAGGTTTTATGTTCAGTTTGGGTCACCTTATAGGAAAGATTTTAAGGTGGAAAGAGTGCGGAGATGATTAACAAGGATGTTGCCAGGACTAGGGGGCCTCGGCTATAAGGCGAGTTTGGGCAGGTTAAGACTTTATTCCTTGGCGCACAAGAGACTGAGGGGTGATCTTATAGATGTATATGAAGTTCTGAGGGGGACAGTTTTTTTTTAAACTAGAGTATTGGAATCAAGAACCAGAGGTCATGGGTTTAAGGTGGGGGACGGGGAGGTAGATTTAATAGAACATGAGGGATAACTTTTTCACACAATGGGAGATGGGTAAATGCAATGAGCTGCGAGGGGAGGTAGTTGGGGCAGATACCATAACAACCATGGTCAGGTCATGAATAGGAAAGGTTTGATGGGATATGGGTCAAATGCAAGCATGTGGAACTTGTTTGGATGGGCAACCCTGACATGAGCAAGTTGGCCAAAGAGCCAAGGGTTTTCTGTCGCCTTATTGAATGACTGATATAGAAAGTCCACTAAAAACAAGGTAAAGCATGATCTACTTTTGGAAATTTGGGAGGGGCAAGTGGCTGAGGTGTTAGTTGGGGGGTTATTTAGGACCACTGAACACAGTTCTATTAGTTTTAAATTAGTTATGGGAAAGGACAGAACTGGTCCACAAGTTCTATATTGGGGCAAGGCAAATTTTGACAGTATTGGACAGGATCTTGTTGAAATTTATTGTAGTAGGTTGTTTGCCAGCAAGGGGATGTCGGGCAACTTAGGGGCATTTAGAAATTAGAAAATGAGATAGTGAGAGATATATTCGCATTAAGGCAAAGACAACAGGAGTAGAAAACATGTATTGACGAGGAAATATGGAGGCTCTGGTAGGAATAAAAAAGAGCCATTGATCAGATGCAGATAGCTGGGATCAAGTGATTCACTGAAGTAAATGGCATGCAGGAGTATACTTAAGAAGGAGGTTAGGAGGGCAAAAAGGGAGCATGAGATTCAATGGTTCAATGGTTCTTTATTATCACATGTACCAAAGTACTGTGATATTCATTTTTTTGACCTGCAGATGAATAAGATTATTGCCACACAAGTACAATCCCTGATTAGATTAGTTTAACAATAAGTTTACGGTCCAAGTATATATAAGTGACAACATGACATACAGTGATAGTTAGGAATGACGTATAAAACAATAAACATTAATAATAATGGGGCAAGCGGGGGGAAATTGGACTAGTGTGGCGTCACCTGATAGACAGACCACTTACGGTCGAACACTCATCAGTGGTTATGAGGGCTGTCATGTGATGTCATGGGTTAAGGGTAGTGTCCTGCTACATAAAGGGCTGTCCCACTGCAGTGACCTAATTAGCGAGTTTAGAAGAGTTTGCCTTCGACTCATACTCACAGCATGGTCAACACAAGGTCCTAGGAGTTCTTTGTAATTCTCCTCATGCTCGAGAGTAGTCCCCGCGTACTCGAGGCCTCGGCCATGTTGAAAAATGCCTGGGGGTAAAAAAAGGTCGCCATGGAAAAAATCGATATGTTTTTTACTCGTTAGTTTAGTCAAAGTAGGTCGTAGTACGTCGGCAAGTTATTCATAGGTAATCGAGGGTAGTCATCGATGGTCTTCAACTTAGTTGAAGGGACGTCGAAGGAGATCGAAGAAGGTCATCTTCACCCTCCACTGTTCGGTGTCCAATTTTCCCGAAGCTACTCGAAGCTGGTCTTCAACATAGTCGAAGGAGGTCGTCAACACAACACTTTTTCAAACTCTCCTAAACTCATAAGAATATCTCAGCCCCTTAAGCATATCTCACCTTGAGATCACCCCAGTCGACAGGTAGCTGAGCTCGAGAGAACACCCTCGGTCAGCTGCAGCAGCAATTACACTATTATGTTAGAGGATCAAACTGTATTTTGAACCTATTATTTCACTGAACAAAGCATCTGTTTATTCACCACATTTGGTGCCGCTACATTGGTGACCCCGATGATCCAAATTGGGATTTTGGATTTCTTCCGACGCACGCAGCCTCGGGAGACCTGATGTTTGCAGATGACAGCCCAGCCCAGCTGAACGACACTGCCAACAACCTACCGTAAGGTATGCTGCAGGCTGCCCGGGTCAATGGGCGCGGTTCGGGCCTGGTGTGACAGCCGCCAACCTCTCCCGCATGACCCGCCCAGAGCCGACCACTGGGCTGAGAGGCTGCAACTGCTGCCACTCCCCAACCAGCTGTTGTCCACCGGAGCTGAGTGGCTGCGGCTGCCATCGCTCCCCCACAAGCGTTGTTCCCCAGCCAGACGTTGCTCCCCCACCAGACGACGCTCCCTCGCCAGCTGCTGCTTCCCTACCAGCTGCTGCAGGAGCGGCCAATTTAGCAGCCCCACGCCCCCAGAATCACCGACGCCCGCCAGACAGCCCCTGGAGCGGGGAGAGAGTGGGCATACCCATAACTCCACCAGCTGCTGCTCAAGGTCAAGCCTCCCTATAGAGCTGGCCTATTTTGGTTCCCGCAATGGTTTCCCCAGCCTCAGCAATCGCGCAGCAGTGCAGCTGGTCTCCAACGACACAGGCGATGTTTGGTGGAGTCCCTACCTGCAGGGGTGGGGCGAGGCCTGTCAATGCCGGGCGCCCCGCACGCATCTTGAACGCCTTTAAAGGTTGCTCAGCCATCTGCTAAAATGGCCGCAGCGGCCTACTGCCACAAGGCCGCCATCCTGACTGCAAAAATGGCCACCATGGCCGGCCGGAAGCGACGCTCGACCATTTTGGACTGCCGTCAACAGCACCACCTTCCAGTCAGATGCCGTCACTGCAGTTCGACCGCCGTCCACAGTGCCACCTTCCAGCCAGATGCCATTGCTGCAGCCTGATCGCTGGCAACAGCGCCACTTCACGTCAGATGCTGCCACTGCAACCTCCAGTTTTCAAGCACAGCTTCCCATCCTGCACCATGGACACTGGATAATTTGAACTTTCCTACCACTTTGTACTTGATTGCTCACTGTAGTTTGTTTTGTTTCTTTTCACTTAGTTTACACAGTAATCACCTCGCCGGGTTTAGCTATTAGTTTATTCTTATTTTTTCTTTGTTTGCATTTTTGCCGACATCTCCCAGCCATTGCTGGGTGCTGTATTTCTCGGAACACGATCCCCTGTTGGTCGAGGAGATGTGACTTGTCCATCCTGTGGCTTTTGCATTGGTCTCCTCGCTTCCCTCGGCATATGGCCGGGATGGCCCACAGCCGGAGTGTTGATTGCGCCGTCTGTGCCGACCCACGCCCGGGGTACCTCCAACCCACAGCAGGAGCCACCCTCGACCATGCTTGCACCCACTTTCTTGTAGCAGGTTAGTGCGTTCTATTCCTTCCTCCGGTTCTGGGGGGGGTTCCTGTTGCATCAGCTGATAGACAGACCACTTACCTTTAAACCCTCGTCAGTGGTTACGAGGACTGTCACATGATGTCATGGGTTAAGGGGAGTGTCCTGCTACATAAGCATATCTCACCTTGAGATCACCCCAGGTAGCTGAGCTCGGGACAACCCCCTCGCTCAGCTGCAGCAGCAATGACATTATTATGTTGGAGGACCAAACTGTATTTCAAACCTATTATCTCACTGAGTAAAGCAACTGTTATTCACCATGTTTGGCAGCACTACACTAGTTCAAATGAGCATCTTGGGTCGAAGAGTCTGTTTCTATGCTGGATGTCTCTATCTCTATGCTTCTAAATTAGAAGTAAAATCAAACCACTCAGCACCGCAAGCCTAATCATCGGATAAGATTATATGGCTCTCTGATTGTTATTCAGTCTGTTTCCATTGCCCTTTGCAAGAAGAGAGATCCAAAGACTTTTGACTCTTTAAGACAACATTATCTCCTCATCTCTGCCTTGAGGGGAGATTTGTTACTAATTATGATTTTACTTTAGTTTAGAGATAGTACATGCATACAGGCCCTTCGGGGCATTGATTCCACGCTGACAAGCACTCCCTGCACGCTAACACTATCCTACACATACTAGGGACAATTTACATTTCTACCAAGCCAATTAACCTACACACCTGTACGTCTTTGGAGATTGATGATAGAGTGTCTAGTTTACATGGGACCTTCCTGAGTGGCCCAGACCACAGACAAATGTTTCCTTGGACTAAAACGTCTATATTACATAATAATATCTTGAACAATGTCTTGTTGCAGGGTCTTCTGTCATTTTACATGTTGAGATTTTAATTTTGTTTCCGGGCCGTTCTTCAAAAATCTTAAACTGCCATAATAAATTTTAAAATTTCTGCAGGATATATTGAGTAACAAAGTTGTTATGGTTTGAATTTACTGGATGCTTCAGATAGGATGAGGAATTCATGATGAGGAGCTATCGACTGCAGATGCATCAACGTTTGATGATCAGGCATCACTTCAAGACCTGTACTTAATGATTTATCCTTTCACAAGTACACAGTTCTGTGGGAAGAAGCTGCTCTTCAAGAATTAGAGTACCAAATAATTTTGTTCCATCTCAGGCAAGAGAACATACGAGCAAAATAAACAATTTTGAAGAATTTTAAGTAACATTTAGATTTGAGGTTTTCTGCAGAAACGCTTATGAATACTGAGCTGGACAATTTGAGTTTGATTCCGTGTCTGTTTACATCCAACGTGAGAATCGCATGTAAGAATGCTTTCAGTTGTTATTTTATCTTCTAACTTGTAAGATTATTTCAGGATCCTGCTGAGTTGGAAACCAATTACACTATATGAGAGCGAGAAAACAGTTGGCTGTTTTGCTGACTAAAAAACACAAGAAATTTAAAGCTCTTTGAGAGAAGATGATAAACATAATTAATGATACCCTTACCATGAATTTAAGAAAAATGTTAAGCCCTTATAATTGGAATGCTATAGGAAGGAAACTTAATGATACTTATCCCTTACCCGACATCACTGGCTGACATAGTTTTGTCTAATTTAGTTTATTTTAGTTTATTGTCACGTGTACCGAGGTACACTGACAAGCTTTTGTATGCTATCCAGTCAGCAGAAAGACAATACATGATTACAATCGAGCCATTTACAGTGTATACTGTACACATGATAAGGGAATAAGAAATGTTGCTGTAGAAATAGAAATTTAAGAATGTGGAGCGATTGTTATATGTGATTGTAGATCAGCTTTTGTGGCTAGCACACAAATAGTTGCCTGGGTTGGGCGCATTTTGTTACAGTTCTGGTCTCATTAATCATGTGAACAAAAACATCTAAATTTGCCTTTCTTCAGTGAAATTTGGTTGCTCTATTCAAATGAAATGGGGGCACATCAGATGTGTCAACTGTGGCTTTGAAAACCTCTGCTGATATAGCATCTGTTTTTGGAGTTTTTCCACATGCTAATTGCTACATTGACTTCTGAACTTCTGCCAGGTCTGGAGGTTTGGCAAGAGTTAGGTTTGTTGGAGGTTGTGGCGTGCAATCTTATTGCTACTTCACTAACTGCAGATGGCCTTTTCAGGACGGAATTAAAATGCTCAGCCCATCTCTCCAAGATCTGCTTCTTTTCAGTATTGAGTGTCATTCAAAGTGCACTTAGAATAACAAGACAATATTCCAAGCACACAGATTATGTCTCAGACTGACCTCCCCATTGGTGAAAGAATCACAGAAAGAATCAAGGTGAACAGGATAGTCCAGAAGAATGTCTGATGATGGGTAGCATTGTGAATGCAGCTGGTAAAGCTGCTGCCTTATAGCGCCAGAGACCCAGGTTCGATCTTGTTCTTGGGTGTTGTCTCCATGGAGTTTGCACGTTCTCCATGACACCACATGGTTTCTTCCTACATCCCAAAGATGTGCGGGTTTGTAAGTTAATTTCCCATTGTAAATTGCCCCCTAGTGTGTAGGGAGTGATGAAAAAGTGGGATAATATAGTATGAACGGGCAATCCATGGTTGGCGCCGCTTCTGGGGCCGGGGTTGGCGCCGTGGAAGCATCTGGACAGGACCCGGCAGCTTTTGTGGAGAGGTCGGTGCAGTGATCGATGATGGCGCCGACTGACGGATGAGGACGGACACTTGGAAGTGAGGACACCACTGCCGGGGGAAAAAACAAAGGAGGACCCGGCGCGGGTGTACCATAGTGAGGAAGGGGAAGAACAACGGACAATGGAGGACCTGGTGTGGGGGAGCCACCATGAGGGAGGGGGAGGGGGTAAGAACAAAGGTGGACCTGGTGCGGAATGACCCGGAATAACAAAGGGGAATCATGGCCTGTTTCGGCATCTCGAACGCCCAAGAACAAAGAAGATTGTAAAAAGTGGTGGACACTGCCCAATCCATGACATCCCCACCATTGTATATTATTGTAAAATTATAATCTGCAGTGTAATATGAGTTACACATCGAACTGACCGGCAACTCTCTTCTTCTGGCCTTGTCTATTTTTTTAACCTTGTTTTTTCCTCTCCCTCATCTTCACAATCAATGTGAAGTTTCATAGCAACTGGACTCTCTCAGATGGCCGTACAAAATATAAAGATGAAGAGAATTCTTGGTCTCTGCAAGGTTGCCAAGCCTTGTCCAATAATCTGCCTCTCACACAAGTCTCGCTGTTCAAAGCTGTCTGCTCCTCAATGTGGGCTGCGTGAAAATATTGCTAGATTCTCATTTTATGGTAACTAGCATGCCAGTTAATTATATTTAGATAAGGATTTTTGCAAAGGAAGGGATGAAATTGGCCAATTTGCATATGTTTGTAGCGCAACCATTTTAATTATTCATTCAGCAACATAAAAGAAGCAAAGTCTTTCTAACAAAAACATACATTTTGCACAAAAAATGCCAGGCTTCTAAATCAACAGTACAGCAGTGGATTCACGAAACTCATTGTGCATAAAATTAGAAGCCAAATAAACAGAATTCCAGTATATTTTATCTTGGCTGGATTATCCTTGCGCTCCCTAATTAGGTTAGATTATGGTCAGATCTCCAGGTGCTAACAACACTCGAACATTTACAAACCCTCCTTCCTCAGAAGAACCTTTCATTCCATTTCAATTTGTTGGCAAGAGAATAATTGGAATAGGTAGATTTCTTCAATCTATTGCTTCAATCTATTATTAAATGGCTTTAAAGAAAAATGAGAGTGATTCTATTGGAAATAATTTGCAGAGGAAATGTTCCCATTATATTTGAATGTTATAGAAAACCACAAGAGTCAATTCACTTATCCTGGATTCCTAAGGGGAAGCCATGCTTTTAAGAAGTGCCGGATAGTCTAAGAACATTGAAATCTTTTAACCACTATTCCCTTTGAACGTGCCTCACTTTGAAAAGACACACAAAATTTGTCAGATTTGCCCCAGGCGTTCTGAGGAAGTCTTCCCTTTTATTTCAACTCTGCCAACACTTTGGGGAACACAGGGTGTCTCCCACTGCATTTAGATAGAGCAAAGACTCTGTGACATATGAGTATCATAACCTTGGTGACAAATAGCATTCCTGCCACAACTGGAGGACCTTTCCCTAACCAGTCTGATGAAGGGGCTCGACCCTGAGGCGTCACACATTCCTTCTCTCCAGAGATGCTGCCTGAACCGCTGAGTTACTCCTGCTTTTTGTGAGTATCCACAACTAGAGGAGAGGTGTGGAAGCAAAGCTGCAAAAGCAAGCAATACTTATTCTCCCTTGTTGTCTAACAGCATTGTCTGGCATAGGGTAGGGTTTTTTTTTGCATATATGAGTCAGGATCACCACATCACAGAGGAAATGATTTGGCTTGGAGTGGATACCCCAACTGGGAATTTTCTTGTTTTGTCCTGAGAATTTTCAAAGGCTCGGTATGAAATGTGGTCTGCCAGCACTTCCAGTACAGTGTAATGTGAATCTCCTATTGAGGGTGAACCCCTGAAGATATTTTCTCCCCAACATGGTGCTGTGTTCTCCCTTCGAAACTTGCTGATAATTTCATCATGTGCCTTAGAGCTACCCTCGATGAATTGACATCTACTAAATACATGAAATGGAGGTGACTCACCCCCACCCCCCCCCCCCCCCCCCCCCAATTCTGTGGACTTCAGGCAGTATAATTAGCAGTGATCACTGGGAGGAGTGTGAAAAGCTAACAAGCTCATCTATTTTCAGGTGGGTAATTCTGCCATTTTTTAAGTGAAGTCAAACAATTTAAATGTGATCATCACGGACACTGCATTTGTTGTTCTTTTTGGCAAGAATTTGTTTTCAAAATGCTCATTGTATTACAAGTGTAAACATAACAGAGTATGGCGTGGGATGGTATTCCCTATTGATCTAGGGAAACCCTTCTCCCTCTGGGACAGAGTCACGCAAGCATTCAGTCCCAAAGAGATAAGCAGTCTAGTTTAGAGATGTCCCACATGCTGGATAAGATGCCTTTGTTCTCACATTCTCTTCCTAAAACCTTTCCACCCAAAATTCCATCCTCAACAACCCCCTCCCCCCCATGTTGACTTAATGCCAATGTAAAGGCAGGAAGATAGTGAGCAGGAATGGGAAGAGCAGCTGATCATGATTCAGTTCAAAAAAATTGAGTCCGCTCAGGTTGACCCTCAGGCCCTGCTTTAAATTATTGTGGGACTCAGTGGATTAAGACCATCCATAGCTCATTAGTGAGAGTGTGTGGTTTCAGAGATAGTTCTTTTGAATTTACCTGGTGAGTCATTTGAATCTTCTATTTATCATCTCTTGAGAGCAATCATAAAACATCCTTCGTTGGAGATCCCCGGAGGAGAAGAGCTCCGACTTGCCGGACCGCGTCCTTCAACATCTTGAAGTCGCGGTCTGCAGAGCTTCTAGCCGCGGGCTCGGCGTGGACTTACCTCCGGAGCAGAATCCCTCGCCAGGGATCCCTGGAGAAGACCTCTAACCGCCAGCCTGCGGCCTACAACATCCTGAAGCACCAATTCGGGACTTACCTTCCAGAAGAGAGGGCCTGTACATCTGGCCGCCTACAGCGGCGACTGAGGAGGTTCATGGCCCCAATCACGGGGAAACAATGGAGGAGGACTGACTGTACTTTGTGCCTTCCGCCACAGTGAAGAATGCTGTGGTGGATGTATGCGTTAAATTTTTATGGTGTGTTTTTTTTTATTGTACCACTGCTGGCAAGTTCATTTCACTGTATGTGATGAATAAATCTGATTGATTGATTGAAGCAAAAAAAAACTGCAGATGTCAGAAATTGGAATAAAAATTCAGAGTGCTGGATCTGTTCAGCAGGTCAGGCAATATCGAAAGAGAGCATGCACTGGAAGAGCTCAAAGTCCATCTATCACTGAGTTGACAATCTTCCAGCAGCAATTTGTATTTGTCTTAGTATCGATTCCTGGGAATAACCAGTTGAGCACATAGACCTTTGTTACACAGTTGGTTGGCACGAATCTTGGCAAAATACTTTGCATCCCTTTCTAGATCTCCTGGCACACGCCTCTGCCTGATTGACGTACGATTTAAGATGTTCTTTTGCACAAACCTCTCTGGGATGGACATGGCATTATCCCAGCATAAGTAATACTGAATGTGTGTGACAGTAATGGCCACTGATTGTAGTTGGTGCTGTATAGGTCCATTACCATGGACTTATAGGTCCATTACCATGGAGCTGAGTCTTGGAAAAACTGCAGAACAAGCAATCAAAAAATAAATTTTACCCATGTTTTACTCACTAACTTTCAGGCCAGTCATTTTTTTTTGTGTTTCCCTACCTTAACAGGGGCACTTTTTATAAAGTTAGATGGAAACTATTGTATATAATGAATCTTCAATCAGCATAGAAATATAATAGCTGCTTTCATTTTTAGCTCCAGGGTTTGTTCTCCCTGAATACAATGCAGAGTGTGTGAGAAGCTCCTCGAGTGTAATTGCTATAATATGTACTATCCCAGGAGAGGCACCCCACTGCTTAATTATTGTGATGGAAATTAAATGCGCATTCACTCTTCGAACCTCAATCTGACAGCATCTTCAAGAATAAAAGATTTGATTAGAATCATAAAATAAATTATGGAACAAAACATTGTACTCTCTTGGTAATGGGCTGGAATACAATTGTGTAGTAGTTATCCTCATTAGACAAAGCACAGACCTGGACTAATAACCTAGATTTTAGATGAAATCCCGCTGTGGCAGCAGTGGATTTTAAATTTGTTTAAAAATTAAATCCAGATTAAAGTCTTGCATTCGTAGTGATGACTGTGAAATGACAAGTTTGCCAGAAAAAGCCCATTTGGTTCATTAATGTCCTTTAGGAAAGAAATCTGCTATCTTTGCCTGCAATATGTGACTCCAGATCTGTGCCCATCTGAATTGTAAGTGTACATTTTAAGAAGGCCAAACTAACCATCAAATTCCATGTAATTAAGGAAAGATAAGACGTGCTGGTCTCACTGGTCACACTGACGTCATATGAATGCATTAAAATGATATTCTGATATTATGGAGCTGTACTCACTTACATATCTGAATCAATTCAATCCTCTCATGATCCTTGAGAGTATGTTTAGGCAAGATAGATGATGGGTGAGATGAGCTATTGAAAGGAGCAGTCAATGGTACCTAGGGTACACAAAAATCTGGAGAAACTCAGCGGGTGCAGCAGCATCTAAGGAGCGAAGGAGATAAGAAGAAGGGTCTCGACCTGAAACGTCGCCTATCTCCTTCGCTCCTTAGATGCTGCTGCACCCGCTGAGTTTCTCCAGCTTTTTGTGTACCCTCGATTCTCCAGCATCTGCAGTTCCTTCTTTAACACAAGTCAATGGTACCTACATTGGTTTGGTTTCCACGCTGCAAGTGTTCATGACTTGCATTGGAGATCTACCCAAATGAGAATAGGTAGAATCAACAGTATTCTCAGAGGTTCAATGATTCAATGGCTCTTTTATTATCACATATACCAAGGTTCTGTGAAACTTTTTTTGCATACATTTCAGTAAGGTTATTGCCATTAATAAATACAATCCCTGATTAAGTACAAAATGTATAGAAACAGTCCACTAAGTCTATTTGCAAGTCGCTGTGTTTTAATACTATTTTCAAAGGCCCAGCTGCAGCAGACCATGAAGTTCCATTGCAGCTGTCGGCTCAATGTGGATCACCGGCGATCCATCTCTCTCTGTTTGCCCAGCCACCTCAGCGTTTTCTGCCCCGGGGACAACTCCTGCAGCTGACCCTGTGGCCGCGAAAGGATAAGAGCCCTGGTTCTTCTTACCAGCCCTTTATTCTAGTGTTTGCTGCTGTCGCCAACTCCCTCCACCCTCCGGTCCTTACGGACAAGCAGGGGCCGGGCTTGGCTGCCTTTCCTTTCCAGGCGGGTTGCAGTTTCCACAGCTGGCAGGCTAGGCCTGCTGCTGGGGAATGGCAGGAGCACGCACCCCATCAAAGCTTCATTGCCCAGTTTAGGAGTAAAATAAAACCTGTAAGCGCTGAAAATCACTAAAAAAATAGAAGACGATGGAAATACTCATCCATCTGGGCACCATATATGGTGAGTGAAATGAAGATAACATTTCAAACATGATTTTTCATCAGAACATTTCTGGATAATAGATGGTTCATTACACATGGGAATATGTGAAAGGTCCAAAGATAACATTTTCATCCAGAAGGTTGTGAATCACTGGATGTTTTCAAGAGAGAGATAGATTTGACTAAATCTTGGGACTAAAGGAATCAAGGGATATGGGGGAAAAGCATGAATAGGGTACAGACTTTAGATGATCAGCCATGATCATATTAAATGGCGGGGCTGGGTCGAAGGGCCGAATGGCTTACTCCTGCACCTAATTTCTATATTTCTATGTCTGAAATGATATTGAACTCTCGCTCATTGACCACATTAAGCAATGTTAATAGATTATGTAAATATATCCTTTGATAAACACTCGTCTTCTATAGATCTTCCACTAAAACTGTAATGTTAGACCAGGCCACAAACTTATGTATCCTTTGTAAAGATTGATAGCTGTTTTTAAGATTTTCTAGATTTTCATCTGTTTTGGAATGAGTGGGGAGTGATGTTGAAGCTACACTCATCCAGACAAGTGGACTAAATCCCATCATCTGTTAATGGTGGGAAAACTTTGGCCCTCATCAGCAGAGTGAATACTTTCTGAATCTAGAGATAAGAAGGCTCACACCTGACCCTCCAAGTACAAGTCCCACATATTAACAAACAAAAAATAATTTGTGGATCTGATCCCGATCTTCAGGGATAGACTGATCTGGATGTACAGGGTTTGATCCCAGATCGTGGGAGTCTCTGTCGTCCCTACTGTACATGGTTAGATGTAACAAGAGTATGAGAGGACTCATTTCTGCTTCTCCTTCACAAGTACTGGGCTAGCTAGATGCTGAAGTTCCTGAATGGTTATGCATCAGAGTCATTCGAAATAAGCAGGTTTGTATTCTGCCCATCTGTTACTTGGGATATGGTTGACAGTATTTCTCTCATTCCCTGATGCTTTGCCTGAAATGAGTGGCAGCCTAATTGTACTATCATGAAAGTACAATCTCACCTCTTTGTAACCAATGGCATAGTGAACTTATTTATTTGTCTCTCATCTCCTGAAGGCTTAATAACCTGCCTTCTGCTCCCTTTCCATGGAGATCATGCTTTACACAGCAGACAGACTTGTGAAATGGATTGTGTCCCAGTCTAACTTTGCTGCCATCCTTTGTCCACAGATGTCTACTTGACAGCAAAGCTCGGTGGATAATGTTCAGGGTCAGAAACCTGTAGATTACACCTGTTCCACAGTTGAGGATTAACTGCAGCATTTTCACTGCTGACAACTAAGTCCCTCCAAACTGAACACAACCACAGGACATTCAGATGTTAAAGCTGTTACCCAGTAGGATAGGAAAGCACTTATTGCAAAGCATCTGTCACTCAATGATCTAGCAGACCTGCACAGCAGATCTTTGTAATTACTATATTTTTGTAGGAGACACGACGGTAATTACCATAGGTGAATTAGTCGTCTTTTTTGAAGTTTCTTATGACTATGGCCTCAAAGGTCCTGTGGCGACCTTCTTATGGAGGTGAGGTTGTGAATGTGTGTCTGACATTTACCATGCTTTTGAACTTAGTAGGATAACATCTGCTTCCAAGGCATTGTTGTTTAGCAGTTAGTATGTAGTCTTTTTAACTTTTGCTGGTCTAGGTTGATGGCGAGACTGGACTAACCTTGACACTGAGTAGTCCATGTATGTCATGGCCACGTGTTGCTGGAACATCTGTTCTCTTCTAGCGGCCCATTAATCTTTTGTTGGATCTTGGCTGTGGGAAACCTGACCATCTGTTCTGCTGCACCCAAGGTATAGTGGAGTTTGGCGGTGCCATATCCCTTTCAAACCAAACACAACTTGCCCGAGAGCTGCATAGTTTCCCATTGGGTGCTGACGTCACTCAGGAGGATGGGTTGGTCTCCCTTAGCGATATAGCCATTGTTATATCAAGGATGAAGTAGAAGTCCTTTATGGCTTTATTGTACCTTGCTGGGCTGGATATATCCGCTGATAACTGTAGGATATTTGCTCCATTTGGTAATATCAAAGAGAAGTACAGCATAGAAACAGGCCTTTTTGCCACCAAATAATACCAACCTCCAAACTCTAATCCCAATAATCCAATTTATTTTATTCTCCCTACATTCTTATCAACACTTCCCAGCTTCTACAGCTCATATTCATATTAGGGCCAAGTTAAGATGGACAATTTATCAAGCAGCCCACACACTTTTAGGATTTGGCAACAATCCAGAGTGCCAGGGTGAAAGTCATATAGTCATAGGGAAAATGTGCACACTCCATATGATCAGTTCCTGAAGTTGGGACTGAACCCAGGTTTCTGGTATTGAGAGGCAACAACTCTGCTAGCTGCACCACTGTGCAACTCACAGCATGCACCTGGTCATGATATTAAAAGGAGAAGTAGAAAAGTACTTGAAAGAAAAATAGGCTTGCAGGGCTGTGATGAAAGGTTGTGTGAATTGGCTATATATTGGACTCAACAGCTAAATACTCATCTTCTGTGTTGTACTCACTTGTATTCACTGGAGTTTAGAAGGATGAGGGGGGATCTTATAGAAACATATAAAATTATAAAAGGACTGGACAAGCTAGATGCAGGAAAAATGTTCCAAATGTTGGGCGAGTCCAGAACCAGGGGCCACGGTCTTAGAATAAAGGGGAGGTCATTTAAGATTGAGGTGAGAAACATTTTCACCCAGTGAGTTGTTAATTTATGGAATTCCCTGCCACAGAGGGCAGTGGAAGCCAAGTCACTGGATGGATTTAAGAGAGAGTTAGATAGAGCTCTAGGGGCTAGTGGAGTCAAGGGATATGGGGAGAAGGCAGGCACGGGTTATTGATAGGGGACAATCAGCCATGATCACAATGAGTGGCGGTGCTGGTTCGAAGGGCCGAATGGTCTCCTCCTGCACCTATTTTCTATTTTTCTAAGTTTCTATGCTTACCCTCTTGATTCTGTGAATGTACACCCAGAGAAAGGGTCTTGTGTTGTCGGAACATCCCCAATGGGTTTAAGACCCAAGGAAATGTAGTCATTGTAGAAATGAAAAAAAAGTTTGCACTGTGCAAATTCCCCAGACAGCAGAGTTAAATAAAAAATCAATGTTTTAATGATGTTTGTTGAATACAATTGCTGAAGACATTGGAGAGAGCTCTTGTGTTCCACCCAAAGCAGTAAAGAGCTGAGTTGTTAGGTTTCAGGGGTAGCAATCAGAGGACTGGCCTATTGATCCAGTCCAATTTAAATCCCACCACAGCTAGCAAATTTAAACATGTAATTTGATAAACTGCTTGAATTAATTTAAATTAATTAAATAAAATTGGAATAAAGGGCATAGCACCGTCTTAGTAAGTCTTCCCAGGCATTCTCTCGGTTTTGCGGATGATGTATTTCCACTCAAGATAGACAAAAAAAGCGGGCATAACTCAGCGGGACAGGAGCATGTCTGGAGAGATGGTATGGGTTGAGACCATTCAGTCTGGTTAGGTATAAGGGAAACAAGAGATATGGACGGTGACGTGGAGAGATAAAGAGATAAAGAACAACGACGATAAAGTAAACAGGCCATTGTTAGCTGTTTGTAGGATGAAAACGAGAAGCTAGTGTGACTTGGGTGAGGGAGGGATAGAGAGAGAGGGAATGCCGGGGCTACCTGAAGTGAGAGAAATCAATGCTCTTTCCACTGGGCTATAAGCTGCCCAAGCGAAATATGAGATGCTGTTCCACCAATTTGCGTTTAGCCTCACTCTGTCAATGGAGAAGACCTAGGATAGAAAAGTCTGCATAGGAATGGGAAGGATAATTAACATGTCCGGCAACAGGAAGATTAGGTACGTTCAGGCAGTTCAGCGAAAGTGTTCGCGAAACGATCGCCCAGTCTGCATTTGGTCTCGCCAATGATAAGAGTTCACATCTTGAACAACAGTTAGAGTGGATTGGAGGAAGTGCAAGTGAACCACTGCCTAACCTGTAAGGACTGTCAGGATCCCTGGACAGAGTCGAGGGAGAAGATTTATGGACAGGTGTTGCATCTTCTGCGGTTGCAGGGGAAGGTAGTTGGGGAGGGGGTGGTTTGGTTTGGAAGGGTTGAGTTAACCAGGGAGTTGCAGAGGGAATGGTCTCTGGGGAAGGGGAAAACGGTGGCGATGGGAAAATGTGGCTAGTGGTCTGATCCCGTTGAAGGTGGCGGATATTTCGGAGGATTATGTGTTGTATTTCCACTCTGTGTTGTAGCGTTCTTAGGTAGTGAATGTAGGAATGACAAATTCTACCACGGATGAGGCATGAGGTGGCTGAAGAGTCATGGATGGGTAGTTTGTGAGATGGTGTGCTTCTTCTACCTTTTTAGTTTAGTTTACAGATACAGCGTGGAAACAGGCCCTTCTGCCCACTGAGTCTGCGCCAACCAGCGATCCCCGCACATTAACACTGTCCTACACACACTGGGGGCAATTTTTACATTTACCAAGCCAATTTACCTATGCACCTGTATGTCTTTGGAGTGTGGGAGGAAACCGAAGATCTCTGAGGTCAAGGGGAGAAGGTACAAACTCCATACAGACAGCACCCATGGTCGGGATTGAACCCGGGTCTCTGGCGCTGCAAGCGATGTTAGGCAGGAACTCTACCGCTGCACCACCATACCGTGCCTCATACACTAACCTCTGTATACCTCTGATGCTGACCTTGAGGTTCTCAATAGCATTCCCAGATCCATCTTCTCCGCATTAAACAGCCTTGGGCCAGGAATTCAACAGGTTTTCTGTATTGAGTTAAACACAATTAACATTTCAGTTCAAAGACGTTTCATTAAACTACCGTAGATCAGCTCATGTAAAGGTACTGGCAATCTTCTGTCCACAGAAGCTGCATCAGTTGTTTAGTATTTCCAGAATTTCTGTTTTCACATCATCAGGATATTCAATGTTTGAAGCTAATTTCCCATTGGATGTCAGTTTCAAGAAATAAGTGAAATGTTTTCAAATTAAGTTCAATCTGAGACATTTTTTTGCCTTTTTAATCTGTAACTTGAAATCCTCATTACCTTCACATCTGTTATCTGCCTTCCCCATCATAAAACCAATTAAGCTGAGAGTCCTTTGAAATCTACAGAGCAAAAAATGGTTCATGAAGAGTAAATCTAATGTCCTGCAATTTACAGCACTGTGGTTGAGCTGGTATTATGCGAGGGACTGTTGTACATCTTATCCTGCTGTGTCAGAGAACTGAATTTAAACCAATCTTCCAAACAGAGATGAAATCCCTTTGGCGATAGTACTGAAAAGTCTCAGATAAATTTGAATCTAACAATTTGAGAACAGCCCACAGTTAGTAAATGGCACGCAGCAGTCTTATTGTGAAAGGTTGTCTGAATTGTGATGAAGTTTGTGCAGAGCTTTAGTTAGCTTCTCCAGGATATTACTGGGTTTTGCAAAAAACTAGAACACTGCAATGCTGCAGTTAATGGTGGTGCCTCACAGTTCCAGGGACCACAGTTTGATCCTTGCCACAAGTGCTGTCTGTGTGGAGTTTACATGTTCTCACTGTGATTGCATGATTTTCTGCCATGTGATCCAGTTTCCAACCATTTCCCAAAGAATTACTGAAAGGTTAGTTGGCTTCTGCGAACTACCCCTTTTCTTGGTAAATGGCAAAAAGAATCAAAGGAGAGATGATGACATATGAGAACATGTAGTGTTAGGGAAATAAGAAGAGGGGGAATAGGACTAAATTAATTATTATTTTACAAGTTGGTGCAGACCCTGTGACCTAATGAGTATTGTAATATATAACATCTATGGGAAGTATATAATGGCATTCAATCGGAAGCAATGTGTGTTGCCAGAAAGACAATGGATTTAAGAAATTTAATTAGGAAGACAGCAAATATAATCCTGTTTTGTGTTCCTTTGAATACAAGAGATTAAGGGGTCATTTATTCAAGGTGTTAGAACTTTTGAAGGAATTTGATGAAGTGAAAAAAAAACATTGTAGTCAGGTTATTTCTAAAATTGTAGTGTTTTATTTGGGAGTAAAGTGGGAAGCACTCTTTTTTCTACATAAAGAGTAGTCGCAAATGGGGGCTTTGTAGCCTGAAGTGTTGGAAGCTGAGGACAGATAAAGCTTTCAAGACTGAAATTGATTGATCTTTCTCTGAAGCTGGTGAAGAACATGGAGGAAAGCAGATAAATGGACTGGTTACAGATCAGCCTCGGAGTAGTCAAAAGGCAGAAGGAACTCAAGAGACCATATGGCCCATTCCTATTCCCAGGTTCTTAAAATTCAGAATATTATGCAACATTCAGGAACAGGCCCTTTTGCACATGATGTCCATGCTAAACATGATGTCAGGTTCAATTACTATTATCTGCACAGGGTCCATTTCTTTCCATTCCCTGCATATCCATTTGACTATCTAAAAGCTTCTTAAATGCCACTATAGTTTCGGCCTTCACCGCCACCTCTGGTTGCATACGCCAGGCAACCAATACTCTCTGTAAAATACCAATCCAAAGTAATTTTGTTCATTCTTTTCATTTGAATGGACTGGCTAAACTGTAGAGCATATAGAACGTCCAAAGGCAAAAATAATGTAGATATGTGCATGTTATTTAAGTGATCGCAGAATAAGAAACAACATTTAGTAAGCTTCAAGTAAAATTGGAGGTGAGAAGATAATTTCAATCACTCTCCAGAGTACTCTGGCATCCCAATTGAAGTTGAAGTGCCACATTAACTTACTACAGGCTAAGCACAGGGGTAGAAATAGAATTGAACCTTAAAAGTCTTAGAGAGGGGGAGATGGCGAAATAAAAAATGGAGTAAAGTGAAACTCTAGAAATGTCATCTGTGGATTACAATAGACGATGTTCAAATAAGTGAGAAAATAGTAGAATAGTCTGAAATTTTGCTCAATCATTTCAGCAAGTCAAAAGCCAAATCAGTTTTGTGTTCTATGTATTCCTTCCTACAGATATCAAAGCAAATTCATGCAATTCAAACAATGAATTTCAATCCTTCTGTGGGAAGAATAAAGAATCATGTGGCCTTTTTCTGCAATTTTTTCTGGCAAGATAAGATTTCAGGACCAATTACAAAAGATCTGATAAAAGGAAGCAAAGGGTAGGAGTAAACAGGGTCCTTTTCAGAATGGCAGGCAGTGACTAGTGGGGCACCGCAAGGCTCAGTGCTGGGATCCCAGCTATTTACAATATATATTAATGATTTGGATGAGGGAATTGAATGCAACATCTCCAAGTTTGTGGATGACACTAAACTGGGGGGTAGTGTTAGGTGTGAGGAGGATGCTAGGAGGCTGCAAGGTGGCTTGGATAGGCTGGGTGAGGGGGCAAATGCATGTCAGATGCAGTATAATGTGGATAAATGTGAGGTTATCCACTTTGGTGGCAAAAACAGGAGGGTAGACTATTATCTGAATGGTGGCAGATTAGGAAAAGGGTAGATGCAACGAGATCTGGGTGTCATGGTACACCAATCATTGAAAGAAGGCATGCAGGTTCAGCAGGCAGTGAAGAAAGCAAATGGTATGTTAGCACTCATAGCGAAAGGATTTGAGTATAGGAGCAGAGAGGTTCTACTGCAGTTGTACAGGGTTTTGGTGAGACCACACCTGGAGTATTGCGTACAGTTTTGGTCTCCAAATCTGAGGAAAGACATTCTTGCCATAGAGGGGGTACAGAGAAGGTTCACCAGACTGATTCCTGGGATGTCAGGACTTTCATATGAGGAAAGACTGGATAGACTTGGCTTGTACTCGCTAGAATTTAGAAGACTGAGGGGGGATCTTATAGAAACTTACAAATTCTTAACAGTTTGGACAGGCTAGATCCAGGAAGATTGTTCCCGATGTTGGGGAGGTCCAGAACAAGGGGTCACAGTCTAAGGATAAGGATGAATTCCTTCAGGACCGAGATGAGGAAAGTATTTTTCACACAGAGAATGGTGAGTCTCTGGAATTCTCTGCCACAGAAGGTAGTTGTGGCCAGTTCATTGGCTATATTTAAGAGGGAGTTAGATGTGGCCCTTGTGGCTAATGGGATCAGGGGGTATGGAGAGAAGGCAGGTACAGGATACTGAGTTGGACGATCAGCCATGATCATATTGAATGGCGGTGCAGGCTCGAAGGGCCGAATGGCCTACTCCTGCACCTATTTTCTATGTTTCTAAATTACTGCTGGTAGGCATGGCCTGCCTTATTTTCCGACTAAAAATTATTGAACCCTATCTCTTGAAATTTATATCCCACAGAAGTGATTGCTAAGATCAATAGTCTAAAGACTCCAGTAGGCATTAGTGAAGCTGCACAACAGAATTGCACTAACTTCTGGGACCAAGATAGTAGGAATTTCTTATGACTTGCGCTTCAAGAACATCAGTGTTCATGATGAGATTTTCATCGCCTTACTGTGGTTACCCACAGTTATAGCGACTTTTTAGAAGTTCTAAGAAATTACAGATTTAAAGTTATGGTGGGATCTCCTAACACAGCCATTTGCTTTTTTTGTGCAGTATTGAACCGTTCATCAGAGAAATCTGGTTTTGTCAACAGCCCTCCTCACAGGACTTATGTAGCCACAAGATATTACTAACTTGCACTTCAGAAAGACTTGTCTTCTGTTGAGATCTGCTCCTTTACTTGAGGCCCATGTTATCTCAGCAACAAATATGGAAGCACAAATGTTATATGAGTAATATCAAACATGCCTTTCACATTCCCTGACTTCCCTGGCATCTGTGTGGAAGTATCACAAACATATTGGCAAGGTTTTGTATTATATCTACAGTATGTATGTTCAGAAATGCTGACCACATTTTGTGATTGTTTTTGGACTTTGAATATAGTGGATAGCTCGTAAAACAGAGTTGCAGGTGCTTCCCAACTTAGAAATGCCTGTCATACGTACAGCACGTTCATATGAATGAGCAATTGGGAGATCAGTGGGATGGATTTATTGGCATCTTCTGCTGTGTGAAAATACTGCAAAACAGTACACAGGAACGGAATCATGCCATAACTTGGGGAGGACCTGCATAGAAGACTGAAACAAGTAGGAAATCCACCCTGAGCACTGAACACACATTTACTCAAATATTTTCCACTTTCTCCCCAACTCCCCCAAATCTACTACGTACCTACACACAAGGGGTAACAAACAGTGACCAATTAACCTCTCATTCCGCACGTAATTGACATGTGGTGGATAACCAAGGCATTGCAAGGAAACTTACACAGTCACGGAGAGAACAAGCAAACTGCACAGATATTACCAGAGATCAGCACTGAACTGGTCACTGTAACAGCGAGGCAGCAGCTCTACTAGGACACCACTGTGCCACCCCTTTCATAACTGTTGAGCAATTGACTTTCTAACCTACTCTTTTTATGGCTTGTTCAATAGAATGTAATATTTGTGCACTAGAAGTAGGTCTAACAGTGTAAATTTTAACTGGTAAAAATACCAACTCTGCTCATGCTTTATCACTGCTCTAAATTTTATCTTAAGTACTATCCATGGAGGAGACAGCACTGAATCCTGACAATGGAATTCCATTTTCCAACATACTGTACAAGATAAAGAGTAGTTCAAGCAGCTTTTCGTCAGGAAAGTCAAGACTCGAGTATTTATTTATTGTTTATTTGTCATATGTACCAAAACTGAACAATGAAATTCTCACTTGCAGCAACATAACAGATTTGTAAGCACAGTATTCAATAGAAAACATTACAAACACGGTAGGGACTACTGTAGATAGGGTGAGCTGCTTTAAATACCTGGGAGTCCACATCACAGAGGAGCTGACATGGATAACACACACTGCTGCACTGGTGAGTAAAGCAAGCCAGCGCCTTTACCACTTCAGGCAGCAGAGGAAATTCAGAGTATCTCTGAGGATCCTTCAGTGCTTCTACTCTAGGGCTGTAGAAAGCATCTTGTCTGGCAACATCACAAACTGGTTTGGGAACAGCTCTGCCCCGGACAGGAAGGCTCTGCAGAGAATAGTGCGTTCGGCCAAACGCACTATAGGACTTACACTCGCCCCCCTGCAGGACCGAGACACTAGGAGGTGCAGATCCAGAGCCAGCAACATTATGGGGGACCCCTACCACCCCAGCAGTGGACTGTTCCAGCTGCTATGGTCAGGCAAACGCCTCCACTGTCATGCTGCGAAAACAGATGAGATGGAGTTTCTTCCCACAGGCCATCAGGACTGTAAACTCTTATCTCACCAGGGAATAATTTATTGTATTAATTTACTGTTGTGTTGTGTCTTTTGTAAAAAAATATTTTCTAATATGTAAATACTGATTCTGTTCTGTAGTTTTTGCACAATCTGCAGGAATTGCCACTTTCATTTCACTGCACATCTTGCATGTGCATGTGACAAATAGAGTTCTTGGAAAAAAAAACAAACAAAAAAAAGTACAGCAAATTAAATATATATATATATATATATATATATATATATGTAGTGCATAACAAAGTTCCTAGTGCAAGGATGCAAGTTTAATTTTGATATTTCAGAACATGTCCATTTTCATATTTGAATTTATTTTGTACTTTTTTGCTCTCCATGAGAATATTTCAATATGATTGATTCCAGAACTCACTGAAGCAGAATGCCAGGAATTATGTGGGGCACGGGTTTGAATTCAGCTTAGTTTATTATCATACATACCAGAGTGCAATAGAATTCCTATTTTACTTCGGAGTCACGAGACCCCGCCAGCACGCATGCGCAGCATATCGTCGCGCGCATTTGCATCGGCATGCTGGGGGGGGAGTGCGCTCTCTCCTCCGGCTCCTTCATAAAAGGCCGGCAGGTAAGTACTTACCTTTACTCCACAGAATGGACAAGGGCAAGTGGAAGGCGACGCTGTCGAGAAGCCGAGCTGCATCGACCAGCCAACGGCCCTTGTCCCCGGAGCTGCAAGCACCACCGGCACGTGACTCCGAAGTAAAATAGTAAGATTAAACGAGAACTTACCAAGTTTGAAGGTTGATCTGTATTTTATGAGGAGTCGCGGTGAGGGATTTCATGCCCCCCGCTCCCACCCTCTATCATAGGATCAACTAGGAAGTTCTGCGTTTTTCATCTTACTATTTTTTAGTCATGGTGCGTTCTGTGATTCCACACCGCTGCTTTGAAGGATGCTGCGTATGCGTGCTGGCGGGGTCTTCACGAAATCCCTCACCGCAACTCCTCGTAAAATACAGATCAACGTTCAAACTTGGTAAGTTCTCGTTTAATCTTATTAGTTTATGGTGTAAACAATAAATACAATAAGGGCACAAAAAATACAATGAATGTAAGAACAGCAGAATGGTGCAAAGACTGTAGTGCAAACAGAACTATGTCAAAGAACACTAAATGCAATCACGGACTAACCAAGTTATGTAGAGTTAAGTGAGAGTATGTGGCAGCACCTCCTTGAGGGAGTGTGAAAGCAATGATAGTGGAATTGGATAGCGGTGGGGAAGAAGCTGTTCTTAAGCCTGGGCATCTGAGCTTTCAAGTTTAAGAAAGAACTGCAGCTGCTGGAAAAATTGAAGGTAGATAAAAAATGCTGGAGAAACTCAGCGGGTGAGGCAGCATAGAAACATAGAAAATAGGTGCAAGAGGAGGCCATTCAGCCCTTCGAGCCAGCACCGCCATTCATTGTGATCATGGCTGATCGTCCGCTGTCAATAACCCATGCCTGCCTTCTCCCCATATCCCTTGACTCCACTAGCTCCGCGAGCTCTATCTAACTCTCTCTTAAATCCATCCAGCAATTTGGCATCCACTGCCCTCTGTGGCAGGGAATTCCAAAATTCACAACTCTCTGGGTAAAAATGTTTTTTCTCACCTCAGTCTTAAATGACCTCCCCTTTATTCTAAGACTGTGGCCCCTGGTTCTGGGCTCACCCAACATTGGAACCATTTTTCCTGCATCTAGCTTGTCCAGTCCTTTTATAATTTTATATGTTTCTATAATATTCCCCCTCATCCTTCTATACTCCAGTGAATACAAGCCTAGTGTTTTCAATCTTTCCTCATATGACAATCCCGCCATCCCAGGCATCAATCTCGTGAAGCAAAAGCTGCACTGCCTCAATCACAAGGATGTCCTTCCTCAAATTAGGAGACCAAAACTTCACACAATATTCCAGATGTGGTCTCACCAGAGCCCTATACAACTGCAGAAGAACCTCTTTACTCCTATATTGAAATCCTCTTGTTATGAAGACCAACATTCCATTAGCTTTCTTCACTGCCTGTTGTACCTGCATGCCAACTTTCAGTGACCAGTGTACAAGGATACCCAGGTCTCGCTGTACCTCTCCCTTACCTAAAGGTATGTAGAGAAGGAATTGACGAAGTTTCGGGTCAAGACCCTTCCTCAGACCTTGGCGACGTTTCGGGTGGAGACCCTTCTTCAGACCTGCCGACGTTTTGGGTTGAGACCCTTCTCCTAGAAGGTAGAAGAGAAAAAACGAAATGGTCAGGGTGGAAGGCATGAAAATTAAAAAAAGTTGGTTTGGTTGCATTCATGATGGGACTTGAGAAAATATTGGCTTTTACAACTGTTGATAGCATTAGAATTTGGAGGGTTATTGGCCAGCATTATTAGTTTACCCGGCCTCCATTAGTCATGTTTAACAACTGGCCTACTTGCATCCATAATGTCCCAGCTGCGCATTCTTCAATGGCATCAATTCTGAATAGCAGTGAAACTCCGTCAATGTTTATGGGGAATAATAACCTATGGAACTAGACATAACTATTCCCACATTCCCATATATTTCACTGAGTAGACCTGAATAGGCTGCAAACACAATCACTTTGCCATTAACCACAACAGCAAGTTTAATAACTTCTGGAGAAATGAGACATCAGGCGAGGCAAAATCAAATTGTTATGATAATTTATTTGCTTTGGGCATTTAATTTTGTTTTTGCAGATAGCCTTGCAGCTATCTTGAATCTACATCGTGGCATGATGTTTTGCACAAAGTGGTGCACTCAATCTTGTCAAATTTAATAGAAAAAAAAACAAGCAAATAAGTTTCCTCTTTGGGATAGGAAGAGTGTAAAACTCAGCATTATGATGCATTTGATCAATTAAAATTTGTGTTAGTCATTAGTGGAAATGCTACGCCGGCCTTGGGATTGTCCCATGTGCTTATTGAAGCACCAAAGCTCGCCAAACATTAAGCCAAAGAGGGATGCAGATAGAGCTATAAACTTAGGGCATCTGGCTCTTTTTACCCTTCCTCAACTAATGTGAGGTTAATTACCACTATTGGCCTCAACAAATAAAGGCCACCAATATGTGAGGTTAGTTGCCTCCATTTGAGAGCTGCACAATTCTTCAGCTAGGAGTACAATGGGAAGCTGCTACAGTGGGAAGGAAATGGCTTCCAGGGCCCATTTTTAAATACAAGCTCCCTACTGTGGAGCCTGTTTTATAGTCATGTGTTGGTTCTTTCTCTAACACCTAACTCCATCTGAAATGCTCCCTCCATCCAGTGGTTGAGGAGTACAACAGCGAGAATGAGGGAATGAGGTTACAATTCCCCATCAGCAATGCCTCACTTTCTTCAAGTGCTTGATTCACAATTAATGGTTCTACATGGACCAGTGTGTTAGTCATACACGGTGTCCTGGAGGGTCAGGCAGCATCAATGGAGAACATGGATAGGTGATATTTTGGGTTGGGACCCTTCTTCAGTCCAGCACTTTGTGTAGCCCAGCATCTGCAGTTCCTTGTTTCTACATGTGTGTAAGTAGGTTGTCAGTCTAACATGGCTAGTGAAGGTTGGACAAATGAGTGATGCTGGCATACAATCAACAGAAATAAGGGTGCAACACCATTATGGACTCAATTCCTGAACATCACATAATCAAGTGCTCAGTGTTATACACAATGAACAAAAACTCCTATGATCATTTAAAAATAATTTGGAGAAAAAAATACTGATGTTTACTTTCCCCTCCAGGTAGATTATTTATAATGTTCCCTATGTTATAAAGCAAAATGTATAGTATTTTTGGAAATGTAACAAATCCAATGGGAAATGCAATCCTTCAACACTGAAAAATTGTGTTGTGTTTTCCTGAATATGTTTTTATTGTCTAAACACAAAAGGATTTATTTGGAACGTAGCTGCACAAAACATCCAACTGAGAAACAAAAATCAATGTTCAAGTTATTTTCTATGAAATCAGATACTAGAAAACTTTTTTTTTAATGTCAAATTATAGTTCACTGAGCAGTTGAAATAAAACCATACATATCAGTTTTTAATTACCTTCTTCTTAATCCTACGCATGGAGCATTTTCCCTAACAATAATATTTCCTTCTGTGAGTTAGATGGTGAAGGAATCAAGTTTGAATCCAGATGTATGGAGATCATTACAATGTTTTTAATTTTTTGGCTCGGCCCACTATTGAAAACCTCACCAGATAGAATGTAGACAAAAATGCTGGAGAAACTCAGTGGGTGAGGCAGCATTTATGGAGAGAAGGAATAGGTGATGTTTCGGGATGAGACCCTTCTTCAGACTGTTGTCAGGGGGTGGTGGGGGGAAGAAAGGAAGAAGTGGGGACAGTAGGCTTGTGGGAGAGCTGAGAAGGGGGAGGGGAGGGAGGGAGAGAGCAAGGACTAGCAAGAAATTGGAGGTCAATGTTCATATCGCTGGTGTGTAAACCACCCAAGCGAAATATGAGGTGCTGGGCCTCACTCTGGCAATGAAGGAGGCCCAGGACAGAATGTTCAGATTCGGAATGGGAGGGGCAGTTGAAGTGCTGATCCACCAGGAGATCAGATTGGTTAGTGCAAACTGAGCAGTGGTGTTGGCAAAGCAGGAATATATGCTGGAGTGTAGGTTGATATATGGTGAGGGTATCCTCTCTGAACGTTTTGAGGTCGGATCCCAGATTTAATTAGAAAATGCTGGAAATTCTACATTACTGCAATAAAGGAGGCCATTCACCCCGTTGCGTCCATGGCAGTCACGCAGCAATCTTGTCTGTCTTACTTATGCTCCTTTTTTCCCTGTTGCTTTATAATCCTGCCTCTCAATCCTTCTCACATACACATTATTTTTTTCTTTGGTTCTCTTTGTCACATATATTCATGGAGTAGTTATTTATTGTTGACAATCAACCTGCCAACAAGTGTTTGGGACGTTGGACGAAACTGAAGGAGCCAGAAGAAAACCACATGGTGAAAGAGAGAATATGAGCACTCATCTCTGAAGCTATGAGACAGCAATTTGGTTATGACTATTTTCAGATCAAGATCTTTTCATCCAAAACAAAACTAGTTGGAAATTAAAGATGTTTTAAATTGCAGAGTATGGAAATTGAGGTGTGGCTCGGGGCGGGTGGGTGTGGGAGTGGGGGTGTTGGGGGGGGGGGGGGGGTAATTGTGAAAGAACAAAAAGAGAACATAAAAAATGCGATAGGATGGAGATTAATATAGACTGAAGACGCAAATGGTATTTGCGCTGGCTGAGAGATAATGCTTAAGGCCATTTATCACAGCTGATATCTTAGGAGGATGTGTAAATTAAGGGAGATGAATAAGAATAGATGGGGGAGGGAGAAAGGAAAGAACGTTTAGAGTACTGAAATGAAAACCAATGCTGAAAAGACCCATCAGATCATCCTTGGCAGGTGCGAAGAGAAACTGATTCTCTCCACAAATACCACCTGACCTGCTAGCTATTTCCAAGATTAGCAGATTTTTGCTTTGTTTGCTGCACAACATTTTTGCTCGCACATTCACTCTGATAATGGCACTATCATGGTTAGAATAAATTATTATAAAGATTAGTGTGGATTTGTGGCCTTTGTTATAGCCCACTTAAAGTAAAGGTTTTCTGATGATGATAGAAATAGCAAGGAATATATCAAGAAATTACTTTATTTAAGTTTCTTCCCCATGTCCTCATTCATCTATACTATTTGTGAAGCAGAGTTCCACTTTCTCACCATTGTATGCAGCTAAGACGTTTCTTCTGAATTCACAAATCATCTCTTAGCTACTCTTACCCAGTAGTAAAGGAAGAATGATACGGCTCTAATTTAAAATGATGTTGACTTGGACAGGGACTTAACAGCTCCATGCAAGATTGCAAGAAATTGCAGCGAATTGTGGACGCAGCCCTAACCATCACACAAACTAACCTCCCTTCTATTAACTTAGTTTATACCTCACGCTGTCTTGACAAGGCCAGCAGCATAAACAAAGACAAGTTGCACCCTTGCCATTCTTCTCCCCTCTTCCATCAGCCAAAAAGTATAGAAGTGTGAAAACGCATACCTCCAGATTCAAGGATAATTTCTTCCCAGCTCTTGACCGGTAAATGGATCATCTTACTACAACCAGAGAGTAGTGCAAAGCTACTATCTACCTCTTTGGTGACCCTCGGACTATCCTTGATTGGACTTTGCTTTACCTTGCACTAAACTTTATTTCCTTATCATGTATCTGTAAATGACTCGATTACGATCATGTATTGTCTTTCTGCTGACTGGATTGCACACAGCAAATGCTTCTCACTGTACCACGGTACAGGTGACAATAAACAAAACTGAAGTTGATGTTCCCACCTGCCTGGCTTGTCCTTCTGAGAGATAAAGATTATAAATGTTGGATACCAATCAAATGCCCTGCACACGTAGTATTTACATGGTTTATCCAGTTAATTTTACAGCCATAGAAAACACTTGATGTTGACAATGAGGAACCAAGGTTTGGTAAAGCCATGTGTTTGAAGGAGAGAGATAAATGTGGAAGTGGGTGGATAACAGTTAGGCTCTCTTTTAATGAAGGTGTTGTGCTATGGTCTAGATTGGCAGGACTGATAGTTCTCACTGATAAACCCAAACTTGGAGATAATCCAAGCCTTGCTGTAAGTGAGCATGGATTTTATTTTTCATTATTCTGAGGTGTTCAAAATAGAACTGAATGCTCTGCAATCATGAGTGAACATCACCCCAACTGACTCGGCGATGGAAGGAAGGTCAGTAGTGGTTGGGCGAGGACTCAGCTGTTCCGAGACCTGGGAGAATTGACTTCTGTCAATAATCTTTCAAGGTGGTAGAAACATCAATAAAGTGAAGCAGTGAGAGATATTGCAATTAAAGTAGCCTCCGTTTTTAGCAGCACCACATGGTGAACTGGGTTTCATTTGGATTGTGTCGGACGTGACTTATGCATGTAGTTTTCAATTTTACTCACAGTTTTAGCACAGCTGGAGGGTTAAATCCGTGTTGGAGATGAGATTCAGCCAGCAGGGTTTAAAAAGCAAAGGAAAAGGCTTTTTATCAAAGTGACCTCCCCCTTGCCCCACCATGTACTTGCATTAGGAACAAGAAAAAAGAAACGTACACATCAAACTTATAATGTTAGAGCTTAACCTGATACAAGACAATGCAGTTTAAATTGTGAATGCATTAATCAACAATATTCATCATGTTATATTTTTATTTCCTCCTTGCTCACCAACACCGTCACTGAGATTGGTACAGCACTAGATGTTAGGATTGAGTTTTGAGCATTTAATTATCCAACAAAACACATTGTGCCAAAGAAACTCAACAGGTCAGGCATCACCTGTGGAGGGAATGGATAAATGACATTTCTGCCAGGACCCTGCTTCAGATTGATTGTAGTAAGGGGGAAAATGTGCAAAAGTGATGGGGTGGAACAAAGTCTGGCAAGTGATAGGTGAATACAGGTGCAGAGGTTTTTTTTAAAAATTGTACCTAGGATAAAGATGAAGGGATTAAAGGTTGTCTGATAAGGAGGGAAATATAAAGCCAGCGAATGCATATAGATGGAGAAATGGAGGCACACAGGGGTCCAGTTTTAGGTAACAGAGGAAAGAGAGGAGGGGAAAAGGTGTGTGTCACCTAACATTGGAAAATTCAATGTTGAAATCAGCAGGTTCTATGGCATTTCTGTCATTAAACCCATAAGATCATGGCTATATTTATGCTCCACATTAACCTCTTAATCATCTCAATCATCTCAATTTATTTCTGTTATCTGTGCCCACCCATCTTCAGAGTCAATATTATATTACATGATTACATATCCAATTAATCACTGAATTGGGTAGAGATCAAACCTCAACTGATGTTCTGCGCTTATCTTTATTTCAATGGGCAGGGACAGACCTTTCTTGGGAATAAGGTGATTATTTGGCACGTAATATGGAGGGCAGGGTATGTACTTGTGAAGGTAGGAAAGTAACCATCCTAGTCTGAAAATATGAATATCTGATTTAGGAACAGTAGTAGGCCACTCATGCTTGTCCCATTATTTAAAGCGATTGTGCATGTAACCTGTTGTCAATTAAATGCAGCACATGATAAACCACATCAGACAATGGATTTGCTTAATAACTATATTTATCACAATTAGTTCAAACAATTCAAAGATTCACTTTGTAGTTTCAAAAAATATTGATTAATTCTTCACTTTAACAACTCTTAATTACACATCTCTAATTTACTTTCAAAACTTCCAAAACCCACTTCTTGTATCCAGATATTACTTGCACTTGTTGAAACTGGCTGAAGTTCAATCTTGGTGAGTTCTTCTCTGAGCCTCTGAGTCAAGGTCTTCATCTTCAGTGTTTTATCTCTGGGGACACTCGATCAATCATCTCGTAAAGCACTCTTTTATGTATTTCTTTGCATATCATACAGACATTGCGTAATATTTTTTCATTGCTAATTCTACAATAGTACGTCTAATCCTAATCCTGTGTTTCTTTATCCCCTTCATATTCCTGCTGGTATCATTTCACAATCATTCCAACCATCGACTGCGTAGTAACCAGTGTGCCTGTTTGTGCCTTTGCAATTAATTAGACTATCCCTTTTACAAACATCACTTCCAAAATAATCTCTATTTATTTGTTTTTTTTCTTTATATTTTTCACATTGAGATCTGTCACAGTGGGATGTAAAGTTATCTCAGCAATGCTTGCATGTTGAAGTTGACCACGTGTCAATGATATGGCCTTTCTTGAGGCATTTAGTTCTTGATTTGCAGCATGGCTTTCTATCCCGCGGATTATCCTCTCAGGCCCTGATGCAATACTTGGCATCGTTCTCTGGCTGTTACAAATCTCAACTCGACATTCCCCATCTACCTGGTAGTAACCTTTCATCCCCTTGCTTAGCATGAGTCTACTATCCCCGCCTTACTAAATAGTTTGACTGCCCTTTGAGGAAGAGACTTCCTAAAGACTCACAGCATTTTGCTGGGAAAACTGTTCCTTCTCTTCACTGCCTTAAAGAATTTTGAACCCTTATTTTTAAACAGCAATCTCTGGTTCAAGATTCTTCCACATGAGGAAACCTCATTTCTATATTCACACTGTGAAGATCTCTCAAGGGCTTATGTTATATGACTTTATATGCTTCAGTCAAGTCCCCTCTTAATCTTCTAAACTCCAGTGGAATCAAGGCTGGAATGTCCAATCATTAGATAACACATCATTCCAGGTATCACTCCAATGAACCTTCTCTGAGCTTCTTCCAGCATAATAACATCCTCCTTAAAAAATGAAACCAATTTTGTACATACAGGAGTACTCCAGATGTGTTCACACCGATGTCCTATATAACTAAGGCTCAACCTCCCTACCTCTATATTAATTTCCCTTTGCAGCTACATGTAACATCCTACCAACTTTTCCAACTACTTGTTTCACCTTGGTTCACGTTTATACCTCACGCTGCCTCGGCAAGGCACAATCAAGGATGAGTTGCACCCTAGTTATTCCCTCTTCTACCCTCTCCCATTAAGCAAAACGTATAGTAGTGTGAAAACACACACCTTCAGATTCAAGGACAGTTCATTCTCAGAGGTTATTAGGCATTTGGATCATCCTACCTTAACTAGAGAGCAATCCTGAAGTATTATCTAACTCATTAATGACTCTTGGACTATCTTTGAACGGACTTTACTGGCCTTGCACTAACCATTATTCCCTTTATCGTGTATCTGTACACTATGAATGGCTTGATTGTAATCATGTATTGTTTTTCCACTGACTGGTTAGCAAGCAACATAAGCTTTTTGCTGCATCTCAGTACACGTGACAATAAACTAAACTGAACTGAATTGAATGATGCACTAGGATGTGCCTGCTCCTCAGAATTCTGCAGTTTCTCAACATTTAGAAAATATGCTTATCCTTTTAGTTTTCCTTCCAAGATAGACAAATTTCACATTTTTCATGTTCTACTCCATGTACCACTTCTTTATCCACTCACTTTGTAACTTCATACCATCTTTGCAAACTGACTTTCCAACCTGACTAGGTTTGTCAGCAAATTTAACATCCTTCAAGACCAAGATCAATTAAATAAAATGAAAAAGAGTTGGTTTGTTAGTGAGTTGTTCAATGCAATATGTGAGATTGCAATCTAGTGTTTATTGTAAGTGAACAAATGTTACATGGAATTGTTGACAATCTGGAAACAATCTGAATTTGGATGAGAGATTTGATGGGTGTATAAGTGATACTAAAGTGATCTGGATGGGATTTTCTTCCTTAATGTAACAAAAATAGTAAGATTAAATGAGAACTTACCAGTTTGAAGTTTGATCTTTATTTTATGAGGAGTTACGATGAGGGATTACGTGAAGACCCCGCCTGCACGCATGCACGACATTCTTCAAAGCAGTGGTGTGAAATCACAGATACCAGAGTGACTAATATAGTAAGATAAGAGAGAACTTTCATACCAGTTGAACTTTATAATAGAGGGTTTTGGGAGAAGAGGGCACGTAATCTCTCATCGTAACTCCTCATAAAATAAAGATCAAACTTCAAACTGGTAAGTTCTCATTTAATCTTACTATTTTACTTCGGAGTCACGTGAGTGACTATGTGAAGATTTCAAAGCTCTGTGATTTCATGCCCTGGAACGAGTCCATGCTCACACCCTCCATGCTAGGAAAAAGAGGATGAACGTAATTCAGTCATGACTCTGTGCTGAAAAACAAAGAAAGGTATTTATTCATACCTAAACAATATGCCCCACATTGGGTAATTTATTTTACAGAACTCAAAATTTTTCCTGCAAACGTGTCAGGAGCGGCCACGGGTTTATTATAAAAGCGTTGAAAAGTTTGTTCATTGCTCCAACCCGCTGTGGCAAGGATGTGGTCCAAAGGAACTTCCATCATCCTAGCCGCCAATGTAGATGCAGCCCTGGTGTAGTGAGATTTGAAAACATTAGTTTCCACCCCCACTGCATCTAATACCACCCTTAACCATCTGGATATGGTTTGCACTGTGACCTTATGGTGAGGGAATTTATGGGTTATGAGTAAAGCTCTCTCCGTGCACCTAAGAGTCTTGGTGACTTCTATATATTGCAAAATATGTGTCACAATGCAGAGACGACTATCTGTAGGATAGGCCAGAAACTCAAATTTTTGGCCAGAGGAACTGGGTCGGTCGTGTTTGAGTAACCCCTGTATTAGAAAGATTGTCTTGCCACTTGTGACATACATGGCGTCCATATTTAGCTTGTGTTAGGACTGGACCCGTTGTGCTGTTACAAGTGCCATTATCATTACCATCTTGTATGTTAGTTTGTCCAGAGTGAGCCCCAAAATGGGTGTCCATCCTCATAATATAGTTAATACTATACCTATGTCCCATGTATGGGTGTATCTAGGCCTGGGGGGATAGGAGTTAAATATACCCCTCATTAGTTTAAATACTAGTGGGTGTGATCCTATAGCCAGGTGATCACTCCCTCTGCCCAGATAATTAGAAAGGGCACTCCTTGCACAATTAATGGCAATGTAACTCAATCCTTCATCGAAATGAAGGGTGGCCAGAAACTCCAGCACTTCAGTGATCGTGGCTGAGTCATATGTTGTGTTCGTCGTGGTGCAGAACACTTCCCATTTCCTGACATATGTCAGGTACTGTTTCCTCGTGGACTCCCTGCACATCGCTGAGATGGCATTGATCATCCTGTCGGAGAGTCCGTATCCCAGGAATGGCCTGTTCAGAATCTGCAAATCAACAAGTTAATGCGGTCATGGCACGGATGACTTTCCCCTGTCACAGGGTGTACCAACAAACTCGGCCATTTGTTGATCCGGATGCAGGGTTTTGAGGCCATCTTTTGTATTGCTGGGAACCATGGTTGGGTAGGCCAGTCGGGAACAACCAAAATACCCTTAGCGGAGTCTTGTTTAATTTTTTGTAAGACCCGCCTGATGAGGCAGAAGGGGGGAAATGCATAGCAAAACAAATCCCCCCAATGCAGCGAGAAAGCGTCCATCGCTGCTGCCCCTGGGTCTGGTTCCCAAGCATCATATGTTGGGAGTTGGTGATTAAGTCTGGATGCAAAAAGGTCGTTATCTGGTGTCCCATACCGTTCTATAATATCTGTAAACACTTTCCGATCCAACATCCATTCAATGTTGTCGTTGAATTTACGTGATCTGGTGTCTGCCACGGTATTTAGCTTACCTGGAGGGTAAGTGGCTGAGATCCAAATCTCTCTTTCCAGACACCAGTGCCAGATATTATTAGCCAATTCATCACATGATATCGACTTTATTTCACCCATATGATTAATATAGGCCACCACTGTGGTATTATCAATTTGTAACCATACATGCAACTGGTGCATATCTGAGCAGTAGGCCCTGAGTCCATGAAATGCTCCCAGCATTTCTAAATAATTAATCCCTACTGCTTTAAACAGGTTTAATTCTTGTGCACTCCATCTGCCACCACAACTTGTGATGGTATTAGTTGCTTCCCAACCTTTAGCACTGGCATCAGTTTGTAATGTAACCGAGGGGTTCATGATAGTGATGGGGTTAGAACAATGCTGAGCATTTTCTATCCACCATTTTAATTCTGATTTTGCTCTCCCTGGTTGTTTCATAGGCCTATCGAAATGGCCTGCATGATTTTTGAGAGCTGAAATTTTTGCTCTTTGCAGATTGTGATAATGATGCTGCTGGGAACGCAGCCACTAATTTCCCAATCACTCTGGCTACTTGCCGAATGGATGGTTCCCTGATGCCAGTGAAGCTTTTGCATGCTACCATCAAGTCTGTCACTTTATGTAGTGGCAAGGTGATAGACATTTGACCAGAGTCAATAGTGAACACCAAATAATCCATGGTAGTGGAGGGTTCCAATTTTGATTTATCTGGATGTATGATAAATCCCAGCTTTTGAAAAAGATGTTTTGTGGCTGATACTGCCAATGTAGCCATTTCCAAATTCTCACCTACAATGAGAATATCATCAAGGTAAGCCATGACAATATGGTTATGTTCCCTTAAGTTCCCTTAGAGGTTTTTGGCACCTTGATCAAGCGTATAGCCTTGGCCTCTTCATCCAGGTCTTTCACCTGCTTCGGAAGGTTGTCCCCAAACAGCAAATTTGGCGGCTAAATGCTACTGGTCCTGCATAATCCTGCAAATTTGGGAATAAGTGCTGGCTTAATGATGCTTTTCCTATAATTGTTAATCTCAAACTGAGTATTACACAGTAATGTTAAAGCATCTTGTAGCTCTTCTGGCAAATCCACCCCATCAGCTGTCCTGGTCACTGCTGTGATCCCTGCAGCCAGCAGTTTAAGGATCCTCTGGAGCTTCACCTCCTGGCTTCTTATAGATGGGCTCATGTTGCCCCAGATGGGGTTGTTGACTGCTGGTACATTGAGAGAAATGCAATTCTCTGGAGCAAGGTATTTTTCAGCCGTAGAGTTTATGGCTTGCTCCTGCAGCTGGTTTGTAGCCATGTAATTTATGCTGGCTGCCAGCTTTGGATGTATAGGCAGTGCTTTCTGTGTTGGCATAGCATGTTTATTTGCCATGCCCAGCAGTTCTTCTAGCACCCCTAACACAGATGACTGTTCAGCCATTGCCCCTTCTTCAGGGTCAGCCCAGCTCTGACCCCTAATGCTCCCCTGTGAAGAGGGTGAGACATTTGGCAGTCCTTGAAATGATCCTGCCGTGGGTCTGCGAGGAGACCCACCGTGACTCTGCCCCTGCATAAGCAGGTCACACTGGAGCAACTGCTCCACAATCCGCTCCATGCGGGAAAGACGCCCCCCGTCGCTGTCCGTGAATGGGGTGTCTTCAGGTCCGGACCCAGCTGAGTCAACGGTCCTGTCCAACTTCCGGGTGGCTTTGCCGCCGGGCCGCGGCGTACCTTTGGACTGTAGCGGCGGGAAGTCGGGAGCTGCTGGTAGCACCTGCAGCTCTGGAGAAACGGCATGCTGCTGGCTACTTTCCATAGCAACGGTTTTTGCCGCTCCTCTCCTAGACTTGCACGACTCCATGGCGTTCCGTCTGAAACACAAACACGCGCAGTCGCCACGCTCACCAGAATGGTAAGACTTACCACAATAAGTTTTTTAAACTTACGCTGGAGAAGCAGTGCTCCTCCCGACTGTCACTTCCGCAATGCGTTCAACGATATGTCGCGCATGTGTGCAGGCGGGGTCTTCACGTAGTCACTCACGTGACTCCGAAGTAAAATGTAAACCAGTTCTGCATTAACACAATTTTTCTTTATTTTACACCATTTAAATAACAGTAATAATCCCAAGGTGAAACATAATTCATAAACATAAAAATTGCACCACATGAGAAACCCTTGAAACAGATGATTTTAAAAGCTTGGTCATGGAGACATCTTAGGGAGTTTCTCGGAATGAGGTACCAGGAGAGGAGCGTAGAAACCTAAAGATGGAATTCTAAAACTTTAACTTAAGGCAGTTAAAGCAAGGCAGATAAACTTGAGCCAAATGAAGAGAGGGATCCTGCAGATAATAATAGCGAGTACATTATGTTATGATGCGGTTGGGCTGAGGGGGGGTTATTGAGGCAGGAAGATAAAGATCACAGAGGTCTTTGAATGGAGAAATTAGAACTGTAAATGTGATCTACTTCCTACATAATGTAGCAATGTTACAACATTTTGAGATAAAAAAAAACAAGTCTGCAATTTATCCCATTAGATAAAGCATAAAAATAAGTTTAATTTGACACCTAATTCACTTTCATATCTTCAGTATTAAAACAATTATGGCCATTTTCATACTCAGATATTAGCATCTTTTTCCCTATTGCTTTTCCATTGACTTAACAGAAAAGCTGTGATCAAGGACCGTCAAAAGCTCATAACTTTCTTAAAAATTAAGAGACTGAATGAAGTTTTCAGTTATTATAGATCGAAGCATTCTGAAACAAATATGAAACAATCTTACTTGGATGACCTGAAATTAAAGCATATAATTAGTTAGTTACCTAATTGAAGCTAATTACAAAAAAATTCAATTACTAAAGATCTAAACATCTATAGAAACCATTTCTTCGAGCCTGCACCGAAAAGCTGTTATCCCGTACATTTTTAAATCCAAACCTAGCCAAGTGCCTCAACTACCCTCTGTGGCAGAATCCAAACTCACCATTCACACAAGATCCTTAAATTCACAATATCTTCCTGCAACAATAAGATCCCTCTCAATTTTTCCAGAGATATCTCATTGTCATGAATTTATATGCCAAATTGAAGGAATTTAGTGTTTAATTCCCGTAAATTAATGGCCATTTAAATCAACTTGCGAGTGGGTTTTTGTGGAACGCGATCGTTTGGAACGTTGCGGTTTGCGGTGAATTTAATCCCCAGTCGGCAGAAAAAATACTGTCGGTTCGTATATTTTTTAAGTCACCTTTTCGCAACATGAAATTTTGATTAAAAGCTTCCTAAGAAGCACGTTTTTATGTAAAAATAAACTGTGTACCTTCTTTTGTCCCCTACGTAAGATCCGTCCCGTTGTCGGCATTTACGGCTTTAGAAGATGATTTTTAATTCACTCTAGCAATTAAATTATTCAGCGCAGTTCAAAAATACCTCCATAAAACAAATGTCAGAGTGATTTCTCTTCAGCAACTAAATCCCCTGAGATTATTCGATTTGAATGGTCTGGAGTAAACGGCATTTTAAACCCGCCCCCCTCTCAAAGGCGCCAAATTCGCGCACACGGCAGTGGCAGAACTGCAGCGCCGCTAAAGGTATGTTTTGTAACATACCTACATAATGGTGGCCTAAGTAATTAGCACAATTCTTTTATCATTAATTTAAGAATTAACCAACATTGTCAGTTTTGCTTGATGTTTCCATGTTTGCTTATTAATGTTAAGCAATTTCCAAATCAACTTCTCACAATCACCCTGCCTTTATCTGATAAAATCCTATGTGAATAATAACAAACTATTTGGAAAGACAACCAAATGCTTAGCCGAAGGAGGGTCCTGACAACATGAATGAGATAGAGTCTACAGCTTTGACCAAGGCAGTGAACCACAAGGATGCTGTTCCATGAAGACCAAGAATATAAAGAACATCCCAAAGCGTTCCTTTTATCTGATAAAAACCTGCACAGAATATATTAGGATATGGTACAAGTGTAATGAGTAAAAGTGAAGACCAAGAGAGCAATCTGCATTAGCAATGATAGTGATAATTTGGGTGGTTTAAGCAATGATAAATTCAAACAATAAACAATAGAACATAGGTGCAGCAGTAGGCCATTCGGCCCTTCGAGCCAGCACCACCATTCAATGTGATCATGGCTGATCATCCCCAATCAGTACCCCATTCCCGCTTTCTCCTCATATCTCCTGACTCTGCTATCTTTAAGAGCCCTATCTAGCTCTCTCTTAAATGTATCCAGAGAACTAGCCTACACTGACCTCTGAGGCAGCGAATTCCACAGACTCACAACTCTCTGTGAGAAAACGTGTTTCCTCGTCTCCGTTGTAAATGGCTTACCCTTTATTCTTAAACTGTGTCCCCTGGTTCTGGGCTCCCCCAACATTGGGAATATGTTTCCTGCCTCTAGTGTGTCCAAACCCTTAACAATATTATATGTTTCAATAAGATCTCCTCTCATCCTTCTAAACTCCAGAGTGTACAGGCCCAGCCGCTCCATTCTCTCATCATATGACAGTCCCGCCATCCCGGGAATTAACCTTGTAAACCTATGCTGCACTCCCTCAATAGCAAGAATGTCCTTCCTCAAATTAGGGGACCAAAGCTGCATATATTACTCCAGGTGTGGTCTCACTTGTAACAAATCCATATTGGGGAAAACAATATATAATGAATCCAGGAAATGGATATACAGTATTTCCCACATCAACATGTTTTTGGACAAGCAAAGAAAGAGAAAGGCATTGCTTAATATGGCTTAGGAAAATCGTTATTTGGTTAAACATTGACGTGAGAGCAAAGCCATTGTGAACAGTGAAAGGATATAATAAGGTTCAATGAAATTCAAAAGTTATAATGATGCGATAGAGGTTAAAAAAAAGCTAAATTGGAAAGTTCAGAGAGATAAGATATCAGCCCCAAATTAACCGGACAAGTTATTAAACTAGGTTGATGGATTACATGCTCATAGTGATGAATAAGTTCATAATAAAACAGAGGACAACTGAAATAAAAGTTTTCTTGCGTAAATAAAGAGAATTAAACCAAACTAAACCTTAAAAAGAGAGAGACATATGTTTTTCAAATGGTTGGTAATGCTGAAGTAAGCCATGTACACAAGAAAATAGTGAGAAAATAAATAGGGAAGGCGAGAGACCATAAGATGAACGTACAGAAGGTCATAGAAAATGTAAGGGTTTGTACATTATTTTTCAAGAAAGGCAAAATAATAATTAAGGAGAGACAAGGATGACTCAAGAATGAGGAAATTGATAATTTAGGGCTTAAATATGTATGCAGCAATGATCCCAGTGGAGCTACTGTACCACCTACCATCATTTAGCTGAGTCAGAATAGGTACTGTCCTAGAAACAGCTGAGCAAATCTTTGACAAAGCACATGGCCACAATATGTTTTGCCATCATCAAAACGCTTCAGCCTTTTGAATTCAAAAGCAGAAAATTAAAAAATAAAGACAGTTCTTTGTAAAACTAAAATAATTCACTTAAAATATTTAAAAACACTATTTAGTAATCAAAATATTCACATGAGCACAAAAAAAAATGACAGGCTACACCAAGAAGATTAAACACACATTTGTTAATTGAACAATTTGATGATTGTTGTGGACCTGCCATTTAAGGTTTTTACAAAAAAAGTGATTAAAAGTAGTTAAAAAATAAAGTAGATTATCTCATGTTGAGATGGGGTGCAATCGTGGAAATCCCATTGTGGAACTGACATCAAAACTGACTATAGGTGCACCAGCACAAGGACAAATAGACTCAAGAACAGTTTCTTTCCAAAATCCATTATCTCCCTGAACTCACACATGAACTGACTTCACAGCCTAACCCCCGGACCTTCATCTATCCACCTACTGTAATTTGTACTGTAACTGTAATTCTATTTATCCATTGTCTTTTATAGATATGTACAAAGCGTCGCAGAAACTGTGCACCTTATTCCCCCTCCCCCTTTTTGTTTTTACACTGAGTAGGAGCAGCTTTTAATCTCATTGTACATGTGTATAGTGACAATAAAAAGGCATTCATTCAAAACCAGTGTACAATGTAGATTGTAGCGAATTGTGGATGGTCCAGACCATCACACAAACCAACTTCCCTTCTATTGACTCCATTTATTCCTCACGCTGCCTCGGCAAGGCCGGCAGCATAATCAACAGCAGAATGAGTCAGACCCTGGCCACTCCTTCTTCTCCCCTCTCCAATCAGGCAAAAGGTATAGCAGTGTGAAAATGGTATATGTCCAGATTCAGGGGCAGTTTCTTCCCAGCTGTTATCAGGCAACGGGATCATCCCACCACAACCAGAGAGCAATGCTGAACTACTATCTGCCTATTTGTTGACCCTCTGGACTTTCCTCTATCGGACATTGTCGGCTTTACCTTGCAATAAATGTTATTCTCTTATCATGTATCTATATACCGCAAATGGCTCGATTGTAATCAAGTATTGTCTTTCTGCCGACTTGTGAGCATCAAACAAAAGCTTTTCACTCTACCTCGGTACACATGACAATAAACTAAACTGAAACGGAAACTGAGATCCACCAAGGTGATGCCAGGGAAGATGAACAATACTCATGTGAGGACACTTGTGATACCTCAGCCACCTGATTATGGGACAGCAAGAGGTGATTCCTCCTGGGATTTTTATTCATGAGTGATTTCATAATCAAATCTAGAGAAATACATTATTTGGAGTGTAAGTATCAAACCGTTATTAATTTATACTTGAGTGTGGAATAAAGATTGGATAATTTTATTTTTATGCTATGGATTGTTGGAACGTCAGATGCTTTAACTGAGGAATCATTGAGTTGGGGTTCCTTGAATAAAATGCAGACCAGTGCGAACAAAAGGAGGGTAATGGAATGATGTCCTTGACAACATAAGACATCATATTTATTGCTGTATGCATTTGTTTTAAAGAAGAGCATGTAATAATCTAGAATGGGATTAAATGGTTGACATTGGTCAAGTCAAGTCAAAGTCAAAAGAGTTTATTGTCATGTGTCCCTGACAGGACAATTAAATTCTTTCTTTGCATAGCACAACAGAACATAGAAGGCATTGACTACAATTATATACGTAAATACACACATTAATTAATAAATGAATAAAGTACAAACAACAGATGGAGGGGTATTTATGTTCAGAGTTTTGTCCGAGCCAGGTTTAATAGCCTGATGGCTGTGGGGAAGTAGCTATTCCTGAACCGGGTCGTTGCAGTCCTCAGGCTCCTGTACCTTCTACCCGAAGGTAGCACGGAGATGAGTGTGTGGCCAGGATGGTTTGAAGTGTGATCTTATTTTGCATAGGAAGAATAATGTTGTGGAATGTACATCTTGCCTTTTTTTTTACCTTGGTCAAATGTAACCAAAGCCTGAAATATAACTAAGAGGCACAGGGAACTGCAGCTGCTGTAATCTGGAGCAATGAAAACACACTGCTGGAGGAAATTGGCAGGTCAGGCAGCATCTGCGGAGGAAGATGGATGAATTATGTTTCTGGTGGAGGCACTGCATCAGGATTTCCTAGCAAAAATGTGAACCACCACTGTCCCAAAATAAAAATCATTGCATTTTGTTTAAAATAAGAAGAGAAAAAGTTGGTGAGATTAATTAAGATGGTGTCTTTCCCACTGCTGCAAAGGTCCAAGATGGGAAAACTGCTGCTTAGTGGTAAAATGTCACCAATTTTCTTCTTTTCACATTTGCTGCCTGACCTGCTAGTGATTCCGATGGCAGTACACAGAACTTCAGATGGTGGTTTACAAAAAAAAACACAAAGTGCTGGAGTAATTCAGCGTGTCCGGCAGCATCTATGGAGTTCATGGATAGGTACGATGGCATAACGGTAGAGTTGTTGCTTTGCAGTGCCAGAAACCTGGGTTTGATCCTGACTACGGGTGCTGTCTGTTCTCGCCCGTGATATGCGTGAGTTTTCTCCGGGATCTTCGGTTTCCTCCCCCACTCCAAAGACGTACAGGTTTGTTGGTTAATTGGCTTGGTATCATTGTAAATTGTCCCTAGTGTGTGTAGGATAGTGCTGGCATACGAGGTGATCGCTGGTCGGTGCGGACTCGGTGGGCCTAAGGACCTGTTTCCACGCTGTATCTCTAAATTAAACTAAACTAAAAGGTGATTTTTCGGGTCAGGACCACTATTCAGACTCAGATAGGTGGTGTTTCGGAAGAGGACCTTTCTTCTGATCCCGACCCAAAACATTACCTATCCATGTTCTCTAGAAATGCTACCAAACCCATTAAGATACTCCGCACTTTATGTCTTTTTTGTTTTGCTGAGCAAATCCAGCACTTTCTTCTGATTACCAATAACTGTGGTATTTTGATTTTAATTCACGTATTTGAATGTTCTTCTTGATCCTGTGCTAAGCAGCATGTGCTGTCCATAGTTTCAGCAGCAGTGCAGACAGTAAACAAAGGCAAAGTGATGTTACCTTGACCAGCAGAGAGTACGAATGTGAAACATACATTGACTCAGTGAAGTTGAAGCTTCGGCCTAATAACACATTCTGTCTGCATCTACCATTGTAGAAGGTGAAATAAATGAAAGAGCGTGCTGTCAGTTTGCATCCTGTTTAAATGCTTCTACACTGGTTATCCTGGAAGTAGGTACTGTTGTGAGAGCATATTTCTCTAACCTAGACCGCACTCTTGTCACATCGTGGATACATTTAGTGTAAAGGAAAACACCTCTCTGGAATATTTGCCTAATCTGATAAATGTTCATCTCATTTGACAGAAAAAACTATTCAGATGTTTATAGTTTCTGGTCTGTAGAACATATCATGCAAAGAACAACATAGAGGTAATGTTATTTGCATACTGCCTGCAATTAGTGACAGGGCAGTGCCACATTATTGATGTTCTGTTGTGCGATGCGTGATAATTAACTGTATTTTCTCAGCATAATGTTGCAGTCTGATAAGATAGGTTCAATGCAAAAAACCCTACTTGACTTTTACAGGAGCAAATTCTTTATTGAAATATGAATAATAAATCTTCTGTGTATTGTTGAGCACAATTATGCAATGGTGCAAGCCTCTTCGGTTCTGCAAAACACTTTACATGACTGTGAAATTTGAAGCAAAGCATGACCCTGCTTCTCTGAAAATGTTGATGACATGAATTTAAGTAGATAATTTTAAAGTGGCGCATAAGTACTAATAGAAACTGCTGTTTTAAAGTGGGAAAAGATTAAGTGAAACTGAGGACTTCTTCTCCAATAATATCAGGTCTTTTTTTTAAATTTAGAATCAAGTGGAAAGCTATGCATAACTCTGTTATAATGGAAATATAAAAGGACAAGATTTTTGAAATAATCAGCGGGTCAGGCAGCATCTGTGGAGGAGAAATCAATATGATCTATGGTCATTCACCAACAGCAACTTGTGGACCTTCTCTGAAAATCCACTGTAACCAATACCAGTGGATCTACACAGTTTTATGTCCTTTTCCACAAGTTGATATCCACAACTACACACACTCTCTTCTCCCTTCTAGGCATCCAAGGCAACACAAGCAAATATATAAGCAGGGTTGGGCCACTGGACGCCTCAAGCCTATTCCTCAGGCTTGCCACATCAAGGCTGTTCCTCCTCTGATCTCAATGCTACATAGTCTCAACTCACCAATCTTTCATAAGTGCATCTATCTCTATGAATATCTTCAGTCATGTAGTCTCCATAACCATCTTGGGTCGAGAATTCCAGAGATTCACCACTCTCTGCAAGAAGACTTTTTAAACATTACAATGTTTTCAAGTTGCACTGAAGGGCCTGTCCCACGATGGCGAGTTTATTTGCTAGTTTAGGAGAGTGTCATGGTCCTGTTGTCTTGCCGAAAATTTGTAATTTCTAAGTAGAACACGTCCTATAACCTCCTTCGACTATGTAGAGAACCTCCTGCGAATATGTAGAAGACCTCCTTCGACTATGTTGAAGTCTAGCTTTGACCAGCTTTGATTTAATCGCCGATGGTCTCGAGAAAATTGGACACCCAATAGTGGAGTGTGAAGATGACCACATTTGACTTTAGACGACTACCTTTGATTACCTTTGATTACCTTTGATTACCTTTGATCAGCTTCGATTACCTTCGATCACCTACGATATCATGCCGACCTACTATGACCTACTTCGACTAAACCTACGAGTAAAATAGTCCATATTTTTTTCAATGCCGACCAATTTTTACTTGCAGAAAAATGTTCAGCCTGCTATGTGGGAACCCCTCTCGACCATGAAAAAGACTTACCAGTGACCAACTATGACCACGTGTCGACCATGCTGCAAGCTTGTGGTGAGTTCAAACTCGCAGATAAACTCACCATAGTGGGACAGGCCCTTAAGGCTAAATGCAGCATTGGTTGAGAAAAAAATATTTTCCTGTGCTTTATTTCTGAATAGTCATCTGGTACCTAAAAGGCCCGTCTCATTTACGCAAACTTTACAGGCGACTGCCGGCACCCGTGATAGGTCATCAAAAATGTTGAACATATTGAAAATTCAGCAGTGACCAGACAGACGCTACGACTCTTTGGAGATCTCTCACGACCATAGGAGACCTCTCACGACCACATAGCCTGTATGGTCATGAGAGGTCTCCTATGGTCGTGAGAGGACACCAGCAACATGTTGCCAGAGGTCATCTGTATGGTCGTGAGAGGTTTCCTGTGGTCGTGAGAGGTCTCCAAAGAGTTGTAGCTCTAGACCTATCACGGGTGCCGACAGTCGCCTGTAAAGGTCGCGTAAGTGGGACAGGCCCTTAACTAAACCATGTATTTAGCTGATGTTGACCTGTAGTATCACAAGGAAACATTTAGTAATAAATATTTAGATATCCAGAAATGAGCAGCCTCGATTCAGTGTCTTGCCTCTGCCCCTTTCTGCTCATTCCTCCCAAACCCTGACAACACATTGCTATCTCAGTCTCCACCATCACATATATTTCTTTGCTTCTGTTCACCCATCTCGTCTTTCTGCAACTTAAAACATATTTGTTCCCTGTTTAGCTCCAATGAATGATCCATAACCTGAAGCAATGACTCTGCTTTTTCTCTCTCTCCACAGATACTGGCTGACCTGCTAGTCTTATTGCCAAGCAGATAACTTTCTGGTTTCTTTATAGCCTCTTTACTGATTTCCAGGCATCCCGGTGGTCAGAATTATCTCTGGAAATGGTTTGGAGCCTTACACATATAAATAGTGGTCCAGTGATGCATTGAAACATACAATGCTGTTTTTGTCGATTTTGCAGCTTGCAGCGCCGGAGACCTGGTTTTGATCCTGACAACGGGTGCTGTCTGTATGGAGTTTGTACGTTCTCCCCATGACCTGCGTGAATTTTCTCCAAGATCTTCAGTTTCCTCCCACACTCAAAAGACGTACCGGTTTGTAGGTAAATTGGCCTGCTATAAATGTAAAAAATGTCCCATGTGCAGGATCGCTGGTCGGTGTGGACTCAGTGGGCCAAAGGGCCTGTTTCCATGCTGTATCTCCTAAATAAACTAAATTAAACAGTGAAATATTACAAGTGGTAGCTATTGTCAATGATAACCAAACTGATCCTTATCTAGATGTGGTACTTGAAGATTGTTCTTGCACTTGCTCGATTGCCAGATCAGGACCATTCCATGTTAATTCTTTGTCCCGCTGGTGCCCTCCTTCCAGAAATGGATCCTTTCCCTCCCAGGCCCACTTAGTTCAATAGATTTGGTGTAAATGATCAGTCATGCTGTTCAATGGCAGTGCAGGTTCAATAGGCTTCATAGCCTCATGTTCTTAAAGATCAGCTTCATTGAGACTGTCCTTTGTAATGAGCTCATGAAATGTATATCTCAGCCAGGGACCCAGCAATTTTTTCTTTAGCTTCCCACAGTGTCCTCAGATGGATCAGCCATTGGAGATTTATTCACCTAAGATGTTCAGCACCTCCTTGACTGTAATGTTGATTGTCCTCAAGACAATTACATTAATTGTCCCAAGTTCCACAGTCAACACATCTTTCTCCATAGTAACCACAGAGGAGAAATCCTCATTAAGGACCTTGACGATCTTCTTCTGCGCCACACAGAGATGACTGTTTTGGTTTCTAAATGGCCCTATTTGCTCTCTAATCACCCTCTCTCTCTTAATGTACTTAAAATCCCTTTAGATTTCCCTTAATATTATCTGCCAGAGCTATCTCCTTCCCCCTTTTTGCCCTCCTGATTTCATCCTTAAGTACTGTTCCCAAAACTCCTCCAAGGATACACTTGATCCTATACCAGTCCAAGCCTCTTTTTATCATGACCAGAGCCTCAATTTTTCATTTCATCCATGCTTCCTTACTGTCACCCGATTTACCCTTCACTCTAATATGAACTCTTGTCACCACACTTTTAAAAACATCCTACCATCTGGACATTCCTTTGCTGGCAAACAACTTACTCCATCAACTTGAGTAAGGTCCAGTCTAATACCATCAAATTTGGCCTTGCCCCAAACCAAAATTATAATGTGATAAATGCAATGCTTAGATGAAAATTTGCCAGGCATGATTAGGAAGTTTGCAGATGATAAAAAAGTGGGTGGCATCGTAGATAGCGAAGATGGTTATCAAAAATTGCTACAGGATCTTGATCGGTTGGGCAGGTGGGCTGAGAAATGGTGAATGGAGTTTAATACAGATAAGTGCAAGAAGTTGCATTTGGGAAATTCAAATCAAGGCAAGGCCTATACTGTGAATGGCAGGCCTCTAGGGAGTTTCAAGAAGGCTTTTAGCACATTGGCCTTCATCAGTCAAACTATTAATCATAAAATAGTTTATTTTGTGTCACCTCCTGCACCCGCACACAACTGACTGACTTTATCCGTTTCACCACCAACTTCCATCCGGCACTCAAATACACCTGGACCATTTCCGACACTTCCATTCCTTGACCATCGCTGGTGATAGACTCCTGACCGACATCCACTATAAACCCACTGACTCCCACGGCTATCTGGACTACTTTTCCTCCCACCCTGCTTCCTGTAAGGACTCCATCCCCTAATCCCAATTCCTCCATCTACGCCGCATCTGCTCCCAGGATGAGGTGTTCCACACCAGGGCACCACAAATGTCCTCATTCTTCAGGGAATGGGGATTCCCCTCCCCCAACATAGATGAGGTTCACACCAGGGTCTCCTGCATACCCCGTAACACTGCCCTCTCTCCCCATCCCCCCACTCGCAACAAGGGCAGAGTCCCCCTGGTCCTCACCTTTCACCCCACCAGCCGGCACATACAACACATAGTCCTCCCCCAGTTTTGCCACCTCCAACGTGACCCCACCACTCACCATATCGTCCCATCTCCCCCCCCCCCCCCCCCCCCCCCGTCTGTCTTCCACAAAGACCGCTCCCTCCGCAAATCCCTTGTCAATTTTTCCGTTCCCTCCTGCTCCACCCCTTCCCCGGGCACTTTCCCTTGCAACCGCAAGAGATGCTACACTTGTCGCTTTACCTCCCCCCTCCACTCAAGGACCCAAGCAGTCGTTCCAGGTCCGACAAAGGTTCACCTGCACATGCTCCAACCTCATCTATTGCATCCGCTGCTCGAGATGTCAGCTGATCTATATCGGTGAGACCGCTCGGTCCGCATTAACCAACCCGACCTCCCGGTGGCTTAGCACTTCAACTCCCCCTCCCATTCTGTATCCGACCTCTGTCCTGGGCCTCATCCACGGCCAGAGTGAGCAACACCGCAAATTGGAGGAACAGCACCTCATATTCCGCTTGGGGAGTCTGCATCCTCTTGGCATAAACATCAAATTCTCTCAATTCTGTTAACCCTTGTTGTCTCCTTCCCTTCCTACCTCTCCCTCAGCCCTCAGGCTACTCCTCCTCCTTTTTACTTTCTTACCCCCGCCTCCCCCCACCCCCCCATCAGCCCGAAACGTTACCTATCTCCTTCGCTCCATAGATGCTGCTGCACCCGCTGAGTTTCTCCAGCATTTTGTGTACCCTCTATTAATTTATAAAAGTTGGGAGGTTTTGTTACAGTTGCACAAGACATTGGTGAGGTCGCATTTATAGCGTGGTGTTCAGTTTTGCTCACCCTGTTAGGAGGAAAGATGTTATTGAGCTGGAAAAGGTACAAGGCTGTTGCCGGGACCCGAGGGCCTGAGTTATAGGGAGAGGTTGAGCAGACTGTTATTTTGATCCTTGGAGCACTGTTGGATGAGGGATGATCTTATAGGGGTGCATAAGATCAAGTGAGGAATAGATAGGGTAATGCATAGAGTCTTTTACCCAGAGTGGGGGAATCAAGACCAGAGGACATAAGTTTAATGTTACGGTGGAAAGATTTAATAGGAACATGAGGGGCAAATTTTTTACACAAAGGGCAGTGGGCATATGGAACGAGCTGCCAGAGGAGATAGTTGACACAGGTACTATTATGACAATTAAAAACAATTTGGACAGGTACATGGATAGATATCGATTTTGAAGAATATGGGATAACACAGGCACAGACTCATGTAGATGGGGCATGTTAGTTGGCAATTTGACCTGAAAGGTTTGTTTCCACACTATGACTATGACTCGTAAGTGCATAGTCCCCTTTATAATATAAAACTTAAAATAAAATAAATATCGAACTTGCTGGATATGCTCAAAAAATACCTGTGCAAGAGAATTAGATTAAATGTTTCAAGTTGAATCCTTTATCTTTGATGTAGCTAGTTCTGGTGAAAGATCTTTGACTTGGAATAGTAAGATTAAACGAGAACTTACCAGTTTGAAGTTTGATCTTTATTTTATGAGGAATCGAGTTGAGGGACTACGTGAATAGAAGCCCGTACAGCCGTTGGTGCGTCAATCTTCAAAGCAGCGGAATGAATTCACAGCTAACAATGACCGAAGTATAACGGTAAGATGATAAAACTAGAACTACCAGATGAGATCTATGAGGGTGGGAGCGGAGGGCACGTAGTCCCTCAACTCGACTCCTCATAAAATAAAGATCAAACTTCAAACTGGTAAGTTCTCATTTAATCTTACTATTTTACTTCGGAGTCACGTGAGTGACTACGTGAAGACTTCAAAGCACTGTGAATTCACGCCGCAGACCGAAATCCAACGTTCACACTGCCTGGATTGACTCAAAAGCCATTAACAATCAATCATGCATCAGTAACATATTTGTTAAATGAATAACAGTTTATTTACAAACAAATCATAACAAACCCCTCTAACTCAGGGGGAAAGTGTAACAGTACTCAAAACAGAATCAGCAAACACCCCGAGCCTTGAAATCGGCTTGTGATAAAACCTCTGAAAGTTAGCTCACTGGACCATCCTGCGGCCGCGAGGATATTGTCTATCGGCACGTCCATCGCCCTTGCCGCGGAAGTTGATGCCGCCCTGGTGGAATGAGTTTTGAATTTATCAGTATCAATTCCAGCACTTGCCAGGACCTGTTTTAGCCACCTTGAAATTGTTTACACCGACACCTTACTGTGTGGTTTTTTGTGACTAATAAACAAAGCCGACTCTATTCCTCTCAGAGGTTGAGTAATCTCAATGTAATGTGATAACTGTGAGACTACACACAAGCGATCATCTGCGGGGTATGCTGAAAACACAATCTTATATCCTGTCTTGCCTCTTCTATTATGTTTAAGCAAATCATTGACATAAAATATAATGGCATCTGCCGACACATGCATTCTATCCAGCCATAGCTTTTGCAACGTTTGTACACGTTGAGTTGAAACCAACGCCATAAGCATGACCACCTTAATAGTTAATTTGGCTATAGATAGGCTTGTAACCGGAGCCCACTGGCGAAGAACCATAAGAACCTCACTCACATTCCAAATCCCGGCATACCTGGGTTTAGGAGGATTAGAATTGAAAACTCCCTTCATGAATCGTGAAACTAACGGATGCGTCCCTACTGTATGTAATTCTGCATTCATAGGTAAATAAGAAGACAGAGCACTTCTGGCTGAATTGATCGCATTATAACTTAATTTTTGGTCGAAATAAAGAGTTGACAAAAACTCCAATACGTCCGTGATCCCTGCAGTGTGATATACAATATTCTGCTGGAGGCAGAATTGCTCCCACTTCTTTATATAGGTGATATATTGCTGCTGTGTACTTTTCCCTGCAGGCCGACGTGAGAACATCCACAGTCCGATGAGACAGTCCTCTCCCCAGGTATGGCCTCCTTAAATTTTGCAAATTAACAGATCAATACGATCATATAAAGGATGTTGATCCCCAGTGACTGGATTTACCTGTAGATTTTTATTCTTGGGAATAATCATGTAAGGCTCCCTAGCCATTTGTAATACAACGGGAAACCATGCTTGTGTAGGCCAATCTGGCACTACCAATAACCCTGAAGCGGAGTCCTCCTTGATCTTTTGCAAACATCTGTTGATGAGACAGAATGGAGGAAATACATACACAAACATTCCTCCCCAATGCAGCGAAAACGCATCCACTGCTACTTCCTCAGTATCTGGTTCCCATGAAACATATCTAGGTAACTGATGATTTAATCGAGATGCAAATAAGTCAATATCTGGCAATCCATACTGAACAATCATTTGGTTAAATACATCCTGATTTAACATCCATTCAATGTTGTCATTAAACTGACGTGACCTAGTGTCAGCTACCGTGTTGAACCTTCCTGGCAAATAAAGTGCTGAAAGCCAGATATTTTGGTCAATACAACAGCTCCAAATCTGGTTAGCCAGTCTATCACAAGACTGTGACTTAACTCCACCCATGTGGTTTACATATGCCACTGCTGTGGTGTTGTCAATCTGACCTGCACGTGCAGATCCCTCCTTGTAGAACAATAAGCTTTGAGCCCATACCAGGTGCCCAACAACTCTAAATAATTAATCCTTCTTAGTTGAAGAAGCGATGTCTCATCCACATTCCATCTGCCTCCACAACTAGAAGACATATCTGTTGCACCCCAACCCAGTGCACTTACATCAGTCTGTAATATCAATGACGGTGGTTCCACCAAAACCTTCCTAAAACTTTTTGAAACATTTGCTATCCACCATATCAGCAATCGCCCCAGGTGACAACTGCATAGGCCTATCAAAATGGCCCCTTTGTATTCTCAGTGCCTGTTCCTTTGATCATTGTAATTGTTGATGATGCAGAGGACCATACTGCACAGCTGGAAATGCTGCCACCAACTTCCCAATTAACCTGGCTACTTGTCTAATCGAAGGCCTTTGTTCTCCAATGAGATTAACACAGTCCTCAATTAACTGATTCAATTTATCCCTGGGCAAAGTTACCAACATGTGATTGGAATTAATGGTAAATCCCAGATAATCAATAATTTGGACTGGTGATAATTTATATTTATCTGGGTGAATCACAAATCCCATTTGTTCAAAAGTGATTTTAACAACTGAAACTGATGATTGAGTTTCAGCACGAGTCTTTCCAACAATCAGAATATCATCTAAGTAGGCCATTACCACATGCCCCTTATCTCTAAGTAACGCTAACACATGTTTTACCAATTTAGTAAATAATCTAGGAGCTGAAGTTAATCCATTCGGCAATGTCCTGAATTGCCACAGCTGAGTCATCCAAATAAATTTCAAATATCTTCTATCATCCTCATGAATAGACACTGAGTAATACACATTCTTTAAATCAATGGTTGCCATATACTACCCTTTGGACACTAGATGTTTGGCCGTGATAAAGGTTTCCATTTTGAAATGCCTATAACAAACAAACTTGTTCAAACTCGATAAATCCAAAATAATTCTACACCCCCCAGTCTTTTTAGATCTGGGAAATATATTTGACACAAATTGTCGACTTTGATAGACAGAAGGCTCAATTACCCCTTTCTTATGTAACTACTGAATCTCTGCTTGAATAAGCACATTTTCTTCATCTGAAAAAATAAGTTTACGACTAGGAAAATGTTGATTAGGTAGACTGTCCTTAGAGTAAAATTCAATTTTCACCCCTTCAATACTACTAAGTATGAACAAATCGGATGTCAACTGCTGCCATTCTTTGAGAAACAATTTTAACCTTCCCCCAATTTGAACAGGAACATCAATTAATTCATCGTCTGTTGATGTTTTCCTTACCTGCATCTTTCCTTGCAGACCTTGTTGTCCTCGACCTCTTGTGGAGAAAGGCACCTTCCCCTTCATGCTGGCAGCCTGCCATTTCCGAAATTGAAGACCTGGACGGCTCGTTCCTTCTCCTGCATCCACATTAGTTCCTTTCCAATACGGAGAAAACCTTTTGCCCTGCTTACCAGCCGGCTTAATGAGGGCCATAGTTTTAACATCTTCATGACATTCTTTGACCCTTTTCGCAAGGTTACCTCCAAACAACAGATTTTGTGGTGGTACACTGGTTGGTTTGCACAAACTTGCCAAATTCGGATTAAGTACTGGCCTAATAGCCGCCCTCCTGATGTTATTGATTTCAAAAAACGCATTACAAAGGAATCCCAGTCCGTCCTGGTGTGCTTCAACCACATTGCTTGGATCAATCACTTTCACCACATCTGTAATACCTGCTGACAACAGTTTAAGCACTTTTTGGAACTTCATCTCCTGAGCCCTAGCAGGCATACCCATCTGTGACCAAATTTGGTGATTAACCACCGGTACCTTCAGGAGATCACAATTAACAGGAGCTTTATAGTTTTTTGCTGCTTCATCCATAGCTAGCTCCTGTAACTGGTGGGAGAGCATATACTGAATGGCTTCAGCCAATTCCCCATCAATCGCCTCTCCTGCCTCTCTAGGCTGAGCAAACTTCCCAGCAATGTTCGGAATTACCTCCAACCGAACTTCTTTACTGCTCTCCCCCAGCATAGAATCAGTGTCAGCAAACTGCACTGATGGAACATCCTCCTCACAAGCAGGATAGTTCTGCAGCCCTGGAACACGTGCTGCTAGCACAAGCTCTCCGTCAGCCTGGCTTGGGCACCACTCCTCCTCACGGAGCTGGTCCCTGTCGAGCATTCTTTGTAATAAAATCTCGACTTGGGAGAGCCGTGAGCAAACGGACTCTCCTATGGAGGGTATAACCTCCATGCCCGACTTATGTACGGGCCTGACAGACTTGCCAGTGGCCTTCCGCCCTACTGGCAAGCCTTCACTGCCCCCAGGCAGTGGGTCCGCAACCACTGGCTGTGTAGCCAGCACCGGACCAGGTGTACCAGACGGGCCTCCTTCCCCAACACTCTCCTGGTCACTCTCCTTTCTACCTGCGGAGCGCCTCGCCGACACCTTCTTTACTTTCTGCAACATATCTCCAAGTACTTCAAACCGTCGCAGAAATGACCTATGGTAAAAATTTCAACAACCTTACCTCCGTTTTTAAACTTACCGCTCGGAGGAGCGCTGCTGCTCCAACCGCCCGACTGCACCAACGTCTGACGTCATGACGCACCAACGGCTGTACGGGCTTCTATTCACGTATTCACTCACGTGACTCCGAAGTAAAATATAAACTATATTTCTCTTTTCATTTATGCTACATGACCTGTTGAATGTTTCCAACACTTTTTCATTTGATTTTGTACAATTTAACCATGCTTGTTTAACCTGCACCATATTGTTGAACAAATCATCCAGGATATTGAAAACATTTTCAATTTGTTTAGATTGTTTGCAAAAGGAAAATCTTCTACCATGTTGAAAATAGACAACATTGTTACACTTTTCGTACATCTTAATCTATTCCATGTCAATAGTTACACAATTTAATTGTGCCATTGTTTTATGTCATCACTAATTCTAATGGCAATTAATTCTAAATCTATTGACAGGCATGAGTACAGTTCCATGAGTTGACAGCAAGAAAGAACAATGAGCAATGATTTGCATCAAGTGGGGGATTTTAATTGTTTTCCAATATTTTTCCAACAGTTTTAATAGAGGTCAACGTGCAATGTCAATGTTTAGTAGATTATTCAGAGCAATCAATTCATCAACTTGTAACATCAATCTAAACTCACTTAATCATTGTGGGAAAGAACGCTGGACTAACGCCCAGGCCAACAAAGGAAATGGAGCAAATTCCAATTCTGAACTAATCTCAAATCATTCAGCTGGATGGAATATTCTTACCCAGAGGCTAATCAATAGGAATTTCTAGATTTCAAGGTAAATAAAAAACACTCATCGTGCTTGGAAAATATTTGACACATCTGTGTTGTGTGAGATGTGATGGGTGTATAGAATGTAAGAACGAATAGGTCATGTAGTGGGTGAGACTTGTTCTGCTGTTCAATAGATTCATGGGTGATCTATGCTTTATCTTATATACCTATGGTTAGTCAGAATTTAATCATCTCAGATCTAATGTCAGCAATTAATTTTGAAAGACTGGCATTGGCAGAATGGATTTCTTACTTTTTTTATTGTACTCTGCATGTCGAGTGTTTCCTATTTTCACTCCTGGATAGACTTGGCTCCAAGCAGTGTAATTTCTTGCAATTTTCCCTGCTAATTCCTCTTAGTGTGCTTAGACATACCAGATGGCTATCCAGTGAGAATGATCTGATGGCCATTACAGATACAAGTTGATCTAGGCTGGAACTGAGTGCGTAAAGACAATGAACATTTCAAAAGGATAGGCTGAAGGAGCAGTAAGTATGGTAGGTCTGTTAATCAAGAAGACTACTGCACTGCCAATAGAACAATATTGGCTCAGGTGTAGAATCTGTTGGGCGGTGATAAGAAATGGCAGGGATGAAAACGTCCCTTACAAGTATGAATGAGTATAAATCAAGATATAATGGAAACTTGTAAGAAAGGTACTATGACAATAGTGGACCATTTTAATCATATTGGACAAATCTAATAGACAAGGGTGGTTTTGACGACACCATAGCATTCAGCTTGATTTCATCAGACACACATTGTGGAAGGCACCAGTGAACAGAATATTTTCAATCTGGTATTGTGCAATGAGACAAGAATTATTAATTTTATAGTATTAGAACCCTGGGAGATAAGCATAGTTCAATTTCAAATTCAGTGAGAAAATTGGATGTTAAATTAGTGTTCTAAACTTAAGGACTAAAAAATGAACTCAATACATGCTGAAATACTCAACAGGTCAGGCTGCATCTGCAAAAAAAGATGCAGAGCTAGGTTTTAAGGTTGAAGAACCTTTATCAGAACTGCAAAGGACACCAAATAAGCATATTAAGCACCAGTGATGTTAGGAGGGGTTTGTGATTATTGAGTAACACAGGAATGAACATCGATAGAATAAAAGAATAGAATATAATAGTAAGATTAAATGAGAACTTACCAGTTTGAAGTTTGATCGTTATTTTATTAGGAGTTACGATGAGGGATTACATGAAGAAGGCCGTCCCCATGCATACGCGTCAATCTTCAAAGCAGCGGTGTGAAGTCACAGAAAAACGTTATTGAACTAACATAGTAAGATTGTACATGACTAGAACTACCAGATGATCGTTATGTTACGAGGGTAGGGAGTGGTGGGCACGTAATCCCTCATCGATACTCCTCATAAATAACGATCAGACTTCAAACTGGTAAGTTCTCGTTTAATCTTACTATTTTACTTCGGAGTCACGTGAGTGACTACGTGAAGACTTTGAAGGTCTGTGATTTCATGCTGAGGAACAAGTCCACGTGTCACAGCTGAATCAATTGACCAGGACAAGTGAGAAAATTAATGCATTTAAACCATGACATGTTTAACAATACTAATGCTTTTATGACAAGAAAGAAAATAAACAGTGATCCCTCTCACCCAGGGGGAAACTGTGAAACAGAACTTAAAACAGAATCAGCAAAATTCCAGGATCTGGCGATAGGCTTATTATAAAACCTCTGGTACGTCCTCTCTTTCTACCATCCCGCAGCCACCAGAATTTGGTCAAGAAGTACGCCCATATCCCTTGCTGCTGATGTTGATGCAGCCCTGGTGGAATGAGGTTTAAAAATATCAGTGTCCACTCCTGCATACGCCAGAACCTGCTTAATCCATCTAGAGATGGTCTGCATCGTAACCTGTTTGTGAGGTTTGGGGTAGCTGACAAAGAAGGAGAGTTCCGAGCCTCTCAAGCTTTTGGTGACCTTTATGTATTGGGTTATAGATGATACTACACACACTAGTGGATCTGAGGGGTATGCCATGAAACTCAATTTGAGCCCCTGTACCCCTGACCTGCTCTGCATGATGAAATCCCGAATGAAAAAGGTGATATTATTGCAGGAAGAACCCATACTGTCCAGTCTGAGTTTATGCAGCGTCTGGACCCGTTGTGCTGAGGCCAGGGCCATGAGCATGACTACTTTCAATGTCAGGTTGTGTAGGAACAGAGATGAAACTGGTGCCCACTGACAGAGCAGCATGTGGACCATGCTGACATCCCATATTTCTCCAAACAGGAGGTTTGGGGGTTGTATATTCCCCGGCTTACATAGTCCAGCAAATTTAGGATTTATAGCCGGACAGATGGCATTCTTTCTAATGCAATTAATTCCAAAATGTGCATTGCACATTAATGCCATCGTGTCCTGCTGTATCTGAGAGAGGCGCCCCCTTCACTGACCTAGCAAAGGCCGTGATACCCGAGGTAAGTAGCCGGAGTACTCTTTGGAATTTAACCTTTTGGGCTCGGACGCCCCCTCCAATGTGCCCCCAAATGGCCTGATTAACAATGGGGATACTCAGTGACGCACAGTTTAGTGGAGTGTTGTACCTGGCAGTGGTCCCTTCCATCTTTTGTTCTTGCAGTGGATGGGAAGCCACGTAATTAATGTTCACAATGAGCTCTTCATCCTAATGGCTCACCTGTAAGGGCTGGGACCGCAAATTTGGATGCAATAGACAGTCCTGATGGTCCCTCTAGCCCAACTGTGCCTCCGTACTCTGGGTCAGCATAGTACTGACCGCGTACGTTCCCGTCGAGGCGAGTTCGACGGTTGCACACTGCCCATAGGCCCATGGTCTTCCGCAGTCGGTTTGGTCGTGGTTTGCCTCTTAGACATATCTCCCGCAATCCAAAGCTGAAAATACATAAAAACGAAACACACTCCGGACCAGGAACAACGACTTCAGCTAAGTTTTTAAAACCACTTACCTGAGTCTTTTAAACTTACCCACTGGAAGGAGTGACACGCCCGCCAGCCAGTCGTTGCGCAATGCGTCAGACGTAATGATGCGCATGCGTGGGGATGGCTTTCTTCACGTTGTCACTCATGTGACTCCGAAGTAAAATAGAATAGAATGCCTTTTATTGTCATTCAAAAAACTTGGTTTGAATGAAATTGCATTTGTGATTGATATATAGTGCAAACACGATTATTTGATCAGTGAGTTAATAGAAGCAGCGAGAACATAGAAGAATGGCGGAGTGCAAAATACAGAATAAGAAGAGCTGCCGGTCAGGTGAACATGTCTCCCACACTCAGGGAGAAAAAAGTAAAAAAAGTTTTTTATAAAGTCATGATTTCAAACATTGCATTTTTGATGTTCAATATAATATTATTAGGACAGAGTTGGCTGAAGTGGACTGGGAAGATAAATTAAACAGTGAGACGACAGGTCAACAGTGCCAAACATTTAAGATAGTTCATAAACCACAGCAATAATAAGTTCCAGTGTGCAAAGTGGTTCAGGGTAAAGGATATAACATTTGCAGTGAATAAAGGACATTAAAGCAAGTATTAAACTGAATAAAAGTACAATCTTGTGAACATTAATGATCAATTAGGGAATTGGGATTTTTTTGGAAATAAACAAAGGAATACGAATAGCTTATAAAAGGGTGAAGATGGAGTGTGTGGGCAACATAGTATATAACATAAAAGTTAATGTTTGGAGCTTCAAGGGACATTTGGAATGGAAAAGGTAAGTTAAGATAACAACCTTAAGTTGTTCAGGTAAACATTGTTTTTACATTCAAATGTAGGTTTAGATCTGGGTTTATTATTATCAAATGTACTGAAGTACACGTGAATGTCCGGTCACCCTCTCATCTCCCCTCTACCAACAGGCAAGGAGTACAGAAGATAGAAAACATACACCCTCAGTTTCAGGGACAGTTGATCAGGCAACTGAATAAACTGTTCCTAATCAGGTGAACAGCTGATCAGGCAATTGAACGGTCCTCTCATTAGCCAAAGTGCAGTCCTGACCCTTCATCCACTTCATTGGAGACCTCTGAACTATCTTTAAATTGACTTATCTTAATTAATTGTTGTACCCTTTATCCTTTATCTGTGCATTGTGGACGGCTTGATGATAATCATGTATAGTCTTTTATTTGACTGGATGGCATGTAAACAAAATCTTTTAACTGTACCTCGGTGCACGTGACAATAATAAACTAAACTACATTTTTATAAGTTGGGATTCCAATCAATGCAATCAAACAGTATGAAAAGTAATTTTATTGAAACATATAACCTTCTGCAAGGGAATGACTCTCAAGTTGTACCGAGAGTCAATTGGCTTGAGGAATCAACTGCTTCTGCAGATAACAATTGGAGGGCAGCACTGCTTGCAGCAATGGTCTCCAACCTTACAGTAGAGCACAGAATACAGAACGTGCTGATCACTTGATCCAACCCTGCACTCACCATTGGGCCCATGCGTTTCCCTAGGTTAATGAGCCAAAGGTTGGAAACTCAGTATCTCAACCTTGTGCTTTATATTAACCACTGCCAGCTTTCATAGCCCATCTCATTATTTGAATGGGGTTGCACACTTTCTTTAGAAAGATTAGTTTAGCTGAGTATTTTAGTTTTATTTTGACTTTATTTCAATTATTATTTGCTTAATTGTATGCTGATCTTGTGCTTAATTACATGGAGTAATGTGTTTTTTTTAACATTAAATAAATAGCATCTGTTTTTATGTCTACCTGATTTTCAGAAACAAATAATAATAGTAAACTTGGCATTTGGTACTCAAGGTCTTTGGAAAGGCCACTGCACTGTCCCAAAATGTTCATGGGTTTCAAGGGATGGGGGATGATGAGCATATTAGATCAGGCAGGCTATCTGGGAGGCATTGAAATCCGGTACTGAAACAAAGGGACAGGCATTGGTGATGAAAAACTCAAGAGATCCAAATGCTGCAGGCTAGATAAAAACCATCTTCAAGTTAGATGAATCAGTGAAGTGGAGAAGCCAGGGATGTTTTTTTTTTCTTTTCTCAGTTGTACTGTTTTAATTAACTGTGTTGAATTATAGCAACTGTTCTCTATGTTCAACCTCACTGTGAAATGAAAGAGTTGATTTTGTTTCCATCAGACCTGTGTTGGCTCCAACTGTCTTGAATTAACATTTTATTTGGAAGTTGCACTCATCATGCCCAGGTCATAAGGGACATGCCATTGTACAGGCAAATTTAATGAATCAGTCATCTATAATCAAGTTAGGTGCTCAAGCTATTTACCAATAGCTATGGCCATTGAATTTATAACAGGGAGACATTTTCAAAAACTTGTGTTGTAGAATGGGAATGCTAACACACGTCAACATCTAAAAAGGAATTTCAAATGATGGAATCTGCACCAAAAGCAAATCCAGGTTGAGTAGCATCTGTGGAAGTAAAGGGCTAGAGCTAAGTGCTAGTAAGATTAAACGAGAACTTACCAGTTCGAAGTTTGATCGTTATTTTATGAGGAGTAACGATGAGGGATTACGTGAAGAAGCCCCGCCTGGCGCTGGAATGGCATACTTCAAAGCAGCGGCATGAAAAACACAGAAAATAATAGCCGGAGTAAGATAGCAAGGCTCAACATAGATTTAGAACTACCAGATGATCATTTATTTTATGAGGGTCGGGAGTGGAGGGCACGTAATCCCTCATCGTTACTCCTCATAAAATAACGATCAAACTTCGAACTGGTAAGTTCTCGTTTAATCTTACTATTTTACTTCGGAGTCACGTGAGTGACTACGTGAAGAGTTTGAAGCTTCTGTGTTTTTCATGTCGTAGAATTTATTCCATACGACAGTCCGGCTCATTCAACACAGTAACGAGCGAATAACACATTTTTCCCCCAAACATTGCCAAAAGTTATGTGATAAATTATTTCACATTATAAAGAATAAAAGTAATGCCCTTTCCATTGAAAGGCAAGTTCATCACAAAATATCAATTGATATGTATATTTTGATGGTATGAACAAAGCAACAATTATAGAGAACCCAACACTCCGTGTCCAAATCCTTTTACTTTAACATTTAATTTACACCCTCCTGCGGCCTTGCATCTTTGCTTGAGCGGCTCATCCTGTGCCATTCCTGTGAATGTATCTACCTCATTAACAGAGTGATTTTCCACATTTCAGTGTCTAGTTCCACTGAGTGTTATTCAATTTCTAACCATCTAGAATACATTCCTCTAGAACCATCAGTTTTTACTGAAACCTAATGTGGTTATTTGTGTGTAATAAGTAGTGCTGTCTCATCACCACAGAGACTCTTACCTACTTCAACATATTTCATCAATGTTCACACACACACACACACAACTTAAGGCCGACAGGATATGCTTATAGGTTTACCTTGGTTTCAGCTCTTCTTGGTGTGCTTTGTTTGGTAAATTCATAAACATATATGATAATGTAATCTGTATCCACATGCAATTATAACGTAATATTTGCAATGTTTGCACTCTTATGTTGATACTAAAGTCATCAGCATTATTACTTTTAATGTTAACTTTTTTGAATCATTGATAGAATTTAGAGTCCATTGCCTAAGGCAATTCAGGACTATTGATCTCCCGACTTATGTATTACAATTTTGGACAGATTATATATACATATATATATATATTTATATTTATATCTACATATATATCCCTTTCCATATCGGGATATTACGAATGCACCCGATAACTTCTTGGTTAGTATATTGTCCGTTAATAGGATGATAACACTCTGAGCCCTATTATTGGCTCTATCAATTAGATACTCAGAAAAATGCAATCCACAAGGATCTCACATATATCTAATATGACAAAATAACTTTACTGTATACACAGACTTCCAATTTCTTATAACAAAATATTGTTTTTTAAAACTTATTTCTGCAAATTGCAGGTATAACACTTCTTTTATACATAATTCACCTAGGACATTGAGGGAAGTTAGTGTAGAAATAGCAGGAGCTATGACAGAAATATTTCAAATGTCATTAGAAACGGGAATAGTGCCGGAGGATTGGCGTACTGCGCATGTTGTTCCATTGTTTAAAAAGGGTTCAAAGAATAAACCTAGCAATTATAGACCTATTAGTTTGACGTCAGTGGTGGGCAAATTAATGGAAAGGATACTTAGAGATAATATATATAAGCATCTGGATAAACAGGGTCTGATCAGGAACAGTCAACATGAATGGAAATGCCATGCACCAGTTTGAAATACTTTTAAAATCGTGTTTCATTATATCTCATCTAATTGAGACATGGATATCATAACCGGATTCACCGTTGATATCTTTATAAACTTAAAAGTTTTATCATATTCTGCTGTTTCACCATAACAGCTTTGGTGAGGCCAATTAATTTTTTTTTTTTCCATATTTACTTTTCATGGCCTCACTCATACATTCAGGTATCAAACCTAGTACGCTTCTATATATATTTTGTGCTGAAGTGTACTTAAATAAAACATAAAAAGTTTTATTATTATTCTGCTGTTTTAATCATAACAGCTTTAGTGAGAGACCAATTAATTTTGGTTTCCATGGTTATTTTCCATGGCCTCACTTCTTATTCAGGTGTTGTACTTACATCTATATATATATATATATATATATATATATATATATATATATATATATATATATATATTTTTTTTACTGGTGCTGTGGTGGGTGCTTCATGACCAGCCACCACTATCAGTGCATTTTTAGGGTCAGTTTTCCACTATACTGCCCTTGTTACTCCTGAGTTTTTCCTCAAGGAGACTACCTTCAAATATATCTGAGGTAGATATTCCCACCATATTTCATCATATATATTAATATATGAAACCCCTTTAGGGTAGGTTAGGGAATGTTTTTGGGCCATTTAATCCTTTTTGGCTTGAATTCTTTATTTACTTTATTTTTATTTTTTGGAATCTTTTTTCCATTATTTTTTCAAGCCATAAAACTGTTTTAGTCTAAAGGCCTTTTATTATTATATTTTAATTATGGCCTTTCTGACTTTATAAAATCCCCCCCTGCCAAAAGTTTGTGGAGCGACTAAAAAATCTTTCTAACGTAATTTTAACGGTCACCAGTATCGGAACCGGCTCCGTAATTAATCTCCCGTCCCGATCGCTGGGTATTCCCCCGGGATGTTCTTTTTTAAACTCCGTTGTTTTATACAGAGTATTTTTGTTCTATTTTAACTTTTATTTATTTTTTGTTTTTAAATTCATTTTTAATCCTGGTTCAATACACCAGGCACAGAGTTTTCCAGACCCTAAAAGTTTTTCAACTGCACTTACCTGCCGGTTCCGTACCTACTGCTGTCGGGGAGCTGCATCTGCAGCTCTTGCTTCTGCCGTCAGCGTCGATGTAATGCCGTTCCAGCGCCAGGCGGGGCTTCTTCACGTAGTCACTCACGTGACTCCGAAGTAAAATCTGTGTCACCGTAGCTTTGCCTCTGTCAAAGCCAACATTGGTAAAAGGCCACTCACTTCCATTTGGCAATGTGGCACTATTCTCTGAGGTTGGTGTGTACAGGTTTATGCTCTATAAATACATGGTTACATGGAATATTATAAAACAAAAGACCAATTTGATATAATCAACACTTCTAGTGGTAAGGATTTGGAGATTGAGGTATGAAGTGGGTCAGAATTGGTACTGTTAGCTCATCCAGTCCTGCCAAATACAATTTGGAAAACCATGTAGGAAAGCAATGTCCTCAATATACAATTATCTTGTGTTTTTTAAGATGAATTAAGAGTAATATGCACTGGCTCCTGACCTCCACATATAAAGATGGATGTTTCTCAGAAGGAATATTAAGATAGATAACCAAAAACTTAGATTACCAATAATCTCAAACACTCAGAGATATCCAAGGTTCTTGGACATCTACACGTGTTCAACATTGTGAAATATTTATAAATAGTTTTACATCAGCTGTAAATTGCAATTAAAACACTGAGACGGTACATAATTAGATTGAATGAAGGTGTTTGTTAAAGGTTAAGGACCATATTTTCCCTCAGGATAGGGTCCATTAACTACATCAGCAATTTAGACGTAGTAAGATGCACACCAAAGCAGAGCGGAGATTTCAAAACTAATAATCACTCCCCCCAAAATTAGCTTGAACAGCAACGTTCCCCAAAGTGAAGTTGGTTGTAAGGATGATTATAAAAATATATTGCTGATGTGAATCCACAGTACAGATGGTGTTTGCATGTCAGGATTTATATCCTGCATTTAATAGCACGCCATTCATTGTTCTCACTGGATATTAGGCTTCCCTATTACATCAATGGTTTGTAGCTTCATGTTGCACACCTGAGATTTAAGTGTACAGTTCAGGCAGGTCAGGGTAGCTGTGGGAGTGCTTCACTGGTGGAGAGGCTGTTTGTCAGATAAGATAGTAAACTGACGAACACAATGCCCTCGACTGTGTACTATTCCAAAATAGAGCAAGGGAGTTGTCACTTATATCCCAGCCTATGTTTACCCCTCAACTGCCATCAGACTACCTGGTGATTATCACAAAGCAGTTTATTGGCATTAGCATCTGCACATTGATGGTTTTTTTTCCTTCATGACCACCTTTTAAAATTACTTCCTTCATTGCAAAGCACCGAGGTGGAGAATGTGGAGATCAGGAAACGCTTTGCCTAAATGAAATTTATAATTCTAAAATCATAATTTCCAGTATTTAAACAATCAGTCACAGTGGATGTTCAGATTATGGAGTATGAAAATAAAATAACAATCTGCTGCAGGATTGCTTCAAACACAACTTTGATTCGGTAGGATTTATTTTCTGAAAGAAAATCCTATGTAAAACAGTTGAAATGCTCAATGAATTTATGCTCTCAGTCTCTGTAAGAATATCAAAACCTAATTAGCAGATGATGGCAGATTTTTAAAATCTATTTATGGATTGTGAAGATTGCTCACAGGGCGGACATTATGGCCATCCCTAATTGATGAGTTATTGCCTAGAGCTGCTGCTGTCCTATCTACTTGGACGCACAGTTATAATTAGTCCAAAAAACATATGATTTTCATCATACTTAAGGGAGGTGTTTTTAAAATGACTACACACTCACATGAGTGGGGGCCATACAGCTGATTATTTATCTACAGTATCTTTCTCAGTTGACACTTGCTGTACTGTAAGTTTAAAACTGCTGATGGTGGGGCAACTGAGGGAAATGTTTTACTTCCATGGAGTATTTGAAGTAATGTCAAAGTCTTGCACTGAGGATATAAAAACAGAAAATTGCCATGTACAGTGTATTCGTAGTATTTATAATTCAGAGGGTGTCATACCTTAACTAAATGCAACCTATAAGTCAAATGCATGGGCATATGCGAAAGTATAGATTTTACAATAAGGCAGGCAAGTAAAATGTCTTAGCTGCGTGCAGAGACATATTGCCTTTTGTCATTCTTTTATCAATGCACCTCTGCACAAGTCACTTGAATGGATATGTACTGACATACCAATGCAGGAGTACATTCGGTTGAATGCAGACTTTACCATATTGCAATGCAGTGCTTTACCGTTGCTTACCAAATGGAATTCCCTTGAGAGTGACCATGTCCAATTCATAGTCAAATCAGCACTTAGATGCTGTGCTATTCAACAACTGACGTGTTGCTTAACTGATGCAACTCTTCCAAAGTGGCTCACGGACACACAAACAAGAATCAACAATATTTAACAAGTTGCTATCTTTTTGCGACAGTTCCAAATGTTATTCTTGCTTAACAATGGCTGCCAAATGAACACACAGAGAGGCATGGCAGACTATCAATATCCCTTGGAGACATTGAAAGCTTCTTGCATCATCACCTCTCATGTTATGTGTGTAATTATCATTGATAGCAGTTTCTAAATTATATTGTTCCTTGTGTATATCTTGCAATAATGCAAAGGAAAGTACCAAAATATCTGACAAAAGTCGCATGAATAGCTTAAACTACCACACGGCAGCATAGTGGCAGAGCAGGCGGCATAGTGGAATAGCGGTTCAATCCTGACTACAGGTGCTGCCTGTATGGAGTTTGTACGTTCTCCCTGTGACCATGTAGGTTTTTTCTGGGTGCTCCAATTCCCTCCCACATTCCAAAGACATACAAGTTTATTGGTTAATTGGCTTAGGAAAAACACGTGAATTGCCCCTGGTGTGTAGGATAGCTTTATTGTTGGGGATGGTTGCTGGTCAGCGTGGCACTGGTTTGCTGAAGGTCCCTGTTTCCATGCTGTAGCTCTAAAGACTGAACTCTAAATATCATAGAGAGTGAAAGAGCAAAGATACAGACTTAATTTAATTTGCAAAAAGGTTGAAGTAGTGGCTGCACTGATAGTTATCTTCCAAAATGTAATTACCTCCAAAATACGTGCCACAGATTGGAAGACAGCAAATGTTGCCAGTTATTTAACAAAGAAAGGAGAAAGCGAATAGAGAATGACCGACCAGTACACCTGATATCAATGGCAGTCAAAGTACAAGAACCTATTAGTAAAGAAAAGGTGGCAAGAGACTGAAAATAATAATAGGATTGAGCAGAGTCTGAATGGATTTTTTTGAAGAAAACACACATATGGCAGAACTGTTTTGGACTATATCTAAAGGGCCTGTCCCACTGTGGCAACCTAATCCGCGAGTTAAGAAGAGGTCCTTCGACCTTCAAGCTCGGGCAGATGCACAGATTCTCTTGCCCAGAGTAGGTGAATCAAGGACCAGAGGAAATGGGTTTAAGGTGAAGGGGAAATTGTTTAAGGGCCTGTCCCACTAAAGCGACTTTTCAGCGACTGTCTTCGACCTTCAAGCTCGACGGCACTCGCCTGAAAAACCTTGTGCTGGATCAACTATCAGCGATGAAACCGCAAGCCAGATCGACTGTCTGCACACCTACACACACACAAACACAAACACATTGCAAAGGCGTGGGGGAGTGGACTAGGGAAAGTGGGGGAGCGCTGTCTGAAATTCACACTCGCGATGAACAGGAAGGTAAAAGATGGCTGGCACAGCTACGATAAGTTCTTTAGAGAGCACGGGGGGGGGGGGGGTAGAGGAGGAGAGAAGGGGTAGGGGTGAGTAGGAGTGGAGACACTTTTGAGAAGCCAGGCAACATTTAATAAAGTTTAGCGGGCATTTAACATTACCGGTCGGTTTACTTAAGGGGCTGTCCCACTGTGGCGACCTAATCCTTGAGTTAAGAAGTGTGTCTTCGACCTACAAGCTCAAGGGCACTCGCCTGGAAAACCTCAAGCTGTATCGACTGTCCGCGTTGAGACCGTGAGCTGGATCGACCAACTGCACACAAACACATTGCAAAGGCGGGGGCCAGGGAAAGCGGGAGAGCACTGTCTGAAATTCACACCCGCGATGAAGAGGAAGGTAAATGGCTGCTACAGTTTACGGTAAGTCCTTTAGAGAGCTTGGGGGGGGGGGTGAGAAGAGAAGTGGAGATAGGGGGAGAGAGATGGGGGGAGAAGGGGGGGAGAATGGGGGGAGAAGAAGTGGAGTCACTTTTAAGAAGTATAATAAAGTTTAGCGGGCATTTTACCTACTGGCCAGTTTTCCTGGATCCTGAAAACTCCATTGAACCAATCAAAATGCCCGGTCAGTGAAGGAGATTGCCTACGGCTGCCCTCGACTGCCTGTAATTAAATAGCGAACCCACTCCACTGCACTACGAGTTAAAAAGAACCATGCCGACCAAATTTTACTTGTGCAAAAATGTTCAACATGCTGAAAAGATTTCCGCGACTTAGCTGAGGCCACGAGCATGCGGGAACATCCCTCGAGCATGAAGGAGTTCCAGTAACATCATAGGACCTCGTCGGACTTCGTGTCGACCGTGCTGCGAGTTTGAGTCGAGGGCAAACTCGTCTAAACTCACAGATTAGGTCGCCACAGAGGGACAGCCCCTTAAGGGAATGAATATGGAGGAACCAATGGGCGTGGTGCATTAAGATTTTTTGGAAGGCCTTTGCCGAAGTGTGACATGGGAATTTTAGTTTAGTTGAGTTTAGAGATACAGCACCGAAACAGGCCCTTCAGCCCACCGAGTCTGCACTGACCAGCGATCCACGAACATGAACACTATCCTACGCACACTAGGGACACTTTTTACATTTACCAAGCCAATTAACCTACATACCAGTACGTCTTTGGAATGTGGGAGGAAACCGAAGATCTCGGAGAAAACCCATGGGGTGAACATACAATCTCCTTACAGACAGCACCCTTAGTCGAGTTCGAACCCCGGTCTCTGGGGCTGCAAGCGCTGAAAGGCAGCAACTCTACTGCTGTGCCACCATGCCCACCCATTATTCATTGAACAAAATTAATTAAACAAAAATACAAACACGTAAATTTGAGGTGATTAAACTGCTGCGGGTTGAGGAGTGGCAAATGGGCAAAAAATAAAGTAGGAGTAAAAGGATCATTTTCCATTGCGAGGCTGTGACTGGTGGGGTGCTACAGGCCACAGGTGTTGTGCTATTCACAATCTATATCCATGATTTGGGTGAAGGAATCAAGTGCAACTTTTCCAAAGGTGCCAATGTCACTGAGCTATGTGACATTATGAGTTGTGAGGAGAAGAATGAAAAGTTTCGGGCATTATGCACAAACTAAGTGTATGTCAGGTCTTAACACATAATATATAAGATCAAAGTCAATTTTTATTTTATTCATCACATACACCCGAAGGCCCAGTGACATCCACCTTGGTAGATGTAAAAAACAGTGTATTTGAAATCATGTGAGATTGAAAGGTGAAAGATATTACTTTCAGAGGGTCCTGGGTGTCCCTGTAAGTAAAGCATTGAATGTTCACTAATCAAGCACCCTCTCATACCAATTCTGCGCTAACTCATTTTATTCTCTCCACTTTCCCATCAACTTCCTCCAGATTTTACTACTCAATTATACACAAGGGGCTATTTCCAGTGGGTGATTTATGTACCAACGCAGGCATTTTTTGGATGTGGGAAGAAACTAGTGCACATTGAGGAAACCCACAAAATCACAGAAAGAATCAACAATCTCCACATACTGTACATCAGCAGCTCCAGCATGCTCCTGTGCCACCCAACAGTGTGTATGTTGCTGCCTGGTTGTGTGTTAGCATGCACATTGTAATAAATACTTGTGTTGGAAGGAACAGCAGATGCTGGTTTGAACCGTAGAGAAGGAATGGGTAATGTTTCGGGTATAAACCCTTAGCACAAACTGAAGAAGGGTCTTGAACTGAAACGTCACCCATTCCTTCTCACCAGAGATGCTGCCTGTCCCACTGAGTTCAGCTTTTTATAAGAAATACTAGTTTTTTTTTAAATTCTTGAACTATTATATTGATGTATAATCTTAGTAAATGAATGAGAAAACAAATGCAGTCTACCTTTTGCTCACTTTATACAATGCTATGGCAGCATTATACCTAAATAAAGCAGCTGCTTCCATTGTGGAACAACCCAGGGCAGTTTGACATCCTTGTTGATTGTGTAATTGACAAATTTCCAGTCAGAATCTCAAATATTCTGGAAATGCGGAAAAATGACAGCCACCGCTTCTAGCATTCATTTCTAGGTTTTATTGTAGTTATATGTGTTGTTGCATCACATGTGCTATCAGACTACATTTGACACTGCACCACCTGGGGCAGGTGATCAATGAAGGAATTAGGCTGTTAGGTTTTAAGTTTAAGTGTTTCCAGACAATTGAAGTAGAACTACCAGTGGTGGACCAACAAAAATAGTAAGATTAAAACGAGAACTTACCAAGTTCGTAGGTTGATCTTTATTTTATGAGGAGTTGCGGTGAGGGATTTCGTGAAGACCCCGCCAGCACGCATGCCCGACATTCTTCAAAGCAGCGGTGTGGAATCACAGAACGCACCATGACTGGAAATAGTAAGATTAAGAACGTAGAACATACCAGTTGACCTTATGATAGAGGGTGGGAGCAGAGGGCATGAAATCCCTCACCGCAACTCCTCATAAAATAGAGATCAACCTTCAAACTTGGTAAGTTCTCGTTTAATCTTACTATTTTATTTCGGAGTCACGTGAGTGACTTCGTGAAGATTTCAAAGCTCTGTGATTTCACGCTCTGGACAATGTCCATGCTATCACACTGCCGCAATCCTGATGGAGGAAAAATGTTAATGCAGTCCAGTCTGAACAGGCTGAAAAAATAATGCATATTTATTGCACAAATAATAACAAACAAATATCCCCGAACCCGGGGACAAACATTCACCGAGCGGCTCCCAGCACGGCTTCTGCGAACATTGCGGGGGCGACCAGTGGTTTGTTGCAGAACTTTTGGAAAGTTGCTTCACTAGCCCAGCCCGCGGTGGTGAGGATGTGGTCCATGGGCACCTCCGTAGCCCTCGCCACTGATGTGGATGCAGCCCTGGTAGAGTAAGATTTTAAAATGTTAGTAGCTACTTCAGCTGCACCCAACACCGCCCTGAGCCACCTGGGATAGTCTGCACAGTCATCCGGTGATGTGGAGGTTTGTGGCTGATGAGGAGCCCCTGCTCCATCTTCCGGATGGTTCGTATGGTGCGGATGTAGAGGTGGAGATGGGTGACTATGCAGAGGGTGGCATCAGTGGGGTACGCCCGAAACTCCAACCGCAGCCCATGAGCCCCAGGTCCTGGACACAGAAAGTCACCTGTGCAGGGGTGGAGACCATGCTATCCAGCCGCAGCTTCTGTAATGCCTGGACTCGTTGAGCTGTAGTCAGTGCCATCAGCATCACCACTTTGAGGTTGAGCTGTTTGAGTGGTAACTCGGTCATAGGAGACCAGCTCCTCAGTAGGGTCAGAATGATCCCTACGTCCCAGGTGAAGTTGTATCTGGGCTGTGGAGGGTTGGTGTTAAACACTCCTCTCATAAATTTAGACACCAGGTGGTTGGAGCCTATACCTATGTCCAGGTATGAGGACAGTGCACTCCTGGCGCTGTTGATGGCACTGTAGCTAAGACCCCATCGTAATGAAGGCCCGCTAGGGAATTCAAGGACATCAGGGATTGTTGCCGACTTGGAGGTCGTGTTGGTATGGGAGCAGTATGCCTCCCACTTCCTGACCTGTGTGAGGTACTGCCTCCTGGTTGATGCTCGGCATGACGCTGAGATGAGTTCCATGGCTCTTGGTAATATGCTGGCCTTGACGAGTGGCCTCTTTAGAACCTACAGGCCAACATGCTTAGGTGACCATGGCATGGGTGACTGTCCCCCGTAATGGGGTTAGTAATTAATTTGGGGTGTTCACCAAACTGAAGCCACGGACGTTTCAAAATTTTGAGGACCATCGGATACCATGGCTGTGTGGGCCAGTCGGGTATGATCAAAATGCCAGTTGCAGAATCCAGTTGAATTTTCTGCAATACCCGACTGATGAGGCAGATTGGGGGAAATGCGTAGCAAAACCATTTCCCCCAATGGAGAGAAAAAGCATCCATAGCTGCTGACCCAGGGTCTGGTTCCCAAGACACATACGTTGGTATCTGATGGTTCAACCTGGACGCAAAGAGGTCAATATCTGGTGTGCCATAGTGAGCTATAATTTCAGCAAATATTTTGGGGGTTCAACATCCACTCAATGTTATCATTGAACACTCGTGACCTGGTGGCCATCACTGTATTGAGCTTCCCTGGCAAATAGGTCGCTGTGATCCAAATATTTCTCTCAATGCACCAGTGCCAGATTGTGTTTGCCAATTCATCACAAGATAACAACCTGATACCACCCATATGATTGATATAAGCCACCACCGTTGTGTTATTTATTTGGAGGCAGACATGTAAGTCCCTTGAGTTAGTACAGTAAGCCCATAGTCCATGGAAAGCCCCTAACATCTCCAGATAATTTATCCCTTGTGTCTGGAGGAGGGTAGACTCGTGAGGGTCCCATCTGCCACCACAATTGGACATGGTGTCAGTTGCACCCCAACCTTGTGTGCTTGCGTCAGTCTGTAGCACGACGGATGGGTTGCTAACAATGATGGGTCTGTGACACTCACTAATATTGTCACTTCACCATTGTAGCTCAGCTCTAGCCTGATGTGGCAACCGCATTGGCCTATCAAAGTGCCCAGCATTTGCTTTTAATGCTGCGATCTTTTCTCTTTGTAAATTTTGGTAATGTAATGGTCCGAATTGCGCAGCTGAGAATGTAGCTACCAACTTCCCAATTACCTTTGCCGTTTGCCGGATAGCAAGGCTGTAGCACACTTCTTTTATGGCTATAGCTTTGTTGGTCGGGATAGTGATCATCATTAAGGTTGTGTCAAGGGTGAACCCCAGGTAATCCATAATTTGAGAGGGGTGCAGTTTGGATTTGTCTGAATGGGTTACAAACCCTAGCTTCTCGAATAAAGATTTGGTCGCTGTAACTGCCAGCGTAGCCAATTGGAGGGTCTGACCCACGATAAGGATATCATCTAAATACGCCATGATGATATAATTTTGTTGTCGGAGAAGTGCCAATATGGGTTTCGCTAATTTTGTAAATAGTCTTGGGGGCTGTGGTGAGCCCATTAGGTAATGCTTTGTATTGCCACAACTGTCCCTTCCAGACAAATTTCAGGAACTTCCTGTGCGATTCTGTGATGGGAACTGTATAGTATGCATCTTTTAAATTGATGCAAGCCATAAAGTACCCCGGATAAAGCATGTGCTTAGCTGTTTTGAAGGTATCCATTTTAAAATGGGTATATTGTACAAAAGTGTTCAACTCGGTTAGGTCTATGATAATCCGACACCCCCCATCTTTTTTGGTTTTTGTAAAGATGTTGGACACAAACTCAAGGGGTTCGTGCGTCGTTTTGCCAATCACCCCTTTGGCTGCTAGCCGTAAGATTTCAGTCTAGCCTTTATCTCATTCTGAGAGAGTGTAAAAAGTCGCATATGCCATAATGCCCGTCGACAGGAGCTTCGGGATCTGCTGGAGAAGGGCGTCCTGCATCATGGTGGTCGTGCTCAAGTGGCCCCAAGTCTGGGCATTAACCGTAGGAACACTGAGATTGATGCAGTTCTCAGGCGGTTTAAATTTGTCCATGGTCTCATTGAGTACCTGACCCTGAAGCTGGTGAGTGGTCAGGTAATTAATGGTGCCCGCCAGTTTGTGGTGCAGTGGCTCCCCAGTGTGTGTAGCCATGGCAAATTTCCCCACCATGTCCAGCAGGTCCACATCGTGCTCCGGCTCTGCGGTCTCCGGCATTCCCGGGTCGTCTTCGAAGGCAGCGGCCGGACAACTGCTGGCACTCCTGGCTGGAGAAGATGAGAGGCTGAGCGGGCTCCTGGCGTGGCTAGTGGAGGCCCGAGACTCCCGTTCATCCTGGTCCCTGTCCCACTGGAGGAGTTGCTCCACCGAGAGCTCCAATCGCTCAATGCGACCATCCCCGCTACTCGCGGCGGACAAGCCGACTTCCCCAGGCTCTGCAAATTCTCTGGGGCTTCCACCAGCGGACCACACCTCCATAAAATGCAGACTAGGGTCCGAAGGTAGGTTGTCGTGGGCTACTGCCCCTGTAGGCCCACACGACTCCCGCACGGACTCTCCGCTAGTCGGCCTTCGAGCATACTGTGGCGGTCCACCTGCCTGGTAGGAAGGCAGTGGAGATGAATCGGCGCCGGCCCCCAGAACCTGGCTCCCCGGAGTCCGTGCAGGCTTACCTCCATTGTCACCCAATGTTCTGCGTGGAGGTGCATGGTCGGCAGCTGCCAGAGCTAAGCTAACCGACCGTCTACTGCTGCCATCAGCGCCCTTGACCGCAGCCTGACGCGGTGTTATGCTGGCAGCACGTGCTCCTGCAGGGCTGCTCGACGCAGCAGTAGCTCTGCCAGACTGCCCTACGGCAGATATCCCGCAGCTGTACGTGGTGTGCTGCGGCTGCGGGGCTCCCCTGTAGTGCAGCCATTCCCCGGCCCGGTCCCCGTGGATCCACTGCAACTCGGGGTGAGGTCGCTGGTGGTGAGTGAGGCACCTGTCCACGTACCTGTCTGCTCCCCCGCTTCCTTGGGGATGGGGGCACAAAATCTGGGTCGGTAGTATTCAGCTCCCGTGCGGACATCCATTCAGGAGATAAGTCGGGCGCTGGTGTAACGGAAGCGCCCGACTTCCGCACCCTTACCCCCGACCGTCTGGATGCTGCCGGTGGTGCTCGCAGCTCAGGTGAAAGAGGCCGCTGGCCTATCAGTGCCCCGCGGCTCCTGGAGAGTTTCGCCTTCCCTTTGCCTTTGACCAAGTAAAAGTTAGTGGACTTACCTGAACGGCCTTTTGAAGGAGCTGGTGGAGAGAGCACACTCCCCCCCCCAAGCTTGTCGAGTCGGGCATGCGTGCTGGTGGGGTCTTCGCGAAGTCACTCACGTAACTCCGAAATAAAATCAGAGATTTTTCAGCAAGGCATTGCCAAACCGGGCATCGGGATCACAAGGATAGAGTATGAGAAGTCTAAGTTGCATGTTAGGATACAAAAAGGCATATCAGCTGTTCAAAGAAGCCAGAGGACATGTTTTTTTTTAAAGAATGGCGACACAGGTAGAAGGAGCTTTCATTGTCCGACAGCAAAGGGAATGCTCATACAATGGAAGTGCTTGCCAGGCATCACTTGGAAAGTCAGTGTTAATCCATCTCTGGAGAATTCTCTCTTGACATAGCTTTACTTTTTTTTGTGCAAGGCCAGCAGAAAGGATGTTCATGATTTAACATAAAACAGTATGACTGAAGTGAATATGAGGATTTTGAAGCTACACCATGTACTAATTTATTGAATTTTTGTGCATGGTGTTTTTGTGTGTTCTTGTACCTTGTGTTATTTTGCACAATACTATGCTACTATAATGTTCTCACAGGCACCATACATCCATTCACTCCTATCTGGACAAAGCAGAGAGGATAGAGTTGGGGCTGAGGTTATTACTTTGTTGGCTGTTACTTTATACACTGATTCCTACGGACATTTTACTTATGGGTGTATTTCGGCTGAGCCTGATCCTCCCACAACCAAATGGCATTGAAGTTAGAATCCTGCTGCACAATCTTTCTTTTGTCATAGCAAGTGGAAAAATATAAATTTCCCAGTCCCATTTCCTATTCTCGAATAGGGAATGTATCAAATGTTACAGAACGTTTGGCTGAATAAGAGGAGAAGGTGCCAATCCACATGTGTGTGTTTCATGGGCATATAAGGAAATGCAGCCAGATTCTCTGAGTTCTTTACTAAACAAAGGTTCTTTATTTATGACAAATTACCACCTACCTTCGAGTAATTTAAAAACAGAAATGCATTTAACATCCTAAGAAGATTGAGAAATGGTGATGAATCCTCCATCAAACTTCTACTGGTGTACGATACAGACTATACTGACTGGCTGCATCATGGCCTGATTCGGCGACTCAAGTGGTCAAGAATGAATGAGGCTGTAGAGAGTGGTAGACACTACCCAGTCCATCTCAGGTACTGACCTCTCCACCATTAAAGGGACCAATAGGAGGTACTGCTTTAATAAGGCAACCAATATTATCAAAGACCAACACAACCCTAGCCTCACTCATATTCCACTGCTACTACTATTATAGCGTGACACAGCATGGAAACAGGCCCACCTTTCCCACATCAACCATCATGTTCCAGCTACACTAAGCACACGTTTGGTTCATATTCCTGCAAACCTGTCCTATCCATGTACTTGTCTAACCGTTTCTTAAACATTGCGATAGACCCAGCCTCAACTACCTCCTATGGCAGCTTGTTCCTTTGTGTGAAAAGGTTACCTCTCAGATTCCTATTAAAAGGCCTGTCTCATTGCGGCATCCTAATTCATGAGTTTAGAAGAGTTTCCCCTCGACTCATACTAGCAGCATGGTCGACACGAGGTCCTAGAAGGTCCTAGGAGGTCTTTGTAACTCTCCGTCATGCTCGAGAGTAGTCCCTGCGTACTCGAGGCCTCAGCGAGGTCACAGCGTTTTTTCAACATGCTGAAAAATGCCCGTGAGTAAAAAAGGTCGAAATGGAAAAAATTGTTTGTTTTTTTTATTCGTAGATTTAGTCGAGGTAGGTCGCAGTAGGTCGTAATGTATCGTAGCTAATCAAAGGCAATCGAAGGTAATTGAAGGTAAAGCCCGTTGAGAAAAAAAAAGGTAAAGGGGCTGTCCCACTGCGGCGACCTAATCTGCGAGTTTAGACGAGTTTGCCCTCAACTCAAACTCGCAGCATGGTCGACACGTGGTCCTAGGAGGTCCTATGATGTCACTGGAACTCCTTCATGCTCGAGGGAAGTTCCCAAATACTTACGGCCTCAGCTAGGTCGCGGAAAAATTTTCAGCATGTTATTTAGTTATTTAGTTACAGGCAGTTGAGGGCAGCTGTAGGCAATCTCCTTCGCTGACCGGGCATTTTGATTGGCTCTTTGGAGGTTTCAGGACCCAGGAAAACCAACCGGTAGGTAAACTGCCCACTAAAGTTTTTTACACTTCTTAAAAGTGTCTCCACTTCCTCTTTCCCCTCCTCCCCTTTCCCCCCCTTTCTCCCCCCCCCCCCCTTCTCCCCCCCCCCTTTCTCCCCCCTTCCTCCCCCCTTCTCCCCCCCTTCTTCCCCCCTTCAACCCCCCCTATTCCCCCACTACTCCCCCCTTCTCCCCCTCCCTTCTGCCCCCCTTCTCCACCCCTTCTCTCCCCTTCTCTCTCCTTCTCTCCTCCCCCCCCCCCCCCCCCCCCCCCCGTGACCGTGCCAGCCGTCCTTTACCTTCCTGTTCATCGCGGGTGTAAATTTCAGACACCGCTCCCCCACTTTCCCTGGCCCCTGCCTTTGCGATGTGTTTGTGTGTGTGTAGGTGTGCAAAGAGTCGATCCGGCTTGTGGTTTCATCGCTGACAGTTGATCCAGCTCGAGGTTTTTCAGGCGAGTGCCCTCGAGCTTGAAGGTCGAAGACAGTCGTTGAAAAGTCGCTTTAGTGGGACAGGCCCTTAAACCATTTCCCCTTCACCTTAAATCTATGGCCTCTGGTCCTTGATTCACCTACTCTGGGCAAGAGACTCTGTGCATCTACCCGATCTATTCCTCTCATGATTTTATAAGATCACCACTCACCCTCCTGCGCTCCAAGGAATAGAGTCCCAGCCTACTCAACTTCTCCCGAAAGCTCAGATCCTGTGGTCATGGCAACATTCTCGGAAATCTTCTTTGTACCCTTTCCAGTTTGACAACATCTTTCCTATAACATGGTGCCCAGATGACCAGTGTACCATTATGAATAGATACAGGAGCCTGAAAACTGTAACTGTGACCAAGTTCAAGAATAGCTTCTTCCCATCAGGCTCTTGAACATTACACAATACTGACTTCAGCCACTATGATTTTCAGTATACTATATTTGGTTGCACTATGGACTTTGGTTTATTCACCATTATGGTTACCTGGTATTACAGTTATTAGTTTATCTGTGCGTTATTGTGTTTACTGGCCTAGTAAACTGCAACAAGTAAAATTTAATTGTACTGTTGTTGCTGCAAATGACAACCAAACCCTGTTTATTCTTGATATTAGTGTTATCAGGGTCACCAAAAGATTTTGAACTTTTCAAAATCCTGCAGCGACAAAAAAAATGTTGCATCACTTAAAAAAATACCGCATGTCAATACGTCATCATGCCGCGTCACCCCGCTACTTTTTCGGTGACCTGATACGTCAGTCAATGATGCCAGCAGTCGCTAGCAAAATCGCCAAGTGGGACAGGCCCACTGTATGCCGGTGGTGGAGGGGATTATCATTTGGAGTGGTTGTAAGGCAGTCATTAAAAAGTTGCTTTGATTTGGATAGTGTGAAGATTCTTGAGGTTGTTTAAATTATAACTTCAACCAGCTCACAGAAAGCTAAACATTATAGAGCAAAAATAAAAAGATAGAAGAATGCTCGAAATGCTCGAAATGCTCAGCAGATCAGGCAATATCTGTGTTTTGTGCTTTAATGAAGAATCATCGACTTGAATCATTGACTCTCTGTATCTCTGCACAGATGCTGCCTGATCTATTGAGACTATTCAGTAACAATGGCTCTGAATGGGGATGGAGGATACAACTAAAGAGATTATAGGGAATAGGAACAGCTCCCTACTTGAGTTTGACCAATCTCGAACTTGGTGAAGCTGAGACAAATGTGTGGAGCCCCGATCATCAGCATGGTTATCTAGTGCACAGAGTGAGGAATGGAATAGAGAGTGTTAATGCTCTTTCTGACTGAAATATTTACAAGGAATATTATGAAAGCCTATTGCATTCCAAAATATACACGATAATATTAACATAATGTACTCTTGTAGATTTGAGGAACCCCTACTTTACCTTGTCTTTTCTGCCCCTGTAATGTCCTCTACGACTACAGTCTGCTCCCTTGGGCAGCTCCTCCTCTTGATTTCATTTATTCTTCATATATCCAGAGCTGAATTTCCTTCGTAGATTTGACAACTCTCCAGCTCTCATTGTTTAATTCTAAACTGGCACAAGAAGCTTTGACCACCCCGACGTAGGAGCTTAGATCGCCCCGACGTGGAGAATCGACCGCCGACTGCAGGAGCTTAGATCGCCCCGACGAGTGGTTTGACTGCCTGACCATAGGAGAATAAAGAGTAAGAAGATTGGACTTTTTTTGCCTTCTATCACAGTGAGGAATGTGGAGAATCCACAATGGTGGATGTTTATGTTAACTTTCATGTAGTTGTGTGTCTTGTTGCTTTTTGTTTTGTATGGCAGTGGGGTAATTCGCATTTCACTGTACCTTAATTGGTACATGTAACAGTAAAAGACATTTGAAACCTTTGAAAACGTAACCTCCCAAATCCCAAGTTCTTTCCCAAGACCTATATTGAGAAAGAGTATCAGTGATATTTGTTTCAAACAAATTGCTGGTACCTTAATTGAGAATCAATGATAAACATGCAGGGAAGTTGCCAAAGAGCTTAAAGTTCAAGGGCACTATATAATGTTAATTTTAAACTCAGAGGGGAAAACAAATGACCTTTTATCTGCACTACGTGTATTCAATTACCTCTTCTAAACTGGTGACTATTCTATCCAGCAGCCATAATTAGCATTGAACTCACGAATGATTCACCCTTTTTTCCTGAATTTGAATATATATTTTTTAATCTGGTATGCTTTAGGTTGTGCATCAGTGCATTCTTACATGTATACCTATATACAAATGATGTATATAGGTATATTTTTAAATGATCATGATTTTATGTTAATCTTATGCATGAATAGTTTGACTGAATAGTTTGAATGTTGGGGCTAAATCTACAGCAAATTGATTTTAGGATAATGGTAAATGTTGCTCCACTTCGTGTTCAGCTTCCTATCGAGAATCTTTTGGGATAAATCCCCATAATTCAATACGATATGATACGATACGATTCGATAGAACTTTATTTATCCCAGGAGGGAAATTGATTTGCCAACAGTCATAAAAAACACAAAATAGAGGAAACATTAAATTAAGTGGAAATAGTGGAAAGGCTTGGAAAGGCTAATCATGGAAACAATTTAAGAAAGTTTGTCGCAGAAGGGACTTTTGCTGTTTTGCACTGAAATAAAGTTTGGTCATCTTGGCCAGTTATTCTTGCATGATTTAGTGCCTGAGTGACCTTCCTTTGATCGTCACCGGAGGTTGGGATGGACGCTGAAACATTCTGATCCGAATGGCCATGTGGATATGTTTGCTCAGACTCTTGGGAAGAAACTTGCCTTGAATGACATGCAGAAATAGAGCCAAGTATTATGCTGAGGAGTTTCCCCTCCTCATTGATATGTGCCCTTTCACTATATTTGATTGAGAAGAGAAAGCAGCAGTGAGGAAATCAAAGAAAGCAAAGGTGAATGGCAGTGGGAGTTAATAATAATTCCCCTGTTCCACTTAGGAAACCTGAACGGAAACCTCTGGAGACTTTGCGCCCCACCCAAGGTTTCCATGCCGTTCCGGAGGTTTTGGTCAGTCTCCCTAATGGTCGAAAGTGGTTTCCACTTTAAAAATCGGTAATTTTTTAGTTGAAGCCGGTTGCGATGCTAGTTGAAACAAAAACCTCCGGGAACCTCCAGGAACCGCACGGAAACCTTGGGTGGGGTGCAAAGTCTCCAGAGGTTTCTGTTCAGGTTTCCTAAGTGGGACAGGGGCATAAGTAGTTCTATCTCATAAGACTATCAGATCATTTAATCACTTACCCCCTTTCTCATCTTCTCTTGCTTTCTGTCCTCTGTTCCATGAACAGATTGGGTAGAGGTGCAACCAGTTCCACAACTTGAGTGATCATAAGTACAACTGGGTTATCGTTTGATCCCACTGTCTTTGTCCTTGGCCATTTCTTGCTATCAAATGCAGTGAATCAAATTGACTGTAGACTGGCTTCATTGAAGGTGAGAATCTCAGCAGGGAACCAAATAAAGCATTCACTCGGCACTTCCTACACGTTCACTTGGTACCAATGGCTGAACATTGTTACAGTGCTTTACCTTTACTGCCACAATTGCTCAAATGCTAACATGCATTACCTCTCAAATTCAGCTCTTTGTTCTATGTATGTTTTTTTTCAAAGGGAGTATAGGGCATACTTTCAATAAGATTTCTTATACTAGCTAGCCTCTGCTGTATGTATCCCAATAGAGATCTGAATACCTTAGGTTTTGTTTTATTAAAATGGACTCCCTCTATTCTGTTGTAAATATGGAAAATTGAATCAATTTTTAGTTCTACAGCCCTCTTTGTTATTTGCACTTCCTCTCTGGACATTAATGCTCTGCTGGAGGAATGACATATTTTCTTTGTTGTTTGTATAAATAAATTACAATGTTGCTAGGGATTGTGTTGCATTGTTGCATTGCAATGCATTTTTGGCCATTTTTTATCTCTTTAGCAAGCCGCCCACAGGAGATAAGGTTCTTAATGCTTCCAAAGAAATCATAGGGTTCAGTTCCAGCTGGATAGACCTTTCAATATTTTCTTTATTTTACCTATTACAATTAATTTGCAGAAGATATAGCATAAAAACATTATTTGTGTGTACAATATCAAAGTTATTCTGACTGAAGGAAATTCTTGCATCAATCTTCTGCCGAATGACTGGCATTTAACACAGAATTGTTTGCATTTAATCCCGAGTTCTGTTCAATGGATCAGGACATCCGGAGATAACTCAAACTGTCAAAATCAGTGGTTTCCAGTTTGTGCTCTGAATATGACTCCTCATGCAGTCCACACATAAGAGAAAAGTGCAGAGTTGCCAGCACTGATGCGGGTAAATCTGTCTATTCAACCTGTAGTAGGCTGCATTTTTATTACCAAATTCTACTGCATTTAGGATAATACTAGGAGAAGTTTTATTATCATACTAATTGTATTAGTATATTATTAATATACTAATAATAATATTATTATCATCAATATATGTCTGTTCACATTACCCAAGTTTCCTTCTTTAACAATACCATTGAAGTATTTGAGAGACTATTCCACAAGGTCCAGCACCACAGTGTCTATTGGTGGTAGGACTAAACTTTGGTTCTGTCCCACAAAACATTAGCTGTGGAAGCACTGAGCTTCTGTGCATCCCTTAGCAACTACTGCTGCAGCCTGGAATGTGCCTGTCCACAGCTTTCACCTCCATGCATCTCATTACACTCAAAGATCAACACTTTTCAAGCCGAACAAAATGCATCTGTCAAGTTGATGATCTTCCTAGCAGTTTCCTTTGCAACTCGAGTCTCTGGCCTGTGCAAGTCTCCTCTTTGCTATGTGCATTTATTGCTGATGAACTGCAGTCAGGCCCATGGTTAGATGATGCATGTATATGTGAAATGAAATTGGGAGGTGGCATCAAATGAATGAAAGCCCTACTCTTCTCACTGGGAAGTCCTCTAGTATTTGAAACATTCCCCTAGAATATTGCCTTCCCTGCGGTCCTTCTAAGAGCATGACCAGGCATGAAATCTCCCATTTTCTTCCCTCAGTGGAACGTAGATCTTTAAATGGAAGGGATAAGAGGAAGATCATTTTTCATCCTATTGATTTTTCATCCTATTTGGGGTACAGCAGGTGCTGTACCCAAAACGTTCAGAATTGGCTATCATAGCCATCCAGCATGTTCTTCTCCTAATACTATACAGCTACATGCACAAATTATCCATTTCAGTACTCGACAAAACTATTGAAACCATTCAAAAATATATTTCATTCATTTGTTCTATATCTCTCAATATCACTGTCCATATCTCTCGTTTCCCTTTCCCCTAACTCTCATTCTGAAGAAGGGTCTCAATCTAAATTGTCTGCTATTCCTTTTCTCCAGAGATGCTGCCTGGCCCACTGAGTTACTCCAGCTTTTTGTGTTCATCTTCCTTTAAACCAGCATCTGCAGTTCCCATTGAAAGAGGTCTTTGTATAAGGAAAATAAGCCTGCAATAACAATAACAGGTTGCAAATGTTATTAATATTCTAAATCATATTTTATGGATTCACACGAGTCCTTTCAATGAGGAGGATAGTTAAGTAAATTCCTTGCTTAGCTATGATCACTATTGAACTTATACTGATTCCAACAGCACTATAAAATGCCAGGATGACAAATGAACAGATTTTGACATGGCACACATCAGATAAATGCTGGTGGTGGGGTCAAGGAAAGAGTGCTCACGTCGCCGCCCTGTTTCCACCAATCTCTCCACCACTACGCACAAGAAGCACAAGAAGCGAAAGACACCATTGAATGCAGATGCCGAGAAGTGTGTTCAGCTCTGGCTGAGCATTTTCTAATCTTGTGATGCGGATTCGATAAAAAGAATGTTGGTGGTTGCTGGATTGAATAGCTTGTCCAACCCCTTAAGAATTCTGTAAGTTTCTATAAGATCCCCCCTCAAACTTCTTCTTAAGGGGTTCCAGTGCCATCCCAGGAATCAGTCTGGTGAACCTTCTCTGTACTCACTCTATGGCAAGAATATATTTCCTCAGATTAGGAGACCAAAACTGTATGCATGGCCTACTCCTGCACCTAATTTCTATGTTTCTATGTTTCTATGTGTGGTCTCACCAAGGCCCTGTACAACTGTAGTAGAATATCCCTGCTCCTATACTCAAATCCTTTTGCTATGAATGCTAACATACCATTTGCTTTCTTCACTGCCTGCTGCACCTGCATGCCTACTTGCAATGACAGGTGTACCATGACGCCCAGGTCTCGTTGCATCTACACTTTCCCTAATCGGCCGCCATTCAGATAATAGTCTACTTTCCTGTTCTTGCCTCACATTTATCCACATTACACTGCATCTGCCATGTATTTGCCACTCACCCAACCTATCCAAGTCACCTTGCAGCCTCCTAGCATCTTCCTCTCAGCGAACACTGCCCCCCATCTTTGTGTCATCCGCAAACTTGGAGATGTTGCATTAAATTCCCTCGTCCAAATCATTGTATATATATTGTAAATAGCTGTGGTCCCAGCACTGAGCCTTGCGGTACCCCACTGGTCACTGCCTGCCATTCTGAAAAGGATGCATTTATTCCTACTTTTTGCTTCCTGTCTGCCAGCCAGTTCCCTATCCACATCAATACTGAACCACCAATACCGTGTGCTTTAAGTTTGCATACTAATCTCTTATCGAAAGCCTTTGGAAAGTCCAGATATAACATATCCACTGGTTCTCCCTTATCCACTCTACTAGTTACATCCTCAAAAAATTCTTTAAGATTCTTCAGACATGATTTACCTTTCATAAATCCATGCTGACTTTGTCCAATGATTTCACCACTTTCCAAATGTGCTGCTATCCCATCTTTAATAACTGACCAGCATTTATCCCACTGCCGATGTTAGACTGGTCTGTAATTACCCGTTTTCTCTCTCCCTCCCTTTTTAAAAAACGTTAGTCACGGAATCAAAAGGTTTTGAAAAATTATCACTACAGATTCAGATTCAGAATTCAGCTCAATCCGAAAAATAAACAGCAAAAGAGTTTTGAAAAATTATCACTAATGTATCCACTATTTCTGGGGCTACTTCCTTAAGCACTCTGGGATGCAGCCTATCTGGCTCTGGGGATTTATCGGCCTTTAATCCATTCAATTTACCTAACACCACTTCCTAACTAACCTGGATTTCACTCAATTCCTACATCTTATTTGTATATATTGTTTATATTGTTTAAGCTTGGATCAGTTGTGAAAATTGGCAAAAGGTTACATGGCTAAGAATAGATGCGGCTAAGCAGATGTTGGGGAAGTCCAGAACAAAGGGTCACAGTTTAAGGATAAGGGGGAAATCTTTTAGGACCGAGATGAGAAAAATAAATTTCACACAGAGTGGTGAATCTGAGGAATTCTCTGTCACAGAAAGTAGTTGAGGCCAGTTCTTTGGCGATATTTAAGAGAGAGTTAGCTGTGGCCCCTGTGGCTAAAGGGATCAGGGGATATGCAGAGAAGGCAGGTGCAGGATACTGAGTTGGATGATCAGCCATGATCATATTGAATGGCGGTGCAGGCTCGAAGGGCCGAATGGCCTACTCCTGCACCTATTTTCTATGTTTCTATGTTTCTAATTAGGATGATCACAGCCTTTTTTTTCATGTACAAGAGAAACTTGTTTATAACACCAAAATATCATGCCTTTGACTTTGAATAAATGAATATTATTACACGTTCTATCGCTCTTTGTTCCTTCCTTAATCGTTTCATGTCAATTATCAACAATTTTAGCGATGGTTCAAAGGGCATTTGCTTCTGAGTCAGAAGCTGTACTTTCAAATCTCATCCCGGTAACTGCAGCACCAGAATTGAGCTGCCAGCCCAGTGTAATGCTGATGTCAGGCTGCACTGTTGGATGTGCTGCCTTCCAGATGCCATTTTAAGCTAAAATCATGTCTATTTGCTCATCTGGATGAACTAAACAGGATTTTGACAGGACTGTTTACAGACAGTTCTCATCACAAACATGGGCTGGAGCTGAATTCCAAGGGTGAGATTAGTGTGATCTCCTTGGATATGAAGGTAGCCTTTGTACTATGGCGTATCAAGTGTCCTTGGCAAAACTGAATTGAGTGGGCATTTAAGGGAAACTGTTCCTGAGTTTGGATTTGTATCTTGCAGGAAGGAACATAATTTATTTTTGTATGTATTCATTTTTCAGCACCTGAATATTGCTGGCTGTGAATGCTCCCGAAGTTTAACCTTGCACAGATCAAAACTAGAGGCCATAGATTTAAGGTGAGAGGGGAAAGATTTAAAAGTAACCGAGGGGTAGGTTTTTCACACAGACGGTGGTGGGCATATGGAACGAGCTGCCAAAGGGGGCAGTAAAGTACAATTACAATGATTAAAAGGCATTTGGACAGGTACATGGATAGGAAAGGTTCAGAAGGATATGGATCAAATGCGTGTAGGTAGGAATAACTTATGGACATCTTGTTCAGCATGGAGCAGTCAGGTCGCAGTCCCTGTTTCCATGTTGTATGAATCTAGACTCTATTTTTGCTTCACTGACATCCTATCCACATTTATTCCCTGCACCATTCGCACACCTGAGTGCACAACATACCATCTACAGACTAGATTGCAATTCATTGTCTCTCCAACTACATCAGCACTTTGAACTTTACCAGCAGAAACAAAAATAACTTGCATCTGGGAGTACCAGCACGTGTAGCTTCCTCTTCAAGCTGTACACTGTGTTCACTTAGACATTTATCACTGGTCCTCCATCATCACTGGGTCTAAGTCATGGATCAGGACTAATGGAGCATGTTCATCCGGGGGTCTGCAGCGGTTCAGGAAGACACCACAAACTTCCAACTTCACAAGGACAATCAGGGGTGGGCAAGTTATGTGGCCCTTGCCAGTGATGACCATTTGAATGTTAAAAAAAATACTTTGAAGGGGAGCGATGTATAGATTTCTCCCCAGTATTTATCTTACAAACGATGTCAGTCAATATAAGTGAACCTTTATCTTTTGGTTATCACATAGATACATTGATACATAGACAATAGGTGCAGGAGTAGGCCATTCAGCCCTTTGTGCCAGCACCACCATTCAACGTGATCATGGCTGAACATTCACAATCAGTACCCCGTTCCTGCCGTCTCCCCATATCCCTTGATTCCGCTAGTTCTAAGAGCTCTATCTAACTCTCTTTGGAATGCATCCAATGAATCGGCCTCCACTGCCTTCTGAGATAGAGAATTCCACAAATTCACAACTCTCTGTGTGAAAATGTTTTTCCTCTTCTCAGTTCTAAATGGCCTACCCCTTATTCTTAAACCGTGGCCCCTGGTTCTGGACTCCCCCAACATCGGGAACATGTTTCCTGCATCTTGGGTGTCCAATGCCTTAATCATTTTATGTGTTACTATCAGATCCCCTCTCATCCTTCAAAATCCCAGTGAATACAAGCCCAGACGCTCCTATCATTCATCATATGACAGTCCTGCCATCCCGGGGAATTAACCTTGTGAACCTACGCTGCACTCCCTCAATAGCAAGAATGTCCTTCCTCAAATTAGGAGATCAAAACTGCACACAATGCTCCAGGTGTGGTCTCACCAGGGCCCTGTACAACTGCAATAGGACCTCTTTGCTCCGATACTCATCTCTTCTTGTTATGGCCAACATGACATTCGCTTTCTTCACTGACTGCTGTACCTGCATGCTTACTTTCAGTGACTGATGTATTAGGAAACCCACATTACAGCTTGTTAGAAACTACAGCACAGGAAAGTCTTTTCCATTTTCCTTTCATTGTTATATTTCAAAGATTGACCTTTTGAGAAGCCTGTGGGTTACCTAAATGCATGTCATTCTTTTACATCTCTTCCAGTTTACCTCACAGTGGATAGTGCCCCTGTTCACAATCACAGGGATGTTCTTGCATTAAAGCAGATGCATGGTTATTGATTGATTGATACTTTTTTGTCATGTGTACTTGGTACGGTGAAATTCTTGGTTTTGAATACAATGCACAAGTATGCAAAGAGTCGCCATGTATAGGGTGCTGACGATGTAAAAAAAGTATTCAATATAGTCCCCAAGTTGCCTCTTTCTCCTCCCCCCCCACTCCCAAATTCCTCTTTGTTCTCGGCAGCCCCCACCCCCCACGTTGAGTCCCTCTTTGTTCTCGGCAACTCCCCCACACTGGGTCCCTCTCATACCCAAAGCTCTAAACTGCGCCCTCATGCTCATCTATAGTATGCAAGGACGTGGAGGAAGGAAGAAGGCTGACCATCCCATCACTAAATCACTGAGAGCACCAACAATAGTCTTTCAAATTGCCCATCTTCAATGAAAAGCGAAATACTGTAATTCTCAATCATATTTATCTATTTTTAGAATGATTAAATGCAAAACAGTGTTGAAAAGGTAGTCGTGTACTGAAACATGTATTTCCAGACCATTCTGAGCTGCAGCATTTGTATTCGCTGACCAAATACATTCGGAGATTATGTTTATTGTCTAGGGGAGTAGCTGTGTGAAACAGTTCAGTTGAGGAAAGCAGCCTGGAGATTGTCCTGTTGTTAAGAGTTTCTTTGGATAAAACTCCCATGCAGCTACTATTTGTGTTGTATGTAACCAAGGTAACAATGACCCAGTTTTCTGCAGTCTCCACTACTGACAATACTGTAGGAGAATGAGGTGGCTGACTGATCATATTCAGTCCCTGTACTCCTTATGCAATTAATTATATGTTTAGGTTGTGGGATTAATTGTATCAGCGTAAACGTATCGGCATAACTGCAGTGTTAACTGAATGTAGCTTCAAATGCCACTGAACCCTGTGCAACTTCCTCAGAACAGAAGGGGTGGTGGTATGAGGGACAGCATCCAGACTGGATCCTATGAGAAATAGGAACCAATTAGGCAACATGACTGCATGTATGTTGCAGTCAGTAGCAGTTTTATCTACTTGCACGGGCTACTGACTAGCTGTCAGTTAGAGGTTGCAGGGGTATTGGTCAAATATGGAATGTGACAGCGGTGATCATGGTAGGAGATGTGCATGTAACAATTAATCTGCCCTTTGTCAGTGATCTGCAAAGAGTTCAGTGTGCCACACCCCAGGCAGCAGCATATGTGACAGAGCTAAATGCATATGAAGCGTTTTTCATCCACTCCTCACTGTGAGCCAAGAGGCAAACCCAAAAAGTGGCCATTAATTGTTACCATGACAATTGTTAGCTTGCTGCTTCAGAAGTACATTCACGGTTGAAGAACTTGACTACAAATTAACTTGGTTTTATAAAGAATGCTGACAAACATAAGCATTCTTATTAATTATTGATTCATGTTGTTTGCATTGCTCACAAACAAAGACAAAGTAGAATGTGCATCCTTCCATTTATAATATGCTCCCCTTTCAAGTTAATTAATTTTCAATGTCTTTCTCATGATATTTGACAGAAACTAATGATTTTTTTTGCACATTATCCAAAAGTCTTCTATTTTATTTTTTACCAAAAATCATATTTAAACTTGCACTTAACAAGATCTAATAATTATACAATTTGAACTAAATTCCTCGGTTACTTCAAATACTGTAGCTAAATTTATTTCTTATTGGAATGTTACTGAGAAGCTTCCCATCACAGCAGATTCAAAAGTTTGGCCAGGCTCTTACTCATTCAGGTCAGAAGGGTGATCAAGTACCTGAGGGGGGGGTCTTTTCCTTGAGGTTATAGCTATCATGTAACATTGAATAATGTAGGGAAAGCTGTGCAGTTCTCTAAGTGCACATAAAACATGGAACATTTGTCATGTCAGCCAAATTTAGGTTTATACGCTGAGCAACTCAGTGGTAGAGCTGCTGCTGTCTCATAGTGCCAGTGACCCAGGTTTATTTTGACCTCGGGTGCTGCCCATGTGAAGTTTGCATGTTCTCCCTGTCACCACATGGGTTTTCCGGTTTCCTCCTTTATCCAAAAGACGTGCAGGTTTGTAGACTATTTGGCTTCTGTAAATTGCCCCAATTGTGTAGGGAGTGGGTGCAAATGTCTGATAATATAGAACAAGTATGACTGGGTGAACTACGGTTGGCTCGGACTCAGTGGGCAATAGGGCCTGTTCCCATGCTGTGTCTTTCTATTAGTCAAAAAAATATAGCTTTCATGCTCTTTCCAAAATGGACCAAAGTGCTTCCTGGTCACTGAAATGATTTTACAAAAACTCTGCAATGTAAGAAAGTAGTGGCTTGGGATATTTTATGCCCAGCTTAGGGAGCAGGTCAGAGTAAGTTTGTTATATAACTCAAGAATGGGACCTCCAAAGATTTAGCATGTTGTTCCAGACATGAGATGACAGCCCACAACATCACCCATTCCTTCTCTCCAGAGATGCTGCCTGTCTTGTTGAGTTATTCAAACAATCTGTGTCTATTTCCAAAGTATGATTACTTCTGGTTTTTTTTATTCCCCAAATGCCTTTTATAGTTTTGTATAGTTTGTCCAAAATCTGAAATGTCTGAAATTTGAACCGTCCACTAACGAGAACACCTTTTGGTTTTTATTCCATTCTTAACCCAGACATAATCTCAAACTTCTTTATAAAATTTCTTCTCAACCTGTTGATAGTCATTGGGCATGCCCTATAAACACAGGGTTGACTGGATGTCATTTGCATGATTTAACATGACGCACAAACCACCATCAAAATAGGACCACTACTCTTTATGCTTTCATAGTTCATAAGATACACATAACAATAATAATCTAAATTAAAGTAAACTACATGCTGCAAAGTTGATTTTGCTGCAATGTTTGATTAATTAGTCACTGATACCATAACATTCTTCCAACATGAAGTACACTTACATATTCTGTAACTCTGAGAATATGGTTTGTTTATTTAAGCTTAGTTTGAGACAGTACAGAGGGCAATTCAGCTCATCGCCTCTGTCCTGGATAGAACATAAAGTGCTAGAATAACTCAGCAGGACAGGCAGCATCTCCGGAGGATTTGAATGAGACATTTCAGATCGGGAACCTACTTCAGACATCTTGCATCTTTCCTTGATCTATTCTCTCTATTTCCAATGACCCTACAAGTATGCATTGTCCCTTCTCCCCAATTCCATACTTTTCTTACACATGGTTCAATCTGTTTTCAACATGCTTTCAGACAATTCACATCAGATCATATTAATGCTGCATTAAAAAAATGAGTTAGGGAAAGAAATTCTACTTTCCAATTGTATTCTTTAGTAGCTGCACTAATGTGTTAGAATTGCTGCAGGGCACTTGAGATGTTAAACCTATTTATGAAACATGAAATATAACTGATATTTTTGTTTGCAATGCAGCAGGAGAGATATTGAAACACAATTATGATTTCTGCAAAGCAAATACAATAATGGCTCTCAGCAGATTAGTTCTGCATTGTTTTTACTAGGCACAAGGTTTGGCATGACTTGCAAACTCTTTTATGTTCACTGGACAACAACAGGCATAACATTGACAAAGGACAAACTAATCTTCAAAAATAGAGAATGCCATAGTTCCATTGGCCTCTGCTGTATGATAACATTTAAATTTAGAAGTCACTAGCAAAATAGTGATGAATTTAATTCTTCAAACGTTTTGCCATATGTAAACATTACAGCAATTTGTGATAGAAAAGAGATCCCATGAATTGAGGATTGTCACTGCCATTCCATCACTCAACTCCCAACAGCAAAGGTATATACTCAAACTACCTGCACTGGGGAATTGCTGAATCTATCCGGTAATAATGATTGGAACTGTTGCGGTTCAATGTTCTTAAGCAGACAAGAACGCATATAAAATCAGTGATAAAGTAGTACAATCTTTATTTCGCTAGGCGGGTGTGGTAAAACTCTTTACAGTGTGCTGATTACAGACTATACAGAGTTCTCATCCCCACACAAAGGGGCAGTGATCTAATTACATATATATACTCCAATAACCAACGATTCAGCAATACCTTATCGACAGATCATAGTACAGCCTATTGCTTCTTAAGATTGACAGCTTCTTAAGATGGACAGCTTCTTCTGACAGAGGAAGGGTTAGCCATATATGGTTATTTGAGAAGGCTATATTTCTGCAGAACAAGCATTTTGGTCGTTTCTACTTACGACACACATTATAATCTTCTAGAACAAAGGTTAGTGCCAAGAGTCTGAATCTCTCTAATGTTATATTACAAAGCCAGAAATTAGTATCCCTAACCTGTTAAATCTTATAAGTCAATTTGGTTTATTCTCGGGATATAGAATCAACTGGAAGAAGAGTGAGATTATGCCAATAATGGAACCTAATGAAAAGATATTGCAACAATCACCTTTTAAAATAGTGAATGAAAAATTTAAATACTTAGGAATCTATGTGACCAATAAATATACTTCTTCATTTAAATCAAATTTCATGCCTTTACTTAATAAATTGCATAAGAATATTCAATACTGGAAAACGCTTCCTATTTCAATGCTCGGTAAAATTAATGCAATTAAAATGATTTTCTTTCCTCAACTTCTATACCTCTTCCAATCAATTCCAATATACCTCCCTAAAAATGTACTTTAAAAAATTGACTCTATTGTAACAAGTTTTATTTGGAATTATAAGAATCACAAAATAAGTAAAAAAACACTTATGTAAATCTAAGACGAATGGAGGATTAGTTTTACCAAATTTCTTATTTTATTACTGGGCAGTCAATGTCAAAAACTTAAATTTCTGGTTGAAAGATATGGATCAACAACCAGACTGGTTAAAGATGGAAAAGGAGGATTGTCTGCCATTTGAAATTGGTCCGACTTTCCTATCCCCTACAAAATTGAATAAAAAGATCTATAGTGAAAATCCAATAATAGATAGCGGTATTCGAATTTGGAAACAAATAAAAAAGACATTAAAATTGGATAATTTATCACTTTCGCTCACAATTGCAAGTGACCCTTAAGCCTTCGGTTGGATAAAGGCTTTACACAATGGAAAAACTATGGAATTAAAAAGACGGGACATCTTTGTAGAAAAGGTTTGTTCCTCTCGTTTCAGGAGGTACAACAGAATTATGGATTACATTCAAATATTTTTTTTAGATATTTACAATTGAAAGATTATGTTAAATCACATACACAAGAATACAGAATTAGAGAGCCAGAGATTCTAGATGAATGTTTGAATAAACATCCCAACACAGTCAAATTAATATCATATATTTATAATATTCTGTTAGATAGCGAGAATCCGTAGACGAATCACATAGACAAGCATGGGAAAATGAATTAGTTCAACCCATAACGATATTTGGGATGAAAGTCTACAACATATACATCAATGTTCGTTAAACACCAGACATTCTTTAATACAATTTAAAATATTACACAGATTGCATTATTCTAAAACGAAATTAAACAGAATTTTTCCTAATATCTCTCCTATCTGCGATAAATGTCAATACTCTGAGGCTAATTTAACCCATACCTTTGTAAATTGCATAAAAATTAAAACATTGTGGGTGGATATTTTTAAAATTATTTCTGTAGTGGTTAATATTCAACTGGATCCCAATCCTAAATTAATAATATTGGGCATATCTGAACAATGCCTAAAACTGACAATAAACCAAAGAAATTTCCTGGATTATAGTATAATAACTGGGAATAAACTAATATGAAAATTTTGGAAAAACCCTGCATCCCCTACAATTAAAATGTGGATTATGGAGATGTCGGAGACCTTAAATCTGGAAAAAATTAGATTTGTCTTAATTGACAAACCTGAATTATTTATTAGAATATGGTCGCCGTTCATAGATTATTTGTAGGGGTAGAATGGGCCAGCGCTGAGGCTTGACGGAAGCTTGAACCCAGGACTAGACGAATAGTTTTGTTTTCGTACCTACGGACCTATCTCCTAAGTTGTATTATGGATAGTTTATTTCATGTTTCTCCGTGTTTTTTTTTTCTTTCTCTTTATTTTTTCTATCTATTAAAATTTTTTTTTTTTAAATCTCTCTAATGTTTATATTATAGAGGAGACATTCATGAAACTGTGCTTGTTATCTCAGTTATGTTATTGGAAAGGGAACATCAACAGTTAGTTAGGTTTTTTACTGAAAGCAAAGGTTAGTACGTTTCGCTGGCTTTGTAATTTAATAGGAGAAGGTTAAAGCTTCTTAGTTTCAGCTGAATTCATTTTGTAAGTTTAAATCTTTTTTTTATCTTCCACATTCCTTCAGTTTATCAGTTTATGATAACATTCACAATCCCCGGTAGGTACATAATGGTTGCGAGCAATTAACAATAAAAAATTAGTGCAATGATTACTAAAATGATAGAGCCATAATGTATTATAGTATTTCAAAGTCCATCAAGCCAACTGAATGGCCAGCATCTCCAATTTACTTAATTGTACCCATGCATGTCACTGTCAACCTTATGGATTTTGTCAATTTCTTGAGAAATGTGGGTAGCAAGGTCATTTATATTAGAGGATTCATCGGGGATCTAGGCACAACACTCTTCTTATTAAAATACAGGTTCCTCTTTGTTGATCTTTATGATCAATACTTATTTCATAGTAAGAATGTTTTTTAATATACAATAGTTGTAAAACAGTTAACACAATTACATACAATGATTATCAAGAATTGAGAAAGGAGCTGGCAACTATCTTTATGCAGAGATAAAAAAAATGAAGAGTAATATTAAAGAGTTCTAAGAATTCATACGTTTCAGTCTGTTAACGTTAGCTCTCATACAAATTTCCCCTTTAATTGCTCCATGCCATTTATCCATGACTGTGGGATCTGCAGATTAGTTTTTAGCTTCTTTAAGAAATTAATATCCATAAGTTCAATGTTACAAGATACCCTGAACTAGGAGCACTATGTGCTTGAGTATAATGTGGTTTTGAATCTGTCCTTGAGCTCGTAAGAGGTTATGGCATAAACTTAAAATCCTAATCAGATAAAGAAGCTTGTTTACCTTACAGCAGCTAGTTTTTCTGCTTAACATTCTATAATTGTAGCCCTTCACTGTTACAGCGCGTAAGCAGGCTGGCATGCTATTCCACCACTGCTGGCAAAGCCATGGAACAATAGGTTATCGGTCTTTGTGCAAGGATATGGGGTAAAAGACTGAACATAGGTCAATTACTATAAAGGTGTTGGCTTCTGTCATTATAGATGACAGAATAATACATTAAGTTCTCCCACTTCCAGGGTCTATTACACAGACTTTGCATTTTCTTTGATAGTGCCCGTTGCAATAAAGACAATCATGTCAATCATAAAGACTATAGCATGCCTTCTTCAGCCTCCAGGGCCAGTCAATAGTGTTTCAATTCATGGCAAAGCATTTCCCCTTTTTTATAGTCAGTTTTTGTTCAGCAGCTGAATACACTCATCCCACAAGATTCTTATGCTTTGCCCATAGTTTGCAGGGCACTTGGTCCAGAGCCACAGTAGGCAGATCCTCAGTAGGCAGCTGTTGCTTTTCATAGTCCAAAATGCCTTTCTGACCCATGTGATCTTTTCTTCGGTGTAATTGGAAACTTTAAAACATGAATTGTCTGTTTGTCCTTCAGCTATTTATCATTTTCCTACTTCTTTCGCTGTTGCTGGAGGTCGAGTAGTTATGATTAAGAGTGACTCAGAGGTGTCTCATTTCAAATCGATCCCTTTGGTTTTATTCTTAATCCCAGGACCCCAAAGAACAAATACAGGGTCACTGTTAATTGTTCAAGTTTATTAACCGGGGGTGCGATAATATCAGCACACGCACACTTTAATAAGGAAAATCGAAAGGCTCAACAAAAGTTGGAAAATTAAATAAAACAATTAGATATTGAAAATGCAATATCCCCTTCTAAGGGGCTAAGCAATAGAATTGCATCATTAAAATATAAGCTAAATAAAATATACTCAAATCAGATTATTATACTTTTTCAACAGATTAAACAAGTACACTTTGAATTTGGGGATAAACCACAAAAATTACTGGCACGTCAGCTTAGAAAATTAGATGAGGAGAAAATGATACATAAAATTAGATCTGAACAAGGATAAATATTGACTTTACCAAAAGATATCAATGATACATTTTTACAATATTATCAAAATCTTTACTCATCTAAACTAGCAGGACAATCAGATGGATTGGAAACATTCCTACAAGAATGTCATATTAACAGTTTAGATCAGGAAGGTAGAGACTTGTTAGATGGTGATATATCAGTAAAAGATATTGAAGAATCAATTGGATCATTAAATAACGGAAAAGCCGCAGGCCCTGATGGCTTAAGTGTTGAATTTTAATAAGAAGTTTCATGATCTGATCTCTCCACGCTTACAAACAATATATAAATATGTTTATGAACAAGGAAAGTTACCAGAATCATTAAATGTGTCTACAATCACATTTATCCCTAAAACTGATAAAGATTTGGAAGACCCTGGATCATACAGAGCAATAGCTCTTTTAAATACTGATCAAAAAATACTAACTAAAATTTTATCTCAGAGGCTAAGTTTAGTGATTAATAAATTAATACATCATGACTAAACAGGTTTTATTCCAAAACGCTACTCATCCTATAATCTGAGATGTCTATTCAATGTCATGTACTCAAAAAGAGTGAATGATATTGAACTAGCTGTCATATCCTTAGATGTTGAAAAACCATTTGACCAGGTTGATGGCCATATTTATTTAAAATAATGCAGAAATTTCAACTGGGGGATAGATTTTCCAAATGGGTAAAAATCATATACTCGAATCCAACTGCAAGAATATTAACAAATCAAATGCAAAATTTAATCTCTTTAGGCGTTGTAGACAAGGATGCCCGTTATCACCATTACTATTTGCTCTGGTAATAGAACCATTAGCTGAAATGATTAGATCAGAATCAGAAATATATGGATATAATATCAAAACTACAACAAATAAAATATCTCTATACGCAGATGACATCTTAATTAATATTACAAAACCAGAGATTAGTATTCCCAATCTATATAATGTTATAACTAAGTTTAGTACATTTTCTGGGTATAGAATTAATTGGAATAAAAGTGAAATTATGCCTATAACTGGAATAAAATTAAATATATTAGAACAATTCCCACTTAAAATAGTCACGGAATTAATGAACCTAAATCGTATAATTGTCTATTTAAATATAATTACCCTCAATTACTAAATAAACTAAAAATATATATTTTATATTGGAAAACACTACCTATATCAATGATCGGTAGAATAAATGCTATACAAATGATTTTTTTACCACAATTGTTATATTTATTTCAAGCCATCCCTTTATATCTCCCTAAATTGTTTTTAAAAAAAATAGATACTTTGGTTAATAGTTTTATTTGGGACTATAAAAACCATCGAATAAGTAAAAAACATCTATGTAAATCTAAAATAAATGGTGGACTAGCACTACCAAATTTCTTATATTATTTCTGGGCAGTTCAGATTAAGAATATGAATTTTTGGTTGGTAAATTTAGATCATGAATCAAGCTGGCTAAAGATGGAAAAGGAAGATTGTTTGCCTTTTGATGTAGGTTCGATTCTTTTTGCACCAAGGGAAGTACAAAAAAAAATGTATTGGGACAATCCTATAATTCATAGCAATAGACGTATTTGGAAACAAATAGTTAAGACCCTACATATGGATAATTTGTCACTTTGTTTGCCAATTATGAATAATCCCTTGTTTAGGCCCTCTGTATTGGACAAGGGGTTTAAACACTGGAATGATTTAGGAATTAAAAGGATAGAACACCTTTACAAGAAAGGAACATTTCTTTCATTTCAAGAGTTACAGATATCTATGGATTGCAGTCAAATAACATATTTAGGTATTTACAAATTAGAAACTATATTAAGTCAAATGCCCAAAACTATAAAAATAGAAAACCAGGATTATTAGATGAATAGTTTAATAAACACCCAAATACAGACAAATTAATAGCGTATATATACAATACTATTTTGGACATGGAAATCCAAACTTCGGAAATATATCGACAAACATGGGAAAATGAAATAGGTTTATCTATAACGAAGGAAACTTGGGAAGAAAGCCTACAATGTATACATCGCTGCTCATTAAATGCTAGACATATATTGATACAATTTAAGGTATTACACAGATTTCATTATTCAAAAAAGAAATTAAATAGAATTTATTCTAACATTTCTCCTATTTGTGATAAATGTCAGAACTTGGAAGTTAATTTAACGCATAGTTTTGTAACATGTATAAAACTTAATTATTATTGGACAAAAATCTTTAGAGTTATCTCTGAAGTTCTTAAAATTAAACTGGACCCAGATCCAAAATTAATAATATTAGGAGTTCTGGATTCAAATCTAATATTAACAGTAAACCAAAGAAATTTCTTGGATTACTGTTTGATAATAGGGAAAAAATTAATATTGAAATTTTAGAAGGGAACATTATCCCCCACAATTAAAATGTGGACAGTGGAAATGTTGGAGACGTTGCATTTGGAAAGAATCAGATTTGTCCTAATGGACAAATACGAACTCTTTAAACAGATATGGTCTCCATGTACAGAATATTTGAAGGGGTAGCTGTTCTTGGCATCACAACTCAATGGGTACCCGGCAGGATTAGATGAAAATAACTCTCTGTTTTTCTTTTTGATTTGTATACATGTCTCTATTGATATCACTATTTGAAATTGTGTTATTCACTATTAAGATGTATACTATAATCTCTCTTTTTTATTAATATATATATAATACTTTGTTTTAATTAAATACATATAACAAGAATATATACATATATTTTTTTTCTCTCTCTCTCTTCTCTTTCTATATAATAAAAATTATTATTTAATCACTATTCTTATTGATTAAAATCTATTCTTTTCTTTTTCTACTTTCTAAAAAAAATAGAAGTTTATAAGAATTACTCGTAACATTCGTATACTTATTGAAATAAGTTGGTTGTGTATTTTAAAAAGTTGTTATACCGTTGTTATGATGGATTACTTCTAATAAAAATGTTATTACAATTATTAACCGGGGGAGACTCCTTCCAAATATCTCGGAGTAGGGACGCATGTAGATAATTCACTGTAGTGCGTTCACTTATGTTCATGGCTGATTTTAACAATATACTGTAAATACTGGCCTTTTTTATTTGTGTGTATGGCTTCCTTTTACTTTCAGTTTTGCAGGAGGACATCCAAGTTCATAATTCCTTTTTCCAGTTTCCAATTATTTCACAATAATTTAGGTGTATCCAATGCGGATTATTTTCGACCTTCACTGTAAGTAGGTGTAGTCAGTATTACTGGGAAGGGGTCCTTCCACCGGTCTCCCAATTTCCTCCAATCCAAGTTTGTGATCTCCTGGTTGTAAGGATTCGCCGTTATAGCCAGCTGATAGTGGTTTCTGCGTGTCTATGGTTCAGTGGTTTCTGTAAGACTAACAAGGTTCTGGTCAATGACTATGAATATGTAATTAATTCATACTAAGGTCCTGTCCAGTCTCGGTCGAGGCTTTACTTAAACTCTTAAACTACTTACAAGGCAGATCCTTTAAAAATAACTCATTATAAAGAAAAAAAAACTATAAAAAATGATTCCCAATTCTCATCCAACATCTTAATCTGAATTTCACATGGTCAGTGCGTAATTCAGATCTCTCTTCAATTCAATTCAAAAGGTAAGTAATAGGAAGAAATATTTAAAATAACTTAAAATACCGACAAGGTCACCAATCCTAATGCCAGGTTATGCGGCGAAGAAAATAAACAGTCTCTTTGCTGAGCTACATCCCCTGTTTAATAAAAGTCGAGAAGACAGATAATACAGTTAATTTCCACATAGATAACCAATACATTTTTAAAGAGCCAAGAAAAATAAAATAACTTGGTCCTAGGCTCAATGTCAATACAGCTGCAACTTCTTAAAGAGACACTACCTTTTAAAACACATGAGATTCTACAAAGATTTAACACGTAAATGAGCAAGCTCATTCCATGACATCCAATTTCATTTTAATTATATGATTAATTCAACATTCACCCAGAACTGGTTCCACAAACAATAACAGTCTTTAAACCCTCTTTACTGTGCCATTCACTCACAAATTTCCACACCTCATGCAATATGCTAGATCTCAGATATTCACGCACGTTAAAGCAATAAAATTCTCACTCAAGAGTAAAACAGTTATGTACTCCTCAAGGAAATCATGCAAAACTCTAAAACTTTGAAACACACAAAAATGAGAAATGTACATTTTAATATATGATATTATTGGCCAAGAATTCACATAAAAGGAATTTGCCTTGCCCACAAGTAACAACATGACATACAGTTACCAATGACTCAGAAAACACTAAATATTAATAATAATAATAAAACATTAATGATAAAACACCATTGATCAAGCATGTGAACCAACTAAATACCAGATCAAAGGGAGGCTACAGATTTTTGGCTGTTGAGTAGAGCAACTACTCGTGGATAAAAACTGTTTTAATGTCTGGCTGTGGCAGGTTTGACAATCTGGAGTCTCCTTCCAGAGGGAAGTGATTCAAAGAGTTTGTGGTCAGGGTGAGAGGGGTCAGAGATAATCTTGCTCGCTCGCTTCCTGGCCCTTGCAGTGTACAGTTCATCAATGGAGGGAAGGTTGCAGCCAATAACCTTCTCTGCTGATCGGACGATTTGCTGCAGCCCCCAGGTGCCATGCTTGGTGGCTGAGCCAAACCAGTCCATGATGGAGAAGGTGAGAACAGACTCTACAATGGCCATGTTGAATTGGACCATCATTGCCTGTGGCAGATTGTGCTTCCTCAGCTGCCATTGGAAGTACATTGTGTTGTGTCTTTTTGACTGTGGAGTCGATGGTCGCCCCCCACTTGGTCCTTTGAGATGATAGTTCCCAGGAACTTAAAAGACTCCACAGATGTGACTGTGGTGTTGTTGATGGTGAGTGGGGTGAGGGGAGGGGGAGCTCTTCTAAAGTCTACAATCAATTCCACTGTCTTAAGAGCATTGAGCTCTAGGTTGTTGCTACGGCACCAGTTCACCAGCTGTGACTGTGCAGCTGTGTATTATCAGGCAAAGGCACTATGTCTTGTGCTGTTGCGTTGCTAACCTTGACCAAACTATCTTTGGAGAATTATAAAACAGACGCCATATACTTCTTAAATATAATTTAAGAAAAACCATAAGGTAGCTGTCCTGCAGACGGGATTCATACATATTTGTCAGCCAGCCATTCACCAAAATGTTCATATTTATTCATAAATACAACGCATCCACAGAACTAGCTGGAGGAAGTAAGAGCCAGACCCTATAAATCATGAGATCAGTCTACTCACAATATCTCCAAACCAGAATGTCAATGTCATAAACCATGGAACTCTGTTTTTCCGTCACAAATCTTTCCAAGGGTGTAAACAAAAGAAAAACAGAAGGACGAGAATGTTGTTTGTACTTTAAGCATATGCTAAGCTAGCACAATCTGGGGAATCCATGCCAATTTTATTCAGGGCTGCAGAATGCAACTTTCTTGCATGTTTCTGGTGCAATCCATCGTGGATCCCCCGATATCTATGAAGCTGTGCACAAAAAGTCCATGGAAATGACAAAGTTGCTTTTAAATAGTAAATGTCAAAGTGTAATTTTATGTTGTGGCAGGAGCTCAAAGCAGGATGTGTTGCTCCAAGCAGTGCTATCGCCAGTTCTTCAATCAGGTGGGAATGTACAGAAAAGTGAAGTTATGGAATGTGCCTCTTGCTGGCTAGGTTAGCATTCATTGGCCACCCCAATTTCCCTTGATATGCTGTCATTTTGAAATTCTTCTTGTGAGGTTATTCCCACATTGCTGTTTGATAAGAAATTTCAGGATTTCGACCCAACAAAAATGTGTTAATCAGGTGGGGGGAGGAGGAAGGTGCTTTGATCTGATCTGAATAGCTTTGAGCCAGGCACGTGCCATGAGTAATTATTCAGGGTAGGCAGGCGGCTTCATTAAAAAATATCTTAAACCGCGCATGCGCAGATTGTTCTCTCCTTAAAAATAAAAAATAAAAATAAGTAACAATTCAATTTGCCCAAGAATTCTAAATCTCCTTCATTTTTTAATTACTGAATGGGTGGGGGATGGAGGATGAAGACAGGTGGAGAGAAGGTGGGAAAAACAGGAGCACACCGAGACAAGTTAAATCAGTTGTCATATTATTGAATGACAATGCTAATTCAGGGGCCCAAATTCGAGTTCTTTTCACAGCGTGTGGAGAGTCTGTGCCAGGGGTTAAAGATGCAGGGAGGGCAGGAGTGTTGAGAAGGAGGGGATCGGAGATCATATCAGACTCAATCACCTCTGTCGCAGCGCTCCGGGCATGGACAGCAGGACTGGCTGCCACTTCTGGGGAAGGAAGCACCTCGGGTGACTGCGAGCGGCCGCCGGGACCTGACGTGGCAGAATCAGCTGTCACTTCAGCGCCTTCTGCCGGCCCGCTCACCTCTGGAAGTGCTCTCCAACTGAACAGCTCTCACCTGCCGCTCGCCGGCTTCACTCGTGTCAGTTGCTGCCCGCAAATCCTTAAATTCCCACAGCTGAATAACCTCAACTGGTCCCTTGAGCGCGCTGTCGGAATTTAAGGATTTGCGGAAGCCAGCTGGCGAGCAGCAGGAGAGAGGTGTTCAGGCAGAGAACACTGCCAGAGGTGAGTGGAGACCAACAGAAGGGGCTGAAGTGGCAGCCGGTTCTACTGTCTCATCCTGGCGGCCACTCGCAGTCACCCGAACTGCTTCCTTCCTCAGAAGTGGTGGCCAGTTCTGCTGTCCGTGCCCGGAATGCTGCAGCAGCCACCCGAGCTAATTCACTCCACAGCCACAATGCAGTGGCTCCGTGCCCAGAGCGTCGCAAGTGGGTTACTGGCCCCAATCCCCTCCTTCACAACATTCGTGCCCTTCCTGCAAATTTACCCCGGGCCAGACTGCCCAAACACTGTGTAAGGAGCTCTTCCCCCACCCCGGGAAATACAGTATTTAAACACATAAAGTACCAAGAAATGTACTTACCAGGGTATAAGTACACAAACTCCATTTTTCTCTCTTTGCTTCCTAACATACCCTTCAGATAATGGCAATCCATATTTGAAAAACCCGGCAAGAAACTTGCGCTGCGCATGCGCAGTAGGCTGCTGCGCATGCGCAATACAGCAAAGGCAGAATTTCTGCTGCCTTCAACTCCACTTAAAATTGATGGCTTCAGGCAGCGCTGACGGCACTTGGGCTGCACAGACCTTCACATGTTACAAGTGCTGCGGTTGAAAGGCATGGAGAATTATGCCTACCCAAGAGTTCGATCTCTTAGATAGTCATAATTCTCCCATGCCTTTACTATTTATATTTAATGATTACCATGTCATAATTTTAGTCAGGGTAGGCAGTGCCTACCCTGACGGCACGTGCCTGCTCTGAGTATTTCTGGACGAATGGATAGTCCTTCGTAAAAAGGACACGTGAAGTGATAGTCATTTGATCTATCCATGGCTAACAACTAATCAGGCAAGGTTGTAATGACTCTGATCAGGCTACATTTGAAATATTGTGAGCAGCTTAGCGCCCCATATTTGAGGAAGGATATGCAGGCATTAGAGAAGATCCAGAGATGATTTATGAAAATGATCGCAGGGATGATTGGGTTCAAGGAAATACTCAGGTCAGGCAACAGTTGAAATTGAGAAATGACCACCCCCCCCCCCCTCCACCCCCCCCCCCCCGAAGTATTAACTCTGTTTCATTCTCCACAGATGTCGATGAATTTGCTGAGTATTTTCAGAATTAACAGAAAGCAAAATAGACTGCAGATTCTGGAATCTGGGACGGAAAATAGAATGTAGGAAGAACTCAGCTGGTCTCTGGAGGCAAAAGGTGTTAATCGACATCTTGGAATAAAACTTACACCCCCACCCAACTGCCTGCCCCAGCCACCAGTCAACCCACCCACCCTCATATTTCAATCTATCCTATTCCCTCTCAATCATAAGATCATGTGATATATGAGTAGAATTAGGCCATTCGGTCTATCAAGTCTACTCTGCATTCAATCATGGCTAATGTATCTCTCCCTCCTAACCCCATTCTCTTGCCTTCTCCCCACAACCTCTGACACCCGTACAGTCCAGCTGTAGGGTGTCGATCCAAAGCATCAACATACACGTTTTGCCTCTGCAGGTGCTGCTTGATCTGCTGAGTTCTTCAAGTGCTTTTTCTGTTTGCTACAGAATTCTCTTTCTATCGTGTTTACAAAATCTGCAGTATTTTGCCTTTATATTTCCAGCAGTTCGGTGGAGAGAAAAGAAAATGTGACAAAAAAAATAATCACATTATCAGGGCACACCACACAATATGCTGCTACTGCAGTAAAATCTGAGACAAGATTTCAGCTGCTTGCCCTAGATCAATGATAACTGCAGAGTTCTCCTTATAAGATTCAGGTATGAACACTTCCTGAGGTCATGTCTCACTATTCAAAAATCTTCACCCAAATGACTAACAGCAACATATTTTTGCCAACATCAATACTTATGCTGTGCAATTTCAGGACTTGATTTCAATTTATTTCCCATGTGTATTTGTTTTTGAGATGTCATATTTTAATTGGTTGATTACTGAAAGGATGCTGTGGGGCCAAGCTACTCTAACTACAGTTTTGCTGCTTCCCCTAGATATGGGAGTGATGCCAAAATATCAGTGGATTGAAAATGTTATCAACAAGAAGAGGAATTTGCTATGAAATCACAACCAATAGTTTCTCTGATCTAACTGCTTGGATTTCCCTTGAGTGCTTTGGTTTCCTCCCACATCCCAAATGTACTCGTTGGTTTAGCTGCTGTAAATTGCCATCTGTATGGGTGTTTGTTTGTAAAATCAAGGAAAAGTTGAAGGGCCGGTTGAAAGAATATATAAGAAAGGAATAAGTATGGAATTGGCTGTGAGAGCCAGTATAGCTTGTGAACAGAAAGGTCTATTTCCATTTTATAAAGTCGAAGAACACAAAAATAGATCTTTCGTTCCAGCCATTAAGCACTTACTTTATTCATTCTACAATCTAAGTTTATTCTCCCCACAGGCCTATAAACTGCTACAAGATTCTACTCAGATGCACCCTAGGAGCAATTTATGGTGGTCAATTACCCACCAGCTTGCATGTGTTATGATTGTGGAAGGAAACGGGACCATTAGGGGAAGCCCAAGCAGCTGCAGAAAGAATGTGCAAATCCACAGAGACAGCATATGAGGTCAGGATTGAACATAACTCATTGGTATTGTGAACCAAAAGCTTTACTAGCTACACCACTGTGCTGCCCATGTAATAAGAGAATATTGAAAAATATAAACAATAGGTTTTAGTTTATGTTTATAGTTTTAGAGATACAGTACAGAAATTAAAGATCAGGAATTAAAACTTTGGGAGATTTGTATGATATGGGAAAACTATTATCATTTAAACAATTCTTGATTTTTTGAAGCGGTAACTAGGGAAATTGATGAGGGTAAAGCAGTGGATGTTGTCTATATGGATTTCAGTAAGGCCTTTGACAAGGTTCCCCATGGAAGGTTGGTTAAGAAGGTTCAATCTTTGGGTGTTAATGGCGGAGTAGCAAGATGGATTCAACAGTGGCTGAATGGGAGATGTCAGAGAGTAATGGTGGATGGCTGTTTGTCAGGTTGGAAGCCGGTGACCAGTGGGGTGCCTCAGGGATCTGTGTTGGGTCCACTGTTGTTTGTCATGTACATAAATGATCTGGATGATGGGGTGGAAAATTGGATAAGTAAGTATGCAGCTGATACTAAAATATGTGGTGTTGTGGATAATGAAGTAGATTTTCAAAGTCTACAGAGAGATTTGGGCCATTTGGAAAAGTGGGCTGAAAGATGGCAGATGGAGTTTAATGCTGTTAAGTGTGAAGTGCTACATCTTGGCAGGACAAATCAAAATAGGACGTACATGGTAAATGGTAGGGAATTGAGGAATGCAGTGGAACAGAGGGATCTAGGAATAACTGTGCATAGTTCCCTGAAGGTGGAATCGCATGTAGATAGGGTGGTAAAGAAAGCCTTTGGTGTGCTGGCCTTTATAAATCAGAGCATTGAATATAGGAGTAGGGAAGTAATGTTAAAATTGTACAAGGCATTGGTAAGACCAATTCTGGAGTATGGTGTACAATTTTGGTCGCCTAGTTATAGGAAGGATGTCAACAAAATAGAGAGAGTACAGAGGAGATTTACTAGAATGTTGCCAGGGTTCCAATCAACTATGTCTTTATTCTTTGGAGCGCAGAAGGTTAAGGGGGGACTTGATTGAGGTCTTTAAAATGATGAAAGGGATAGACAGAGTTTACGTGGATACGTTTTTCCCATTGAGGGTAGGGAAGATTCAAACAAGAGGGCATGACATGAGTATTAAGGGACAGAAGTTTAGGGGTAACGTGAGGGGGAACTTCTTTACTCAGAGGGTGGTGGCTGTGTGGAATGAGCTTCCAGCAGAAGTGGTGGAGGCAGGATCGATTTTAACATTTAAAAGTAAAGTGGATAGGTATATGTACGTGAAGGGAATGGATGGGTATGGTCTGAGTGCAGGTAGATGGGACTAGGGGAAAACAAATGGTCGGCACGGACTGGAAGGGCCGAGAGGGCCTGTTTCCGTGCTGTAATTGTTATATGGTTATATGGTTATATGGTTAATTACAACTAAAATACAATCTGGGTAACAATCAGTATTTTAAATATTTCCAAATATGTGATTATTTGAAAAAAACACGCATATGAATTTCGCAAAATGCCATTAGACTTACTGGATGAAGTAATGGATACAAAGGCGGAATCACCAAATTTAATTTCACATATATATAATATTATACTAAATGCAGTAATACCAACTACGGAAGGTATTAGAGGTGAGTGAGAAAACGAACTAAGCATTAACATTTCCAATGAAAGGTGGAAAGAATACTTATTAAATGTGCACAAATGCTCAATTAACGTAAGACACATTTTAATACAATTTAAAATTATACATAGATTATGCTACTCAAAAACTAAATTAAATAAATTTTTCCCTAACGTTTCACCAATTTGTGATAAATGCCACTGTCAAGAAGCTACAATAGCACACTCATTCATCTTTTGTACAAAAATTCAAAGGTTTTGGATTGAAATTTTGAAATTTTCACAAAGGTGTTTAAAATAAAAATTACACCAAAGCCAGAATGGATTATTTTCCGAATGACAGAAGGTAGTCCGGTATTAAATGCATATCAAAATAATTTATTTGATTACGGCTTAATAATAGGAAAAAAACTAATCTTAAAATTCTGGAAAAACGCTCCTATACCAACATTAAATATATGGATTTCAACTATGTTTGAAACACTACATATGGAAGATATGGGACTCCGCCTGGAAGGAAAATCAGAACGCTTCTATCAGACGTGGTCTGCATTTATAGAATTACTACAAAGATAGGGTGCAGGAGTACCTCAGGCCTTGGTAGGGGGGGATGAAAAACTATCTAGTTGGTGGATTCCTTTTGCGTGATATATATAACATAGTAACTGGCTTTTATTTTTATTTTCCTTTTTTTTTAGGGTCTATCTCTTAACCCCCTTTCTCTAATTCTTTGACCAAGGGTTTCTTCTCCCCTTTCTATTCTTTTTCTTTAAAAGCCATAAAAGTATGGGGTACAATGATTGTAACAATATATATTATTGTAACAATAAGTACATTGTTGTATTTACCTCTAATAAATAAAATTTAAAAAAAAAGAAAAAAGAAACGGGCCCTTTGGCCCACCGAGTCTGCAGTGACCAGCGATCCCCACACATTAACACCATCCCACATGGGAATTCTCTATATTTATGCCAAGCTAATTAACCTACAAACCTGTACGTCTTTGGAGTGTTGGAGGAAACCAATGTTCTCAGAGAAAACCCAGGCATGTCACAGGAGTACATACAAACTCCGTACAGACAAGCACCCATAGAAGGAATCGAACCCAGGTCTCTGGCGCTGTAAGTGCTCTGAGGCAGTAACTCTACCGCTGCACCACCATGCCACCCCAATGAGAGGTGGCTCGAAGTTACAGAGCAAAACTAAACAATGCTGTCATTTAATTCCATTAACGGGTTGGATAGTTAATCCACCCTGTTTCATTCAGTAATTAAATGATATTGATGAGAAAACGTTCACAAGGCTTGATGTGAAGCTAATCGCTAATCATTCAAAGACAATGAACAAATGGGAACACCACCACCTCCATGTTCCCGTTCAAATCAAACATTAGCTTGATGTTGGAGTTAGGAGATGGTCATGGTCCTCAATGAGTATTTTTCCTCTGTTTTTACCATGGAGAAAGACAGGAGGACGGAGGAACTTAGGGCAGTTACTGGAAGTGTCGTGAGAGCAGTGTATTATGGACAAAGAGGTGCTGAAGGTCCTGACACATAGGAAAATAGACAAATCTCCCAGGTCTGATCAGATATATCTGAAGACACTGTGAGAAACTAGAAAGAAAATTGCAGGAGCCCTGGCTGAGTCATTATTCAATACAGCAAGGTGCCAGAAAATTGGAGGGTGGCAAATTATGTGCCTCTATTCAAGAAGGGCTGCAGAGAAAATGCTGGGAAATGCAGGCCATTGAGCTTAACATCTGTGGTCGGAAAGCTACTAGCTAGTATTCTGAGAGATAGGATATACAAAAGTATATGGCTTGCAAAAGTTTTCATACCCCTTGATCTTTTCCACATTTTGTCATGTTACAAACACAATCGTAAATGTATTTTATTGGGATTTTATGTGATAGACCAACACAAAGTGGCGCATAATTGTGAAGTGGAAGGAAAATGATACATGGTTTTCAAATTTTTTTACAAATAAAAAACTGAAAAATGTAGTCTGCAAAAGTATTCAGCCCCCTTTACTCTGATACCCCTAAATAAAATCCAGTGCAACCAATTGCCTTCAGAAGTCACCTGATTAGTAAATAGAGTCAACCTTTGTGTAATCTAATCTCATTAAAAATACAGCTGTTCTGTGAAGGCCTCAGAGGTTTGTTAGAGAGCATTAGTGAACAAACAGCATAATGAAACCCAAGGAACACACCAGAGAGGTCAGGGTTAAAGTTGTGGAGAAGTTTAAAGCAGGTAAGGTTATAAAAAAATATCCCAAGCTTTGAACATCTCACGGAGCACTGTTCAATCCATCATCCGAAAATGGAAAGAGTATGGCACAACTGCAAACCTCCCAAGACATGGCCGTCCACCTAAACTGACAGGCCAGGCAAGGAGAGCATTGATCAGAGAAGCAGCCAAGGTAAATCTGGAGGAGCTACAGAGATCCACAGCTCAGGTGGGAGAATCTGTCCACAGGACAACTATTAGTCGTGCACTCCACAAATCGGGCCTTTATGGAAGAGTGGCACGAAGAAAGCCATTGTTGAAACAAAGCCATAAGAAGTCCCGTTTGCAGTTTGCCACAAGCCATGTGGGGGACACAGCAAACATGTGGAGGAAGGTGCTCTGGTCTGATGAGACCAAAATTGAAGTTTTTGGCCTAAATGCAAAATGCTATGTGTGGCGGAAAACTAACACTGCACATCACCCTGAACGCACCATCCCCACTGTGAAACATGGTGGTGGCAGCATCATGCTGTGGGTATGCTTTTCTTCAGCAGGGACAGGGAAGCTGGTCAGAGTTGATGGGAAGATGGATGGAGCCAAATATAGGGCAATATTAGAAGAAAACCTGGTAGAGTCTGCAAAAGACTTGAGACTGGGGCGGACATTCACCCAGCAGGACAGCGACCCTAAACATACAGCCAGAGCTCCAATGGAATGGTTTAGATCAAAGCATATTCATGTGTTAGAATGGCCCAGTCAAAGTCCAGACCTAAATCCAATTGAGAATCTCTGGCAAGACTTGAAAATTGCTGTTCACAGACACTCTCCATCCAATCTGACTGAGCTTGAGCTATTTTGCAAAGAAGAATGGGCATAAATTTCAATCTGTAGATGTGCAAAGCTGGTAGCGACATACCCCAAAAGACTTGCAGCTGTAATTGCAGCGAAAGGTGGTTCTACAAAGTATTGAGTCAGGGGGGCTGAATACTTTTGCACGCCACACTTTTCAGTTTTTTATTTGTAATAAAATTTGGAAACGATGTATCATTTTCCTTCCACTTCACAATTATGCACCACTTTGTGTTGGTCTATCACATAAAATCCCAATAAAATACATTTACATTTGTGGTTGTAACGTGACAAAATGTGGAAAAGTTCAAGGGGTATGAAAACTTTTGCAACCTACTGTATGTACATTTAGATGGACAAAGGCTGCTAAGGGATAGTCAGCATGGTTTTTTGTGTGGAAGGTTGTGTCTCTCTAATCTGATAATGTGACCAGAGAAGTTGATGAAGGCAGATTTGTGTACATTGATTATGTGGATATCAGCATGGCATTTGCCAAGGTTCCACATGGTAGGCTGCACTGGAAGATTAGATCACATGGGATCCAAGGAGATGCATCTCGGATGGAGGCCTGTGACTAGGTTTGGTGCTGGGCCTGTTGCTGTTTGTCATCTATATGAACAATTTGAATGAGAACGTACATGACAAGATTAGCAAGTTTACAGATGACACTAAAATGGGTGGTATTGCAGATAGTGAAGATGTTTGTCAAAAATTGCAGCAGGATCTTGATCGATTGGCCAGGTTGGCAGAGGAATTTTTGATGGCATTTAAAACAGATATATGAGAACTGTTCCATTTTCAGAAGACTGGCATGGGTACGTCATACACAGTGGGCAAGTTGGGCCGAGGGGCTGTTTCCACCCTGGGGCATTTCTTGACTGCAGCTGGTTTAAAAACGTGGAAGCACTCCCCCCAAGACAACGGTGGACAGACTGTTGTCTCACAGACTCCGATTGGCACAGTGTTCAAGTAGCTCTTCCAAATCTTCAGTATCTACAATGAATGTTGGCATTCCCAGTAATGTTCCCAATGCTCAGTGGAGTAGAACATAAACACAGGTACTGATATTGTGTGCCCTATAGACTCTTTGGTACCTCCAATGTTGTCATAGTGGTGCAACCGTAGATTTGCTGCCTTACAGTGTCAGAGACCCGGTTTCAATCCTGACTACGGGTGCTGTCATTACGGAGTTTGAACATTCTCTCTGTGACTGTATGGGTTTTCTCCGGGTGCTCCGCTTTCATCTGGTTTACTCCAAAGACATTCAGGGTTGTAGGTTAATTGGCTTTGTTAAGTTGTAAAAATGTCACCAGTGTGTGTAGGTTATTGTATGGAATGATCGCTTGTCGGCGCAGACTCAGTGGGTTAAAGGGCCTGTTTCCACTCTGTATCTCTCAAGACTAAAGACTAAAGTACATGGGCAGAATCAAGATCAACATTTATTCGTCGTCATCACTAAAAACTAGCTTAACCATGTCCTTCTCTGACTATTTATGTGAAAAAATTAATTGCCATGTCTGGCCATGTGAGAAACAGGCACCAGACCCTTGAGTACAAGATACAAGATACATTTATTTGTCACATATACCAATTGGTACAGTAAAATGCGTGGTCAGAGGGCTCCCGAACCGCAACACCCCCCCCCCCCCCCCTCGCAGCCGCCGCTATGGGCTGCCCGATGTTCAGGCCCGCTTGCCGGGGTGATGGAAGTCCAATGTTGGCACTGGAGGACATCCTCAGCGGCTTGGACATCCGAAAACGGCTACCTCCTACAATAGTCCACGGCTCCCGAGGTCCACAGGCCACGCTGGGCAGAGATTCAATGCTGACGGCCCTTGGCAAAGGGTCCCAGGTCTCCGTGATGTTGAAGTCAGCGCCGGCCGCGCTGGAAGCTCTGCGGACCACAGCTCCGATGTTGAAGCAGCAGGCTCAACGCTCCGGAGCTTCCACGGCGATCCCAGGTAAGGCATCGCCCGCTCCACGGTGAATCCAGTGCTGCGCCGCCGCTGAAGCTTTGTTCCGGGTCGCCGGCAGGAAAGGCTGCACAATCCAGGTGGTAGGCCACAAGGAGGGGGCGAGACGGGACTCGGAAAATAGTTGCGTCCTCACCAGGAAGCGACTGGGAAACCGTTTTCCCCTTACCCTACCCCCCTCCCCCACATTAAAAAGTTAAAGAAACTGAAAAAACGTACTTTTAAAATTAACTAAAAATTAAAAAAAGATAGAAAAACAGAGGTTGCCTTCAGTGCGGCGTCCCTAATGGTGAAGGAATTTATCATTTATGGAATGTGAAAAAGCTTTAAAGGCACAAATAATTTATTTCTTCGTTGTAACCTTGCATAATACCAGCAGTGCAGCTAAAATCAACACACCTGCTCCCACAGCATGCCATTGCTTTGTCATGTGATGCAGGTTTCATAGGTGTGAAAGGGTTTGGGAGGGGCTTACAGTTCTCTGCTCTCCTGGCACACTCCCACTTATCTGCAGAGGGAGATGAACTGCTTGCTGGAAAGGAGAAAAGGATCTAAACATGCTGGTTCCAGGACCGTGAGGAAGGTTCATCAGGACCACAGGAGCGGTGCTATCTCCGTTTGCCACTCAGGTATTGGGTGCTGGGTCAATGTGGGTGCAGGGTTGCTAAAGCCAGGCAATTGTATGTCAATGACACCTTAGGGGGAACTTAGGGTTAGGCATTTGCCAGGAATGGAGCACAGTAAACCTTACTAGTTTGTGGTTGGAAGAGAGTGGCTTGGTTTAGCATGAAACTATGCAGCCTGTGTTAGTTAATCTGAAGATAGACACAAAAAAGCTGCAGTAACTCAGCGGGTCAGGCAGCATCTCTGGAGAAAAGGAATAGGTGATGTTTCGGGTCGAGACCCTTCTTCAGACCAATAATCTGATCTCTGGACAAAGAGGGTGCCTCAGGAATTTGGGCTTCAGCCTGGCCCATTTGAATGAGTAATCTCTGCTGATCCTGCAATCTCCTCAAATCAGTCCCCTTAACCAGTTTGTATCTAAGCATAACTGCTGACGTTACTAAATTTCCCACTTGCTAAATTGGATTATTCTGCTGCTTATTACCAGCTGTTGAGGGCGATTTCAGTTTTCCTTTTAAAGAATTTTGATCTGTATGGGGTAAAATATAACATGCCCAGGTTTATGTTGATACCTGCTATAGCATTTCACCCCCCCCCCCCTCCTCCTTTTTTAGTTGTTGTATAATAATGGGAAATAATCACTTCAGACCTATTAGTTTAATCTTGTAAATTGAAAGCAGGATTACTAACGTTACCACCTCACTGTGATCTGATTCTTTAGGTGCACAAAGCTGTTACACAAAGCCAATCAGGTTAGGATAAACATTCGAAGCAGGTGCACTGCAAATTAACAAACTCATGCAGATTTAAACATTAAATTCACCTTGAACAGGACTGACAAGTGTTTCATCTTGTTGGTTTGTTTCAATTTTGCCTTTGTAGCAATGGCCAGTTTTGCTGACTTTAAACATGTGAAACTTGCCAGTGGATTTAAAAGAAAACAATCAAAATTAACTTTCACTTAACTGGCTGCCTGTGCGTGAGTATTAATTTCACCTCCCTCCCTTGTGTCCCTTGCTGATAGAACTCATTGCACGCACATTAACTGCTTGTATCTTCTTAACAACAGTGTCTTCAGACAGAGCTAATTCAGGGATATGATAGCACGGCAATAAAGACACTGCACTGGCAGTCCAAGATTGATAGTATGGAGAAATGAGCTCAAATCTCACATTAACAGCTGAGAAATTTAATTCAGTAAACTCTGAAATGTAAAAGAAAACTGTTATTTGAAGTGTTAACTGTGCAAAATAAGAAAACTATATAATTAATCTCTATTCGTGAAAGAGTCTGCTTCCAATGCTGGCCTGCCTTGTAAATAAAACACAGTCACGCAAAGTGTGGTTGTTTCTTGAACTACTGAGATTAAGGGGAATTAGGAGCAAGCTTTAAATACACCCTGGTGACTCAAGAGTGTTTGTTGGATCAGCAAAACATGAACCCAAGACAACACTCCAGATGAAAAACAATTACATTCATTTGGTGTCTTTTAATAACTGCATGGTATCTCATATTTTTGAAATCCATATGACTGCAATAAAATAGATAAGGGCTTTGATATTCTGTCTAGAGCGGTTTGTTTATGTGTTGTTATGTGGTGTGGCCAAAATGCCATTTTGCTTGTGCTATTACTTGAAAGTTCAGCAGTGCCCAAAGCCCATGATGTCTGATGCAATTAAATGACCTTTACACACGTGTCTTTAGGAACTGCACAATTGCAGAGAAGTCAAAGCAAAACAGCATTTTACCCAGGTGCAGGGTGAGCTCCTGGGACTGTGAGGAAAGCCTCACAGCTGGGAGCCAGAGATCGGGGCCTTGAGCAGTCTGGAGACACCATGCCCTCAGGAAAGATGATGAATTGTATGGATAGGACGTAGTTCAATATCTTGGGGTTAAATGGGTGATGGAATGCTAGAGATTTGTGGATACGTTTCTGGAGAATAATTGGTGTGGGATAATATTTGGCCAAGGGTTGGTACCTTCATTGTAAGGATTGGCTGTTGATAATTAGATGTTGATGGTGGGCCTAAAGGAACACACATGCATTACTAAATTAAAGAGGACCATCAGTCTCAGCCTGGGAACTGTATGGGGAGGAAAGCAGCAGGAATAGCAGAGCAATTCATTTTTTTCTGAGGCTACTTAATGACAGGAGTCCCTCGGTATCAATGGGCTAACCTGTCCCTTAATATTCAAATTGCACCACTGGCACAAATGTGACCATTGATCTTAGTCTCTAATGATTCTGGAATTTGTCTTGGAAATAATTATAATCATGTCCTGCTCTATTAAAATAAAAGTACCACATTGCAAAGTTGTAGGGCAGAATTCCATACATACATAGCAAACTCTCAAACCCAGTAATGAGATAATCATGACCAGTTCATCTGCATTGGTATTGTCAGGAGAGAGCCTTTTGTAAAACAGTAGACAATAGGTGCAGGAGTAGGCCATTCGGCCCTTCGAGCCAGCACCGCCATTCAATATGAGCTGCCTCGGAGCACTGGAGACCCAGGTTCGTTCCTGACAGGGTGTTAGCTGAGTAGAGTTTGCATGTTCTCCCTGTGACTCAGTGGCTTTCCTGCGGGTGCTCCGGTTTCCTAGCACAAAGACGTGTGTTTGAAGGATCATTTGCCGCAATATATTGTCCCTAGTGTGTAGGGAGTTGATGGAAGGGTGGGATAACTTAGAACTAATGTGAATGGATGATTAATGATCAGTGTGGCCTTGGTGGGCTGAAGGGCCTGTTTCCATGCTGTATCTCTAAACTTAAACAAAACCTTTCAGTATGCCTTGCACCATTCGGCTTCAGAGACTTGCCAGGGCTTGTTAGGATATCAGTTTGTTTCAGTCCAAAGTCATCAACAAAATTGTTTCCTCGGAAGGTGTGAAGAAAGAACTTATAATAAGTTAATCACCTTCATTAAAATTAGAAGGGATAGAATTCAGGAAGAATGACTGTTTGGCCCACACATTATCCATGAAAATAGCAGATGTTCACTCTTCCAAATGGAACATGAATTGCATATGAAAGAGTGTCAGTAATACAGGCTTTTATTGAAAATATACATATGTGCAGTTTGTTTGGCTCTGCAATCCTGTTGAATCCTACTGGAGGGGTAAAGTTAAGAGTGCTTAACAAAATACCAAATTAAATTTTATGACATAACAGTTTGTGCCATCAAATAAATGGTGAAAATGTTCTCCCTTTTTATTTCAATCAGAGTAAGATGTTTACTCCTTTTAGCACATCCTCTGCCCACAAGGAAGAAGTACTGAGTGATGCTGGAAATCTGACGTAGAAGATGCTGGTAATACTCGGGCAGCATCTGTGGGAAGAGCCATAGGGCTATTGTAGATGGACTGTGGTCTATCATGAAAACCTTTAACGAACTTTAACGAAGTGCAGAGATTTCCCATCTTCTTGGGGGAGCTATATAATTCATTCTTGCATTTCCCCATATCTCTGGATTATTTTTCACGTTCAAAGTATTGACCTGAACTGTTGCACATGAGACAATGTAGAAATGGTCAAGTATTGATTAACACTTGCAGTGCATTACAGAGACCTATATTAAATATTGCCGGCTCTTGTTAATATTTTAAACTGACGGAAACATTATTCCAAAAAAAAAGAAATTGTTAGAGATATTCAGGAGATCAGGCAAGCTGAATGTATGGGGAGAAAAACAGTAAATGTTTCTATCTCTCCAAATGCTGCCTGGGCTTACTTTTCTGTTTTCATTTTGTATTTGCAACTTTTGTCCTATCAATGGTAACTCTGATGGCTGATATGTAGTGTAGTTTAGTTTAGTTTAGAGATACAGCGCGGAAACAGACCCTTCATCCCACTGAGCCCGCGCTGACCAGCGATCCCCATACACCAACACTATCCTACACATACGAGTGACAATTTACATTTTTGCCAAGCGAATAAACCTACAAACCTGTAGGAAAGTACTGCAGATGCTGGTTTAATCCGAAGATGGACACAAAATGCTGGAGTAACTCAGCGGGACAGGCAGCATCTCTGGAGCGAAGGGTCTGAAGAAGGGTCTTGACCCAAAATATCACCCATTCCTTCTCTCCAGAGATGCTGCCAGTCCCGCTGAGTCTCTTCAGCACTTTGTGTCTATCTTAACCTACAAACCTGTACAGCTTTGGAGTGTGGGAGGAAACAGGAGCTCCTGGAGAAAACCCAAGCAAGTCATAGGGAGAACCTACAAACTACATTCAGCCAACACCCGTGGTCAGAATCAAACCCGGGTCCCCGGCACTGTAAGGTAGAAACTCTACTGTTGCCCTACCTTGCTGCCCAGTTATTTATTAAGTAGTTATTTATATTCCAACTTAATTTGTGTTAGTGCATTTTTCCTTGATGCACAGTCACTTGGCAAAGAGTGCAAGATGTATAACTAGTGTGATTAGTGACTTGGTTACATATATACTTACATATTATGTGGTGGTCTTGGCAATTGTTGCATCAGTCTGTTCCACCATGCAAAGTATTTCATTATCTGCAACAGGTTGACCCAATACTTTTGAAGAAGGGTCTCGACCCGAAACGTCGCCTATCTCCTTCGCTCCTTAGATGCTGCTGCATCCGCTGAGTTTCTCCAGCTTTTTGTGTACCCACTTTTCAAACCTTGACTCTCTTTCTCATCCCCTTGATAAGCATTTAGTTTACGCAGTCAAACAATGGGCTCAAAGGGATTAATGGTGTTTCTAGAGAATACTTAGGCACAGACATATACACAAGTGCTGCAGAGATCAGGTTTCCAATCACGGAATCATTTTTGGCATTTTACCAAATGTGCATGTTCCAAAAAACATTTCCATTGCTCCTGCAAATATCATTCAAGGTGTTCAGTCCTCTGACAAAGTCCCTGGTTAGTGTAAAGGTGTAGGATTTGCAGAGATAAATATCTTTTATTAATGAAAATAATTTTTCAATCGTTAGGTTTACCTGTATAAAACGAATGAGTTTATTTTATAATTATATTTGTCAGCAGCACTCTTATTACTTACGACACAAATACTTTTGTTGTCTTTGTGCATCCAAAGTAGAATGAGTATTCTACAGAATAATAATGCCGTCAATATTGGAGAAATGTGTTCAGCTAACGGCTTTGTGCTCGCTTGTTCTGGTGATGAGGTGCACAGATTTGGAAATTTTTGTTTAGTTTAGATATACAGCATGGAAACGGGCCCTTCGGCCCACTGAGTCCACACTGATCATCAATCACCCTACACACTAGTGACAATTTTCAGAAGCCACAACCCTACAAACCAGCACATCTTTGGAATATGGGAGGAAACTGGATCCTCCGGTCAAAACCCATGCTGTCACAGGGAGAATGTGCAAACTCCATACAGACAGCACACATAGTCAGGATCGAAATCGGACCTCTGGCACTGTAAGGCATCAGCTCTACCACTGTGCCTAAGTACCGGCCAAGGGACAAATAGCAGTTTCTCTACTATTGTGATTACCATTCATTAATGATTGTCATTAAAGAAATGGGTGGCAGTGAGTAGATGCAGTTTGGACATGATATCTGCATCCTATATGGCAAAATACATGGCCAAAATGAGCCTGCATCGCTTGCCAGGAAACTGGTGACGTGTGTAAGTAAAATGCAGACATAAGATACTGCAGATTTTGCAATCTTTTGAGCAAAACACAAAGTGCTGGAGCTACTCAGTGGGCAGCATCCTGTGGAGAGAATGGATGGTTTTCATCAGTGAGTGAAGTACTAGATGGTAGCTAATTCCATTGAAGCTGTAGTCTAACATACCGTGTCAACTTTGAGAAGTACACTGGTTGGGTATTCACCCTCGTGCATCTCTGAAATATTCTGGGTAACTAATCTTTAGAAGCTGTGTCTTAGTGGATAGCCTTATGATGACAGGATTATTTCAGTGTTAAAACCTGCAATCAGTGATTTCAAATTCAACCAAGCCTGACTGACAAATTTCAAGTCAAGTATCCTGTGACTTCTTCAATCCATTAGGATTGTGGTAAATTAAATTGGAGTCACGGCATCTTTGCTGATATCTATTCACCTAAAATAGGTTGTAAGCGAAAACGTAGGTTCCCAATTACTCAACAGTCCTGTTACTGAAAGCATAGATCCATATGCATACTACAAATGCATGAGGCAATTATATTTCCCATGGGTCATGTATAATTTCAATAGCATGGTGAAGTATTACCATCCACTAAGAAGAGATTGGTAACTGGATAACTGGAATGGAATTATCCTTGCACAGCACATGCATTTTAGCATCTACATATATTTGCAACTGCGTTAAAGATCTGATTACTAATGGTACATGGCAAGTGTATTGATTCCTCAAAAACAAGGATTTGTATCTTTAATCCTTTGTCTTTCTCCCTCTCATGGTATCGCATTGTTTTGGGGGATAAAGGAATGGTTATTCTCCTGTATACAGTTAGTATCATTTGGTGGGGCGGGCTGAATAGACCAGAACACAATCTTGTAACCGTCATTATTCCTGTGTTGGTTATCAGTTAGTGTTATGGTGGTCCAAAGTATCTGCTGTAGATTTAATTTATTAAATTGTCATATAAAAGTGCGTGGGGAGAAACAAATACTTTTGTGGTTTGGATTCAAAAAGACACAAGTGTTGATCAAGCATAGTTTGAATCAGAAAGTAAAGACCATGGTCATCTTTCTTAATAATTGGAAGGTAAAACATTCCTTGTTCTGCCCTGTTGATCACTGTCAGTGGTCAAGATCACCCAACATACTTCATTACTTGGACTACAAAGGTTTTTGGAGTGGCTAACCATCGTCTACTTGAGGATAATCAGGGATGGGCGACAAACGTTACCAAAAGGGGAAAAAAAAATGAGAAGCATTGGAAAATTGTGAGAGAAAGAAATTGCTGCTGCCTTCTGTGAAGAAGAAAGTAGCATCTATCTTACTGTAGATAATTCAGCATTAATACATCACAAAAGATTACCATTGGTTCAAATATTACCTGTCTTGCACTTGAGTTTTGAGTTTAATCAATTTCCAACCGCAAACCATAATGCATTCAGAAAGTAGGAAAATATTTGTACCAAATTGAAGACAAAATATTGAAATGAGTGCTCAACTTGTCACTGAATCTTGGACCATTCTCACAATTAGTATCATCAGAGGTTTGAAGGAGTAAATTAATACTTTTAATATGTTCCACCATTCAAAGAAATCATGTTGGATATATGCCATGAACTAATTTGCCCACATTTAATCAATATCTCTACTATTTTACACAACACACATAAAGCTAATGACTACGATATTGATCATTTCATTTGTACAAATATCCACAGTCATTTTCTGGCTCAGCATTGATTCTGTGGCCATTTATGTGATCACACAGACTCTTATTTCATTCCAGAACTAATTTTATGTCACTTGTTCTTCATCCCTCCATGAGAAATACTTGTCTGTTATCCAATTATGTTATTAGATTTGTACAGAATATGCCTCAATTTTCTATCCACAAGCTACCAGCCAATTTCATGCAGTCTGACCCATTAATATCTAAGGAATTTGTGAGAACATGCCCAATATATTGTTGAAAACATGTGATGACCAGAACAGAAAATAGCAGTAAATACCAAGCACCTGTAGATGCTTTCTGATAAATATCAAACTTTCGTAAGGTATTTTGTACCTGTATATTTGCTTTCAGTGAAATATGTACAGATTCACCAACCATGCGTGGACCTGGCAGGGGAGCACTGAGAATGAAGGGAGAACTGGCGGGTTAGGGGGGCTGTAGCCACATGCGGCGGGCAGTGCTATAGATAGGACTGTTTGGTACTTTTGTAACTTTGTCAGCGCCAAACATGGTGACGTGTACTGCCCAGGTTGTGTGCAAGACAAAGGTATCCTAGGTACATGTGACAATAAAATACAATTAATTCCCCCCTACCATGGTTTGTCACCCATTAGAAGGAGATAAGTTACATGAATCCAGAGCATCTGGCATCATGCTTCACCACACTGAACGCCATTGGCTTCTTGTTTCCCAGTTGTTTTTCCTGTCTACCACCCAGAGGGTCATTTTGTCCATTGTGTATGTTGCAGGTTGAAAAATAACCTCCCAGATCTATTCATACCTTCTAGAAAAGGGACCATAGCCTCGCAGAAAGAGGGCATCAAGTGCACTTCCAGGTTACTTCTCAATACAATAAGGGTTTCAGCCTCTGCCTCCCTTTCAGTTCTTTAGTTTCAGACACTTCCTCTGGGCAAAGCTCTGTGCCCCCTTCCCCCCACCCCCATGCATCTATCAATGTAACTCTATTACCATATTTTTGCCATCTTGGTGAAGGTCATTTACTCTATCAATAGGTTTCCACTAAATATTTAATATTCAGGGAAAAACAAAACAAACCCAGGATCTGGAGTTCCAGTTCCAGAACCAGACTCAATGGGAAACTGGAGACTTGGGCTTGGAATTCTTATGTACAACTCCAAAAATAGTAGTGAAACGTGTAGTTGAAAATTAGCTTAAGAAAATGTGGAGCAATATTGTGATGTTGAGCAGCTTTTGATGACAATGATGACAATGGACAAGATGGAACCTTTGGAGTAACTCAATGCGTCATGCAGAATCAATTCAGAACATGGATAGGCGAAGTTTCAGGTCGGGACTTCTTCAGACTCAACATTTGCAGAATATAGAGTGAAAGCTACAGTGCAGAGGAGAAAAAATCGTGCAAGATGTCACAACAAAGTAGTTTGGAAAATTGGCAATTCATCCGTGGTGACTGCAATGTGTACCCATATCCAAACTTTACCTCCCAACCCCATATCCTTTACCAACAAGAAGAAAATAGGCAGAAAGCATATGAAGTATCCGCTGGTACTTTTCTCTCTAGGTTCAGCGCCATATTGATTTAAAAATCTATCACAACTCCTTCATACTGTAAGTGCTGGGTCTAAATCCTAGAACCCCCTCCACAGCAGCATTGTGGAAGCACCTTTACCGCAAGATACACAGCGATTCAAGGTGATTCACCATCACCTTCTCAAGGGCAGTTGAGGATGGAAAATAAATGCTGGCCTTGCCAGAGATTCCTGGATCCTTAACAATAAATAAATAGGGAAAATAAAACTTGTTTATCTGATTTGCTTTTTGTTTTGTTTCAAATTGGTTTTTAATGTATATTTGTGCCAGAGGCACTTAGAAACATTATTTTGCATAATTATCTGAACATCAGCTTCCTTTTTTAGCTTTTGAAAAAAATGTATAATTATCATACTTTAGCACTGAAAACGCTTTTGATCTGTTGATATAGCTGAAATTGTCCTTACAACTTCAACCGATTATTGCACATTGCTTTTGTTATATAAATTGTTGATTTCTATTATCCACCCTTTATTAATATTGCACATGCTACATAAAAATGTAGCTTTGTTCACATTATGGAAATTCATGCACAAATCTATTAACAGCAAAGGACGCAAGACTCCTGCCCCAATGTGGCACACTTCAGGCACTACATCCTCTAAGTTTCAATTAAACTCAAATTATCTCTTCTAAATTAGCTTCCATATTATTCTCTAACAGCACTCAATGATCCAGTGCTATGGTCTGCGCTAATATTCTAAAAGCTTTTTCAGGAGGACCAGTTTTGTGTTTGCATGTTTTTATAATACATACATATGTATATACTGTAACAAGGTTATGTTATGAAGAGCAGCAGTGGATGTTTTCTCCACAAGCTGACCTATGGCAGTTTTGTTTTTATCTTACCAGCAATACACTGCTTGCAACATCAGTGCTTGTGCGCACACTACTTCAATGAGTAGCTTCATTAACGTAACATTGCAAAAAAGTCCCTTGGCATTTCACAGGAACTGATCCGTCTGTGAAGTTGTCACTGAAGCAAGTAAGGAGGTTGCTGCAAACCTTGGTAATGCAGGCAGATATTGAAAAGTATTTTGTGTGAAGGGCGACAGATTGAAAGACTTTTGGAAGGTGTTTTAGATATTGTGATCGAGAAAGTCATGCCCTCATACACAAGTGGTTTAGCAAAGGGAGTACAGCTGTAATGGACAAGCCTTTTTCTCCTTCATTGCATATTCATTGCAGGACATTTTTGTTCTACCTATTCAATGCTTTATAGAACCACGTAATCTCATTTTATTAATTTTCTTAATTTCACAGCTTTATTAATAAACTATGCAGTGGAATTAATCTGCCCCATTGTTCCATTGTACTAATCAACCCCACTGATCAATCACCTATTTTCCCTGTTCTTTCAATAACTTAATAATGGCTTGGATGTGAATATGATTGGTAAATTTGCAGATGTCACTAAATTGGCGGTGTAGTGGATAGTGAGGAAGGTTGTCTCAAGCTACTTCAGGATATAAATAAGGTGGAAAGTAAGACAGAATATAGGTGGATATTTAATCCTAGAAAGTGTGAAGTGGTGCGTTTTGAGAAGTCAAATAGTTGTGGGACACACAGTATTCAGTAAATGGTAAGACACCAAGGAATGTTGTTAGAGACAGCTAGGGCCCAAGTCCATGGTTCCTAGAAAGTGGTAAACACAGAATGATAGGATGTTAAAATAGGGTTTGAATATAGGGACAGGGAGGTTCTACTGCAGTTGTACAGGGTCTTGGTGAGACCACACCTGGAGTATTGTGTACAGTTTTGGTCTCCAAATCTGAGGAAAGACATTCTTGCCATAGAGGGAGTACAGAGAAGGTTCACCAGACTGATTCCTGGGATATCAGGACTTTCATATGAAGAGAGACTGGATAGACTCAGCTTGTACTCACTAGAATTTAGAAGATTGAGGGGGGATCTTATAGAAACTTACAAAATTCTTGAGGGGTTGGACAGGCTAGATGCAGGAAGATTGTTCCCGATGTTGGGGAAGTCCAGAACAAGGGGGTCACAGTTTAAGGATAAGGGGGAAATCTTTTAGGACCGAGATGAGAAAAACACTTTTCACACAGATAGTGGTGAATCTGTGGAATTCTCTGCCACAGAAGGTAGTTGAGGCCACTTCATTGGCTATATTTAAGAGGGAGTTAGATGTGGCCCTTGTGGCTAAAGGGATCAGGGTGTATGGAGAGAAGGCAGGTACAGGATACTGAGTTGGATGATCAGCCATGATCATATTGAATGGCGGTGTAGGCTCGAAGGGCCGAATGACCTACTCCTGCTCCTATTTTCTATGTTTCTAAAGAAGACATTTGACATGTTTGCCTTTATAGGTTAGGGGATAGAACATTAGAGTTTGGAATTTATATCACATCTTAGATATAGCATGTAAGCAGGCCCTTCAGCCCACTGAGTCGACGCTGACCAACGTTAGTAGACACTGACTCAATGGGCTGAAGGACCTGTTTCCATGCTGTATCTCTAAATAAAAAAATAATATAAGCTTATAAGAGAAATGCATATGGTTGATAGACAAAATTGTTTTTCCCATGGCTGGATATCAAAACCAAAAGGGCAGAGGTATAAGGAGAGAAATGAGTTTTAAAGGGTATCTGAGGAATTGATTTTTTTTTTTACACAGTATGTGTTGAGAGGTGGAGGTATCAGATACAATCAGTAAACGTAAGAGGCATTTAGATGGACACTTAAATGGAAGGATCCGCTCCTAATGCAGACAAATGGGGTTAATGTAGATGTAAAAAAGATTGGCATGATGTGATGAGCTGGAGGCATTATTTCTGTGCTGTACTACTCTGATTTACACACAACTGCTCCCATGGACATTTGTAATGTCCATCTGTTCTTTTTAGGTGTGAGTTGAGGGATAGACATTTGAAAACTTGCCAGTAACATTTGTCTTGTGGCATCTTGTATGGAAAGCAGCTCCACTGACACTATTTCTGCAGATACTTCATGATCTTCTGTGTAGAAAAGAACTGCAGATGCCGATTTAAATCGAAGATAGACAGAAAATGCTGGAGTAACCCAGCAGGACAGGCAGCATCTCTGGAGAGAAGGAATGGGTAATGTTTCGGGTCGAGACCCTTCTTCAGTACTCATGACCTTCTGTGCATTTCCAGCATTTTCTGTTTTTATTACAGATGCCTCATCCATATTCCCTTGACACTGAACTATATTGTCAACTAAGATTAAATGTATTGTGCAAATATTTGGAGCATCAACCTTGTGGCTTAGAGATAGAAGTTTTGCCATTAGTTCATGTTTGAACTAGAGGAAATAGATGAGATTGAATAAAGGAGTCGTGAAGATAAATTATAAATATGCGACATTATTTTTAATTACTGCAAGTATTTACCAATATCTGTGCAAAAGTTTTGTGGAGTCCATAATAGAATAGTTTTGTGTAGTCTGTGGTAAAATTGGCTCTTGTCATTCAATTATTTGTGATGGATTTATTAATTATTTGGTGAACAATCTGTGGGGAAGCTAAAATGACATTTTGGGCAATGTCTAGATATTTCACAGCCCAAAGCTAGAAAAAAAAAGCAAAATTAATTTGCCTGCTAACTCCATGTATAAATGATATATTAAAAAATGATGGAAACATGAGAGTAATTTCAAGGTTGTGATCTCATTTCAGTACTCGGATGGTGGTCGTAAACTGCTTCAGTATTTGATTTCTGATGCTGTCGGATGGCTGCCTTCTAATTTATTTCATTATTCTCACCACAGAAACAAACCCATCCAAACAATCTGCATCATATAACTTTTGACGAGTCATCAGAATGACAATGTTTGGTTGTAACGTGTAGTGTCATTAATCTTGCCACAACAACCTGGCAACATTTATAATACTCCCTTTATTAAATCAAACATTCAAGGGATGTGGGGAATATTAACAAGGCCAGCACTTATTGGACATCTCTGAATGCCATCCCTCAAATCTTTAGTCCATCTGATTAGTATTCTCCCATAATATTCACGTTCACAAGTTTTAGAAGTATTCTGCCCATCGAGTCTACTCTGCCACTCAATCATGATTGAACTCTGCCTCCTAATCCCAGTTACCTGCCGCTTTCCCATAACAAGGGGGCAGATTATTATCTCAATGGGGTTAGGTTAGGTAAGGGGGAAGTACAGCGAGACTTGGGTGTCCTTGTACACCAGTTACTGAAAGTTGGCGTGCAGGTATAGCAGGCAGTGAAGAAAGCTAATGGAATGTTGGCCATCATAACAAGAGGATTTCAGTACAGGAGTAAAGAGGTTCTTCTGCAGTTGTATAGGGCTCTGGTGAGACCACATCTGGAGTATTGTGTACAGTTTTGGTCTGCTAATTTGAGGAAGGACATCCTTGTGATTGAGGCAGTGCAGCGTTGGTTCACGATGGTGGGACTGTCATATGAGGAAAGATTGAAAAGACTAGGCTTGTATTCACTGGAGTTTAGAAGGATGAGGGGGGAATCTTATAGAAACATATACAATTATAAAAGGACTTGTCAAGCTAGATGCAGGAATAATGTTCCCAATGTTGGGTGAGCCTAGAACCAGGGGCCACAGTCTTAGAATAAAAGGGAGGTCATTTAAGAAAACATTTTTACCCAGCGAATTGTGAATTTATGGAATTCCCTGCCACAGAGGGCAGTGGAGGCCAAATCACTGGGTGGATTTAAGAGAGAGTTGGCTAGAGCTCTAGGGGCTAGTGGAGTCAAGGGATATGGGGAGATGGCAGGCACGGGTTATTGATAGCGGGCAATCAGCCATGATCACAATGAATGGCGGCGCTGGCTTGAAGGGCCGAATGGCCTCCTCCTGCACCTATTTTCTATGTTTCTAACCATTGACACATGTTCTAATCAAGAATTTGTCTATCTCTGCCTTTAAAATATCCACTGACGTACCCTTCACAGCCCTCTGTGACAATGAGTTCTACAGATTAACTACCCTCTGACTAAGGAAGTTCCTCCTCGCCCCTTTTCTTAAAGAGCTCCCTTTCATTCTGAGGCTATGACCTCTGGTCTTAGACTCTCCCACCAGTGGAAAAATCCTTTCCACATCCACTCTATGCCTTTAATTATTCTGTAAGTTTCAATGAGGTCCTCACTCAACCTTCTAAACTCCAGCGAGTAGAGGCCCAGTGCTGTTAAATGCTCCTCATATGCTAATGTTGTTGGATATCACTTGAAGCAAAGCTTTTCACTTTATCTGGTTATATGTGCAATAATTAACTAAACTAAACTGAGCAGGAGAGCACCAGATCTCCAATCCAAGTCAATGCAATATGTGACTTGCATTGACCTTGAAGGGAGTAATCCTCTCAAGATCCTGATGCCCTTAATCTTCCAAGTGATAGAGGGGTCTGAGTTTGGGAGGTGCTGATGAAGAGACCTTTTCAAATTGCTACAGTACACTTTGTAGATTATACATATCTGTGGCCAATGTTTGTCAGTGCCGGAATGATAAACGGTTAATATGGCCAATGAAATATCAGTGACAATAAGTGCTTCTCTTTCAACACCCACAGCTTGATCTGCCGTTTGTTTCCAAGTATTCTGTTTAATTCAGATATCCAAGAACAGTATTATTTTGCTTTTAGATATATTAATAGATTGATTGCCAAACTAGTGCAATATTTTAAACCTAATAATGTTATTAGGTTATTTTAAACCTAATAATGTTATTGTAAGTTATTCTCCACTTACAAGTGGAGAATATTCTCACAGGCCTGAGTAATATTATGGAGATGGAGTAATACTTGGCACCCACATGGCTGTGGGTGCCAAGAAGTGTGTCACTAGTTACAGGATTCTTGGCCTCGGTACTTTTCTACCTCAGTATTGATGTAGACGATTAAGCTAATGGTCAATGATCAATCCCAAGATGTTGACGGTATTGATTGTAAAACTATTGAACATTATGAAAAAAAAAAAAAAAATGTTTCTTATATATACCAGCACAATATTATATGTAGGTAAATGATATCCATGTATGGAAATTATTTCTATCAATTCAGATGTTACACCATTACTCCATCAACATTCTGTTGGCTATAAAATATCTTGGGGAACTGTTGTCAACAAGTGTGGAAAATATCCTTCCAAGAATTATCACCAACCACCATTTCACAACAGATTATCTGATGAGTATCACTGTACAGTTTTGGGAATCTGCAGTGCACAGATGTGTTCCCTGCAAGATAACCATGGCTGCACTTCATTCCCACAAACATCCTTTCACAACCTGAACAAAAAAGGGGAGATATAAATACACAAGTTTTCTTCTCCTTTTCCTACTCCATCTTTCTCATTTTCTTCCTCTCTCCCTTGCAAGATCTTGACACAGAGTGAACAAAGGCTTTTCTAGAGGCCATCAATATAGAAGGGTCAATTGCAATCAGAAATTGCAGCTTTCCGCAGAGTGTGGTGAGAATGAGGAATGTACTACTGCAGGGGGTTTAAATGTAGCAATTATATCATTTTCTGTTGTTCATCTTAAGTGATTCAATGGGCATAATTGGTTAAGGAATTTTGGGAACTGCTTGATCCCTGAAAAAAAGATATTCATTCAAACAAGTTGTAGCACCACTGAAGTACTTGGAATCGTGATGAGGCCATTAATTTTCAGATGATCGTACATGGAACTCATTTCAGCAGTCGTGGTGGTAACAAAGTGATGAGGAAAGTATAATTGACATAGTCGCCAAGAACTACAGGAAAGCTTTTGACATGTTCCCATATGGGGGACTGTTCCAAAAGATGAGGAAAATGCAGGTGAGATAGTCTGCATGAAGTTTAGTAAAGCTTGTGACAGGGTCCCACAGTGGAGCCCATATGACCCATGGATGATTGTCATGGTAATAGGAAGAGAGTGGTAGTGGAACATTGTTTTTGTCCATGGCAGACTGTATGCAGTGGTGTTACACTGGGATTATTACTCAGGTTGTTATTGCTTCACATATCTTTTATATTTCTAAAACTAAGATCTTGACCACCTTCTGACTTTCTGTTTAGTGATTTCGGAAAGAATGCTGCCACTTATGGCCATCATTTTTGGCCACCTCGCTAAGAGTCCCCTCTGCTGAGTTGGACCAGAGGTTTTTTCCCAGTGATGAAACATAAAAGAGTTATTGATGTTTAAAAAATGTTGACATTCTCTCTGCTGTCCCTGCTGGTGGGAGGGGGAAGGGACTATAAAACCTGGAAGTGTTGTGCCTCAGTCAGTCTCTGCAAGATGAGGGGAAAGTGAGAGGGTCATGTCTCTCAGTCTGAGCTGTGAATAACACTGAACATATGGCTACTAAACTGAGTGTGGTTTTTCTGGGGGGGTTTGCAAATCGTTGTTTGGGGATTTTGGGTTAAAGTAAAAAACACTGCAAATGGCTGTTTGGGGGGTTTTGGTTGAAGTGAAAGGCATTGCAAATGGTTGTTTGGGGTTTTGGGCTTGAAGTAAAAGGCACTGCAAATGGATGTTTTGGGGTTTTTGTGTTGAAGTTAAAGTCACTGCAAATGGTTGTTTGGGGGGTTTGGGTTGAAGTAAAAAGCACTGCAAATGGTTGTTTGGGGTTTTTTGGGTTGAAATAAAAAGCACAGCAAATGGTTGTTTGGGGGGGGGGGGGGGTTTGGGTTGAAGTAAAAAGCACTGCAAATTGTTATTTGGGGGTTTAGAGTTAAGTAAAAAGCACTGCAAATGGTTGTTTGGTCTAAACTTGACAACTTCCTGTGCCCTCTATATTGATTTTAGATAAAACGCTACCACTTACGCCTCTGATTTTTGGCCATCGTACTCAGTCCCCCTCCACTCATCAGGTGCAGAGAATTCTTCCCATCAATGAAAAATAAAATAGTTATTAGTGTTTAAAAAAAATGTTGAGAATCTCTCTCCTGTCAATCACGCCATGAAGGCCACACCTTTTCCGGTGGGAGGGGGAGGGATTATAAAACCCAGAAGTGTCGGTGTAGCTCAGTCTCTGCATGATGGGGGAGGGAGAGGTCACGACTCTGTTTGAGCTGTGAATCAACTGAACACACTGGATGTCTACTGAACTGTGAGTGTGGGGTTTTGTATGGTTTTATGGTGGTTTCACCCTGCTTGAAATGGTATGAAACTGCATTTGAATATGGTGGTCTTGCACCCTGCATGAAATGGTATGAAACTGCATTTGAATTTGGTGGCCTTGCACCTTGCTTTAAATGGTATTAAACTGCACTTGTATTTGGTGGCCTTGCACCCTGATTGAAGTGGTATGAAACTGCACTTGAATTTGGTGGCCTTGGATCCAGCTTGAAGTGGTATGAAACTACACTTGAATTTGGTGGCCTTGCACCCTGCCTGAAATGGTTGGAAACTGCACTTGAATTTGGTGGCCTTGCACCCTGCTTGAAGTGGTAGGAAACTGCATTTGAATTTGGTGGCCTTGCACCTTGCTTGAAGTGGTAGGAACTGCACTTGAATTCAGCGGCCTTGCACCCTGCTTGAAGTTGTAGGAAACTGAACCTGAATTTGGTGGCCTTGCACCCTGCTTGAAGTGGTATGAAATTACACTTGAATTTGGTGGCCTTGCACCCAGCTTGAAGTTGTAAGAAACTGCACTTGAATTTGGTGGCCTTGCACCCTGCTTGAAATGGAATTTCAAGGAATAGCCATGAGTCAACTGCCAGCCCACCAGCCATGAGTGACCTGCCAGCACATCAGGCTTGAGGGACTGAGCTGCCACCACAAGAATCCATTTGGCCCACAATGTCCATACTAGCTCTCTGGAGACCAGTCCCTTCAGCTCACAACACCCATACCAGCGCTCCAGAAATCCCCCCCCCCCCCCCCAACCCCCCACTGGCCACCAATATTGGTATTGGTGGAGCGGTGGAATATTGCTTTGTGGGACCAGCCCTCCCGTGTGAACATGGCACCCAATGGGTCCCACTTAGTCTAGTACTTAATATAGATAAACATAGGAGGTATGATTAGTAGATTTGCGGATAACATGAAAATGTTATTGATAATGAGGTGGGTGGGTATCTTAGTATGGAGGATGATATTGCTGTGATGATAAAGAGGGTAGAGCAACAGCAGATAGAATGTAAATCTGATAGTGTAACTGCTGCAGTTTGGGAGTACTAATACAGCCAGAACATACACAATGAATGGTAAGGCCTTTTAGATTATAGAGGAACAACAATTTGTTACAAATCCGTTGTCGGCAGAGGTAAATAAGATTGTGAAGAAGGTATACAAGATACTTTCTTCATTAGTTTGAGCATCAAAATTAAAATACAAAAGAGCAGAGCAGTCATGGCACAACTGTATAAAACAATGGTTAGGCCACAGCTGGAGTATTGTCTACATTTCTGGTCAGTGCACTGTAAGAAGACGTGATTGCAGAAGAGATTCCCAAGAATGTTGTCAATGAAGGAGCATTTCGGTTACGGGGTGAAACTGGTCAGTTTACAACTGATAATATTTTTTTCACCCAAAGAATGACTGGAATTTAAACCACACTGTCAGAATGGGTGATTATGGCAGGTAATCTCTAAAAAACTTTTAAAAAATCCAGATAAGCCTATGTAGATGATGAGGGCATAGAACTTTATGAGTCAAGTGCTGGTAAATGGAGTAAGTGTGGATGATTGCTCAATGCTTGCCATATGAATGGGAACAGGCTGTGAGGCCTGTTTCTGTGATCAGTCCAGTTGAAGCGTCTTGACCCAAATTGTCGACTGTCCATTTCCCTCCACAGTTGCTGCCTGACATACCCTGATGCATTCCTGCAACAGCTCACCATTTTTGTTTGCTATTTCCATGCTGCATGACTAGCTCTGAGAGCACATGCGATGGGATTGATGTTAGCAAAATTGGCAACTGTTGAACCAATAGCTAGGTGTGGGAACAAGGTAAGATGTATTACCCGAGGGAACATGAGAACAAAAGTATTATAGATTTAGAGATTCACTGCATGGCCATTTTACTGATGAAATCATGGCACAATTAGGAAAAAATGATTAAAATGTTCCTTAAATGATATTGAAGTTCATTTTGCAGAAGCATTGTGAATTACTGCCAAGTTTATTTTCCTATACAGTCATTGCCAGATGTAAATTGCTGAAAGATAAAAACTGGAGAAGATTCTGAATGAAAATTAAAGAAATGGTACTTCTGTAACTCCATTAGCTGCATCCAATTGGGAGGAGGAATATGTCCGAGGGCTGATGACTTAGTCCAGTATCTTACCTTATGAAACTACGGAACTGCGGATCTCGAAAATGCTTCAATTTTACCTAGCTGGCATCTAAATCCCACCTTAGAATCAATGCTCACAGCAGGTGAAACAAGTGAACATTTTACAGATTCTGGGATTTACATCATTTAGTTGTTGTCTGTACAGAGTAGCATGAGAAAAAATGTGCGTGTAGTGTCACAACGACCTTCAGAAATATTCGCTCTGCTTCAATCAGCCGAAAGAGAATTAAGATCTGAGACAGGAACAGTCATAAAGATACCCGGTGGTGATGTTACCTTTGAAACAAGCTGTTTTCTGATTGCTCAAAAATTAAAAAAAAAACTGTAGATGCTGCAAATCTGAGGTATAAACAAAAAACACTAGAAATGCTTAGTAGTTCAGGCATCGTCTGCATAGATGATCACAGAAGGTCATAAGTGGTAGGAACAGAATTGGGCTATTTGACCCATGAAATCTACTCTGCCTTTCATGGCTGATCTATCTCTCCCTCCTAATCCCATTCTCCTGTCTTCCCATAACAACTGACACCCGTGCTAATCAAGAATCTATCTATCTCTGCCTTAAAAATATTCATTGACTTCACTTGGCCTCCACAGCCTTCTGTGGTAAAGAATTCCACAGATTCATCACCCTCTGACTAAAAGATCCATAGTCAGAACTATGTCTCTGTCCACCAGTGTTACATTGTAAAATCTCCAAGCAACTTTTATTTAGCAAGCTTGATATACAGTAGCATGCAGAATTATAATATTCATCTATGCTGCTCTTTTGGAGAGCAGTCAGTGGGGTAGATGATGTAGAGCCTGACAAATCTGGAATTATAGAGCCATGTGTAAGGACAGTGAGTGTATTTTGAGCTTCGCTCATCTAGGATAGTAGAGAGCATTCCATTCCTGAATTGTACTTTGCAGATGATAGAGAGGCTTTTTGGTTATCAGGAGGTGTGTTATGAATGCCAGGATATTGAATATTGTTTCCAAATACAAGGGATTATAGAACAATTCGAATTTAATGAGATTTCTCAAATCTTTTGTGAAATTAAACTTGAGGATAGTGTTAGCATACCTAAAGAAAGATATACCTGCTTTGGAGCCCTTGTGGTGCAGGTTGATTCTTGGCTGAGGATTTCAAACTCTGATATCATCAAGGAATATGATATCTGGGGGGGGGGGGGGGGGGGGGGGGGGGGGGGGGGGAACAAGAGATTGATATTGAATGAATGAGGAATTCGTCCACTCCCACAACTTCTACATAAAATGGTGATGCAGTGCAAGCCTCAAGAAATTCAAGAGTAATGACTGTCATTTTGCACAGACATGTGGGTTAATCTTCAGAAAGCACTTCATGATAGAAACATAGAAACATAGAGAATAGGTGCTGGAGTAGGCCATTCGGCCCTTCGAGCCTGCACCGCCAGTCAATGTGATCATGGCTGATCATCCAACTCAGTATCTTGTACATGCCTTCTCTCCATACCCCCTGATCCCTTTAGCCACAAGGGCCACATCTAACTCCCTCTTAAATATAGCCAATGAACTGTCCTCAACTACCTTCTGTGGCAGATAATTCCAGAGACTCACCACTCTCTGTGTGAAAAATGTTTTTTGCATGATCTGTACACAAAGGACGGGTTGCACTTGAACCCGAGGGGGACCAATATCCTGGCAGGGAGATTTGCAAAGGCTACTGGGGAGACTTTAAACTAGAAAGGCTGGGGGGAGGGACTCGGGTAGAGGGGGCTAGGGGTCAGGGTTGTGGGACAAGAGGCAGAGAAGGGAAGCACTCGGATCCAAAATGTAGGCGAGAAAGATGAAAAAGATAATAGACAGAGAATAAGGGATAGTGGGTTTCTAAAATATGTATATTTTAATGCTAGGAGCATTGTAAGTAAGGTGGATGAAAAAAGAGCCTGGATTGACACCTGGAAATATGATGTTGTGGCAATCAGTGAAACATGGTTGCAGGAGGGCTGTGATTGGAAACTAAATATTCCAAGATTTCGTTGCTTCAGGTGTGATAGAATTGGAGGGACCAGAGGGGGAGGTGTTGCATTGCTTATCAGAGAAGATATTACAGCAGTGCTTTGGCAGGATAGATTAGAGGGCTCGTCTAGGGAGGCTATTTGGGTGGAACTGAGAAGTGGGAACGGTGTAGTAACACTTTTAGGGGTGTATTATAGACCGCCAAATGGGGAGCGAGAATTGGAAGAGCAAATATGTAAGGAGATAGCAGATATTAGTAGTAAGCACAAGGTAGTGATTGTGGGAGATTTCAATTTTCCAAAAATAGACTGGGAAACACATTCTGTAAATGGGCTGGATGGTTTGGAGTTTGTAAAATGTGTGCAGGATAGTTTTTTTGCAGCAGTACATAGAGGTATCGACCAGAGAAGGGGCAGTGCTGGACCTCCTGTTAGGAAATGAGACGGGTCAGGTGACGGAGGTATGCGTTGGTGAGCACTTTGGGACCAGTGATCACAATACCATTAGTTTCAATATAATTATGGAGAGAGTCAGAACTGGACCTAGGGTGGAGATTTTTGATTGGAGAAAGGCTAACTTTGAGGGAATGCGTAAGGATTTTAATGAGTGAATTGGGACACTTTGTTTCATGGGAAGGATGTAGAAGAGAAATGGAGGACATTTAAAGGGGAAATTGTAAGAGTACAGAATCTTTATGTCCCTGTTAGGTTGAAAGGAAAATAGTAAAAATTGGAAAGAGCCATGGTTTTCCAGGGAAATTGGACACTTGTTTCGAAAAAAGAGAGATATCTACAATAATTATAGGAGGCATGGAGTAAATGAGGTGCTAGAGGAGTATAAAGAATGTAAAAAGAATCTTAAGAAAGAAATTAGGAAGGCTAAAAGAAGATATGAGGTTGCTTTGGCAAGAAAGGTGAAAGTAAACCCAAAGGGTTTCTACAGCTATATTAATAGCAAAAGGATAACGAGGGATAAAATTGGACCGTTAGAGAACCAGAATGGACAGCTATCTGCAGAGCCAAAAGAGATGGGGGAGATATTGAACAATTTCTTTTCTTCGGTATTCACCAAGGAGAAGGATATTGAACTCTGTGAGTTAAGGGGAAAAAAGTAGAGTAGCTATGGAAACTATGAGATTCAAAGAGGAGGAAGTACTGACACTTTTGAAAAATATAAAAGTGGATAAGTCTCCAGGTCCTGACAGGATATTCCCTAGGACATTGAGGGAAGTTAGTGTAGAAATAGCAGGAGCAATGACAGAAATATTTCAAATGTCATTAGAAACGGGAATAGTGCCGGAGGATTGGCGTACTGCGCATGTTGTTCCATTGTTTAAAAAGGGTTCAAAGAATAAACCTAGCAATTATAGACCTATTAGTTTGACGTCAGTGGTGGGCAAATTAATGGAAAGGATACTTAGAGATAATATATATAAGCATCTGGATAAACAGGGTCTGATCAGGAAAAGTCAACATGGATTTGTGCCTGGAAGGTCATGTTTGACAAACCTTCTTGAATTTTTTGAAGCGGTAACTAGGGAAATTGATGAGGGTAAAGCAGTGGAAGTTGTCTATATGGATTTCAGTAAGGCCTTTGACAAGGTTCCCCATGGAAGGTTGGTTAAGAAGGTTCAATCTTTAGGAGTTAATGGCGGAGTAGCAAGATGGATTCAACAGTGGCTGAATGGGAGATGTCAGAGTAATGGTGGATGGCTGTTTGTCAGGTTGGAAGCCGGTGACCAGTGGGGTGCCTCAGGGATCTGTGTTGGGTCCACTGTTGTTTGTCATGTACATCAATGATCTGGATGATGGGGTGGAAAATTGGATAAGTAAGTATGCAGATGATATAAGATAGATAATGAAGTAGATTTTCAAAGTCTACAGAGAGATTTGGGCCATTTGGAAAAGTGGGCTGAAAGATGGCAGATGGAGTTTAATGCTGTTAAGTGTGAAGTGCTACATCTTGGCAGGACAAATCAAAATAGGACGTACATGGTAAAATGGTAGGGAATTGAGGAATGCTGTGGAACAGATGGATCTAGGAATAACTGTGCATAGTTCCCTGAAGGTGGAATCACATGTAGATAGGGTGGTAAAGAAAGCCTTTGGTGTGCTGGCCTTTATAAATCAGAGCATTGAATATAGGAGTAGGGAAGTAATGTTAAAATTGTACAAGGCATTGGTAAGAGCAATTCTGGAGTATGGTGTACAATTTTGGTCGCCTAGTTATAGGAAGGATGTCAACAAAATAGAGAAGAGTACAGAGGAGATTTACTAGAATGTTTGCCTGGGTTCCAGCAACTATGTTACAGAGAAAAGTTGAACAAGTTAGGTCTTTATTCTTTGGAGCGCGGAAGGTTAAGGGGGGACTTGATTGAGGTCTTTAAAATGATGAAAGGGATAGACAGAGTTGACATGGATACGTTTTTTCCCATTGAGGGTAGGGAAGATTCAAACAAGAGGGCATGTCATGAGAATTAAGGGACAGAGTTTAGGGGTAACGTGAGGGGGAACTTCTTTACTCAGAGGGTGGTGGCTGTGTGGAATGAGCTTCCAGCAGAAGTGGTGGAGGCAGGATCGATTTTAACATTTAAAAGAAAAGTGGATAGGTATACGGACGTGAAGGGAATGGAGGGGTATGGTCTGAGTGCAGGTAGATGGGACTAGGGGAAAACAAATGGTCGGCACGGACTGGAAAGGCCGAGAGGGCCTGTTTCCGTGCTGTAATTGTTATATGGTTATATGGTTATATGGTTTTCCTCATCTCGGTCCTAAAAGAATTCCCCCTTTTCCTTAGACTGTGACTCCTTGTTCTGGACCTCCCCAACATCGGGAACAATCTCCCTGCATCTAGCCTGTCCAACCCATTAAGAATTTTGTAAGTTTCTATAATATTCCCCCTCAGTTTTCTAAATTCTAGCGAGTGCAAGCCAAGTCTATCCAGTCTTTCCTCATATGAAAGTCCTGACATCCCAGGAATCAGTCTGGTAAACCTTCTCTGTACCCCTTCTATGGCAAGAATGTCTTTTCTCAGATTTGGAGACCAAAACTGTACGCAATACTCCAGGTGTGGTCTCACCAAAACCCTGTACAACTGCAGTAGTACCTCCCTGCTCCTATACGCAAATCCTTTCGTTTTGAATGCTAAGATACCACTTGCTTTCTTCATAGCCTGCTGCACCTACATGCCTACTTTCAATGATTGGTGTGCCATGACACCCAGGTCTAGTTGCATCTCCCCTTTTCCTAATTTGCCAACATTAAGATAATAGTCTACCCTCCTGTTTTTACCACCAGTGGATAACCTCACATTTAATCACATTATACTGCATCGGCCATGCATTTGCCCACTCACCCAGCCTATCCAAGTCACCTTGTAGCCTCCTAGCATCCTCCTCACACCTAACACTACCTCCCAGCTTAGTGTCATCCGCAAACATGGAGATGTTGCATTCAATTCCCTCGTCCAAATCATTAATATATATTGTAAATAGCTGGGGTCCCAGCACTGAGCCTTGCGGAAGCCGACTAGCCACTGCCTGCCATTCTGAAAAGGACCCGTTTACTCCTACGCTTTGCTTCCTGTCTGCCAGCCAGTTTTCTATCCACATCAATACTGAACCGCCAATACCATGTGCTTTAAGTTTGTATACTAATCTCTTATGTGGGACCTTGTCGAAGGCCTTCTGAAAGTCTAAATATAACACATCCACTGGTTCTCCGTTACCCACTCTGCTAGTTACATCCTCGAAAAATTCTATAAAATTCGTCAGACATGATTTACCTTTCGTAAATCCATGCTGACTTTGTCTAATGATTTCACCACTTTCCAAATGTACTGCTATTCCATATTTAATAACTGGCTCTAGCAGTTTCCCCACTACCGATGTTAGACTAACTGGTCTGTAATTCCCAGTTTTCTCTCTCTCCCCTGCTATTTCCGGCAGATTATTTATATCTTTCTTAGTGAAGACAGAACCAAAGAAGTTATTGAATTGGTCTGCCTTGTCCTTGTTCCCCATGATCAATTCATCTGTTTCTGACTGCAAGGGACCTACATTTGTTTTGACTAATCTCTTTCTCTTCACATAACTATAAAAACTTTTGCAGTCAGTTTTTATGTTCCCTGCCAGTTTTCTTTCATAATCTATTTTGCTTTTCCTAATTAAGCCCTTTGTCCTCCTCTGCTGAACTCTGAATTTCTCCCAGTCCTCTGGTAGGCTGCTTTTTCTGGCTAATTTGTATGCTTCATCTTTTGTTTTTATACTATCCCTGATTTCCCTTGTTATCCATGGATGCACTACGTGCCCCGATTTATTATTATGCCAAACTGGGATGAACAATTGTTGTAGTTCATCCATGCAGTCTTTAAATACCTTCCATTGCACATCCACTGTCAACCCTTTAAGAATCACTTTCCAGTCTATCTTGGCCAATTCATTTCTCATACCTTCAAAGTTACCTTTGTTTAAGTTCAGAACCCTTGTTTCTGACTTAATTATGTCACTCTCCATCCTAATGAAGAACTCAACCATATTATGGTCACTCTTGCCCAAGGGCCCCTGCACAACAAGACTGCTAACTAACCCTTCCTCAATACCCAGTCTAGAATAGCCTGCTCTCTCGTTGGTTCCTCTACATGTTGGTTTAGAAAACTTTCCCGCACACATTCCAAGAAATCTTCTTCCTCAGCACCCCTGCCCATTTGATTCACCCAATCTATATGTTGATTGTAGTCGCCCATTATAACTGTTTTACCCTTGTTGCACGCATTTCTAATTTCCTGTTTGATGCCATCCCCAACTCTACTATTACTGTTAGGTGGCCTGTACACAACTCCCACTAGCGTTTTCTGCCCCTTAGAGTTTTGCAGCTCTACCCATATCGATTCCACATCCTCCAAGCTAATGTCCTTCCTTTCTATTGCATTAATCTCCTCTCTCACCAGCAACGCTACCTCACCTCCCTTTCCTTTCTGTCTATCCCTCCTGAATATTGAATATCCCTGGATGTTCAGCTCCCAGCCTTGGTCCCCCTGGAGCCATGTCTCTGTGATCCCAACTATAGCATAGTCATTAATAGCTATCGGCACATTCAACTCGTCCACCTTATTACGAATGCTCCTTGCATTGAGACACAAAGCCTTCAGGCTTGTTTTTACAACACTCTTACTCCTTATACAATTATGTTGACAAGTGGTCCCTTTTGATTTTTGCCCTGGAAACCCACAACCTCTTATTCTCTGTTTATTATTTTTTTTCTTCTTTCCCCCCCTACATGTTGGGTCTGAGTGCTTCCCTTCTCTGCCTCCTGCCTCAGACCCTGCCTACTGGCTTTCTCTATTTGAGTCCCTCCCCCCAACCGCTCTAGTTTAAAGTCCCCCCGGTAGCCTTTTCAAATTTCCCTGCCAGGATACTAGTCCCCCTCGGGTTCAAGTGCAACCCGTCCTTTTTATACAGGTTACCATGGACGAGAGAGAAATATAATTGTGTAAGGCAATTAATGAAAATAAAAGGAAACTTATTATATTGGTACATAACAATATAACAATTTAACTTCAAACATTCATGGATATTATGAGTTTAAGAATCCTGCCCTCAGCCAGAATCTTTATAAAAAATACAGTTTTGTGTTGACAGTTGCTGCAATATTATAACTCATTTTAAGAATGTTTAAAAAAAAAAAATCGAATGAATTTTAACAACCCCTGATTTGTATCTAAGTCAAGGCACTTAAGGGCCTGTCCCACATAGGCGACATTTTAGGCGAGTGCAGGAGACTCTGCGCTCACCTCATGGTCGCCACATGTTTGCTAGTGGTCTCTGGTGAGTCTCCTTCATGGTCGAGAGGAGTTCCTGCATTCTGGGAATTAGTCGTGGCCTCAGTATGGTTGTAAGTTTATGTAGTGTTTATGTAGTTATGGTTAGTCGTAGGTAGTATTAGTTAATCTCCTTTGCTGACCAGGCATTTTCATTATTGGGGGAAATTGGGGGGAAAAAAAACCGCTGACTACTCTCCAAACTAGTTTTCAGAACCAAGGATAATAGTTAATGGTAATGTTAAATGCCCGCTAAACATCACAGCTGTGTATCTCTGGCTTATTAAAAGTTGTCTGGCTTCTTAAAACTGTCTCCATTCCTTCTCTCCCCCCCTACTTCTCCCCCCTACTACCCCCCTCTTTTAAAGGACTTGCCGTACACTGTACTAGACATCTTAACCTTCCTGTTCATCGCGATGTTTGTCTGTATAACCTTGGCTCTGCACCGTGTGAATTTCAGACAGCGCTCCCCGGTTTCCCTGGCCCCGCCTTTGGTTGTGTGTGTGTGTGTGTGTGTGTGTGTGTGTGTGTGTGTGTTCCACTCTGACACTCGCCATTCCAGTTCCCGTTTTCAACGAGTGCCGTGAACTTGACAGTCCGCTGAAAAATCGCCCAAGTGGGACAGCCCTTTATTTGGGCCAGAATTAAATTATACAACTATATGTTTTGGCTTATAATTAAGAACTGACCACTGCAGATTTTATTTGAAATATTCTAAATGCATAAAGGTGATTAATTTGAGTACACAGAGTTGACATTTCTGTTAAAAATGAAGCTGCATAATGTTAATTCAGCACGTTGACCTACCAATGAAGTATCAATGCAATTTGTATCAAATAGGTCAACTTTATTTTCATGGGTCAATAAGTCAATTAAAACAGCAAGCAAACAAGTACCATTTAACCCTGGGTCAAAGTCATTTCCAAACACTTCTTTTGTTTTGTAATCTATTAGCATCAAATGTGCATTCTCAATGCAAAAACTGAAATAAACAAAATTGTACCAAATGGTTTGGAGCAAAACAGTCTGCTGTTTCTTATGTCTTCATTGGGTAAAACCTGTTTTGAAACAGAAACAAAAGAGTTTTGTCTCTTAATGGTTGAAATCTGTGGATGATATCCAGATCGTGAATATGAACATGACAAACTCAATGAAATGGTTCAATGCAGTGATGTGAATAGGTGATAACAATTTGAAAGACTGCATCCCATTTTTCATGAGGTTTATTTTGTTTATTGAGAAAAAAAAGTCTCACAATTATATAAATCCTTTAATGACATCCTCACACAAGTATTTTTGAAGATAGATTCAAAAAGCTGGAGTAACTCAGCGGGACAGGCAGCATCTCTGGAGAGAAGGAATGGGTGACGTTTCAGGTCAAGACCCTTCTTCAGACTTTTTTGAAGTTGGATCTTTAATGTAAAGCAAGATCACACATAATGTTTTGGTCTCTGTCTGTGGGATACATATTAGTTGAGATACCAGGGATAACTCTGTCGGTCTTTCCCAAACAAACATCATTGCATCTTTAGTATCTATCCAAGTGAACAGATAGGGGGTTGGGTTAAATCTCATTCAAAGGATTTCACCTGCAATGGGGTAACACTGTTCCCGGACTGCCAAGATGTTTTGTGTTGCTGTCCCTAAAGTGGAAATTAAACTCAAACCTGTGTCACAAAGGGAAGGTTATGCTGCCAAGTGAGCCACTGATCAGATAGACTTCCTTGACAATAAAAGTAAAACCAATCAACTTGTTTGCTATCACCTAAGGCGGCACAACAGTAGAATTGCTGCCTTACAGCAATTGCAGCACCAGAGACTTAGGTTTAATACCGACTACTGGTGCAGCCTGTACAGAGTTTGTGCGTTCTCTCTGTGACCTCAAGGGTTTTTCTCTGAGATCTTCGGTTTCCCCCCACACTCCAAAGACATAAAGGTTTGTAAGTTAATTGGCTTGGTGTAAATATAAAATTGTTCATAGTGTGTGTAGGATAGTGTTAATGAGTGGGGATTGCTGGTCGGTACTGACACGTGGGCTGAAGGGCCTGTTTCCACACTGTCTCTAAACTAAACTGGCAAGATTAATTAACATCATAATTCCCTCACACTTCCATCCATGCAGCCACCCACCTCCTCTCTGGAGAAAGGCTTACACAGGCAGTTGGTTGATCTTGTCTCTGCATGCTTCATTGTCACCTTTACCTAACTAATAATGATCTATTCAACATTTTCCTTGAACTTCATCGTGTTCTCACACATTACACTTCCTTATCTCTGTAGGGAGAGAGGGAGACCTAGTCCCATCTACCTGCATTCAGACCATAACCCTCCATTCCTTTCCCGTCCATATACCTATCCAATTTATTTTTAAATAATAAAATCAAACCTGCCTCCACAACTTCCACTGGATTCCACACAGCTACCACTCTCTGAGTAAAGATGTTCCCCCTCATGTTATCCCTAAACTTTTGTCCCTCAATTCTCAAATCTATTTCTCACTCCTCTCTCATTCGCTCCCTTCCCCAATCTCTCTCGCTCATTACCTCCTTTCTATCTTTGACTATCTCTCTCTCTCTCTCTCTCTCTCTCTCTCTCTCTCTCTCTCTCTCTGTTCATTCTTTCCCTTTCCTCCAGTCTCTCCCTCCTTACCTCCTCTTTCTCTTCCTTTTCCTCTTTCTTCCCTTATCAATTCCCTCTCCCTTACCTGCTTTTCCCTTAGCTTCTTTCTTTCTCACCCCCCCTCCCTCCACCCCCCTCTCCATTTGCCCTCTTTCTCTTTCTACCCCCTCTCCTCTATCTCTCCCGTTTCTCTTTTTCCTCTTTGTCTCTGCTTATTCTGTTGATCTTTTGTCAACACAAAATGCTGGAGTAACTCAATGGGACAGACAGCATCTCTGGATAGAAGGAATGAGGTTCAGATTTTGTCCAGCATTTTATCTCTATCTTCAGTATAAACCAGCATCACTAGTTCCTTCCTACACTGTTGAAATCTTTTGTTTTAATATTAGATCCCTGTCAGATCTCTTTACAAATAAATATAAACTCGGAGTTCTACCATTATCCTTGCCTGCACCTTCTTCAGTTCTCCATACTTCCACATCTTGGCAACCATATGCTGTATTCCAATGTTATGTTATTATTTGATATGTTCCACAAATATCTTCTGCTTTATTGCTCCATGAGTTTCATACAACCTTTTCAGTTGGTATTTTAAAACAATTACGAAGCAGTGAATAAGGTGCAAAAGTCTATTCCTGTAATTATCATCATGTGCATTCAATAGGTGTGCCATTAGCTTATTAACTTAATACCATGATAGGAGTTTTCTAAACATGATTAACACCTTGGACCAACAAAAGAAACATAATTATTGTAGCTCCTTTTCACTTGAATTATTCAACACTTTAATACAATAAACACCCTAATATGTTTCTTCTTGCTTTCACGAGTTTGTTGTAATCAAGGAAAGCCTTATTCCAAGAATAAATTGTGTATTTGCTGTAGAGTCCATTAGAACCTCCGAGTATTCAAACCTAAACTGCTATTTTTCAAGGAGGTTTATTATGTGGAGACACCACAGTTATTTCTGCAACATGTAGATGCACTTTATGGCACTCTATATCAAAGAATTCGGTATTCCGACTGTGCATGTCCAGGTCATAGGTCACTCGCGATAAACATTCTCAGCAGCTGTGCTGCTGCATGTGTGCAGGCCTGTGTTTGGGTTGGGCCCGGTCTCCGGTACTGCAGGCACTGTTGAGTTGTTGCTGGGCTATCCCCGTCCCCTCCTGCATGTCCAGTCCCTGTCCTGGTATGGCCGGACGTGTCTGGGGTGGCCTTGGGCTAGCGGGGCACTGGGCCGGGGCAGTGGAGGCCCTGGACATACAGCCAGCACAGGGGGAAGGCGCTGGCTCCAGCTCGGCTCTGCCTTTCCCGCCAGGTTGGCCAGCAGCTCTGGACTGGCGGGATGTCTGCCTGGAGCGAGTGCGGCCCCGGGCTGGCAGGCGGCATGAAGGGGGGCGCTGGTACTTGCTCTGCTCCAGCTCCCGGGGGGCCCGTTCCCCAGCGGGCCGGGGACCGTTGGCTGCGTCTCCAGCCTTGTCCAGTGGCTGTCGGTTGGCCCCCTCGGTGCCAGCGGGGGCTGAGTGTCGGTCATCGGCGGGCCAGGCAACATCTCTGGAGAAGGAACGTCACCTATTCCTTTTCTCTAGGGATGCTGCCTGTCCCGCTGAGTTGCTGCGGTGTTTTGTGTGTCCCTGTTGATGGCTAGTGCTCGGCTTTCCCCTGCGCTGGGGGGGTTGGCCGGCGGCAGCTGGGTGGGGTGGGGGGTCTAGCTGGCGGTCCCTGGCCCATCGGGAGAGGATTCCTCTGGAGTTGGAGCAGGGTTGGGATGGAGTTGCCGTTTCTTCTCCGCGCTGGCCATGGGCCTAGGGCCGCAGCTGCTTCGGGCCGCTGTTCCTTCGGTCTCAGGTCGCCCCGGACATCTCCGGCCACCCCCCCTGGGTGGGGAAAGGATATTCGGGTAGTGGAGGGGGACACACCGGGACGGTCCAGTGGCGAAACGGTAGCGCTTGTGGCACCGGGAACCTGGGTTCAATGCTGGCTGCGGATGAGACATGGGTCTGTGTGCATGCAGCAGTGCAGCTGCTGTGAATGTCTCTACGCCGGTCCAGTCTCTCCCCCTGTCTCCCACTCGCATCTGCCCCCTCTCATCCCGCTCTCCCACTGCCTGGCACCCCGTTCTTCAGATTAAATATATTTTTACACATAAATTATGAATAAGGATAAGAATCTATACATAGTATATGCAGCCAGCGCTGTTCGCTTTTTTCTTTATCGCGAATGACCTTTGACAAATCCCATGATTCCTTGCGTTTTTCAAAATACCGAACTGGCTTATTGGGAATGTTTGGAATTTTGTTTAGAGTTACCATGATTTGATACAATTATGTAATTATGTTCTTGGTGCAACTAGCTTGTGTGCTGGCTGTCTTTAAGCACTTAGAGCTTCTATTAGAGTCATGAACCCACTCCTACTGAATGTTATTACATTAGCAGTATTTCATAATTCTTCTCGGTAAACAGCCAACCACCATATTATGGCTGCTTGGAGAACACAAAATCATCTTAATAGAATTCAAAAATCACTGCTCAAAATTTGAGACATGGAAAAAAGATATATTTAATGGAATTTATATTTAAAAAAATAAATAACCACAACACTTCTATTATCAACGTGGTTCCTGATGTGTGTGCAGATTATGCAGTTTCACATTTTAGAAAATCCCAGTATGGACTATTTTAGGGAAATGCAATAGTTGCAACCTGAGAGTTGCTGGTACTTTATTTGAACTGATGCTGTGTAGCACACAGTGAGTGAGAGAATGTTATGCTATTAGATTGCATTGATCAAAATTGACATTGTCAATATGGGCTCACTTGTGCAAACAGTGAACTTTCATTCGCATTTTCCATTACATCGTCATTTCTATGACATTCGATTATCTGATACACTTTATACCTCCATTAACTGTTTGCTCTGTTTAGGCTTCTGTGACTCAGTCTGTTGTTCTTCCCCTTCTTCTGCCTTTTTTTTAAAATTTTCCTTCTTACTCTTTAACTTAATTTTCTTCCCTCAATTTTCTTTCTATTTTTTCCCTTCTCTTTTCAGCCAGGAATTAGGGAGTTAGATTATATGTGGGGGGGGGGGGGGAGGAATGCTGTCACCAATAGGTTAGGATTCTGCATGGAGTGTCTTTGCCTATATCCTCTCACTGAGCATACATACTTCTCCATTATCACTGTCTCCAATCTATGCATTTTCTTGCCATCATTTATCAACTACTTGTTCTCCAAATTATTGCCCTAACATATTTAGGGCAGCATAGTGGTGGATTTGCTGTCTTACAGCACCCAGAGATCCTTTCTACAGGTGCTGTCTGTATGAAGTTTGTACGTTCTCCCAGTGACCACATAGGTTTTCTCCGGGTGCTTCGGTTTCCTCTCGCTCTCCAAAGATGTACAAGGTAGTAGGTTAAAGAAGGAACTGCAGATGCTGGAAAATCAAGGGTACACAAAATGCTGGAGAAACTCAGCGGGTGCAGCAGCATCTATGGAGCGAAGGAGATAGGCAATGTTTTGGGCCAAAACCGTTCTTCAGACTAGTGGGGGGAAGAACGGAAAAAGGAGAAGGAGGAGCCCGAGGGCTGAGGGAGAGGTAGGAAGGGGAGGAGACATCAAGGGTTAACAGAATTGAGAGAATTCAATGTTCATGCCAAGAGCATGCAGACTCCCCAAGCTCCACACCAGGGAATCACAAATGTCCTCATTCTTCAGAGAACGGGGATTCCCCAACCCACTATAGATGAGGCTCGCACGAGGGTCTCCTCCGTACCCCATAACACTGCCCTCTCCCCATCCCCCCCCCCAGACGCAACAAGGGCAGAGCCCCGTGGTCCTTATATTTCACCCCACCACTCGCCACATCTTCCCATCTCCCCCCCGTCTGCCTTCCACAAAGACCACTCCCTCCGCAACTCCCTTCTCAATTCTTTCCTTCCCTCCTGCTCCACCCCTTCCTCGGGCACTCCCCCTTGCAACCGCAAGAGATGCTACATTTGTCACTTTACCTCCCCCCTCCACTCCATTCAAGGACCCAAGCAGTCATTCCAGGTCCGACAGAGGTTCACCTGCACCTCCTCCAACCTCATCTATGGCATCTGCTGCTCTAGATGTCAACCAATCTACATCGGTGAGACCAAGCGGAGGCTTGGCGATCGTTTCGCCGAACACCTCAGCTCGGTCCGCAATAACCAACCCGACCTCCCGGATCAGCACTTCAACTTCCCCTCCCATTCCATATCCAACCTCTCTGTCCTGGGCCTCCTCCACGGCCAGAGTGTGCAACACTGCAAATTGGAGGAACAGCACCTCATATTCCGCTTGGGGAGTCTGCATCCTCTTGACATGAACATTGAATTCTCTCAATTCTGTTAACCCTTGCTGTCTCCTCCCCTTCCTACCTCACTCTCGTCCCTCCTTTTTCCTTTCTTCTCCCCGCTTCCCCCCCACCCCCATCAGTCTGAAGAAGGGCTTTGGCCCGAAACGTCGCCTATCTCCTTCACTCCATAGATGCTGCTGCACCCACTGAGTTTCTCCAGCATTTTGTGTACCCAAGGTAGTAGTTTAATTGTCTTCTGTTAAATGTAAATTGCCGCTAATGTGTCGGCTAGCGTTAGGGTGCAGGGTGATCGGCACAGACTCAGTGAGCCAAAGGGCCTGTTTCCATGCTATAATTCTAAATTCTAATGTCTAAATATTAGCCACCTCCTGTCCTGGTTGTCTGTTGCTTCCCTCATTCTGACACCATCCTATCTTTTCAAACATTGTAAGTGGTTAGAGGGCATATTTCATTAATTGCCTGAGCCCTTGTGCTCATCAATCTTTTTTTCTGCAATGATGTCTTCTCAACAAATTACAATGGATCTGTACAAGAACATTTATCTCATGTTGTCTTCCATTCTTTTTCATTGCTTGAAAACACACATTTTTATCAAGTAAACATTGTTAGTGAAATAATTACCTACCACATTAAGTGTTCAGAAGTTGAAGTGATCTTCCTTCCTATCAGCCCTGCCTGTGACATCTTTCATTTCCATCTTTTTCTCGTGAAATATTCGGAGTCACACAGCCAAGTTTATCGTTGGGGTATAGTCAGAACACTCTTGGGTTTCATCGCTTCAGTGCATAGGTATCCATTGCAATTTTAAGAAATTAGGTGATTGTACTATAATAAAGTTTGAAAACTGCATCCCCATTTTGAAATTAGAAGCAAAAGAAGTTTCAATGCAGAAACAACATAAACATGTTCGTTGGTGCAGCTGACAGATGGTATAGATGTGCCCAAGGATAACGGTTTCTCTGAGCAGGCATGGTCATTAAAATAAAAAAGATTTGCAGCTGCATGTAAAGATGCAAGAGAAAATTAATAGGGAAACACAGCCATGATACTGTTAAACATGGGGGTGGGAGATACAGTATTTGCCTTTTTAAATGCGTGCACTAGTATTACTTATTCCATTCACTGGAATTTAGAAGGATGAGAGGGAATCTTATAGAAACAGAATTCTTAAGGGATTGGACAGGCTAGATGCAGGAAAAATGGTCCCAATGTTGGAGGACTCCTGAACCAGGGGTCACAGTTTAAGAGTTAAAGAAAGAACTGCAGATGCTGGAAAATCGAGGGTACACAAAAAGCTGGAGATACACAGCGGGTGCAGCAGCATCTAAGGAGCGAAGGAGATAGGCAACATTTCGGGGCAAAACCCTTCTTCAGACTGATGGGAGGGGGCGGGGAAAAGAAATGAAAAAGGAGGAGGAGGAGCCCGAAGGCTGAGGGAGAGTTTAAGAATAAAGGTTAGGCCATTTAGAACTGAAATGAGGAAAAACTTCTTCATCCAGAGAGTTGTGAATCTGTGGAATTCTCTGCCACAGAAGACAGTGGACGCCAATTCACTGGATGTTTTCAAGAGAGGGTTAAGCCCCGTCCCACGATGCGAGTTTACCCAAGAGCTCGCCCGAGTTTAAAAAAAATCAAACTCGTGGTAAGTATGTAGTGGGTACGTCGTAGTGGGTACGTCGGACCTTGTGGATGTCTTGTTGCGGCTCGTAATGCTAACGGCAGGTACTCGGGAAACGCGGTAACTCATGAAGATTTTTCAACACTGTGAAATATGTCCAAAAGTAAAAGAATACTCGTGATGAAGTACCACGAGTTTGATTTGATTTTTTAATTCGGGAGAGCTCTTGGGTAAACTTGCATCGTGGGACATGGGCTTAAGGTTAAGAGAGAGATAGCTCTTAGGGCTAAAGGAATAATGGATATGGGGTAAAAGCAGGAATAGGGTACTGATTTTCGATCATGGCAGGCTCGAAAGGCCAAACGGCCTACTCCTGCACCTATTTTTCTGTTGCCAATTTGTACCAATTGTGATCTGTTGTTGAGGAAACAGTTGCCAAGGAACGCACAGAGCGTTGGTTCTCTTATCATGGTAACAAGTTTGAAAGGGATGATGGTATTGCATGCTGAGCGGTAGTCTATGAACAACAGCCTGACGTATGTGTTTTTTAGTGTCTGAGTGGTTGCTGCAGATTGGAGAGTCAGCGAGATTGCATCCTCTGTTGATCTATGGTGGAAGTAGGCAAATTGTAGTGTATCCAGGTTCTTGCAAAGGTAGGAGTTTATATGCACCATAACCAACCTCTCAAAGCACTTCATCATTAAGGAAGATAGTGCCACCGATTGGTAGTGACTAAGGTATGTTACTTTACACTTCAGATGCTTTTCGAGGTTTCACCCTACTGAAGAATCTTCTGATGTTGGCCCCAGTGACTGAGATTGTGATACCATATGGGAGTCGGGAAGGCATGTCAGTGTTCTCCCTATCGTGGTCTACATAGAACGCAGTGAGCCCATCCAGAAGCGATGCCCTGCTATTGCTTGAGCTGCCCCTGGGTTTCGTCTTGTAGGAAGTGATAGTGTGCAACAGCTGCCAAATTCCCATCTCATCCTCCAGTTTAGAGCAAAAGTTCCATTTATCCTCTTTGATGGCCTTTTCGTGGGTGCATTTGAACTTCTTATTTAAAGCCGCAACGCCAGACAGGAATTCCCGAGATCTGCCCTCAGAAGATTCAAACCTCCTGTTTTATCCAAGGCTTCTGGTTGGGGAACATTTGGATGGTTTCATGAGTACACACTCCTTCACATATATTTCCTTATAAAGTCTGCAACAACCATTGCGTATTGATTCAAGTCTGTTGCCGAGTCCTTGAACATTATGGTGGTTTAACAATGGTCATGATGGAGAGGTGGTTGGGTGGGATGTGCACGTTTGGTGGCTCTTGACTTGGTGAGGCATGTACAGCAGTGACAGGACGGGCTGAAAGGTCCACGCCAGGAATAGATAATTAATTGAACAGGCCTTCCTTTGTGCCCAAATAATTCTGCTGACTGCACCATGTTGCTCCGTTGAAAATATGCCCCAGATACTGTTTCATTATATTGATCCTGACTGGTCACATAAAAGAAAACTTATGCCCAGAAATCCTTCCCCAGTCACAATACCAACATCAGTTGAAGCCGAGTACAACACTCAGATACGGCTATATCGGTAATTTAGCAAACCCAACCAAAAATAGATTTCTAGGCGACAGTACCTTCAATTGGACAGTGCTGGTACGTTATATCTAGTTTCAATTAAAAAAGATAATTTCAGAGGAATAGAAAGCAGGTATCAAGGCAGTGAAAGGGCAAGGATGGGATCAAATTCCATCAGGAATAATTGACTATTGGCAGCAACACAGAGGGAATTTGAAGTACTGGTAAGTACTTCCCTAAAGCTGCTGATCTAGGTCCGTGGATCGTCCTGCTGACTTGTTCTCCTTTTAAGTAACTTAATTTAGTTTGGTTTAGTTTAGGGATACAGCACGGAAACAGGCCCTTCGGCCACCGATTCCGCACTGACCAGCGATCCCTGTGCACTAACACTATCCTACACACTCTAGGGACAATTTATATTTATTCCAAGCCAATTAACCTACAAACCTCTACTTTGGAGTGTGGGAGGAAACCAAAGATCTTGGAGAAAACCCACACCGGTCAGGGAGAATGGACAGACAAGCACCCGTAGACAGGATCACACCCAAATCTCTGGCACTGTAAGGCAGTAGCTCTACTAGCTTGTGCCGCCCTCTTGTATGTTTTACTAGCACATGCATTCTAATATTTGTTTTGAAATGTGAACAGAACATTAAAATTAAATTGTGCAACAATATCTAATTAAAAATTATACAATAGCACTCAACATTTTTTGTATTTGTACCAAACAATCGGCCTTCCTACACTCTCAATTCAAAATCCATTTTATTATTCAATGATACTTTTGTGAAAATGACATATTTTCTATCCCAGGAGTATCAAATCTGCTCCCTGTCCAAACTAACAGAATTTCTAGGCCATACCAATCTGGCAATTATAATAAACTGAGATGCCAGTGGCAGACGGGCTAAGGGCTGATCTCAACTGATAGCTGAGAGTTATGGAGTGTTTAATCCATAGTCTTAACATAGAATGTTGAGGCTTTCAGTTTTATTTTCATGGTTTCAGTAGCACCATTGCTTCAGATGACTTTATATCCCTCAGGATCCTAAGATTTATGTTCTTTCACCAACATTTAAATCAGCAATAGCATGGCATAAAGCTTATTACAGAGAACATCTGATATTTGTGGCTATGGAACAGTTCAGTGTCTGCATGTGACTTCTTCTGCCTACATACTGATAGGTAGGGAATTAGTTTTATATCATAAATTGGCTAAATTGTATAAAATAAATGAATGAGGAATATAGTCAAAATGTGTATGAAGAAATAATTCCTTTATTCTCAGTTTGTGAAATAAAATCCACCACCTGCATTCTGTCAAAAACATTGGATCACAGAAGACAACTTTGTGGAAGTTTGATCTCAATCGAACATTAGTCAACTTCTGATGCTTTTCACTGTATCCTGGTAATTGAGACAATAATAATACATATTCTCCACTTCCTTTTTATTCATTAAGAAAAAAACAAGAAAATACCCAATTCATATCATTAGTTATGCATGTGTCGCAGGAGGATATGGCACCAAGCCCAGTTTAAGATTATTAGCAACTCGATGTACTGGAAACATATTGAAATTGACCCTCTTAATTGCAAACTTTCAACATAAATATAAACAATAATAAAAAAACCTCATATAATCAAATAGGTAAGTGCATTGGCAAATGGGTAGAGGTGTATAGAAATGAAGTTTGGTTTGGTTTATTATTGTCATGAATACCAAGATACAGTGAAAACCATTTGTTTGTGTGCCATCCAATCAAATCAGATAATACTGTACATGAATACAATCAAGCCATACACAAGTGCAACAGGTTGAACGAAGATAAATATACCAGATTGCAGCATACTGTTTTTCAGCCTTGTAGCTTAACAATTCCAGAGGAAAAAGTCCAATGTCCACAATGAAGTCAGAAGATCAGCAAGATACCCTAGCTTATGGAATGACTATTCGGCAGTCTGATAGCAGAGAAGAAGAAGCTATTCCTCAATCTGGTGGCACTTCCTTCAATCGTTCATATCTTTTCTCAATGTGAGTAGGGAGAAGAGAGAATGAAAAGGCTACAGAAGGTTGTTGATTATGTTGGCTGCTTGTTCAAGGCAACGTGAAATGTTAAAGTTTGAAGGGTGAAATGTGAAGGTGGAGTCAGTGGTTCGCAACTTTCTATAATTTCTGCCGGTTTTGGGCAGAGATGTTTGCAAACAAAACTGTAATGCAATCTGAGGGTACGCTTTCTATGGTGCATATACAAAAATTGGTAAGAATGATTGGAGATATACCAAGGTCTTCTGAAAATGTAGAGGCTTTGTGTGCTTTTCGGCTGTAAGTTCAATGTAGTTTGTTCAGGATACATCGCTGGTAATATTTATGCCTAAGAACTTGATGTTTTCTACCATTTCCAATTCTGTGCCATTGATGTTGATTGGGGCATGTCCCTGCTTCCTGAACTCAATTCATCTTCTTGACATTGTAATTCCTTCATTGTGGGGAGAGTTTTGTCCTGACACCATGTTACTAAACTCTCCATCTCCTTCCTGTACTCCATCATTGTTTTGTTATGTGTCTGCTTAGGATGTATATAAAACTAACACATATTAGATGGAAAAAAAGAAAGATGCCTCCAGGCACAATCATGTTGGGATCAAAAACGGGAGTGATGTATTTCCAGGTCAAAAGTCACTGACCTCATTTACATAATTATATGCGCGAGTATGAGCATGCGCGAGTATGAGTACAGCTCCTATGCTCAAATTACACGGACATTGATACAATCATGTCATTGTCAAGATCAGACCCACTACATTGGTGTCAAGTGGAAACTTGTAGATAGACTTAGAGCAGAATTTGGCCACACAGCCGTGAGTGTACAGAAAATATAGGAAGTGGCTGAGAATGGATCCTTGTGGGGCATCCATTGTTGATAATTATCATGAAGGATGTGTTGTCATCTCTCCCCTCTGATTCTGGTCTTTGAGATTTATATGGCAGCAACTATATGAACCAGAACTGCTATATTCAGTATAGTTCACAATTGGATCAGAGGCAAAGATGTTTTATGATTGCATACTTCTGTATTTTAATGTTTAAATTCTGATGCTTGGAAAGACTAGATAAGATCATCAATATATTTTTGCAATATTAAAATAATCTGAAACTAACTTTCCAATGCTCACAGAAGAAGGGAAAATATTTTTTTGCGTGTGCTTGAATGTCTCATTGGAACGTGACTTCTGAGAACATAGTCAAGTTGATATTCATTGAGCTGTGAAATGTAGAACACAAAGGTGGCCATTTGGCCCATTGTGTCCATGCTGGTCAAAACAAGAGATATTGAGGCACATCTGAAACTATTGATAAACATCTGAAACCGCTTTTGGATTGATATTAAAACAAGGGCACAGCTACAGTCTAAATTACAAGCCTTTCTTCCTTCCATTGGAACAATTTCAAATACTGCCTCTTTGAACAAGGTTTTGGATACCTGCCCTAATATTTTCTCATGAGACTAGGTGTTACATTTTGCTTAATACTCTCCAGAGAACATTTTTTGAGCTTTCTCCATTTTCGCAAAACACTTGTAGGTCTGAAATGTCTGGCAGACCAATAAAATCTAAAACATCATCTGAGTAGCTGCTGGATCAGAAATATTTTAATTTTATTGTGCTTTTTTAGTGTTGAGTATATTTCAAATTTGAATTATTATGTATGTGATCAAATATTTATTCTGAATTTAAAATGCCTGGAAGAGCAAATGACCAGAGCTGTACTAGGGACTTTGTAGTGAAGAGCAGCCAGATAACAGAGCCATGGAGTTAAACAGAAAGGTTGGCCAAGGATCAGAGGAATAGTATGCACTCAGGGATTAGGCCTGACAACTTGCAACTTGCCATTTGGAGTGTGTGGAAACTGGAAAGATTTAGAAGAAGGAATACCAATGAACTGAGGCAACAGGCGATGCTGGCTATTTTTTGAAGATTATTTTGAGCTATGACAATGTTGAAACTATTTGAACCAATGCAAAGTAGATTACTGGTGCTCGCTAAGGGGCCACACCTTCAAGAAAAACTCCACTGAGAGCTGCTGTAAAATGGTGTATTACATACTGTTCAGAGAAAATCTACGGATGAAGTAACGTAAGAGGAATTCATTCAGGGCCACACCTTTGTGTCCAGTTGAAGTGATGTGGGAATTCCACCGGGAGGCTGCTTTCTTCTTTTTTCCACGCCAAGCCATATGCACATCCCACTGATCAGAATTTCTAAATTTATGCATGGCATATTAGCAAAAGCTGAAAAAGGAAGATGATTTGTAACTTCAAAGATTACTTGTTTTTATTGACTCTAGCCACAAGCCCAATGTTAATTTGTCTTTGCTGCATGTTATTCTAGACATTAATGAGAATCTCCATAGCAGCTTCCTTTTATGTTTAGGGTACACAAAATGCTGGAGAAACTCAGCGGGTGCAGCAGCATCTATGGAGCGAAGGAGATAGGTAACGTTTCTGGCCGAAACCCTTCTTCAGACTGAATGGGGGTGGGGGGAAGAAAGGAAAAAGGAGGAGAAGGAGCCCAAGGGCTGAGGGAGTAGTGGGAAGGGGAGGAGACAGCAAGGGTCAATAGAATTGAGAGAATTCAATGTTCATGCCAAGAGGATGCAGACTCACCAAGCGGAATATGAGGTACTGTTCCTCCAATTTGCGGTGTTGCTCACTTTGGCCATGGAGGAGGCCCAGGACCGAGAGGTCGGGTACGGAATGGGAGGGGGAGTTGAAGTGCTGAGCCACCGGGAGGTCGGGTTGGTTATTGCGGACTGAGCGGAGGTGTTTGGCAAAACGATTGCCAAGCCTCCGCTTGGTCTCACTGATAGAGATCAGCTGGCATCTAGAGCAGCGGATGCAATAGATGAGGTTGGAGGAGGTGCAGGTGAACCTCTGTCGGACTTGGAAGGACTGCTTGGGTCCTTGAAAGGAGTGGAGGGGGGAGATAAAGGGACAAGTGTAGCTTCTCTTGCAGTTGCAAGGGAAAGTGCTCGGGAAGGGGTGGAGCGGGAGGGAAGGGAAGAATTGACAAGGGAGTTGCAGAGGTAGCGGTCTTTGCGGGGGGGAGATGGGAAGATGTGGCGAGTGGTGGGGTCACGTTTAAGGTGGCGAAACTGGCGGAGGACTATGCTTTGTATGTGCCGGCTGGTGGGGTAAAAGGTGTGGATCAAGGGGATTCTGCCCTTGTTGCGAGTGGGGGGGATGGGGAGAGAGGGCAGTGTTGCAGGGTACGGAGGAGATCCTGGTGCGAGCCTCAACTATAGTGGGGGAGGTGAATCCCCGTTCTCTGAAGAATGAGGATATTTGTGATGCCCTGGTGTGGAATACCTCATCCTGAGAGCAGATGTGGCGTAGACGGAGGAATTGGGAATAGGGGATGGAGTCCTTACAGGAAGCAGGGTGGGGGGAAGAGTAGTCCTGGTAGCCGTGGGAGTCAGAGGCTCAGCACTTCAACCCCCCCCTCCCATTCCGTATCCGACCTCTCTGTCCTGGGCCTCCTCCACGGCCAGAGTGAGCAACACCGCAAATTGGAGGAACAGCACCTCATATTCTGCTTGAGGAGTCTGCATCCTCTTGGCATGAACATTGAATTCTCTCAATTCTGTTAACCCTTGCTGTCTCCTCCCCTTCCTACCTCTCTCTCGTCCCTCGGGCTCCTCCTTTTTCCTTTCTTCCCCCCGCTTCCCCCCACCCCCATCAGTCTGAAGAAGGGTTTTGGCCCGTAACGTCGCCTATGTCCTTCGCTCCATAGATGCTGCTGCACCTGCTGAGTTTCTCCAGCCTTTTGTGTGCCCTCCTTTTATGTTTAACTGTGGCTCCATTGATAGCATTGGTACATTTTAATTAAAAGGCTCTGTGAGTTCAAACTCTCCAAATGCAAGTCTACACTGACTTTCTGATGTTGTGACACAGGAGTACTACTTTGTTAGAGATGACATCTGTTCAATAATTAAATGGTTAATTAGTGGTATTACTTTAAAGAAGGAATATGAGTCTTCCCAGCTAATATTTATTCCTCAACTAACACCACTGACAGATTATCTGGTCATATTGTTGTTTCAAAACTCGCTGTATCTAAATCGACTTCTAAATTTCCTATATTACAATAGCAACTACAATTCAATTACAGAGGTCAATTAACCTGTACACCTGTACATATTTGGATTCAGGAAGAAACCAGAACACCTAGAGGAAACGCGTAGTCACAGGGAGAACATGGAAACTCCACTTCGACAGGACCATTTCAGACCAATGAAAAATAGTAAGATTAAACGAGAACTTGCCAGTTTGAAGTTTGATTTTTATTTTATGAGGAGTTACGATGAGGGATTACGTGAAGAAGCCCCGCCAGGCGCATGCGCGTCATACTTCAAAGCAGCGGCGTGAAAACACAGAAACTATAGTCAAAGAGATATAGTAAGACTCAGAAGACTAGAACTACGAGATGATCTTTGTGATTATGATGGCCGGGAGCGGAGGGCACATAATCCCTCATCGTAACTCCTCATAAGATAAAGATCAAACTTCAAACTGGTAAGTTCTCATTTAATCTTACTATTTTACTTCTGAGTCACGTGAGTGACTATGTGAAGATTTCAAAGCTCTGTGATTTCATGCTGTAGATCCATACATACGACACACTGCTTCAGTTGCCACAGTAGTGAATACATAATGTATTGAATATTGCTTCGAATTATCAAATAAACATTTTTAATAATAATAAACAAGACAGTAATAATCCCTCTGTCCCAGGGGGAAATTACAAATTGTATTTAGAAAGAAAAGAAAGTCAAACCAAACCCAAAACAGCATCCCCAAAACCTTGCACTGTCAGGACAGGTTTATCATAGAATTTTGCGAAGGTTGCCTCTCTAGACCATCCTGCAGCCCCGAGGATTTGGTCTAGAGGCAGGTCCTGTGCCTTCGCTGTGGATGTTGATGCCGCCCTGGCGGAGCGAGAATTAAATGCAAAGCGACTTCTACCCAGCCATCCAAAACCATGTTTTAACCATCTAGAAAAGTTTTGACTGAAAACCTTTTTATGAGGTTTTTTTGATGCTGATGAGCCTAGCTGTCTCAGATCCTCGAGACATTAGTTTACCTTTGATAATGGACTCAAAACCGTTTGGGTCAACGGTGTATGCTATAATGTTTACTTCGGTTCCAGCCATCCCTTCTGCTTTAGTTTGATTAAATCATACCACATAAACGGTCATGTATCTACAGAAGAGTAAATGCTATCTAGTTCGTAGCTTTTGCAATGCAAGAACTCGTTGTGCTGATAAACAATGCCAAGATGAGCATACCACTTTAAGTGTTAACTTCTGGAAAGACAGTGATGTTAATTGCCCATATGCCAAAACAGGCGAGAACTATTCCAGCTAAGAAAGGTTTTTGTTAAAGATTCCTCTCAATGGATCGGGACACTAAAGATGAATCCTGATAGATGTTGTTCTGAAAACAAGCCCCTATATAGAAGGCAAAGCAGCTCCCCAACACTACATAATGCCACAGTTATAGCTCAAGTTTCATCAAAATGCAATGTAGCAAAACCCAATACATCGGTATGTCTTTGCAGTATAGATAGATATCGACTGCAAGCAAAGAACACTCCCATTTCTTCTATATAACACACATATTTGATTTAGTTTTAGTGCTATCTCTCCGAAGCTGCAGTGACACATTCATTGGTCCTACTCGACATTCAAGCCCTTGGATTCCTTGGTCAGAACTCAGATTAACAGATAGATATGAACAATGTAACGGATACTTTCTCCTCTTTACTGGATGCACCAACAAATTAACTGCAGTAGGGACAGCCAAGTAATGGCTGAGTCTCATTCTCCTCGGAGCGCAATGGGAACCATGGCTGAGTAGGGGGCCATCTGGACCAAACGCCTGATGGCAGAATCCCTTTATTTTTGTTGAGTGCATTGCCGAATGAGGCAGTTGGTGGGAAAATCGTAGAACCATATACGTCCCAAGTAGGCCGAGAATTAATTCCAACGCCAACATTCCTGGATCTGATTCCCCCCACAAAACGTATTTGGGAAATTGGGACCTGGCCTGGATACAAAGACAGATCAAATCTGGCAAACAAAACCATAGCGGCTGACAATTCAATTTAAAAACATCAGATTTCCACCTATGTTGTCTTAAATTTCCGTGACGAGTGAGATGTCCTTTGTGTCTGCCTGGTAGGTCTCTATCATTTAGTGTGCTATACAGTGTACCTGTAGGTAAAGTGATAAGTGGACAGCGAGAAATTCGGAACACTAGACACTCACCACTCGATCACAATATGCAGGTTAACAGATTATCACATGATACTGACCTTATTCCTCCCTGTGATTGATATAGGCAACAGCCCAGTATGGTTCCCCAACCGGCGCGAACATGTAAAGTCTTTCATGCGGAACAATAAGATTTTAATCCATATAATCCACCCAGCATTTCTAAGTAATTTATACCATTCCTTTGCAGGATAATCTCATGCACACTCATCTACCACCAAAAGCCAGACTCGCTGTCCGTGGCTCCCCATCCCAAAGCACTGACATCTGTTTATAAAACCATTGAAGGTTGTTGAACCAAAATGTTTTTGGTACTTTGTGCAATATTGATTATCCACCATTATAATTTGGCGATGGCTTTGGCTGGCAACTGCACAGGTCTATAAAACTGACCTGCATGTTCTTTAAGTGCTTGTTCTCTAGCTTGTTGCAAATTTTGATAGTGCAAGGGTCCAAACTCAACTGCAGGGAAAGCCACCACCAATTTAACAATAACTGGCTACTTGCCTGATGGAGGGTTGTTGCTTTTCAGCGAGACTGGTACAGACCACTGTGATTTCAACAGCCTTGGCCGTAAGCAAAGTCACTGTCATATCAACTGAATCAATTCAAACTCCATATAATCAATTTTTTGGGATGGCTCTAGCTTGGATTTTGTTGGATGGACAAGAAACCTAACCTCTCAAACAGGTGTTTGGTTGCTGAAACCGACTCCTCGGCTGTTTTCTGAGTGTTGTTTATATTTAAAATATCGTCTAGATAAGCCATCACAATGTGATTCTTGGCACGAAGCAGCACTAGTACTGGTTTTAACAATTTCGTGAACAACCTAGGAACTGAGGTTAACCTATTGGCCAATGCTTTAAATTGCCAGAGCTGTTCCATCCAACTAAACTTCAAGTATCTTCGGTACTGATGATGAATTGGTACTGAATTATATGCATCTTTCAGATCTATGGTTGCCATATAACAACCTTCTGATAATAGCTGTTTAGCCGTATTGAAGGTGTCCATTTTAAAATGCCTGTACTGGACATAGGAATTTAACCGGGTTAGATCCAGAATGACTCGACAACCACCATCTTTTTTTCTGTCTGGGGAATATATTGGACACAAATTGTTGAGGATGGTATGTCGTCCTCTCAATTACCCCTTTTTGGAACAAAACCCCAATTTCTTTATTTACCTGCAGAGTTTCTGGTCCAGAAAAAAACAATACCCGACTAGGCATATTTTGTGCAGGTGGATTCCTGACATAAACTGTATTCGAGACCTTGAGACAGTGTCCAGTATAAACAGATCAGATAATATGCAGCACCATTCATCATAAAATAACTGTAACCTACCCCCAACCAGAGGTTGTCCCCCGGAGGATTTATCCTGGACTGAATGAATCACCCGTACCTCCATAGTCGACCTAGAAGTTCTTGTTCTTCTTGCCATGCTAGGGTTGTATTTGGCGTACACAGGTGGGTAATAACGCCGTCCCACTGGTACCACTCTGCTTGGCCCTGCTCCCGGATCTGATCTACAAGGTGGCATCCTGGCCGAAGTGATGCAAGTATTCATGAGGCCAATTGTTTTGACCTCTTCTTCCAGGTCTTTGACCTGTTTGAGCAGGTCCTCGTCAAATAGATAATTTGGCGCTTGAATGTTCGATGACCTGCACAGAGTTGCAAATCATGGGTTTAGTGTCGGCTTAATAGCAATTTTCCGGATGCAGTTTATTTCAAAGTATGCATTGCACAGCAGGGCCAACATATCCTGATGTGTCCTGGACATCGGTGCCCCTCGGACAATTTTGCCGAAAGCCGTGATCCCTGCCCCCACCAATTTGAGGACTCGCTGGAACCGAATCTCTTATCCACGCATCGTTGCACTCATTTGTGCCCAGATAGCATAGTTCACAGTGAGCACCTTGAGCGACACACAATTAACAGGTGTTACATAACGGGTGGTTGTTTGTTCCATAATGGAATCCTGTAGCTGGTGAGAGGCCATGCTGATGATGTTAGCAGCCAGATTTTCCTCCATGGCTTCACCAGTACCCTCCGGATTGGCAACGTTTTTTGCTACATCCAGGACACCTGGAGCATGCCTCATGTGCCTTGGTGTGTGCCCAAAAGCAGTGACACCAACTTCAGGGTCAGACTCCTCCTGCCCTGGCTCTCCCAAGTCTTGCTCCAGGGAGGTCTCTATCAGCCCTAATCAAGGTGCTGGTGAGGGTGATTCCCACTGATATTCGTAGGCGGTGAAGTCCTTTTCGCCATATGGGCCTCTGCGTGAGGCTGTTTGGGGAATCCCAGGGACATTCGAACCCGATTGGAATATTTTGTGGCTCATCATAGTTTGCAGCATTTTCTCCATTTGATCGAGCCGTCCCCAGACCTTTTGTTAGAAGGAGGGGAGTCTTCCTCATCAGACTCGTTGGATAAGACGGGCCCGAGAGATTTTCTTTTGGCCTTCCTTCCTGGTGGAGTGGCCTCAGTGCCCTGAAGCACTGGAGTTAATGGAGGCAGTTGAGCTGCCGGTAGATCAGCAGTCGGTGTCGGAGCTGGTGTTACCGCAGCCGGTATCTCCCTACCCGATCTGCGAGCACTAACCATGGGCACGCGCGTTAAGCTCCTACTACGGCCAGACTTTTTCCCAACTTTCTCCATTGCTAACAACTCCTGCTGGCTCCCGAGCCAGACTCACGGAATGTATGTACCCACAGAAACGTTTTAAAAAACACTTACCTGCTGGTTTACTACTTACCGCTGGTGGAGCTGCGCTCTCCAGCCCATTGGTGCGCCATGCGTCAGATGTAATGACGCACATGCGCCTGGCGGGGCTTCACGTAGTCACTCACGTGACTCCGAAGTAAAATCTCCATATCCAGAGTATTGGGAATCTTTGAAATGCCATACATCAGCAGAGAGTGGTCAACTTTGAATATGTGCAAAGCTGAGACTGATAAATTCTAGGCACTAAGTGGATCAGGTCATATAGGGAATTGGTACAAAGTGGGGCATGGGATCTGTTAGTATCTTATTGAATGACAGAGCTGGATTGAGAGCTGCATTGCAGCTCAACTGCTTCTATACTTTATCCGTTCTGTTAATGTGATGAAAATAACAGAGCTTGAATACTTTATATTTTTTGAGCCTTGGTTGCTGTCTTGAAAGTATAACCAAGATAGAATGGCAATCTATACATTACAAGTGGGAGAGAAATGTTTCTCTGCAAGAATCATGCACAGACCATGGCTGTGAATACAACACTTGCTTTAGGTGGACCTTAAATCAAGCAACACCCAAGATACTCATTCATTATTCAAGAATATGTCTATGTGCATCTTGGTTATTGATTTTTCCACGAGTGCTACTGTCATTCAGTCATATTGCTCACATCTTATTTTGCAAATGATTCATTTTTGTTCAAGGAGTCACAGCCTGGGTCGCCTGGGATGGAAAACAGCAGAAAAAGAAGAAGTAATTCCACAAGACAAGGCCATGTAACAGTGATACATTGATAGTCCTTTGACATTGTGGTATATTTTAGTGACTTTTGTCAAAATATTGCATTACGGGGCAAAACACTAAAAAGGATTTCTGAACGATCTAATCACTATCTTTACGTTATGTTGCATTGGGGAAAGTTCCCACTACTGCGTTCTTCTTTAAGCACTGAGCAAATTAAACTATAGCAGTCTCAATAAGCTGCCTGGATTGTGAGTATCTGTTGCCACAATCATCTCCAGTCTTGCGGTTCAAAGGTCAAAGGATTAACAGTAGCAGTTTTCACTTTACAATACTTTGTTTTAATGTGGAACAGCTTTGAGCTAACATTGTTGGAAATTGTTTTATTTTGCTTGTTGTAACAAAACAAGAATTTTACATAGAATTAATATAGGACCGACAGTACAGAAATGGATAATTCAATCCAATATATCTGTCATGCCACAGGTCTATATTGTTCTTAAGAGTGCATTTATATTGATATCCACTAGCCATGTAATTCCCAAACCAAGATATGCACTGAGCAAATGAACAGATGAAGTACAGGAAAACAGTGTTGAAGCATAACTGTCCCCCCCCCCCAAATCTGTGCTAAATTGATAAGAAGCTCCAATCTGTGTTAAATTTATTTCTCTGAATTGCAAATGTCCATTCCAACCAGATTTCTAGTAATCATATTTTCAAGTATACCATCTTTAGGCTCTTTAGTTTGCTGCTTACTAACACAAATGACAGAGACTTCATAATCAGTAAAACATTCTCTACTGAAGGCAGTCAAGAGTAACAAAGGGAACTGGTAGAACAATCTATCAAAACCCATAACACATGGTGCACTATGTTCTTATCAATGTACCTATTCAAGAATAAAGTAATGAATGAATGCAAACCATCAACTATCTACATGTGTGTAATTATGCAACTCGTTGAACATTTACAAATGCTTCATTGTTTAATTTAACTAAACAAAAATTCACATCATCTTTTCAAACTCGAAACACTTCATTTTGAGTTCCCCTTCACATCTCTCAGCATCCATCCCACTCATAAACAATTCTGATGGATAACTTACCATTAAATTCTGTCTTGGGCCCTGCACGTTGATGCAAACATAAAGAAAGCCCATCAATGACTATACTTCCCTAGAATATTAAGGAGATTTGTTACGTAGACAAAGGTTCTCTTAAACTTGTACAGGTATCTGGTGGATAGTATATGGCTGGTTGTATTATGGCTTGGTTTAGCAATGAACACCGAGGAATTATAAAGTTTGTAAAAAGTGGTCAAAATTGCCTGGTCCATCACAGATTTTGATCTACCCACCATATAGTTCTACCCAAGGGATCTATCAGAGGCACTGCCTCAAAAGGTCAGCTAGCATCGTCAGGGACCCTCACCACCCTGACTTGGCTTTTACATCACTCCTCCATCAGGAAATAGGTCTAGGAGTCTGAGTAATTGAGAAATGCATGAGATTGCGGAGAATGTAGGAGCAGCTTGGTTCATTACAGACACATAACTCTCCATCGTCAAAAGCACCGATACGTGGTGTTGCCTCAAGAAGGCGGTATCTGCCATCAAGGATCCACACCATACTGGTCCATGATCCTCTCCTCACTGTTGTTATCGGGTAGCAGGTACTGAAGCCTGACGTCGCACAACACCAGATTCAGGAACAGAAACTTTTCTCCAACATTCAGGTTCTTGAACCAACCCACAGAACCCTAATCCTAGCTCAATAACAACACTCTATGGATCATATCTTGCACTACCACACACTTGTTTTTGTTCCAATTGTGTTTTACATTAACATCCTTTTTTCTTGAAGTATTTTTGGTGGTTTATTGCCTTTAGTTTAGTTTAGAGATACAGCATGGAAACGGGCCCTTCGGCCCACCGAATCCGTGCCGGCCAGCAATACCCGCACACTAACACTATCCTACACACTCTCGCAGCAATTTACAATTTTACCTAGCCAATTAGCCTGGAAACATGTACGGCTTTGGACTGTGGGAGGAAACCGGAGGTCCCGGAGAAAACCCATGCAGGTCATGGGGAGAACATACAAACTCTGTTCATACAGCATCCATAGTCAGGATTGAACCGGGGTTTCTGGCTCCAAGGCAGCAACTCTACTGCTTGAATCTATGGCCACTGTGCCACCCAAATTTTTGTATGATTTATGTATAATCTTTTTTGTATAATTTATGCTTATGTTTTGTCTATGTAACTGTGATGCAACTTCAAGCAAGAGATTCTTTGTCCCTGTTCCTCATTGTGCTCTTACACTTCATGCTGGGACTTTTATCTTTCACCTTACCGATAGTGTTAAATCCTGTCAAAGCTCACCCACTGACCTGGAACTCTGTTGAATCTATGGTCTCAATTGGTCCTATCAAGATTACAGAACGTTCCTCTGATTTCTGGCCATCGAAGTTTGCAATGTTTCCATTGCTCCACAGATGCTAACTCACTGTCCAATACTATACATACATTATGAACAGATAAGGCTTTAATAAGGACTTCCTCCTCTTTGCCCCTGGAATTGTGCCCTGATTAAAATTCCTTGCATGTTTAAGCACCAATTTTCATGCATTTTCTAAGTCATTAAATTCATTATGACCCATCATTCTGATTGAATCCTCTGTTATGGTAGGTTGTCAAAAAGAGGCAATGTCTGATACAATGTTTTATCAACTATCATACCACTTGGTGAAGTCACATCATACAGGTATATTTAACACTTATATAGACCATATCGGTTTCTTTGAATTTCCTGTACATGTTGTTCTGATACTAACACCAAAAGGCATTCTCTGTCCTCAATAAATTATCATGCATCATCTTATTACAATGAAGTAACAGTATCCATAGATAATCTATAACTCTAACTACCAATTTGGTTTTGAACTGGATAACTGAAATCTCATATATAAAACTGGTCAGAGATGAATAATATAGGGTTTTATGAGTGGGAAGGAACTGCAGATGCTGGTTTAAACTGAAGATATACACAAAAAGATGGAGTAATTCAGCGGGTAAGACAGCATCTCTAGAGAGAAGGAATAGGTGACGTTTCGAGTTGTGACCTTTTTTCAGACAGCTGAGTATGCCAATCCAAGAAGGGTCTCGACCCAAAATGTCACCTATTCCTTTTCTCATGAGATACTGTCTGACCCAGAGTTATCCCAGTTTTTTGTGTCTATTATAGGGTCTTATGAGTTGGATTATTATGTTTTATGTTTTCTTGAATACCTCCCCTTCAAATTGTCAATTTCATATAGTTATACAGCGCAGACACAGGCCCTTCAGCTAGAGGATCCATGCCAACCAAGTTGTCTATCTGAGATAGTCCCATTAGTCTGCATTGGAGGCTGATGTGGTTCCCTATGAGCGAGGCTCAAAACCTTTTCTATGCATTTAATTTTAAACATTATAATTTTACCCCCCTCTACACCTCCTCATATACATGTAAATCTCTATGTGAGAAACCTTCCCTTCAGGTATACTTTAAATCTTTATCCTGTCACCTTAAATGAGTGCCCTCTAATTTTAGATTCCACTACCCTGGTGAAAAAAGACTGTGAACAATTACACCTAATCTAATCCCTTCATACTTGTATACATCCCTATAAGGGTCATCCTTCAGTGGCCTATGTTCCATGGAAAAGAGCCCCTTTCGATCCAGCCTCTCATTATAACTTAAGCCCTCTGGTCTCAGTCACATCCTTGTGAATCTTTTCTGCATCTTTCCTATACCTCAGTGACAAGAACTGCACACAATGACATCATTCCTGCAGCTAGGTGACCAGAACGGCACTTTTATTATCGAATAATTAAAAATAAAGATTCTTAATATAAATCTGCATTTGGCACAGTGATAAAGCTGGTAGAGCTGCTGCCCCACAGTGCCAGAGACCCTAGTTTGATCTTGATCTCGGGTGCAATAGACAATAGGTGCAGGAGTAGGCTATTTGGCCCTTCGAGCGATTCAATGTGATCATGGCTGATCATCCCCAGTCAGTACCCCATTCCTGCCTTCTCCCCATATCCCCTGACTCCGCTATTTTTAAGAGTCCTATCTAACTCTCTCTTGAAAGCATCCAGAGAACCTGCCTCCACCGCCCTCTGAGGTAGAGAATTCCACAGAATCACCAATCTCTGTGAGAAAAAGTGTTTCTTCGTCTCCGTTCTAAATGGCTTACTCCTTATTCTCAAACTGTGGCCCCTGGTTCTGGACTCCCCCAACATCGGGAACATGTTTCCTGCCTCTAGTGTGCCCAAGCCCTTCACAATCTTATGTTTCAATGAGATTCCCTCTCATCCTCCTAAACTCCAGTGTATACAAGCCCAGCTGCTCCATTCTCTCAGCATATGACAGTCCTGCCATCCTGGGAATTAACTTTGTAGCTATCAGTGTGGAGTTTGCATGTTCTTGTTGTGATGGTGTTGGGTTCTGCCAGCTGCTCCCATTTCGCAAAGACATATGGGTTTGTAGCTTAATTGGCCTCTGTAAATTGCCCTGGTTGGTCGTGAGAGGATTCGCAAATGGGATAGGATAGACCTAGTGGGAAAGGCTGATCAATGGTTGCTGTGGACAGTGGGCTGAAGGACATCTTTCTTGGATGAATCTCGAAACTAAAAATGTTGAAAAATCATCAACAGAATATTGTCTGTTTCAGGGATTCATTCCACCAATTACCTGATTGTTCTATTTGTAACTTTTAAAGAGATGCTTATCCTTGAAAAATACATAATCTGGAAAGTGTGCATTAATAGGTCTGTCCTTGGGTTGTTGCATTTTATTATTTTCCAAATGTTGGATTTATCGTGTCAAAGGGCACATAAGAAATGAAATACTGTATGGATCATTCTGGATTTTTAAAATAATTCCTCGCTGATGAAATCTCGTTATATACTAATAACAATCCATTTTTCATTATTACTGTTGACTCCGTTTCTTATTTGTCTTATAGATAGATTTTTATATTTATTAAAGTAGCATGGCACATTTGATTTCTTGCAAATTGAGTAATAATGTGAATAACTGAACAAATACATTTATAGAAGTTAGTCCTTTGCTGCCAAACTGATTCATGTTTTCTCGGTGTACTGTATGGGCTCTTAGTCACACAATGAACTAAAAATTCTCAGCATTTTATTCAAATCAATATCTAGTCTTCCTCTGAATTGATCTGTGTAATTTCCATCTAACAAACTTTGAAGATCTTTGTGCTCCTCCATTTCTGCTTTCATGCATAACTTCAATTTTTATGGGTCCACCATTTAGTGACTGTCCCTTCAGCTGTCTGGATTCTAAACACTGGATAGACACAAAATTCTGGAGTAACTCAGTGGGACAGGCAGCATCTCTATAGAGAAGGAATTGGTGACGTTTCGGGTCAAGACCCTTCTTCAGACAGATTCAGTCTGTGGCTCAGGTTTTGATAATTTACCTCAACACTGCCTTTCCTGGATTAGTGTTAAACACTATTTGATTACCATTGTTCAGATGTTTTATTTTCTTGACGGTAATTTATAAATGCAGCTACTGCCACGTTAATGGAAGTTGTATATGAATCACATGTAGAAATAACTGAGGAGCAATTATTTTTAAATGATCTTTATCAGCACCTAGTTACTGAACAGATAATGGAAAATTGAAACCAAATCTGAGCTAATTGGACAGTGAGTGAAACAATTAAGTGCCAAGAATAATAATTATAAAACATTCCATTTGTATTGCTGATCGATGATCCAAACGATTCAACATTTTGAGCATCTAGCCAGTCCATAGCAAATAGAGGAAAGTTATGCTCAATACATTTAGCTTTATCTTGTAATGCTTCAGTCTGCCTGTAACAATTCAAATCTTTTTTTTAAAACATAGTCACAAATGCAATACTCAGTTGTGCAATAACCCTTTTATAATGAGATGAATATGCAGATTTAATCTTGGCAATGTTAGTGGATGCATTAATAAATATTGACCAAGACACCAAGAAAATTTAAATGTATTTAGATGTCCTCGTCATTTGCAAAGTGCTTAAATTACCTATTATTTGTTCCTCAATGCAATACATTCCATTATCCACCCCATGCCCCTCTCCCACTTAGGAAACCTGAACGGAAACCTCTGGAGACCTTGTGCCCCACCCAAGGTTTCCATGAGGTTCCCGGAGGTTCTGGTCACTCTCCCTAACAGTTGAAAGTGGTTTCCGCGTAGTCGAGGCTTCTTATATGTTCCTGCGATTATTTCAACAAATTCAAAACCGGCCTCGACTAAAAATAGGTTGCCATTTGTTCGAAGCCAGTGGGGTGGCTATTTACTTACAGCCAGTCGAAGGCAATCTCGTTCGCTGACTGGGCAGTTTGATTGGCTCATTGGAGTTTTCAGCAGATTTTCAGGACCTAGAAGATCCGCCGGAAGGTAAAATGCCCACTAACTTTATTAAACTTCTTAAAACTGTCTCCTCCCCTCCTCTTCGCCCCCTCCTCTCACCCCTCTCCCACCCCCTCCTCACCCCTCCTCCCCTACCCTCCACTCCCCCCCTCCCCCCCCCTCCTTTTATCTTCCCTTAATCATGCAGACAGCGCTCCTCCGCTGTCCCTGACCCCTACCTTCGCTGTGTGTGTGTTCGGGAGCAAAGATCCTGTAGGATCTTTGGTCAGTTGATGCAGCTCACACTTCGGTCGAGTCTTTCCAGGCAAGTGACCAAAACCTCTGGCGACTCATGGATACCTTGGGTGGGGCGCAAGGTCTCCAGACGTTTCCATTCAGGTTTACACTTTCCTGCAGTTCTCCTTGTCTAAATCATTTTGTCGTACTTTGGCAACCTTCTCGAATCAATTGATTTCTCCCGTCAATCTGACCACGATGCCTTCAGTTTGTGAATCTGAGAGGATTTGATCTCCTCAGCCCTTCCTCTTGACATAAATCACTTCACTGACACATGCCCTCCAATTCCAACACATTCTTGTCAATTGGCAATGTTCACTATGCATCATAACACTTCAGACTTGCCACAAAATGACATACTATCATTTTTTAGACATCTTTTGAATGATCTTCCTCCATAAAACATGATTTTCTATATGTGCAAATGTTGGTCAAACGAGAATGTTCGATTTAAGGGTGAAGCAGTTCTACTAGTTAATCTCATGAAATATTAACAAGGTTTGTCTTTATGAGGTGCTTTGTTGGCTTCAACATAAGCCAAAGCATGAAGATAGACGCAACAAATGCTGGAGTAACTCAGCGGGTCAGGCAGCATTTTTGGAGAAAAGGAATAGGTGATGTTTTGGGTCGAGACCCTTCATCAGACTTTGTGTATTTTTTGTGTAAAGAAAGTTGCCCCTCATAGAAACATAGAAGGCTGCAGGAGGAGGCCATTCGGCCCTTTGAGCTAGCACTGCCATTCATTGTGGTCATGGCTGATTCGTACCCTATCAATAACCCGTGCCTGCCTTCTAGTAGTCACTGCTCTGCTGACCTGGAATACCTGATGATAAAGTGCAGGCCCTTCTATCTGCCCAGGGAATTTACATCGATTGTTATCACTGCAGTCTATGTACCCCCAGACGCTAATGCCAGGCTAGCAATGGAAGAGCTGCAAGCTGCTATCAGCAGACAAACTAACTGCACACCCAGAGGGGGCTTTTATTGTTGCATTTGATTTTAACTACTCTAACCTTAAAACTGTACTCCCCAGATTCCACCAACATGTCTCCTGCCCAACCAGAGGAAACAAGACTCTGGACCTAGTATTCACCAATATTACCTGAAGCATACAAAGCGCCCTCCCCCCTCCCCCTCCCCCACCTGGGACAGTCTGACCACCTCTCTCTGTTCCTGCTCCCCAAATACACACCTCTGATCAGACGTGTGAAACCTTCCGTGAGGACAGTGAAGGTCTGGCCTGAGGGGGCTGTCTCTGTCTTACAGGAACAGTTTCAGCAAACAGACTGGAGGCTGTTTGCCCACCCAGGCCACCTTCAACTCCCAAGTGAACATCAACTCATACACCTCAACCGTTCTGGACTATAAAAATTCTGCACGGACAAACGTCAACTACCCACAAAGAGATAAAGACCTTCCCTAACCAGAAGCCGTGGATGAGCAGGGAGGTCAGACTCCTGCTGAAGGCTCGCGACGCCGCTTTTAAATCTGGTGATGCTGAGGGTTACAGCTCATCCAGGGCCAATCAGAAAAAGGGAATTAGGAACGCTAAAAACTCAATCACAAACAGCGGAAATCGAGGAGCATTTCCAAAATAACTCTGACCCCAGGCGCATGTGGCAAGGAATAAAATCCATTGCCGATTACCATAAAGTTAACACCCCCCCCCCCCCCCCCCCCCCCCCCCCCCCCCCCCCCCCCCCCCCCCCCCAGACAATGCCTCCCTTCCTGACGAGCTAAACTATTTCTAACGCCCGCTTCGACCGGGACAACAAAACTCCAGCCATCAAAGTTGCTCCACCCCCGCATGAACAACCCCTCAGTCTCTCCACCTCTGCTGTACAAGATGCACTGAGCACAAAGCTGCCGGCCCCGATGGCATCCTCCGGGCGGGTGCTCAGGGCATGTGCTGGACAACTATCCCTGGTCCTCACTGACATATTCAATCTGTCACTGGCCCAGGGTGTCGTCCCCACTTGCCTCAAGACATCTACCATTGTGCCAGTGCCCAAACAATCAGCGACAGGGAGTCTCAACGATTTCCGGCCATTGGCACTCACCCCTTGTCATCGCCAAGTGCTTCGAGCGGCTGATCTTGGCTCACCTCAAAGCCAGCCTCCCCCCCCCCCCCACACTGGACCCCCATCAGTTTGCCTACCGGTCCAACAGGTCAACAGAGGACGCCATATCGGCGGCCCTACACTCTGCCCTGACCCACCTGGACAGCAATACACCTACATCAGGCTGCTGTTCATCGACTTCAGTTTCGCCTTTAACACTGTCATACCGCTAGCTTGATCACCAAACTCAGCGGTCTTGGCATCTCCACTTCCCTCTGCAATTGGACACTGGATTTCCTCAACAGACCACAGTCTGTTAGGATCAACAACCTCTCCTCCTCCACTATAACACTGAACACTTGCGTGCCACAGGGCTGTGTGCTCAGTCCTCTCCTCTACTCTCTCTTCACCCATGACTGCATCCCTAAGTTTAGCTCCAACGCCATCATAAAATTTGCCGACGACACCACGGTGGTAGGACTGATCAGCGATAACGACGAGTCAGCATACAGGGAGGAGGTCCAGCACCTGACAACCTGGTGTGCCAATAACAACCTCGTCCTCAACTCCCAGAAGACGAAGGAGATCATTGTCGACTTCAGGAAGAACAGAGGGGGCAGACACACCCCCATCCATATAAACAGGACTGAGGTGGAGCGGGTCTCCAACTACAAATTCCTCGGGGTACACATCTCGGAGGATCTGTCCTGGTCCCTCAACACCTCCAAGCTGATCAAAAAGGCGCAGCAGCGCCTTTACTTCCTGAGGAGGCTCAAAAAAGCCCACCTGTCCCCCTGATCCTGACCAACTTCTACCGCTGTACCATCGAAAGCATCCTGACCACCTGCTTTACGGTATGGTACACAGTTGCACCGTAGCAGACAGGAAGGCACTACAACGGATGGTGAAAACCGCCCAGTACATCATCGATGCCCGCTCCCTGCCTTGGATGCCCTCCACCGAAAACGGTGTCTGAGACGGGCTGGGAAGATCATCAAGGACCCCTCCCACCCTAACCATGGACTGTTTGCCCTCCTACCATCGGGGAGGCGGTACAGGAGCCTCAGGTCCCGCACCAGCAGGATGAGGAGTAGCTTCTACAATAACACCATCGCACTGCTGAAGTCGGAGTCCCGACGATAGATTCCCACATCTGTATTTATTTATCTGTATTTATCTAAACATTGCTATCACTACGTACTGACACTAAACTGCTTTTCGTTGTACCCATACTTGTATCTGTGTAATGACATTAAATTTGAATTGAATTGAATTGAATTGAATTCTCCCCATATCCCTTGACTCCACTAGCCCCTAGCACTCTATCTAACTCTCTATTAAATCCATCCAGTGATTTGGCCTCCACTGCCCTCTGTGGCAGGGAATTCCATAAATTCACAACTCTCTGGGTGAAAAAGTTTTAAATAGCAACACCACTCCACTAGCTTAAATGACCTCCCCTTTATTCTAAGACATGGTTCTGGACTCGCCCAACATTGGGAACATTTTTCCTGCATCTAGCTTGTCCAGTCCTTTTATAATTTTATATGTTTCTATAAGATCCCCCCCTCAGGTTCCATTTAAATAATTCCCTCGTCACCTTAAGCCTATATTCTCTTGTTCCAGAGTCCCCTATCTGGGTAAAAGACTCTGTGCAATTACCCCATCTATTTCCCTCATAACCTTATACATCTCCACAAGCTCACCCCTCAGCCTCCTGCGTGCCAAGGAATAAAGTCTTAGCCTGCCAAACCTCTCCCGTATAACTCCAACCCACAAGTCGTGGCAGCATCCTCATAAATCTTCTCTGCACTGTTTCCAGCTTATGAAATTCTTTCCTATAACATGGTGACCAAAACTGAACACAATACTCCAAATGTAGCCTCACCAACTTCTTATAGAACTGTAACATAGCCTCCCAAATTCTATACCCAATATAGACACAAAATGAGGAAGGGGGGGGGGGGGGGGGGGGGGGTGAACTACAAGCAAGATGGAAAAAGCTCGTCAGAGCTGTCAACAGATGACCTTGGGCAAGGAGGTTCTCTGACTGACGGATTATTGGCTAGATTATTACTTCAGGTGTGAGCTGAAGTGGGATAATAGTTGTGAACTGTGGAAATAGTTAACAGACTTTTAATGATGGGGTGAAGGGGTAGAGGGGCGGAAAAGGGTGTTTGTAGACATTAATTAAATTGGAAAATTCAACGATCATATTGCTATGATCATGTTATAATCATCATTCTTTTGAGAGATTTGGTTTCACCCCTCCCAACTACCCACCTGTCATAGATGGATCCCTCACCACCAACCCAATTTCCCCCCCAACCCCACAATGAAGTAGGGTCGCAACCCGACATATCACTACTATTTTCTTCAGAGATGCTACCAGACTCATCCAGTTACTCCAGCATTTTGTGTATAAACCAGCATTAGCAGTTGCTTTTTATTGCATTCCATGCTCAATATTCCGACTGATGACCAAACACCTCATTGACCATCCTCTTACCTGTGATGCCACTTTTAAGGAACAATGTACGTGCACTCCAAGATCCCTCTGCCCTACAACACTCCCCAGGGCCCTTGCATTCACTGTGAAGATCCTTCCTGGTTTTGACTTCCCAAAATGCAACACCTCATACCTATCTGTTTTAGACTCCATTACCATTCCTCAGCCCACCTGCCCAATTGATCAAGTTCCTGCTGCAATTTTTGATAACAATTTTCGCTATCCACGATGCCATCCGCATTCTTGTCAACTGCAAACTTGTTAATCATGCCTTGTACATTCTCATCCAAATCGGTGATATAAACCACAAACAACAAATGTCCCAGCACTGATCCCTGAGGCACACCATTGAGTCACAGGCCTCCAGTCTGAAAAACAAGCTTCCACCATCAACCTCTGTTTCCTGCCATGAAGCCAATCCTCTATCCAGTCGGCTAGCTCTCCCTGGATCCCATTCATTCGATCTAACCTTCCAGAGCAGCCTTCCATGCGGAACTTTATCAAACGCTTTCTGAAGTCCATATAGACAACGTCTATGGCTTTGCACTCATCGACCTTTTTAGTTACTTCCTCAAAAAACTCCATCAGATTTGTGAGACACGATTCCTGCATACAAAACTGTGCTGACTATCCCTAATAAGCTCCTGTCTGTCCAAATTCATATATATCTTGACCCTCAGAATACTGTCCAATAACGTGCCTACTATAGACATTGAAAATCACAGGTCTATAGTTCCCAGGCTTTTCCTTGCAACCCTTCTTAAATAGAGGCACATCATTGATCACCCTCCTTGTTTCGGCACATCTGTATCTAATGATGATTTGTATATCTCAGCCAGAGCGCCTGCACTTTCCTCTTTAGCTTTCCGCCATGACTTTGGATATATCTGATCTGGCCCAGGAGATTTATCCACCTTCAAACACCTTAGGACATTCGACACTTCCTCAACTGGATAGAAATATTTTATAACATGCCCCCAGTGTATTTTGCTTCAATAGAAATTAATACTGGGAAAGATCTTAAAACTCATGTCTATTGTTTTGATATGTGTCTGCTTGTGATATAGGCAAAACTAGCACATATTTGACGGAATAAGATGGCTCCACACAGACTTGTGTATGGATCAAAAGCAGGAACGATTTATTTCCAAGTTAAAATTCACTGACTGATTTACATAATTATATGCGCGAGTCTGAGCATGTGCGAGAATGAGTACAGCTCATATGCATAAATTCCATGGATATTGTCACATCCTTTCCTTTTTTACATTTTGGGATTACATTTTCAACGATCCAAAACAAAGCAAACCTAAACGCTTTTCATGATATTACACCGTAGTAATATGGTTTAACTTAACTTAATAAAACAACTGTTCTGTCTTATTTCACAATTTCAACCATAGCCACACTTGTCACTTGTTTCAATAACACAAAATAATGTTCACATGCTTTCTTCTCATAAAGTAGGTACATCACAACAAAACACCTTACTTCTTGACATACTCGCCGTATCTTTCCGGCAGTCTGACAACTCTTCCTGCCCTAGTGTTTGTGATGGTTCTTCTTTCAAAAGTGTGTTTCTTTTCAGTGTGTACATTCTGTGCTGCACAACTAGTTTCTTCTCTTGTGTCACTTTGTTTTTGATGCATGTTGTGTTGGTTTCTCCTGCGTCAGCTGAGGTTGCAAAGGTTTCAAAGTCTTCTCTGGGTCTGGTGGTTTATCTGGAGTTATGTGCAGGTAGTTCTCTGGTCTTCTTCAGATACACTCAGTTAGGTCGGATTACAAGTCCTGACTGTCTCGACATCGAATGATCTCTCATCCAGTCATTTCAGAACTGTTGCTCTCTGCCATCTGGTATCTCCTTGTTTATAAGGTTTGAGTCTTACGACATCACCTCCTTCCAGGATTGGATGATCTTTGGCTTGTTGGATGTAGATCTTTTCCTTGCAACTCCTTCATCTTTTTCCTCTCTTCCATGAGTATCTCAGCACCATGTGGTTTGAGAAGATTTGATGTAGTTTGAAGTGTCGTTCTTGTTCTCCTTCCATGTAATCTTTGTGCAGGACTACTGTTCACACCTTGCGCAATTCCAATATTGCCAATTAGACATCTGTCCTCGAGTAAGTGGTTTTCTTCAGTACTGCCTTGATTGCCGATTCCACCTTACCATTAGCTTGGCTATGTCTTGGAGAAATTGTGTAGTGGTCAAATTCCCATTTCTTGGCAAATTTGGTGAACTCCTTTGATGAGAACTGTGTACTGTTATCGCTCACCACAGCGCAGGGAATGCCATATCTTGCGAAGTGGTTCTTGAGTTTCACAATGATTGTCCTACTGGTCAGGTCATAGTCTGTCTATTTCCTAGATATTAGATAGATAGTCAACTGTGATTAAATAATGCTTTCCCTCAAGTTCCCTAATGGTTCCCACTTTCTCCCATGGGCAATCTGGGATATTATAGGGCGTCAGAGTTTCTTACTGATTATTTTGTTCGGTTCGTATGTCCTGCAGGCTTCACAGTTTGAAATGGACTGCTTCACATTGGAGTTCATTCCGGGCCGGAAAATGCATTCTCTAGTACGTCTGAGGGTTCCTTCTACTTCTAAGCGAGAGGTGTGGAGTGTCTTCTTCATATCGTTGCATCGAGTGATAGGGATTACAACTCTCTCTCTTCTGAATACCAGGGTGTCTTGCACACTCAACTTGTCTCTGACGTTGAAGTATGGTTGTGCTGCCTTTGGGAGTTCTGCTTTGTGACCTGGCCATCCATTTTGGATTACTTTCTTAATTGTCTGTGGTGTTTTGTCTTCCCTGGTTTGCACTTGGATGCGTTTGATCTTGTCCTCTCCCATGCTCAAGGACTCAACTACGTTGACATCAGTGAATCTGGTCGATCATGTGGTGTCCGGGAGGTATGCTCGGGAGAGCATATCTGCTAGATGCGTGTCTTTTCCCTTAACCCATTCGATCTTGATGTCATAGTGCAGCATCCTCATCATCATGCCCTGAAGACGTCTCGGTGCTGTATGCAGAGGCTGTTTGACTATGACTTCCAATGGCTTGTGGTCACTCTTAGTAAGTAAGTAAGTAAGTTTTATTTATATAGCATGTTTTAAATCAACTTGCGTTGAAACCAAAGTGCTTTACATAAAATAAATAAGAAGTTTCCATACATCCATGGAAAAAGATTAAAAAAAGAAAAATTGACACAACACATTATAGAGTTCAACACAAACATCCCCCCACAACAGAATCAAAATGTTCCACTGTGGGGAAAGGCACCAGAAAGTTTAGTCCTCTTCTTCTGTGAACACCCGAGGTCGGGGCCTATTTGTGGCCTTGCAGCCAGTCCGATGTTTTCAGGCCCTCTTGCCGTGAAGCTGGAACTCTGGCGTCGGTTGAACATACCTCAGCCGCTTGGAATGTCTGGAGCGGCCGCCTCCTCCCTAGAAACCACAGCACCTGAAGTCCTCAGGCTGCGCGTGTTGGATCTCCGAGCCCGGCGATCTCGATCCCAAGCTCAGCGGTGTTCCAAATTCAGTGCCGCCCACCCACGGCTTAATGCTCCGCATCCACAGCTCCTCGATATTGGAGTCGGCGGTCACAGCAGTCCGGAGCTTACCGCACAGCGAACCAGGTAAGGCATCGCCCACTCCGTGTTGGTGTCCCAGGGCTGTGCCGCCACCGAAGCTGCAGTCCCGGATGGTCCCGATGGGAAACACTGCTCCAGTCCGATGGTAGGCCGCGAGGACGGGGCGAAGAACCAGCTCGGAGGGAAGCCGCCTCTCCGACCAGGTAAGGACTAGGAAATAAAGTTTCCCCCTTCCCCTCCCCCCACCCCCCACAAAGAAGTTTTTTAAGAGGACTAAAAAATAAATTAAAAATGGTGAAAGGGCAGACTGCAGGTACTCTTAACGATCACTCTCTGTCCGTAAGTGTACTGATGGAAGCACTCGAGGGCAAACACTATTGCTAGTGTTTCTTTCTCAATCTGAGCATATCTCTGCTCCGTTGGCATCAATGCTCGACTCACATAGGACAGTGGTTGTCCTTTCTGCATACGTATTGCACTGAGACCTGCCCTGCTTGCATCACATTGTATGGTCAGCTGTTCATCTGGTGTTTAGTATGCCACGATAGGTGCTGTTGTCAACAGCTCCTTGATCTTTGACATTGCCGTGTCATGTTCTGATGACCATTCCCACTCTGCATCCTTGTGGGTCAATCTCCTCAAAGGCTCGATTGTGTCCGGCAACATTGGCAGGAATCTTGCCAAGTAGTTTACACTGCCTTGTAATCTTTGGATTTCTGTTGGATTGGTTGGGTTGGGCATCTCTAGGATAGCCTGGATCTTCTTCGGATCCAGTTTCAGGCCACGATCTGTAACTACATTTCGTAGAAATGTGATACAAGTAGTTTTAACTACCAACTTCTTCCGGTTCAGCTTAATGCCTTTGACTCTGCATCGCTGAAGAAGATCTTGCCGTCTTGCATCGTGATTTCCTTTCTGCATCTTCTCTGGTGTCCCCTACTCTGAATAGGATGATGTCATCTGCAACACATTCCATTCCCTTTAATTCTTCTGGGGCTTGTTGCAGCTTCTTCTGGAAGATCTCTGCACATACTTTCAGTCCAAATGGCAACCTCTTCCAGCGATATCTCCCAAAAGGGGTGTTCATGGTTGTTAGGAAACTGCTCTCCTCATCTAGTTTGCAGTGGAGGTATCCTGACTTCAGATTGTATTTGGAGAAAATCTTCGCCTTGGACAGCTCAGGGAGTACATCCTCTGTGACTCATAATCTGTGGATCTCCCTTTTCAGGACTTTGTTGAGGGGTCTAGGATCTGTACAGAACCTCAACTCTATGCTGTCCTTTATCTCTGTAACGACCAGCCTGCGACACCACTCAGTTGGCTCTTCGACTTTAGTCAAGATGCCCTGCTCGACCAGCTTCATGAGACAATTCTTGACCTTCCCTTTCATGGCTACAGGTACTAGCTTTGCAGAACACTGTGATGGGGTCACACCCTCAGTCTGCATTACCAACTTGACATTGACTGGTAGTCTCCCCAGTCTTTCCTCATCAAAGACATCTTTGTAGCTCTTGAGTAACGAGTTCGCCTTGCTGACAGCATTCAGGCTCTTGAAATTCTCCTAGTTAACCATGATGAGTTTCATCTGTTGTGCAGCTTCGCTGCTCAGGAGCGGTGTGAGCCAGCCTTCTTCTACCACTATGAAGTGAACACGGTACTTCTTGTTGTTCATCTTGTTCCGGAGTATGACTTTTGTCCTACCTTCTGCCAGCAGGTTGGATCCATTGGACATTTACTCGCTGGAATTTAGAAGATCAAGAGGGGATCTTATAGAGACTTACAAAATTCTTAAGGGGTTGGACAGGCTAGATGCAGGAAGATTGTTCCCGATGTTGGGGAAGTCCAGAACAAGGGGTCACAGTTTAAGGATAAGGGGGAAGTCTTTTCGGACCGAGATTTGAAAATCATTTTTCACTCAGAGAGTGGTGAATCTGTGGAATTCTCTGCCACAGAAGGTAGATGAGGCCAGTTCATTGGCTATATTTAAGAGGGAGTTAGATGTGGCCCTTGTGGCTAAAGGGATCAGGGGGTATGGAGAGAAGGCAGGTACAGGATACTGAGTTGGATGATCAGCCATGATCATATTGAATGGCTCGAAGGGCGAAATTGCCTACTCCTGCACTTATTTTCAATGTTTCTATCTTTCTATGATATCTTTAAGACAATTTTCTCTCATTTATTGTACTCTTTGTTGGGTACAATTGCCTTGGGAATCACATTAAAACTGGCACCATAGTCAATCTGAAATTTGATGGCTTCTGTGCCGACCTGCATCTCAGCGAATTGGCCTGAAGAGGAATTGTTTCCGGCTGAATTGACCTCAGTGCATCTCACAGACTGCGTCGGAAATGGACGGTGTGTCAGGTGACTTTACGACCTTGTGCAGACCCCGTTTCTGCATACTCTCCTTTGCTTGCAGCAGCAGGCGAAGTGGTTTTGTCGTTCCACATCTGTTGCAGTCCTTTCCATACGCTGGGCTTTCCTCCTTCCTGTGCTTGTGCATCCTTGCACAGAACTTGTACTTGATTGGTCCCTGAATCTTCCTCTGCGAAGGAAAATCAACCATCTTTTCCCTCTGTTTGAAACGTCCCATCTCGTGTATTGTCTGCTCTACGCCGATGACCTGCATTCTTGTCACCCTTACCTCCGAGGATCTACATATGTCCACAGTCTCCTGCAGTGTTAGATTCCTCTCCTGAAGGAGTGTGTTTGTAGTTGACTGGTCTGTAATACCAATGACAATGCGATCTCGAATGAGGCTTTCTTTCAGTCAATCGCAGAAGTTGCATGTCTTAGCAAACTCCTTCAGCTCTGCAACATACGATTCAATGCTTTCCCCTGGTTTCTGGTCTTGTTTATTGAAAATGAATCGTTCATACGTTTTATTTGTCTCTCTGATGATGATGGTAGACATCTTGTCGATGATAACATTACATCCAACTCATCTGCTACTGTTTTGAACAACAGGGTATTGAAGATTCACAGGGTATTGAATCAGGGTATTGAAGATTCCTTCTGGTCCAACAGTGTGCAGGAATTCTGCTTTTTGATACTGTTTCTCCTTCTTATCCAGATCTGTTATCACTGCATACTTTTCGTACATTTGTTTAAACATTTTCCACTCTTCCACCCGGTTCTCTTTGAGCTTTAGATTGGGTGGTGGAGCCACGTGGAAAGATGGACTGGCCTGCACCATTTTGAAATATCAACATATCCCCTCGCTCTTATTAGCTTATGTATCGTTTAGCTATAAGCACAGCGCGCGACTGCGTAATTTGTGTAATATTCTCTAATGTCTTCTATTACTATCGAAAATATTTTCAAAACAAAACTTTCTTTTCTCTGTTTCAATACAGCATGTGCTATCTTTAAGCAGTCTCCCACAGCACGTTGTTTCAACCCTCGACCTCCACAACACTGATTTACACACTGTCTTATCCTTGTGTGTGCACTGACCTGCATACCATTCCTCTCATGCATGCAGCTACTCTGGTCACTGAGCATTGAAACACTGATTCCTGAAGTTTTTCAAAACATTTTTGCTAATCATGATAGCGTCCATTTGATCCACTAATTTGCACTTTCACCGCTGCCACCATGTTTTGATATGTGTCTGCTTACAATATAGGTAAAACTAGCACATATTAGACGGAGAAAGATGGCTCCACACATATTTGTGTTGGGCTCAAAAGCAGGAATTATTTATTTCCAAGTTAAAGGTCACAGACTGATTTACATAATTATATGCACAAGTCTGAGCATGTGCGAGAATGAGTACAGCTTATGTGCATAAATTCCATGGATATTGCCATCTATGCAGGTCTAAATCTACGCTTACATGCCTTAGGATCACATAGAGTGCTGTTACAAATATAACAATTATTTCCCTATTGCATTTAAATGGATTGTGGATGTTTGAGTCCAAATGGATTGTGGATGTTTGAGTGGTTACCTTGACATTCATTTCAAGAAGAGTACTAGATGGGAGATAGATGTGGTCATTGTCATTCAAACTTTCAATTGGCACACTCATCCCCTTGAGCCCAACTCCCTTAATTAAGTTGACAGGAGAGAAGTAAACTTGATAATATTCTGACATTGGTTCTGAAAATTGTTTTTAAATCTCCAACTCTTCATGATACAGCGCCTCAGGAAACCAAGTCCATGCAATTGGTGAATGTTGAACGCATTTTGCACATTCTGTGTTGGATGCCTATTCATAAAGGCAGCAATAGGCATTCAGCAAGCTCTATTCAGAAACGAAAGATCCCACGTCTGTTTGATGCATTTTTTTCTAAATTTTCCTGATTGCAATTGATCCAGGTTCTGATGTAAGTCATAACCACTGATGACCATGCAGCCCAACTCCACCTTTGGAATTTTGGGGTCATTAGTTATGTTATGAGGATGAAGAAATGTTGTCAGGAAAAAAAAATCCTTGTAATCCAAAGTAGTGGCACATGGGCGCAGCTAGTGGAGCTAGTGGGCTAGTGACCCAGGTTCGATCCTGACCTTTGGTGCTGTCCGTGTAGAGTTCACAAGTTCTCCCGGTGATTATGTGGGTTTCCTTCAAGTGCTTCAGTTTCTCCTACTTCCGAAATAAGTGCAGATTAGTAGGTTAATTGGGCTCTGTAAATTGCCCTTAGTGTGTAGGAAATGGATGTGAAAGTGGGATAACAGAAAACTAGTGTGAACGGGTGATCAATGGTTGGCATGGACTCGGTGAGACAAAGAGCCTGTTTCCATGTAGTTTCTATAAATAAAATTCCATGTCCCATTGATTACTATGGCCACCAATAGCCATCCAGTCAATAGACAATAAACAATAGGTGCAGGATTAGATCATTTGGCCCTTCGAGCCAGCACGCCATTCAATGTGATCATGGCTGATCATCCCCAATCAGTACCCCGTTCTTGCCCTCTCCCGATATCCACTGACTCCACTATTTTTAAGAGCCCTATCTAGCTCTCTCTTGAAAGCATCCAGAGAACCTGTCTCCACCGCCCTCTGAGGCGAAGAATTCCAAAGACTCACCACTCTGTGTGAGAAAAAGTGTTTTTTCGTCTCTGTTCTAAATGGCTTACTCCTTATTCTTAAACTGTGGCCCCTGGTTCTGGTCTCCCCCAACATCGGGAACATGTTTCCTGCCTCTAGCGTGTCTAAGCGCTTAACAATCTTATATGTTTCAATGAGAGAACCTCTCATCCTTCTAAACTCCAGAGTGTACAAGCCCAGCTGCTCTCAGCATTTGACAGTCCCGCCATCCCGGGAATTGACCAGTCAATGCAGAAAATTAAAGAAGGCTGGGGGAAATCATATAAAATAAACAAATGATTTATTGCTCTGGAATGCTGAGAGGACCCAAATTGTGATTTTATATATTGATTTGAAATCCAATTATTGATTCACCTCTTCTTATCTCTTTCTCCTACTTTAAGATTATAAATTCCTCATTCCAGTGTCTTGAGTACCCCAAAAACTAAACATTCAACCACTGTCATTCAGTTCTAATACCTTCTTAATCTTCTTAAATCTCTTAATCTCCCTTTGCAAACCCCATTCCCTTTACATCTCTCATCCCTGAAAATGCTTTCTTATCGATGTATGTAAATGTGACTTAGTTAAATGTTCCTGTAAAGTATGTTGGGATGTTTACTATTTTTACAGTATAACCTAAATGTAGGTTATGTTATGTTTCACTTTCCACTTTCTATAAAAAACTCATGCATTAAATTAGAGTCAATATTTCTGTGTCAGCAATAAGTAAAAACAAATTATTATAGAGCAAATGGCTTTGAGTTGTAGCTACTGAGCAGCGGCGTGCAGCAAAAAGATACTTCACAAATTTTACATGTTTCTATGTACAGGAACGCTTAGCTAATATTTTAAGCAGATTTCAAATGTAGTTTACATATCTGGGTCTGTCAGGAAGATAGATGCTTTCTTGAAGCTATGCAATGTCAAAAGCAAGCACTAAATTAATTGCTATGGTGCTTATCATCTGCATGGCTCTGCAATGAGGATGCACATAGAACCAGGTGATGTTTGAGTTCTGTCAGTGTGTATCATGCTGTGAGTTTCGTTGCCCTTCACACTGGTATATTCTGTAGAAGATCTGAAAAGGACTAAATAAATCATAACACTTTTGGAAGCAAAGTGAGCATCGTGAATATTAATTATGAATGAGCCTTATTTTAACATTGGTGGAATGACAATATTTCTAAATAGATTAGTGTTCAGTCTAACAAGTTTGCAGCTTCAGTGAATCAGGAATGCACACTACAGTGAATATTTCATTCAGCTGGGTTTTTTTTAATACAAAATATGCTTAACTTTTACTTCAAGAGCCTGATTTGAAAAGGATTACAAACTTTACAAACATTCTTGTTTGAGTGGTATCATTTTGCAAAGACAGAAAATTTGTATTTTAGTTCTGATGACTAATTTTTCTTATTGTTTCTTGAGATGGAACCTCATTAGATATTGTTTAACAGGGAGAATATCCTCCGATTTCATTTCCAGTAATCCACGACTGTTTTCCCTGTGTGATTTAAAAACCTTGGGGGAAGAAATATTTGAGTTTATAGTGCACTTTTCATGATGCTCTTCAAGAAGCAGAATCATTGACAAACTGGTGTTCTTCCAAGGTAAGGAAAATGATCAGAACTTTGACGCAAGATCTGCACAAAACTGTTGTCTCAGCAGTATACAGGGCAGAATGATCATGGCTTGGGTAATCGTGCTTAAAGCCATCTGTTGCACTGCCCATGATAGCTCAATCTGAAAGCAGCCATAAACAGAGGCATGTGGAAATACAGTAGAGAATGAGATGTAGGTACTAGACTTCATCTGACATTTCATATATCATCTGAAGAGATTTGATCTCCTGAAAGACAATTAAATGGATGATGAATTTTATGATGGTAGGATGCATCATAGCATTTATAGCCATTAATGTGATTTTGTAGTCTAGTCACTATAGCAAGTATATTGTCTAAATGAGGACGTTTAGTTTAGACATGCAGAATGGAAATTGGCCCTTTGGCTACCAAGTCCGTGCTGACCAGCAATCACCCATACTATAGTTCTATGCTAAACTCTCGGTACAATTTACAGAAGCCAAAGAACCTACAAACCCGCATGCACTTAGAATGTGGGAGGAAACCAGAGCACCCAGAGAAAGCCCACATGGTCACAGGGAGAATGTGCAAACTCCGTACAAACAGCACTCGTACTTGGGATCAAATTCGGGTGTATGTTCATGACTTGGAAGCAACTCTGAAGCAATGGAAAGGTCATAAGGAATAGGAGTAGAATTAGGCCATTTGGCCCATCAAGTCTATTCCACCATTCAATCATGGCTGATCTATCTCTCCCTCCTAACCCCATTCTCCTGCCTTTTCCCCATAACTTCTGACACTTGTACTTGGACTTAACTCATCATTGAAAGTCAAACGATCAAAGGCTGAAACATGCATTTCACTCTGCACATCAAGTTTACCAATCATCCAGTGAGCTTCGTAGAGTTTTCTCAAATCCAACCACTCATTGTTATTTTGTTTGTATCTAGCTTCCTCACTGTGAGGATTGCTTAGTAGGAATTTATTTTGAGTGGAATATTTGTATTGATACTATTGTCCCACCTCTAATATCATAGAGTACGTTGAAACTATAATGTGCAGTACACCCACAAATATTGAATACAAATACGAGCTTTCAGATTAAAAGGTTGTCAGTTCAAGTACCGGAAGTTGTATTTTTTGCTACATTCCTACCACGTCTCCCAGAAGGTTACGAGTTCAGACTCAAAATGAAATTTCAAGCTCATCTATTTGAATTCATAAAGATTTTATAACTCTTAGCAAGAACTGGTCTGAAATTGCAATCATTCTTTCATGCGAACTAAAGAAGCATGATAATAGTTTGATACAAATTATTGTATAATCAGTATATTTATAGAATAGGTTGCACTGACTTGTGTTTGACACTTCACTTATCAACTACAACATCAGTCATATCTGCTTTAAAAATTCAACATTTGTGGCATGGATAAATTGCACAAAACATCCGGTCTTTCAGTCTGTCTTCTATTTATATCGGTATTCTTTTTTCTTACATACAATTCTGCATGTTTAAATTTGTTTCTGATTCAGACAGAAAATATACAAAATAGAAAATACATTATTTCCTTGATCTGTGAGTTTGGTGAGAATTCCATGAAAATGTAATTAATTATCCATGAATGTTGTCATTCACAAAATGCACATTTGTGAATGTTCTAAATTGGGCAAGGCCAACTTTGATGGTTATTATACAAGAACAAAAAAAAAAGATTCAAGTAGGTTGTTTGCAGGCAAATGGATGTCTGGAAAATGGGATGCAATTAAGTATATGATAATGAGAGTTCAAGGTATGAAGGTTACTATTAGAGTGAAGGGCAAGGCAGGTGGGCATAAGGAATCCTGAATAATGAGAAAAATTGAAGCTTGAGGCAGAAAAACGAAGACAGGCCAGGTATGGGCAGTTGGGATCAAGAGTAGGCCTGGAGATGTTTAGGGGACTGAGGAGTATACTTAAGAAGGAAAGCTGGAGGGTATAATGGGGGCATGAGATAGCTCTGGCAAATAAAATTAAGGAGAATCCAAAGATATTTTGAAAGTATATTGAGGGAAAAATAGTAAATAGAGAGATAATATGCCCCTCAGAAACCAAACTGTTGAATCTATGTTGTTGAGCCGCATGAGATGGGCAAGGTCCTCAATTAATATTTTTTCTTTTTTTACCATGGAGAATGATATGAAGACAAGGAAACTTGGGACAGATAAGTCAAGAGTGTTTTATTCTCATGTCCCAGATGGAACAATACGATTTTTACTTGCTGCAGCACAACAGAATATGTAAACATAGTACGCTGTAAGCAATGTGATAAATGAGAGAGAGAGAAAAAAAAGTTCAGTATATACACATACTCGCAAGTACACACACATATATGCTAGACCAAAGCCATTGGGCCCCGTTCCCCCAACGCAATATTCCAACTCTCAGCCATAGCCCCTAACTGCGCAAGCGCGGCTGACGTTGTTAAAGTATAAAATGGCAATAACATGTGAACTCCTCTCCCTCTCCCTCTTCAGTCCCCGATTCCCCTATATTATCCTCCCTCTCCCCACCCTCCACTGCTTCCTCCCCTCACCCTTTCCCTACGCCTCTCTCTTCCATTCCCCTCCATTACCTCGCCATCCCTCTCCACCCCTCCTTTTCACCCTCCCTCTTTCCCCTCTCCTCCTCCCTTCCCCCACTCCATCCCTCTCCTTTCTCCTACCCTCAGTCACTCCTTCCCTCCCTCATTGCCTCCCTCCATAACCTCACCCCCTCCCTACCCCCTCCTCTCCCTCTATCTCCCTCAATCCCTCCCTTCCCCACTCTCCCTCACCTTCCCCACTTTCCCCTCCCCTCCCTACCCCTCCCCTCGCTCTATCCATATATACACACTCAAAAAACAATCAATAGTAGTGCAATAATAATAATAACAGTCTATTGAAGTTCAGAGCTTATTTGAGGTGGTAGTGTTTAATAGCTTGATGGCTGTAGGGAAGAATTTGTTCCTGAACCTGGACATTACAGTTTTCAGACTCCTGTATCTTCTTCCCAATGGCTGGGGTGAAATGAGTTTGTGGCCAGGATGGTGTGGGTCTCTGATGATGCTGGCTGCCTTTTTGAGGCAGCGACCGATAAATCCCTTTGACGATGGGGAGGTCAGAGCCGATGATGGACTGGGCAGTGCTCACTTATTTTTGCAGTCTTTTCCGCTCCTGGGAGTTCAAGTTGCTGAACCAGGCCATTATGCAAACAGTCAATATGTTATCTACTGTACACCTGTAGAAGTTCAAGAGAATCCTCTCTGACATACCGAATCACGTAATCTTCTCGGGAAGTAGAGGCGTTGACGTGCTTTATTTATAATTGCATCAGTGTGCTGAGTCCAGGAAAGATCTTCGGAAATATGTACGCCCAGGAATTTGACTCTCTCCACCATTGTCCAGTTGATATAAATAGGATTGTGGGTCCTCATCTTTCCTCTTCCAAAGTCCACAATCAGTTCATTGGTTTTAATGATATTGAGAGCCAGGTTGTTGTGCTGGCACCATTTGGTCTCTACATACGAAGGGCTGCAAAGTAAAACATGGGAATTATAAATGAATGAATAAGTTTATTGGCCAAGTATGTTCACACACACGGAATTTGCCTTGGTGCTCCACTTGCAAGTGACAACATGACATAGTGACAATTAAGAATGATGCATAAAACATTAAACATTAATAATACAACATTATCAATTAAACATGTGAGTTAAATAAAATACTGGAGCAAAAGGAGACTACAGATTTTTTGTTATTTAGTAGAGCTATTACTCATGGAAAAAAGTAGATGCGTTGATGTGCTTTATTTATAATTGCATCAGTGTGCTGGGTCTAGGAATGATCTTCGGAAATATGCATGCCCTAGACTTATGGACCAGTAAGTCTAACAAAGTTGACATTCGCTAGACCTTGGCCTACGTGTTCTCCCAGTTGCCAAACACTTCAACTCTCCTTCCCATTCCCACACTGACCTTTCTGTCCTGGGCCTCTGCCACTGACATAGTGAAGCCAAACATAAATTGGAGGAACAGGACTTCATATTTCTCTTGGGCAGCTTACTACCCAATGGTATGAATATTGATTTCTCTAACTTCAAGTAACACTTGCATTCCCTCTCTCTCTGTCCCACCCCCACCCTAGTTATCCTACTAGTTTCACTGTCATCCTGCTTAGTTTCATTGGTTATTCATTGGTCTCACACATTATCACGTTCTCCACAGCCAAAAATGGACCATTGTGGACTCCACCTTTCCTTGATCATCTTTGCTGGCTTTGTTCGTTGATTTATCCTTATGCTTACATTTCATTCATTTGTTATTTGTACCCTTCCATATCTCTATTTTCCCTTTCCCCTGATGTTACCTATTCCTTTTCTCCAGAGATGCTTACATGATCCTCTGAGTTACTCCAGCATTTGAGTCTATCTTCGGTGTAAACCAGCAGCTGCAGTTCCTTCCTATAATCGTGGTGAAGAAAGCTTATGGCATATTGATGTTTGTCATTCAGGAAAAAACTGAGAATTAAAGTTGGGACGTTATGTGACAGCTGTAGAAGAAGTTGGTACAATTGGAGTATTGTGTTCAATTTTAGTCACTTGCTATCGGAAAGATGGCATTGCTGGAAAGAGTGCAGAGAAGATTCATGAGGGATTTGCCAGGACTCAATGGCCTGAACCATAGGGAGAGTTAGGACAGGCTAAGACTTTATTCCTTGGAGCTTAGGAGACTAAGGAGTGATCTTTTAGTGGTATATAAAATTTTGATGGGACTAGATATGGTGAATGCACAGATTTTTTTCCCAGTGAAGGAGAATCATAGTCTACAGAGTAATATTGCAGGGAAACAGGCCCTTTGACCCATCTAGCCCATTCTGACCAAGATGCCCACCTACACATGAGTGTTTGGTCCATAGCCCTCTAAGCGTTTCCTATCCATGTACCTGTCGAAATGTCCACCAAGGCCTGCTGGATTTCTGTTTATTAACCTTTTTGATTTCCCCACACATTACCATTCAAAACTTTCTGACCGGTCCTCCTCCATTGCCAGAGTGAGGCTGCACGCAAACTGGAGGAACAGCACCTCATGTTCCACTTGGTTAGCTTCCAACTCAACGGTATGAACATTGTATTCTCCAATTTTAGGTAATAAATCAACAAATACCATGCCCTGCACTTCTCCCCTGAGCCTCAACTGTATGCACACCCATTTTGTCCAGAATCCTACCCTTTCCTCTTCCTTATGTCCCCTTCCACCTATGTCCTTTACTTTGGCTTCACATTTCATTCCTCTTGTCTCCTTATCTCTTCTTCTCCCAGGGTTTTGTCCTTCGTTTTTGGCCTTTACTCAATCAAATGCCAATTAAACCCCCCTTCACCTGCATCCACCAATCACTAGTCAGGGTTTGTCCTGTCCCTATCTCCCTTCCAGCTTTCTCCCTCCTACTTCTGTCAATCCGAAGAAGGGTCATGACCCGAAAGGCCAGCTGTCCATGTTCTCCAGGGATGCTGCTGACCTGCTGAGAGATAGAGATAGTTCAACAATATTAAGATGGGGAAAAAAAGTTTGAATAATAGGCAGAACTTTTTTAATAACTTGAACTTCACCTGCAGCGATAAAGTGGTTCAGATACCATCTAGATATCACAGTGGTCTTAGGGCTAGTGTGATTTGAGAACCAATATTTGGCCTTCTAATATTGCATTAGTGGTGGATTTATTGAAAAATGCCTCAGTACAAGATATATTATTTATGTCAATGCTGGTGTACTGACTTATGGGTGTTTCATTATCACTTCAGGGTTACCCGCAACAAAATACTTGTATAAAAGATTGATGTTATTTCTGTTACATTTTCTCTCGGCTATAAAGATTCACAACAAAAAGATATATCATTCCAGCAGTCAAATTAAGTGCTTGCCTGAAAACCATTATTTTCATTTTCCCCAGCAACAAAGTAACAAAATACCATTTAGTTCACTTTTTAATAAACTGTCTTGTATCTGCAGGACTCTTGATAGAAAAAGTCAATAGGCAATTGCTTCAACCAAGTCTTCTCTCTCCACTTATAGCATCACATGAAGAATCATACGGCTGGCAATATAGTTTTTAAGCAACACACAGTACTTCATTTCTTGCACCGAGGGAGAACTCAATAACTTAGTGGAAGTGCAATTTTATATGGGGGCCTCCTTAACTTGGTAAGAGAGCATTGACAAGTAAATAGTCATGCCCTTGGTCTATACTAAGTGTCCATGTTGAATTTGTCATTATACCAATTAAGTATTCAGAGAGAAAAGTATTAGTCAAGTAATACATGATTTACAGTGACATTAATGGGGGGGCACTGAAATGTGGTTGGCTGGGACTGCCGATCCAGTGAATTCCAATACTACTGTGGCAGCAGGTGCATTTGTTCAGTTACTTAAATAAATTTGAATGAAAGTTATAGTATCAGTAATGGTGATTATTAAATTACTGGATTGGTTTAAAAAAATTCAGTGTTCTTTAGTGAGGGAATTATTTATTCTTTGACGTGCAGATTGGTATATAAATTGGCTTCTGTAAATTGCCTCTAATACGTGGGTGAGTGGTAGAATCTCTGGGGAGATGAAGAAAATGTGGGGAGAATGCAATAGGATTAGTGTAAATGGGCGCCTGGTTGTGGCATGGACCTTTTCAGCTGGAGGGCTGATTTTGTACAGTATTATTCTATTACTGTTCTTAGATTACATCCGAATGTAGTGACCAAGCAAACAAACTTTCAATTGTAATCACTTTGGTAAGTAGATAAATATGGCAGGTTTTTATTAGAAATGAATAGATTCTCAGATAATCTACTTTGGCAACCATTATTTTATTAAAGAAAAGTTTGGATGAGATGTTTGAGGAATTACAGTTCTACCTGAATAATCCTGATAACGTAGTATTGGAAGGAGGAAAACTAAGTCCTTTCAACTCATTCTGGTATTCAGACCTTAATTTTTCTGTGCTTTGTCTCCAGTCATACATCGTTGATACTATTATCTCGAGAAAATCTAGGCCTTGAAAATTCTAATTCCCCCAGTATCCACATTATAAACGGATTCCCAAAGTCTTCCACTCTTGGTGTCCTTTATGTTCACAGAGTATTCTAATGAAGTCTCAGCTTCTCCATCAGGACAATAGTTTGTCACTATTGAGTTCTTAAAAGGTAACACTACTAAAACTTAGTGTGTCACACCTTGGTTATCATTTTGGAAGATTCCGTATGATGTCTTAAAATTTTATGTTTAAGACATCGTGCATTGTGTTAAAGAGCGGTTTCATACCTGCTGTTGTGGATGGATCCCTCACTTATGCATCTGTCCCACAGTTTTGCTTTTGAACCCCCTCCCCCTAGGCCACACAAAAATAACGTTCCTTGGTCCTCAACTTTCACCCTACCAGCCTCCACATCCAACCCATAATTCTCCGACAATTACGTCATCAGCAACATGATCCAACCACCGGTCACATCTTTCCTTCCCCATGCAGTTCCTCTTTCCACAGAGATCCCTCCCTTCACTCATCCTTTCCCACCCAACCTGACCCTCCCCATATATTTTCACCTGCACCTGCAGGAGATGTAACACATGTCCATACATCTCCTTCCTCACCTTTACTGAGCAACCACAGCAAACCTTCTGAGTGAGTCAGAGGTTCAAATGCACTTTTACAAACTTTGGTTACTGCATTTGGTACTTCCAATGTGGCCTTGTTTACAAAGGTGAGATGAAGTGTAGGCTAGGTGACCATTTTGTACCCTTTGCCCCCCCCCCCCCCCCCCCCCCCCCCCCCCCCCCCGAGGTCCAATTTCAAGTAATACACCCTACGCCTCTGTTTCTTGTGCCCCCCCCGCCATCCTGATGTGCACAAATGTATCCACTATCTCCCCCATCCCCCCCCCCCCATCACACTGCTCCTTTCTCCCTTTCTATTCCCTACCCCCCCCCCCCCCCCCCCACTCTCCCATCCCACCCATCCCCTTCCACCTTTATCCTTTGGCTTTCCTTTAATTCCCCTTCTCTCCTTATCTGACAGCCTCTTATCTCCTTTGCCATTTACACCACCCACCTGCCAAACCCCCCACCCCCATCTCATCTCCACTTATCACTTGGTAGGCTTTGTCCCAACTCCACCTGCTTTTACAGATTCACCTCTCCCCTCAATTATATTCAGTCTGAAGAATGATCTCAACCCAAATCATTGTCCATCCATTCCCTCTAGAGGCACTGCCTGATTGAGTTGCTTCAGCACTGTTTTGTTCAAGATTCCAACACCTACAGTTGTTTGTGCATCTACTATATTGAGAGAAATGTGCTAATTTGTTTCCATAACTTTTCAGTATCAATTGCTCCAACAAGCTTCATGCTCCTGGGAATATAGTATTATTTAAAAAGCTCTTTACACACAGGCACTTGTGCATTACTGATGCTGGAGGAAGCAATTTCAATCCATAGGTTCCAGAGTGTTCCGGCTACAACCACATTATAATTGTTGGGAAAGGATAAAACAATTATTAACAGAACTAAGATGTCACTCATCATTAGTGTGTTTAAAAAATGTGTGAAAATAACAATCATTTTCATTACAGAACAAGGGAATGAAAACCAGTTTTGTGAAATCTGTTTATAATCTTACTTCATAATTCAATTCCATTCTGACACTCAAAGCAATTTTATATTCCAAAGATGAAGAATTTGCTCGTTCATTCAAAAAAATATCTACCTTATTCAAATTTCTACTCATGCATTGAAAAAATGCCAAACGTAATTTCAAGCATCAGACAGTATAATTAAGCAGAATGATAGAAGTTGGCTTTCTTTCTTTAGTTTTCCCATTTAAAAAATATTCTTTATCTGGAGATAAATATGTTTTACTGATTACATTATATCTGTATGAATGGACATATCAGGTAATTTTTGTGTGTAAGGTCAAGCTAGGATTCAGTTTGTCAGGTGAGCCTATGTTGTATAAGGACAACAATATCACATACACCTGCCCTGAAGAAGGATCTTAATGAAGCAGCGTGTAATTTGCTTCAGTGTCTGGCTTGCAAAACAAACCATTCTCTCTTGATGTATTTACGCTTTGCATTTGAAGATATTACAGAGAATGAAACTCTCCACCTCTGGTGCATGTTCATTACACAGTTGAAAACAAGTTTATCACTAACGCTGAATGTCGTTACACTGAAATATTCACTCCACCAGCAGGGAATACCTCAATGTCAAACATGAAAAGCATTATATAAAAATCTACCAAAGGATATCATTTTATTTATCCCCGGAGGGAAATTGATCTGCCAATATTCATTAAAACACAAAATGCATGAAACATTAAATTAAAGTGACGAGTGGAAATGATTGGGGATCTGCAAACATTGGGGAGGGGTTGGAAGGGGGGGGTGGGGGGAGGGTTTGTCAGTCTCAGTCTACCCCATGACAGAAGGGGGGGGGGGAGGAGTTGTACAGTTTGATTGACATAGATTTCTGAAAAAGATAGTAACTCTGTGGATTACGCAGCATTTCTGGAGAACAAGGATGGATAACAATTTGGCTCAGGACCCTTCTTCAGACTGATTGTGGTGGGAGGGAGGAAGCCAGAAGAGACGAGGGGCAGGACAAAGGCTGGTGAGTGATAGGTGGATACAGGTGAGGGAGTGGTAGGGGAGCATGGGGGTGATAGGCAGATGCTTGGACATATGCAAAGATGTAATGACTAAACGTGAAATAAGGATAGAAGAGGAACAAATTGTGAAGCCATAGGAAGGAATGTGGGTGGAAGTGGATGGGGAGATGGGTGCAAGTCAAGATGAGGCATGGGAGGGTGGGTTGAAAGTGGGAGGGGGAGGTTGTTTGTAGGCTTGTTACCTAAAATTGGAGAATTCAATATTCATGCGTTAGGTTGTAGGCTACCAAAGTGGAATATGAGATGTTGTTCTCTTCCTACCTGCATGTGGCCTCACTCTGGCAATGGAGGAAGTCCAGGACAGAGGTCACTGGGAATGGAAATGAGTTAAAATAGTTAGCAACTGGGAGATCCAGCAGGCCTTGGCGGACAGAGCACGTGTTTGATGAAAGGTTTGCCACATCTACGCTTGGTCTCTCTGTGATGGAGGCCGCATAGGGAACTCAAAGTGCAGCAGATGGGGTTTGAGGAGGTGCATGTAAACCACTGTCTCACTTAGAAAGACTACTGAGGTCCCTTGATGGACGTGAGGGAAGAGGTATAGGGACAGATGTTACATTTCCAGTGGTTGCAGGGAATGCACCTGGGGTTTCACTGCACCTTCGGGTGCATGTGACGATTTAAATTGACTTTGACTTTGGGGAAGGTGTGGTTTGGGGAAACCAAGGAGTTGTGGAGGGAGTGGGCTCTTTGGAAGGTGGAAAGGGGTGCGAAGTGGGATCATATTGGAGGTGGCGGAAATGTTGGACAATATAATATAGATGTAGAGGCTGTTGGAGTGAATGATAAGGACCAGGGGAACTCCATCCATGTTCCATCTGTGGGTAGGGGTGACCAGAGCAGAGCTGCGGGACATAGATGATATGCGGATACGAGATCCATTAATGGCAGCAGGAAGGGGGAAGCCATGTTTGCTAAAGAAGAACTTCTTGGATGTCTAAGAATGAAAAGCCTCTTCTTGGGAGCAGATATGGCAGACAGAAAATTCAGGGGATAGTGTTTTTTCAAAAAAAGGGTAGGAGGATGTAGGTTTGTGGTAGATGTCAGTTGATAGTATGTTCCCTGCAGGAGGCAGTCCTGATGCAATCATCATTGTAGTCATGTAAGAATTTGAGGATGTTGCTGGTGAACATTTGTTACAACCATCAAAAAGTCAGGCATCGTTGGGGCCATGCGAGTGCCCATGGCAACACCTTTCACTTGAAAAAAGTGTGAGGAATCAAAATAGAAGTTGTTGAGGGCGAGCATAAGTTGTGCCAGGCAAAGGAGTGTTAATAGAGGGGGAACTGATGTTTGAACTAGGTTTGGATGGCTCAGCGGCATAACAGTAAAGCTATTGCCTAACACCGCCAGAGACCTAGGTTCTATTCTGACAATGGGTGCTGTCAGTATAGAGTTTGTACATTCTCCAGGTGCTTTGGTGTCCTCCCACACTCTTAAGGACGTACAGGTTTGTAAGTTAATTGGTTTATGTAAATTGTCCCTAGCATGTAGGCTAGTGTTAGTGTATGGGGTGATCGCAAATCGGTGTGGATGTTGCCGTGCTGTATCTCTAAAGTCTAAAGCCTAACCTTATTCGACCAAGAGAGATGTTGAGTCTTTAAGGGTGGTTGGTGAAAGTGATACATTTTTTTAGACCCATATAGATGAGTGAATAAACCTGCCAAGCAACTTCACAGCTGATGTAATGGATTGCCCGTTGAAAAATCTTCAAGTCGGGTGACAAATGCTATAGTATTAAATTGTGCATGTATATGTCACTCGTGGGAATGCAGTGGTTATGTCAAGTAAAATTGCAGAATCTATAAGATAGTGCTGGTGCTGTGAAGGTTCCAGAGACTGCAAAGAGATGCAGATTTAGCAATGCTTATGAGAATTATTCAATATCTTTGGAAATCTCTCAATGATTGTGAAAGAAGTGCAGAGTGATAGTATGTTTGGACAAGATGAAACCAATGGCTGCAGAGTGGATTAACATGAGAGGAGGCAAGAATCTGCAACTTGCATTTGGAGCACAGTTACAGTATGACATTCCCTTACCTGTGGATGAGCCTGTCACCTGCTCATTGGATGTCAGCCTCAATGATCTCATTAAGTGTGTGCAATGCCACAGAGATTTAATTTGCAATCTGGATCAATTGACTAAGAACAATTGATGCAACATGATTTAAGAACCTAAACTGGACAATCTCCTGAAAATTGGGAAATCTCCCGCAGTAAATGCAACACTTCATGGTACATGCTCATTTATATTAATGCTGTGTGAAGCCAGCACTAATTGGGCTGTTGATGGATGTTCACATTGGCAGGAGTGTAATACTGTAATGTGCTGGCAATAGTTAAAGATAGTCTGTACTGCAGCTGAGACTACCCTCCCCTCTAAAACCAGAGGTGGGCTATAGGTATAGCAAGTTCTGACTGCTGAGCAGACGGTAAATCTCATGGAAAATAATGGAGAAAGCCACAACGTGTAAAGAACAGTCTGAAAATATGTGTAACTATATGCTTTTCTGGGGAATCTGCAAATTAAAATAATATCTTATAGCATCAGGGGCCGGGATTTCTGCCAGAACACAGGTATGGAGGGAAGGCTGAGCAGATCCATGCCAGGAGGTAAGCCGCAGAGACAGGATGCAGTGCTGCAAGGAATTCAATGACCTGACACAAATGTATTTTCAAATGCCTTCTTATCCTTCCAACTAATCTCATTTACTGCCCAACACACTCCCCTACCAACAATCTTTAGCAAATTTATTTAATGCTTCACCTCAGTTTTGCCACCGCAAACATTTTACTACTGCAACTCGAATTAGCACCTAATTCCAGTTATTCAAATGTGATAGGAGAGCACAACACACAAACAAGTTGCTTGTGACTCACTGACTTCCATCCCCCTCGGTTGTTGGACAATGTTGAGACAGCAATGGCAGGTTAAATGCCCTAACTCCATTAAGGTGCAATCAGTAATTAGATTATTGGATTCAATATAAGTTGCTTTTTGAATTTTGAGAAATGCGCACTTGTTTGTTTTGTCAACTGAGAATGATGTAACTATAATAAAATTGACAAATATCCAGCTTTCTAATTGCGCCCACATGTAGACACATTTATGCTCAAGTCAAGAGAGTTTATTGTCATGTGTCCCATGATAGGACAATGAAATTCTTGCATTGCTGCAGCACAACAGGATATTGTAGTCATAAATACAAAACAGATCAGTGTGTCCATATACCATAGAATATATACACACACACACACACACACACACACACACACACACACACACACACACACACACACACACACACACACACACACACACACACACACACACACACACACACACACACACCAGTAAACAGATAAAGTGCAATAGGTTGTTATAGTTCATAGTTTGTTTGAAGTTGTGTTTAATAGTCTGATGGCCGTGGGGAAGGAGCTGTTCCTGAACCTGGATGTTGCAGATTTCAGCTTCTGTACCTTCTACCCGATGGCAGCGGATAGATGAGTGTGTGGCCAGGATGGTGTGGGTACTTGATGATGCTGGCAGCAGTTTTGATGCAGCCACTGTGATAGATCCCCTCGATGGTAGGGAGGTCAGAACCGATGATGGACTGAGCAGTGGTTACGACTTTTTGCAGCCTTTCCTGGACACTCAGGTTGAAGTACCAAGTCTCGATGCTTACAAAGGATGTGCACATATAGATCACATGCCTACATACATAGAATCACAAAGCTTGCGTATTGAAGGAGGCCACTCATCCTGTCAGGTTTATGATGGCTCTATGCATGAGCAATTCAATTAGTCTCACTCATACACCCTCTCCCCACTGCTCTGCCAATTATTTCCATTCAGATCCTTAAGTAACTCTCTTATGAAGACCATTGTTGATACTGCCCCGATAACACCCTCTGGCAGTGCATTCCAGAACGCAATAATTGACGGCACAAAATAATTCTCACATTTTTGGTCACTTACTAATCATCTTAATTTCATGAAAAAGCTGCAGATTTTGGAAATTGCTGGTAAAACTCAATAGGTTAGGCAACATCAGTAAAAAACAGTTAATATTTCAGATGGACTCTTCACTGGAACTGAAAACAAAGGTGAACTTTGTCCCTTTTTCAATTCTGATAAAGAGACTTTGACCTGAAACGTTAATTGTTTCTCCCTCCTGACCTGCTGAGACTTTCCAACTTTTTCTGTTTTAACATTAATTCAATCTCCTCTGTTTGTCAATCCTTCTGCCAGTTGGAACAACTTCTTCTTAAATACATCCTGGTTTGGAATATGTTTAGTAAATTACCACTCTTGGTTCCAAGGATGTTTTATAAAGGTTTTGACAAAAAAACCTTAATCTATAGCATTAATTGCTTTTCTATTTCCTATTGATGCTACCTGACCTACTGAGTATTTCCAACACCCTTATTCTTTTGTTATTTTTTATTAAACCATACATTCATTGCTCTTGAACTCAGTTCCTCCTGACTATTGAGGCTGTTTTAATCATAATTTTATAAACATCTCGAGAATTCCACGCTCACGCGAGAAAGAATGCAAAATGGAAAATTGTCCGCAGTTTGTGTATTATGGTGTTAATGTGCGAGGATCGCTGGTCGGTGCGGACTCACTGGTCGGTGCGGACCGAAGGGCCTGTTTCCATGCTGTATCGCTAAACTAAACTAAAAATGCTTATTTTAACGAAATTTGGCAACCCGACTATCTCCGGCGAACCTCTCTGAATTCGGGTCAAAGTCCATGTTCCATTCATGCCAGATATCTGGGCACATCAAAGCCGTACTAAAGAACCTTGCAAATGCGAACTAGGTTGAGTCGTGCTCTGCTCTTGCCCTCTATTCTCCGTAGGAACCTTTCTAGGCTTCATTCATCACTCTTCCTAATTGTGCTGTTGGCCACAGGGAAAATAACCATCCTGAACCTTGTACTTTGATATTCACTTTTTGTTGGGCATTTCCCTCTTGCTGCTTTCACCATCCTGATGAATGATAGTGAGTAATGACACCAACCTTAGTGCCTGCAGTAATTTTCACAGAACTTATTTCGCAGTTGAGTAGTTAAAATACAGCGAAAGATCTTCAAGGAGAGAAAAAGATTCAAGCAACACACAGGTACTATTTGAAAACACATTACAATCCTTAGAGAATACCATCCACTCTTTCTGCCTGTTGGGGATCTTACTAACGTCCTGTTTCAACCCCAGATCAGAAATAGAAACTGTACCTTAAATCCAGCAAAATACAATGTTTAAGGATGTTGAATGCATTTTATTCATTTAGATTATTTTCAAAAACAAATGTGCAACCAGTTTGCACAGTTCTCTACTAATTGATGTCTCTGATATTAGGGCTATGAGCTAGGGGAATGTTTTAGCTACCTCAGTTCTCTGCTGCACCTGCAACGAGAGAACAGGCAAAGTTCTGCTTACACATAGCTTTTAATGATGGAAAAACATATAGCAATTATGATAATTTCATGGCTGTGGTGTTTCACTCCAACTATTTAATGCATAAGAATGCTAGAAAGGTTTGTTAAGATGTGATTCTGGTTGGACATGTACTAATGTTTTATTTACTGCTGTTGATATTAACTTCTACGATGGCTGGTGAAGTGACAAGGATATTTATTGGTGCATTATATATCTGACAAAAGCAGGCTGGAGTATTGAGCAGAACAACATAATACAAACTTATGTGTAGGAAGGAACTGCAGATGCTGGTGTACACCAAAGATTGGCACAAAATGCTGGAGTAACTCAGTGGAACAGGCAGCATTTCTGAATCCATTCCTTCTATCCGGAGATGCTGCCTTTTCGTTGGACTGCTACGTTATTGGTTTGATTATCTCTGAGAAGTCAATGAACCAAGATTTTACAGATGTAATGACAGTGAAACCATTGACATTATTCAGTGAAACTGCCATCAATGTTGCTATTTTCACATTTGCAAAGTTTAACGAGTAAATCCAAGATTGCTGTTTGATGTAGCACATATCACAGCTCTGCAGTTTGCAACCTTCTCTGTCGCAATCAAAGAAAAGCATTAACACTGATATGGATTCAAATTATTTACAAATTAGTTTCACTATGAAATTCCCTGAACATATTAGACTTAATTACATGAGTTCTGTGAGTTTTTAATGGCAGTTTCTAGTTCTTGGAAAAAAATCTGATTATATGTGTGCATATTTCAATTTCCTCATGAATATTTCAAAATAAGTTTCATTTTTCTACACGTTCAAAATATATTTCTGCTTTTTCAAGTTCAACTTTAATAGCACAAGTTTGTTCCTATCTTTATTAAGCAGTCTGCATCGTTTAATTTCTTAAGATAGACATAAAGCTGGAGTAACTCAGCGGGACAGGCAGCATCTCTGGAGAGAAGGAATGGGCGACATTTTGGGTTGAGTCCCTGTTTCAGACTGGTTAGGGATAATGGAAACAAGAGATATAGATGATGATGTAGAGAGAATTTCTTTATGTTATTAGATTCACAGCTTGCTTGCTGACATCACAGCTGCTGAGTGCCAGTGATCCTGTTGATCTGACATCCATAAGCAGCAGCCGGAGGAAAAAGCAAAAAAATATGCTACTGAGCTCTTTTGATCTACATGCAGTTTTCTATAAAGTCCACATCAATTGACTTAATTGCATGCAGCCTGTGAGTTTGATGCAGCTCTACAGGATGCTGGTCAGGTGGCATTTGGAGTATTGCATACAGTTTTGGTCGGCCCATTATAGGAAAGATGTGGAGGCTTTGGAGAGGGTGCAGCGGAGAACTACCAAAATGCTGCCTGGATTGGAGGGTTTCAGCTACAGAGAGAGGTTGGACAGACACTGATTTTTCTCTCTGGAATGTCAGACGTTGAGGGGAGACGATAGAAGTAATATACAATTATGAGAGGCATAGATAAGGTCGACAGTCAGAACGTTTTTTCCTAGGGTGGAAATGTCCAACACCAGAGGGTGTAGAAATAAGGGGGGAGGTTTAATGGAGACATGTGGGGCAAGTTGGAGAGTACATGGGAAGTAGCAGGAGCCTGGAATGCATTGCCATGGGTGAAAGCAGATACGATAGTGGCATTTTAGAGGCTTTTAGATAGGCAGCTAGAAATGCAGTGTATAGAGAGAGATATGGATCATGTACAAACAAATGAGATCAATTTAATTTGGCATCAGGTTCGGCACAAACGTGGGCTGACAAACCTTTGTGTCGCTGTGCCATTTTATGTTCAAACATAATTTCATCATCACTAAATGCAATCTCTAGTCTATTGACAACAACAAATACAAATGTAATAACTTACACATATATTAGTTACCAGTTACTCGTTATAGTTACTAGATAATAGTTACTAGTTATAGTTCGGAAATATTTTCACACCTTTGTCTAGGGTGTTGTCTTGGCAGAATTTTGAGTTGAAAATTATGCTTTGGCAAAGAGATTAAAGCACGTATTTCAACACTTTGTTTTGTAGCCTATGCAAAGGCTGGGGATATATATATATATATATATATATATATATATAAATGGACCTAGAGCATGTTAGGATGTAAGCACAGTAGATCAGGATGAGATGGAATTTTTGCAGAGTGCAACTTATTTGTTTTATAAGCAGGATGTTGAAAACATTGGATTTGGAGATGACACAAGCATTGATAAGGATGTCAGCCTGAAATAATCTTTCCATTTTATATTACTTTTGTCAGATGTATCAAAAAATGTTCAAAGGACGAGTGATTTTATGAGTGCAATGTTTCATGTGTACCAAAATATAAAGTCAAAGCTGAATTTTGTGCAAGTGGATGAAGCAGCAAAGATATACACGACTGGCACTTGATTTACAACAGCAGCAAAGATTTGCCTCAGCAATGAGTGCAACCTCCCCATCACGCTGCACAGCACTGAGTCATGGTCACCAATGTTGTCAATGTACAGGTATCTGGATGGATTTCATGGTGTTCATCTGTTATTATTGCAATGCTGAAGCATTTGTTGCATATTTCCACATTTCACATACTTGCACAGAAGTTCAGTGGACCTGCTGCAGTCATTGGCAACTATTTCAGCAGGCAGGTTACCAGCACCAAGGTTTGATGTCGAGTGAACTGATCTGAAGGGGCTGTCCCACTGCGGCGACCTAATCTGCGAGTTCAGACGAGTTTGCCCTCGACTCATACTCGCAGAATGGTCGACACGAGGTCTTAGGAGGTCTTTGTAACTTTCCTTCATGCTCGAGAGTAGTCCCTGTGTACTCGAGGCTTCAGCTAGGTCGCGGCATATTTTTCAACATGTTGAAAAATGCCCGCGAGTAAAAAAAAGGTCGCCATGGAAAAAATTGATACTTTTTTTTACTCGTAGATTTAGTCGAAGTAGGTCGTAGTAGGTCGGCATGTTATTCGTAGGTAATCGAGGGTAGTCGAAGGTAGTCTTCAACATAGTCGAAGGGAGGTCGAAGGAAATCGAAGGACGTCGTCTTCATTCTCCATTATTCGGTGTCCAATTTTCCCAAAGCTAGTCGAAGTTCGTCTTCAACATAGTTGAAGGAGGTCTTCAACATGACTTTTCAAACTCTCCTAAAAGTGGGATAACATAGCAGGAATGTGAACGAGTGATTGATGGTCAACATGGAGCTGATTGTCTGAAGTGCCTGTTTCCCAGCTGTATCTTTGAATCAAAAACCAGTGAAAATATACAGGCATAGCAGTGACTATTATAAAGAACATACAGGATTCTCAAAGAACTGCAGATGTTGGAATATGATATGTTTAAACCTGCAGTTTGAGAGGGAGAGAGTCAAATCAGAAGTGTCAGTATTGCAGTTAAACAAAGGAGATTATGGAGGCATGAGGGAGGAGCTGACCAAAGTTGACTGGAAAGGGACCCTAGCAGGGATGACGGTGTAACAGCAATGGTGTGTATTTCTGGGAATAATCCAGAAGATGCAGGAGCATTTAATTTTAAAGAGGAAGAAAGATTCGAAGGGGAGTAAGAGGCGACTGTGGCTGACAAGGGAAGTCAAGGGCTGTATAAAAATAAAAGAGAAGACGTATAACATAGCAAAGATATGTGGGAAGCCAGAGGACTTTGAGGGCATGACATGAGAATTAAGGGACGTGAAGGGAATGGAGGGGTATGGTCTGAGTGCAGGTAGATGGGACTAGGGGAAAACAAATGGTCGGCACGGACTGGAAGGGCCGAGAGGGCCTGTTTCCGTGCTGTAATTGTTATATGTTATGTTATATGACTGGGAAACTTTTAAAGATCAACAGAAGGTAACTAAAAAGGCAATACGGGGAGCAGACAAAGTAAGAAGGTTAGCTAGCCAAGAATATAAATGATGATAGTAAAAGATTCTTTAGGCATGTGAAGAGGAAAAAAATTAGTTAAGACAAATGTGGTTCCTTTGAAGACAGAAACAGGTGAATTTATTATGGGGAACAAGGAAATGGCAGGCAAGTTGAACAGGTACTTTGTTTGTGTCTTCTGTGAAGAAAAAAACAATCTCCCAGATGTACTGGGGACAGAGGTCCTAGGGAGATGGAGGAACTGAAGGAAATTCACATTAGTCAGGAAATGGTATTGGGTAGACTGATGGGACTGAAGGTTGACAAGTCCCCAAGGCCAGATGGTCTGTATCTCAGGGTACTCAAGGAGGTTGCTCTAGAAATCGTGGACGCAATTCCCAGATTCTGGATCTGTTCCTGTGGTTTGGAGGGTAGCTCATGTTATCTCACTTTTTAAGAAAGGAGGGAGAGAGAAAGCAGGAAATTATAGACCAGTTAGCCTGAAGGTGGTGGGGAAGATGCAGGAGTCTATTATTAAAGATATAATTGCGGCGCATTTGGATAGCAGTAACTGGATCGGTCCAAGTCAGCATGGATTTAAGAAGAGGAAGTCATGCTTGACAAATCTTCCAGAAAGCCTTCGATAAGGTCCCACACAGGAGATTTGTGGGCAAAATTAGAGCACATGGTATTGGGGGTTGGGTATTGACATGGATTTAAAATTGGTTTGCAGACAGGAAACAAAGAGCAGGGATTAACAGGTCCCTTTCAGAATGGCAGGCATTGACTAGTGGGGTGCCGCAAGGCTTGGTGCTGGGCTGCAGCTATTTACAATATATATTGATGATTTAGATGAAGGAATTATAAGTAACATTAGCAAATTTGCAGATGATACAAAGCTGGGTGGCAGTGTGAACTGCGAGGAGGATGCTATGAGGATGCAAGGTGACTTGGCCAGGTTGGGTAAATGGGCAGATGCATGACAGATGCAGTATAATGTGGATAAATGTGAGGTTATCCATTTTGGTGTCAAGAACAGGAAGACAGATTATCTGAATGGTGTCAGGCTAGGAAAAGGGGAAGTACAAGACCTGGCTGTCCTTGTACATCAGTCACTGAAAGTATGCATGCAGGCAGAGCAGGCAGTGAAGAAAGCTAATGGCATGTTAGCCTTCATAACTAGAGCAGTTGAGTATAGGAGCAAAGAGGTCCTTCTGCAGTTGTACAGAGCCCTGGTGAGACCACACCTGATGTATTGTGTGCAGTTTTGGTCCCCATATTTGAGGAAAGACATTCTTGCTATTGAGGAAGTGCAGCTTAGGATCACGAGGTTATTTCCTGGGATAGCGGGACTGTCATATGATGAAAAAATGGTGCAACTGGGCTTGTGTCCACTGGAATTTAGTAGGATGAGAGGGGATCTTATAGAAACATATGCATTTTTTAATGGATTGGACACGCTCGATGCAGGAAACATGTTCCCGATGTTGGAGGAGTCCAGCAACAGGGGCCACAGTTTAAGAATAAGGGGTAGGATGAGGAAACATTATTTCACACAGAAAGTTGTGAAATTCTCTGCCTCAGAATGCAGTGGAGGCAGATTCACTGTATGCATTCAAAAGAGAGTTATGGGGCTATCCCACTGTATGAGCTAATTCAAGAGTTCTCCAGAGTTTCGCCTGATTCAAACTCAGAGAATTACTCTAATAGCCGCTCGTAGGTACTCGGGGCTCTCGTGGACATTTTTCAACATGTTGAAAAATCTTCACGTGTCTTCCCGTGCTTACCGGTTTTCCCGAGTACCTGCCGTTAGCGTTACGAGCCGCTAAGGGATGTTCTGAGCTCTGACGTACCCGCTTCGTACATTCTGCGTGCTTACAACGAGTTTGATTTTTTTTTTTAACTCGGGCGTGCTCTTGAATTGGCTCATACAGTGGGACAGCCCCTTTAAATAGAGCTCTTAGGGCTAGCTGAATCAAGAGGTATGGTGAGAAGGCAGGAACGGGGTACTGATTGTGGATGACCAGCCATGATCACATTGAATGACGGTGCTGGCTCGAACTGCCAAATGGCCTTCTCCTGCACCTATTGTCTATATTTATATGAATCAAGTAAAACAAAGTGCTGGAGGATCAGCAGATCAGGCAGCGTCTGTGAAGGGAATGGACAGATGCAACGCTTCAGATCAGGACCTTTTTTGAGTCTGAACAAGTATTCCGAAATGAAACATTGTCTGCACATTGCGTCCAGAAATGCTGACTGGCCTGTTGAGGTACTCCAGCACTTTGTGTATCACTCCATGAAGCATCCAAGTGTTGGCTTTTAAAGAAAGGGGTGAAAATATTTACTTGAAGGAGGCTGTTGATCTTGTCTTCCGTTCGACAGAAAATAGTGTTTTGTATAATTAGAGGCTGATTTCAGAGGGAGGTAAGGTGAAAACCTTGGTGGGATCTTCGGTAACACAACAAGAAAAACTAAAATTCATCTATTGATTTGTCAGTAGATTTATTAATCTACAGATTGAAAATACTGCCAAGCATATTTAAAGTAGATTATTTATCCGAAAGTGCAGTCACTGAACTGTAAAGAAAGAAACTAACAATCCTGAAGCAAGCTTATAGATGTATAGGAAATGTTCCACAACAGAGCATATGATTTATAAGACATTTTCCTTGACATCAGGCTTGATTGTGTGCCATACAGTCCTTTAAAAGTGATCCGGATGAATATTCTGTGAGGAAGGTTCCAATTATGAAAATTCTCATGGATGATTAAATCCTCTCTGGGAGGACTTCACTTAGTGCATTCCCTGGAGCATTGATGTATCAGTTATATATAGAGAAAGGCCGGTATGGCTGAATATTCCCAACTGAAACATTAAACACATCTCCTGCATGTTTTCTTGATTACTTCAGGGGGTCAGGGAGGGAGGGATCGTACAGGGATTTATCCTGGAAACTTTACCTTTTGGTTATTGATTGACCTCGGGAGGAATAAATGTGCTGGTGAAACTGAAGGAGTAGTCATGACGACTGAACTTTTCTCTTTCTAACTTCAGTAAGGGAATGGGAATCAAAATGGGCACGTGCATAGACAATTGAAGGGGAAAAGACAATTATGGATTAAGAAGCAAAGTATAGCACAACAGTGGTGCAGTAGATTGTGTCTTGACCCCTGGTGCATGCACATTCATCCTGTGACCATTTGGATTCCCTTACTTCTCCATCCCCACCTCCCAACCCTGGTGCCCTGGTCCTTCCCACATCCCAAAGGTCTGGTTGGGTGGTTAATTGTCCGCTACACATTGTCTCTGGCATGTGAATGAATGGTAAGGTAATTAAAAGGGAATTGACGGGCATGCAAATTGCAGGAATAAAGGGAAATAAGGAAAGAGAGAATGGAACAGATGGATTGCTCTGCTGGGATTTGTGTTGTGACCAGCAGTGGCCTCTTGCATTGTATTCAGTAAGTAAAAATAAACAAAGTACATTATTTTCAAAATGGCCAAGAATTTACTTTTGTTGGAAGGGGACTGGACCTTTCAGAGCCAAGGATGTGATTTGGCAATGTATTAATAATTAACATGCCATTAAAATGGTAAGACACTCTTAATTACCATTTCACTTCCATAGCAGGTTTAATGGGCAATTTATGTGCAAATCCAGCATCTCTAAAAATACACCATTTAAAATAACCAGCAAATACCGTTGATCCATGGATTTGCTGCCCACTTCTCACATTAATGAGAGTGTGCAATGTAGACGCTTGATCACTATCACCTCAAAATTTGGTCCTTTATCACTAAGATGGAGTCATGAATAAAGCTGTCAAATGATGCAAAATTGAAGCTCTCCATCCTCAGCTCTCATGCCCATTAGTAGTCTGACCTAACATCCAGACACCTGTTCATTAAATCAAACCAATTAGTTAATAAAGTCGTAAAATATTCTTGATTTCATCCTAGAGATGGTCTCAGACTTGCATCCAAACATAAAACATTGTTGTTCTAGTTTTAAGTGATGTGCCACTTATCTCATATACATTTTGGTTTGACATTAAATTTCCCAATGCACACCGCCAACTATATGTTTCAAGATTTTCTTCCTTTAAATATTTGCAAGAAATCATTTTTCCAACATTATTTACAGGATGTGGACAACACATTTATTGTTCAGGCCTAATTACACACTAAAATCTGTTCTGGGCCATTCATCAGAAAGGTTAAAAATCAAACTCATTATTGTGGGTTTGAAGTCACATACAGCCAGGATTCCAGAGTTCCTTCCCTGAAACCCATTGATGGTCCAGATGTGTAGGAAGGAACTGCAGATGAATGTTTAAACCAAAGAATCTGGAGAGAAGGAATGGGTGACATTCCGGGTTGAGACCCTTCTTTAGACTGCTCGGGGAAAGGGAAATGAGAGATATAGACAGTGATGTAGAGAGATATAGAACAAATGAATGATAGATATGCCAAAAAGTAATGATGATAAAGGAAACAGGCCATTGTAAGCTGATTTTAGGGTGAAAATGGGAAGCTAGTGCGATTTGGGAGGGGGAGGGAGAGAGGGAATACCAGGACTACTTGAAGTGAGAAAAATCACAATTCATACCACTGGGCTGTAAGCTGCCCAAGCAAAATATGAGATGCTGTTCCTCCAATTTGTGATTAGCCTCACTCTGGCAATGGATGAGGCCTAGGACAGAAAGGTCAGTGTGGGAATGGAAGACGAATTAAAGTGTTTGGCAACTGGTAGACTCGTGGAGGGATCCCGTTGGAGGTGGAAAAATGTTGGAGGATTAGGTAATGTATTCGACGGCTGATGGGGTGAAAGGTAAGGACTAGGGGGACTCTGTCCCTGTTGCGACTAGGGAGAGAAAGGGCAGAGCTGTGGGTATCGAGGAGACATGTGAGGGTCTCATATATGAAGGGAAAGGGGAACCCCTGTTCCCAAAAGAATGAGGATATCTTGGATGTCCTGGTATGGATCACCTCATCTTGGGTGCAGATACGGCGTAGACGTAGGAATTGGAGTAGGGGATAGAGTCTTTGCATGAAGCAGGGTGGGAAGTGTACTCGATATAGTTGCGTGAGTCAGTGGGTTTGTAATAGATGATAGTCTATCTCCTGTGATGGAGACGGTGTGATCAAGAAAGGGGAGGGAGGTGTCACAGATGGTCCAAGTTAATTTGAGTGAGGGATGTGGAATTGGTGGTGAAGTTTATGAAAGTCCATGATTTCTGCATGGGTGCAGGAAGGAGCACCAATGCAGTCATCAATGTAACAAAGATAGAGTTTGGGGATAGGGCCAGTGTACGTCTGGAACAAGGATTATTCAACCTACCCTACAAAAAGCAAGAATAGCTGGGGCCCTTGCAAATGCCCAAAGCTACGCCTTTGATTTGAAGGAAGTAGTAGGAGTCGAAGGAGTCCAGATGTTTTTTCGTAAGAGACAAAACAATAATTTAGTACTTGCCCTTTAATACTTGTACTGGCTCTATTATTCCAGATTTTCTTAATGGCATTAACTTAGATTGTGCAAATGTTTGAGTAAGGTTCATGCTCATATCTCTGAATCAATAGTCCAGACGAGCAGGTGACCATTATGCCACTTCTCCTTTGTCTGCTTTCTTAAACAAAATGCCATTAACCTCCTGAGGTTCTTGACCTCTGAACAGAAGCATTCCTTACAAATTCCAAAAGATGCATCTCAATGACAGCAACACAATTTCTTCTTGCTCTCCTCTCATAACCCTCATTTTCTCTTTTAAGAATTTTAAATTAATGTTTCCAAGCCAAAGGCAGTTCTCGTTTTTCATGATCAAATAAAAGTAATATCTTCCTCAATGGTTATTCCCTTTCAAAATGAGTTAAGGGCCTGTCCCAATTGGACGTCATTTGCGTGTAATTTATGCAACATCATTCACGCGTCACAATGCACAAATGACGCCCAGGTGGGACAGGCCCTTTAGTCTCTCCTGGTTTCTATCTAACCAGTGGGGAATTGGTTGGCATTGAAAGCATTTCTTACTGCCAGCTGCAAGCATGTGACGCTCACAGAGGGAGTATAAGCTCACAGTCGATTGTCCCTGTTTGCCAACTTCCTTTATGTCAATTGAATACATTCTTATTTCCGCATAAGGCGAAAAGCTAAATAATCATGATGTGCTTCCCTGCCTACGATGGTTCTGCACTGAAGATTTTGAAAAAAGGCCTCTATTCACTGAAGTTCATATGACACCAAAGTATCAATCCATTGAAACTAAATAAAATCTTAAATGACAAGGGTCTGATAAATAAATAACTATTTTTCAAGCATGCCACTATAATTAATGAATGAAAACACAATAGGGTTCTAATTACATGAAAGATAAACTGGGCTATTATCACTCACGGTGTTTGTGCTAAAACTAATGTGATTTATCTCTGTAAGACATGCATGGTGCAGAGAATATTGTGTTGCTCATCAATGGCCTATGTCCTCCTTGTCGACGTGTGTATTTCCACTACATAAATTTAGGTCATTAATGAATATCAATTTATTGGGAATGATTGAAATGAGGCTCAGCTTTTCAGTGAAAATGTGAGAAGATTCTAATCTGACAAGAAGCTGATGTTATTTTAAAGTATAATGCCAGGAATTATCATGTACTTGTCACTTAGAATTTGCCCATTTGCTCCAATTATGCATTTATATGTGTGTATGTTTATGAATGAACAGATTAGGAGCAAGGTAGGCCACTCAATGGTATTCAACAAGATGATGGTTGGCTTGACTGTAATGTCAACTACCCATTCATGTCTATCTGTGCTAACTTCCCCCCCCCCCCCCCCCCCCGACATAAAAAATCTATCTGTGTCTTCCTTAGAAATGTTCAATGACTCTACGTCCTCAACCATTAAGGTAAAGAAGTTTCAACAATCCTTAACCCTCTGAGAGTTATCTTCTCTAAGGTGGCAAATTACCGGATCAAATAATTATACAAAATTTCAGATTCTCCAACAAGTGGAAGCATTCTCTCTTCATCCACCCTCAGTGTGTCAGGTTGCATGTTTCAATTAATTCCCTTCTTGCTTTTCTAACTCCACCAAGTACAGCCCTTGCCTGTCTAATATTTGATCACAGGACAACCCAGCTATTGCAGGTATTAATCCAGTAAGCCATCTCACAATTTCAATATATTAATATGTTTTCCTCATTGTACACATTATTGGTACATTATTGTTTACCTTCCACATAAACCTCTTGTTATTCCTTATATGTATAATCAGTCATAAAGAGAGGGAAAAAAAGGCTTGAAATAAAAACCAGAGGGGGCAGCAAGTAGTGCTACCATCTCACGGCTCCAGAAAACTTCAATCCTAACCTCGGGTGACGTCATTACAGAATTTAGATGTTTCCCCGTGTAACAGCATGGGTGTCCGCTGGATGTTCAGGTTTCCTTCGACATTCCAAAAGTGTGATGAATGGCAAGTTAATTTTCTGTTGTAAATTTCTGCTGGGGTAAGTGAGGTCTGGAGGAAGGGAAGTGATGGCAAGAGGAAAAATTGATTTGGCAGAAATGTGTGCTCTTTTGTTGGTGAAAATGCCGTACTCAATGTAAGTACATTTATCGGCCAAATATTCACATACAAAGAATTTGCCTTGGTGCTCCGCCCACAAGTAACACATGACATACAGTGACAGTTACGAATGACTCAGAAAACACTAAACATTAATAATAATAAGACATTAATGATAAAACACCATTGATCAAGCATGTGAACCAACAAAATACCAGATCAACGGGAGGCTACAGATTTTTGGCTGTTGAGTAGAGCAACTACTCGTGGATAAAAACTGTTTTTATGTCTGGCTGTGGCAGCTTTGACAATCCGGAGTTGCCTTCCAGAGGGAAGTAATTGAAAGAGTTTGTGGCCAGGGTGAGAGGGGTCAGAGATGATCTTGCCCGCTCGCTTCCTGGCCCTTGCAGTGTACAGTTCATCAATGGACGGAAGGTTGCAGCCAATAATCTTCTCTGCTGATCAGACGATTCGCTGCAGCCTCCAGGTGTCGTGCTTGGTGGCTGAGCCAAACCAGATCATGATGGAGAAGGTGAGAACAGACTCTATGATGGCCATGTCGAATTGGACCATTGTTGCCTGTGGCAGATATTGCTTCCTCAGCTGCCGCAGGAAGTACATCCTCTGTTGTGCCTTTTTGACTGTGGAGTCGATGGTCGCCCCCCACTTAAAGTCCTTGGAGATGATGGTTCCCAGGAACTTAAAAGGCTCCACAGATGTGACTGTGGTGTTGTTGATGGCGAATGGGGTGAGGGGAGGGGGAGCTCTCCTAAAGTCTACAATCAGTTCCACTATCTTAAGAGCATTGAGCTCTAGGTTGTTGCTACGGCACCAGGACGCCAGCTGTGACACTTTCTGTCTGTAGGCAGATTCCTCCCCATCCTGGATAAGTCCAATCAAGGTTGTGTCATCCGCAAACTTGAGAACATTGACAGAGGTGTCTGTGGATGTGCATTCGTTGGTGTAGAGGAAGTAGAAGAGAGGAGAGTGTACGCAGCCTTGCGGTGCTCCTATGCTGAGTGTTTGCGGGTCCGAGATGTGCTTTCCCAGCCTCACAGGCTGCTTCCTGTCTGTCAGGAAGTTGGTGATCCACTGACAGAGGGGTTCAGGCACAGACAACACAGAACGTTTGGAGTGTTGTAGCTCTGGCACAATGGTTTTGAAGGCAGAGGTAAAATCAACAAACAGGATCCTCGCATAGGTCCCCTGGCAGTCTAGGTGCTGTAGGATGAAGTGCAGGCCCAGGTTGACTGCATCATCCACAGATCTATTGGCCCGATATGCAAACTGCAGAGGGTCCAGCAGGGAGTTTGTGATATTTTTCAGCTTGGCCAGCACAAGCCTTTTGAGTGTCTTCATGACTACAGAGGTCAGTGTAACAGGCCTGTAGTCATTAAGAAAAGTAATACTTGCCTTTTTGGGTACAGGGACAATAGCGGAGACTTTGAAGCAGGCAGGGACAGTACATGTTTGCAGGGACTGGTTAAAAATGCCTGAATAACATCTCCCACAATCAAAATGTGGATTACAGAAATGTCGGAGACACTTCATCTGGAAAGACTAAGACTTGTCCTTTTGGACAAGCTAGATCAATTCAGAGGAATATGGTCTCCATTTATTGAATACTTAAAGGGTCAAGGAGGTCTGGTTCGAGGGCCTGACTGAAGCCTGAATGAAGGAATGGATGAAGAACTATATACAATAGACCACATATATATCTCCAATGAAGAATATCTTGCTTTATACTCCACTCATTTTATCGATTTTCTACTTCTATTTTATTTCTTTGTATTATTTCTCTTTACTATTTTCTTTCTGTTATAAAATAATAAAAAATATAGAAGTATAAATAAGAACGACTGTAAACTTTAAAAATATTAAGAATGTATGTGACGAATATGTTTTTTCTTTTTTTGATTTTATGTTATTCCTTCTTAATATGTATTTACTTCTAATAAAAATATTTTACAAAAAAAAATGCCTGTATATGACATGCAAATGACCAGTGCCTGCTGTTTGGCACAGAACTTAAGAGTAGAGGGGGAAACATTGTCAGTCCTGGAGATTTCTGGCTCTTTCGTCCTCTGAAAAGCCTCTCCACCTCCTCTATTTTTATTGTTGATATTGGATAAGTTATGTTGTGCAGCATAGAGGGTGTCGGTGATTGGGTGTGAAGTGGTGATTGGGGGGCTTGGGTGTAGAAAGGCCCAGTCTTTGCAGACTGAAGTCAGACTGTGAGTGGATGTGAAGTGTTGGTTGGGGTGGGAAATGGTCCAGTATTTTCATACTGGAGTCTTGCTTTAAGTAGGTGTGAAGTGGTGGAAGGGATTGTTTCTCTGCTAAAGACTCTTTGGTTGATGGAAAATACTGGCATTGCCATCAATACTGATGACCCTTCTTCATCGGAAACAGTATACCTCGACCACATAGGTCTTTTAATGGCTCCTATGATATCATTATGAATACATGCTTCCTAATATCTGGACTGGTACTGCCATTGTCATGCAAGTAGGTTATATCATTGTTGCATTGCTTTATTGTGTTCCTGACGTGTATTCAGGGTGACCTGATCACCATTGCCTAGAGTGGGTTTTGGCTTCTCATCACCATCTTCGTCCAAACGTAGACAGAAGAGATGAAATCCTGAGATTAGGTGATTGTCACAAACATCAAAGCAATGTTAGACTGAGTGTAGCATCAAGGTGCCCAAGTGATGTCAAATGGTATCCTTTACTAGAGACCTGCCTTGCAAATGGGATAGTGGTTTGATTGTTGAGAAACTTTGTTGCAGGAGATCCTCAGTTCAGTGCCCTGGGTCCAACCATCTTCTGATTCATCAATAGACAATAGGTGCAGGAGTAGGCCATTCGGCCCTTCGAGCCAGCACCGCCATTTAATGTGATCATGGCTGATCATCCACAATCAATAGCACATTCCTGCCATTTCCGCATATCTCTGGACTCGGCTATCTTTAAGAACTGTATCTGATCACGTTCATTCTATCATGTCAGAAATGGGGATATTCCTGATGATAGCACATGTTCAGCTCGATTTAGCAACTCCTCAATAGACAGTCATATGGACTTACTGCGTGGAAACAGGCCCTTCGGCCCACACCAGCCAATACATCTAATCTACACTAGTCCCACCTGCCTGCATTTGACCTATATCCCTCTATACCTGCTCTAGCCATGTAGCTAAATGTTTCTTAAAAAAGTGCAAGAGTATCTGCCTCAACTACCTCCTCAGTAGTTCATTCGATACATCCACCACCCTTTGTGTGAAAAAGTGATCGGTAGCATCCATGGCACAAAAGGACCGGACAATGACCATATCCAGTGGTAGAGAGCCTAAGCCATTTTTCATTAAGCTTCATTGATAAGGTTACGAATGATGGGAAGCATGACTGTGGCTGTAAGATTTGGCAGAGGCTGAGACTCCACCCGACACATTCTAACCACACCCTCCATCATTCACATCTCCCCCTTAAGCATTTATACCATCTATAACACCCAAGTCAGGAGCGTGATGAGCACAAATTCAATATTCCAAATCCAACTCGAAATTCAGAAGCCTATAGGACTTGATATTACAATCCCTACTATAATTGGTACCTTCTTAATATCTTGAATAGGGGTAGGGGTAAAGACTTCATTGGGGTCACCAGGTGGGCACCCTCCTTCCTTGGTGTTTCGTTGATCGACCCACAACACCTCCAACGGGCTCAACAGCAACACCTGGCATCCCAGGTGTGCTCCCCTCCATTTTACCCCTCTTGCTGGACATTTTACAGCCCAGTTGGAGTCCTTCCTCTTCAGCCACAGCCAGTTGCTGCTTCGCTCGGCAGCCTCTGACAGCGACCTGACGGCTGGCCGGAAGCCTGTCCTCGAACGCTCACTCCCTTCAGGAGTCTGGTTGTTGGCTTGGCTACAAACCCTCTACAACCAACCTCTAGGGAACACCTGGGTACGCCAGCCACGTTCTGCCTCGGCAGACATATGCGTTCATGTGCTTCACCAACTGCCGCCCAAGGCACCGTTAACTCCACAATGTACAGGGACTTCTGTGAGGTTGACCACAAGATCAGGTCTGGCCTGAGATTGGTTGTGATGATCTCTGGTGGAAAGATGAGCTTCTGGTCTTGAACAGCCTGCATTTTCCAGTCCCGGGCAGTGTCCAGGAGGGTTGGTTCCTTTCTTGCAAATGGCTTCTCTGGAAGTTGTCCTGCCTTTACAAAATGGCTGGTGTTCAAAAAAAGAGGCGTTGGTGGAGGGAGGGCATTGGTGGTAGTTCTCCTTCCTTCCAAGGTAATCGGCAATTGTCGTAGGACCTGATTGTGCCTCCAGTTGTAGCGGCCTTGTGAAAGACTGGTTTTGCAGCCAGTGAGGATGTAGCTTAATGTTGCTGGGGTTTGGCAGACAGAGTGTGATGGATCTTCTCCAAGCCCCTAGTTTAGGTTCTTGGGTGTGGGAAGAACATCGTAGGTGGCTCTGATGATGAAGCTAAGACAACTTACTGCCATTTCCCACAGATCCTTCCAGGTAACCTTACGATGCTCCAGGTTTCAAAACTATCCACGATAAATAACCTTTTTGAATGGCACTCTTCTTCCTAAAACCTGGAATTCCTTCCATGACATTCTGGGAACATATTCTAGACAGCACAAATGTAACAGCTAGTAGATCTGATGCCTCACAGCACCAGAGACCTGGGTTGGATTCTTACCTCGGGTGCTCCCTGTGCGGAGTTTGAACGTTCTCCCTGTGACCACATGGGGTTCTCCCTGTGACCACATGGGTTTCTCCCGAGTGCTCTGGTTTCTTCCCACATCCCAAAGACCTGCTGGTTTGCAGGCTAATTGGTCCATTTAAATTGCCCCTAGAGTGCAGGGAGTGGGAAAGTGGGATAACATTGAACTAGTGTGAATGGGTGATCGATGGCTGGTGCAGACAAGGTAGGCCGAAGTTCTTGTTTCCATGCTGTATCCCTGAACTAAACTAACATCAACTCATTTGGCAGAAGGACTATAGAAGATGACAGCTCATCACCACTTCCTCAAAGGCAATTGGAGGTGGGCAATAAATATTAGGACATGGAAAAATACAATTTTGCAGAACGGCAAATCTGAATTTATAAAACAGAAAATCCTGAAAGTTCTTAACAGGTCAGGCAGCATCTGTAGGAGAAAGAAAGTTAACATTCCAGGTCAGATACCCTTCTTCACAAGAATCTTTGTGCTTATCAGTGATATATATCTGATATAAAGGAATACAACCTATTAGAAAAGTCACTTTCTAAATGCAAGCCTGTTGCAGGTGATCAGTCAATTCCTTTCAGACTGTGGTTGGCTCTTTACCAGCTTCCAGGTGTTTCCCTTTTAAAAGTGAGTGTTGTTGACTTTTTTCAAGTATCAAAACTAATAATCGCAGTTTAGCACATTTGGTTACTTGATCATTTCTCTCTGTGAGGTTAATTCTCATCCAGAGACCTGAACACAAAATCCATCCTGAAGCCTCAGGGGAATAATTTTAGATGGACTTGCCTTTCCAATGAATCAATAAAACAATGGGCACTCTGTGTTCTCTCTGTTGGATGTGCATAATCTGGAGGCATTGTAATGAAAAAGCAGATGGGGTTTTCTCTTTTGACGAATATTTATATTTCTCGGAATAACAAATGTTCTGGTCATCATGACATTGCTGATAATGTTGTATTCCCATGGGTTAATTTGCTTCATTGTATTTTTACAAGCTGTCACTCCATTTTGAAAAAAGATAGCTTGAACAAAACAAAGCAGATGATTTGGCTGATGATTATTCTCACAACTATAACAGCATATTAGACTCGGGAATCAAAAATATATATTTTCAATTTGCTCTCGCAGAAAATTAAGATGAAAGATCAATAATAACTATTGGGCTTATTTTTGCCTATAGAATAAATAATTTAAAATGTTGTATACGTCACAGTTAATGTTTCACATCCAGGACCTTTGTCTGATCCTTGTATCATCTGCAGTTTTTTGTATTTACAATTAATATGAAGCACTTGGAAAAGGGGATATGAAGCACTTGGAAAAGGGGATAGAATGTTACCTGAGATTTACTTGAGAATGCTTTGGAGAAGATCCATGGGGAACATAATTACAACTGAAGAATAGCCAGAATTGGATATACTACATGTTTTATTCTAATGGTTATTAAACACTTTGATCATAAAGCATACATACCCTGCTGAGGACCATTCCTCAGTACGTGGACTCATCACAGTGCTATTGATCCTATAGTTTGAACACTCACAAGATCATGTTACACTTTAAACAATATGTCATGAAACCTTACTCTCCTCCCTGGTATCACCCAGCAATGAATCAACCATGGCTCAGTATAGAGAAAGTGCCTTTGGATGGGCCAGGGTGAGCAATGCAACCACTCAGCAACACGATGTGGCATTGAGGGGTGTACCCTGACTGAGGCAGTGAGCACTGCCATTGCTCGTAGCACCTTGGATCGACTGCAGGGTTCCACTGGTCTCTCTCTCCACCTCTTTTTAAATGTAATGGAAACTGATATTTTCCAAGTTCTCTCAATACTGGAGATACCTCTGCAGTAATAAGCTCAACAGTGTGCATTAGACTATTGAGGTTATTTCCACAGAAGACACACTGAATAGCTCACCTGCTATGGTCTCATTTGTCTATATCTAAGGAGTTTATATGAGGATCACTGGCTTCATATTTAGGGAGTGTGTAATTATGAAGGCTGAGATCACTTGGATTCAGCAAAAATAATTTAACTGCAAGTGCCACTGAGATTGTCTGAAGAAATTGTATATTCAGGTCGGGTAAGGTTGGAATCAGACTTGAATGCAGTGTTGTTCATCAAAGCATTTTGAAGTTCCTTGGATCAGATCAGATAAACTGAGCATCTGGAATCATATCCAGCTGGAGAAAAGGAGATAATGTAGACAAGAACACAAATAAAAACAGAAGTACACAACATTGTGGTTCATTTACTAAGGCCTCAATTTCTCTTCCGTGCTAGAATTATACTCTTTAATTCCATGATCTTTCAAATATTTATCTACACTTTAAATTCTCCCAATGATCTGGTTTCTAATGATCTTCTGGGGTAGAGAATTCAAGTAATTCACAATCTTCTGGGAAGAAATTCCTATGTACCTCAGTTTGAAATGACCGACTTCTTATTTTGTGACTATGTCCATCAACTCTCTCCCTCTTGTCATCTACCCAGTCATGTCCCCTCAGGATCTTATGTCTTCATTCGTCTGAATTTAAAAGAATTCAGATCCAATCTGCTGGGTCACTTTTGATAGACAATTCTCTCATCACAGGAATTAGCCTGGTGTATCTTCTTAGGTTGTCTTCAATGTTAATATATGTGTTCTTATGCAATACTCTAGTATGCCTTCACCAATACCCTGTACAATCACAATAAAAGTTCCCAATTTCTAAACTCCATTTGCTTTCTTAATTACTTGCTGCAACTGCCTGCTAACTTTGAGATTAATTCACAAGAATACTTGATCCCTCTGTAGTTCATACATTTGCAATTCCTTTTCCGGTTAGATAATATTCTGCCTTTAGATTAGTCTTCATGATATATATCATCTCATACTATCCTATATTAAATACCAATTGACAGGTTATCACCCATTCATTAAATCTATCTATAGCCCAATGATCAGCACAGTCCCTCAGGATGAACAGTAATAATAAGAGATGATCAAACGAGTCTGCTGTCAATGTGCATCTGCTGCAAAACAACTAGTAATACAGTGAGAACATCTTCAATGTAACATGCCTTTCCACCTATTTTCAGGTGATCAGTAAACTTTTGTGCCTTACATTCTGCCCTCACCCCACAATTAAAATGTGGATTATGGAAATGTCGGAGACCTTACATTTGGAAAGAACTAGACTTGTTTTATTCGACAAACAAGAATTATTTGATAGAATATGGTCTCCATTTATTGATTTTTTGAAAGGGTAAATTGGTTCAGCAAGGGAATCTGACTGAAACACGAGCTCAGGATTAGATGAATAGTTATGCTTTATAATTTACGGATTTATCTCCAAACTTGTATTATTGTCAAATTACTCCGTTCTTCTTTATCATGTCTTTTTTTTTAATTTCTTACTTTCTATCTATAAAATAAAAACTAAATAGAGGCAGAGTTAATATACAACTGATAAAAGAGGACCACTATTATTTTGATAGCTGGATTCCCACCTATTAGCAACGTAGGATTTATATATAAGAAATGTTTGTATTATGATATGCACATGCTTCTAATAAAAATATTATTTAAAAAAAAACATTCTGCACTCTCCAGTCTATTAAAAAAAGTTAATATTTGTGAAGCAAGAAATCACAATCACAATAATATTTTATTAACCAAGTATGTTTTGAAACAAAGGCGGAATTTCATTTGCCAAGCCAATCATACAAATAAAAAGCAACAGAACACACAAAACATATTTTAACATAAACATCCATCACAGTGATTCCACATTCCTCACATTCAATATCTTCCCTTTGCTCTCCCGCGGTCGGGGGCCTCGAGCCCTCCGTTGACAGGATGATCTTGACTCCCGTAGCCGACGGCGGACCATCTGCGTCGAGACGATCAGCTCCTGAATCGGGGGAATGTCAGCTCCCCCGCGCCGGATGATCAAACCCCACGTCGGGGCTGGTTGAACCTTCCGCGACGTTGTAGCTCCCGACATCCACGGCCTCTCCCAAGACTGCGAGCTCCCGATGTAAAGTCTGTAGGCAGTGGTTGGAGTGATCGCAGGCTCCTATGATCTCTGGGGTCATTACATATTACAGCCTTCAAACTGACTGGGACCCATTTATTCCAGTTATGATTACTAAGCAATGGCCAATTTCCAATCTATGCTGACAAACTTCCTCCCGACTTACTCTTATGCACCACCCTCTGTGTGACACCTTGTGAAATGCCTTATAGAAGTCCAAATACTCCATATATGCTGGTCTCCCATTATCTGCTCTGCTTATTCCATTCTCACAGAGAACTAGTGGAAATGCACTGAAGTTGTGGCAGATCCAGCAGTCTACATCTTCTTCCATTTCCTCACGTAGTTGGATGACTGGGAATTAAACCAATTAACATGCTTGAGCTCATCACGCTCCTACATTTTTAGGTAAAACAAGGAACAAGTTTTTCATGTTGTGAAATCGGAATATGATATGTTTACTTTTAAAATTAACTGCTTTGCTCAAAAAATGTGCAATCAATAATGATCAGCACAGTCCCTCAGGATAAACAGCAATAATAAGAGAGAATCAAACAAGTCTGCTTTCATTATGCATCTGCTGCAAAATAACTAGTAATAGATTTGGTTCATGGAAAGTGGTTCCGTTTGCATTCAGAATTTAATATAAGTGGCTATGCATTATTTAATTAGCATATCTAAAAAATGAATTAAAGGACAAAACGAGAATCGCTATATAATTGTTACCTGCAAACGCAACTTAATGTATAAGCAAAAAGCATTTTCTTCAACAAGGTAATCTAATAGGAAGTAGACTCAAGCATGAGAGCTATACTTTGAGCTGCTATTCCTATACTACAATTATTTTGTCATTCCATATACGTTTGCTAAAAGTTCACTTGCAATTCAGCTGAGGGATAATAGTTGAAAAGAACTGGCACAATTTCAAGTTCCTATGGGATTCAGAAGATGAGGATAGGAATTTGGACAATACCTTTGGCATAGTTTCCCATGCAGGTAAGAAAAGGCACTATTCTTTCCTTGATAAGATCGGTGGGATGAATTTGAAAGAGCAATAGATATATTTATATCATAAGAAGTCCACAAGATACGTTCTAATGGCCCTGTCTCACGGTGGGAGTTGACCCACGAGGTACCCCGAGTGAAAGACTCGTGGCTGTGTACGAGACTTCAAGTTTATGATCAAGTGTGTAACCGTGTTCCCACGGGTATGTCATTGCTGCGATGCTCCAACTTCCTCTCCCGAGTTACCAAGTTCTCTCCCGTTAAACTCTTGAGCCAACCGTGAATGAAGGTATGTTTTAATAAAGCAACAATGTTAAAATACATCTCCATCCTGTGGCTTTGAGTTATTTCAGCGCGGCCGCATCTATTGATATGACCTACAAAGGGAAAATGCGCACCCTCCACCAACCAATAACGTGGTAAGTGCATTTCTTGGTGCTTTATGTTTTTAAATACTGTATTTCCCAGGGTGGGGGGAGAGCTCAGTTCATAGTATTTGGGGAGTCTGGCGTTGTGAAGGGGGGGATTGGGGTCAGTAACCCACTTGCCACGCTCCGGTCTGAGTGCAGGTAGATGGGACTAGGTGAGTAGTGTTCAGCACGGAGTAAAAAGGCAGCCTGGTTTCCGTGCTGTCATTGCTATATGGTTTTATTGTGGCCAGGGAGTGAATTAGCTTGGGTGGCAGCCGCAGCGCTCCGGGCACGGACAGCAGAACTGGCCGCCACTTCCGAGGAAGGAAGCAGCTCGGGTGACTGACTTTGAGCGGCCGCCGGGACCCGACAGCAGACACACACACACACACACACACACACACACACACACACACACACACACACACACACACACACACACACACACACACACACACACACACACACACCACACACACACACACACACACACACACACACACACACACACACACACACACACACACACACACACACACACACACACACACACACACACACACACACACACACACACAGCAGAACTGGCCGCCACTTCCGAGGAAGGAAGCAGCTCGGGTGACTGAGTTTGAGCGGCCGCCGGGACCCGACAGCAGACACACACACACACAGATACAGACAGACAGGCAGAGACACACACACACACACACACACAGATACACACAGACAGCAGGACTGGCCGCCACTTCAGAGGAAGGAAGCAGCTCGGGTGACTGAGTTTGAGCGGCCGCCGGGACCCGACAGCAGACACACACACACACACACACACACACACACACACACACACAGATACACACAGACAGCAGGACTGGCCGCCACTTCAGAGGAAGGAAGCAGCTCGGTTGACTGAGTTTGAGACCCGACAGCAGACACACACACACACACACACACACACACACACACAGCAGAACTGGCCGCCACTTCCGAGGAAGGATGCAGCTCGGGTGACTGACTTTGAGCGGCCGCCGGGACCCGACAGCAGACACACACACACACACACACACACACAGACACACACACACACACACACACACACACACACACACACATATGTGGCGTTTCTGCTCGGGACCCTTCTTCAGACAATCCAATGTCCCATAATATATTCTTTAAATATTAAGGTTTCTGTTGAAAGTGTGGTGCCGTGGTTACGGGTGGGAGGAAGGAAGATGATGAGGTCTGGTACAAGTTGACTTTGTTTTCAGTAATCAGGCCTCCGTGTTGGCCGATGCCTGGTTGATCGAGCGCTCATACAGTTGCGAGCGAGCGAGGTCCATATATAGGAGCAAGGAACGCGAAGCCTCTGAGGGTTCATTGTTCCCCTGGTTTGGATTGCTCCCAGGAGAGCGGGCACAAAGACAAATTTAGGCATTTTTCTGTGGAAGGGGAAGGGCAGTATAGAATCGAAAGCATTGTAACAGCAGCACTCTCCCCAACACGAAACACAGCGCAGCGTAATCAATGAAACAGCTTCACTTTTAAAAGCAAAGACACACGTTAAATTACATGGCCCCAAGAAATCGCCTCTCAATTGCTTTGGGTTTGGAATTGAAATATATATAATATATATAATATGTATATACATATCATACTACAAATACATATATATATTACATATACTGCAATTGTGAGAGTGGTGAGTCTCTGGAATTCTCTGCCACAGAAGGTAGTTGAAGCCAGTTCATTGGCTATATTTTAGAGGGAGTTAGATGTGGCCCTTGTGGCTAAAGGGATCAGGGGGTATGGAGAGAAGGCAGGTACAGGATACTGAGTTGGATGATCAGCGATGATCATATTGAATAACCACATGTAATTACTCCAGCATTTTGTGACTATCTTTGGTTCAGTCCCTTTCAGATTATAAAAAAGTTCCCACGATAGACTCACGAGACACTAAGGTAAACGCGCGGGCCATTACGTTACTGCAACGAGTTTAAATGTTTCCATTTTTAACTTGAACAGTTAATTTGACTCGTGGAAAAAATCAAACATGTTTGATTTTTTTCACGAGTTAACAAGTTTCCCGAGTACCTGCCGTTAGCGCCACGAGTGGACAAGTTGAACGAGCGAGTTCCGACGTTGCCGCTACGTTCATCGTACGTGACCACCAAGAGTGAAAACTCGGGGTCACTCGTGGGCCAACTCGCACTGTGAGACAGGGGTTTAAGTGTAAACATACTCAATCCTTGTAAAAGCTTCTTATTTAAATTCTTATTTAAATGTCATAGACAATGATCATCATGATTATTGTTATTATTGCACTATTATTGTTTGTTTTTTGTGTGTGTGTATATATATATATATGATCTTTATTTTTTGGAAGGAACTGCAGATGCTAGTTTAAACCGAAGATGGACACTAAAAGCTAGAGTAACTCAGCGGGCAGGCAGCATCTCTGGAGAGAATGAATGGGTGACGTTTTAGGTCAAGACCTTTCTTTAGACTGAGAGTCAGGGGCAATTGAAACAAGGGATATAGATGGTGATGGAGAGAAATATAGAACAAATGAATGAAAGACTTTATTCCTTGGCATGCAGGAGACTGAGGGGGTGATCTTGTGGAGATGTCAAAAGGTTATGAGGGAAATAGATGAGGTAATTGCACAGAATATTTTACGCAGAATAGGGGACTAGAACTAGAGGATATAGGCTTAAGGTGATGAGGGAATGATTTAATAGGAACCTGAGGGGCAACTTTCTTTACACAAAAAAGGCACAATGTCTGAAGAAGGGTCTCGACCCTAAATGTCACCGAATTGCTTCTGTCCAGAGATGCTGCCTGTCTTGCTGAGTTACTCCAGATATTTGTGTCTATGATCTATATATTTGTGTATTTGTGAGTATTTGTATGTATATACACACAGTGAACTTTTTTTTCCCTTGTTTATTATATTGTTTACAGTGTACTATGTTTACATATTCTGTTGTGCTGTTGCATGTAAGCATTTCATTTCTCAACAGTGTCTGGGACATATGACAATAAAACACTCTTGACTCTTGATCGTATTGAACGGCAGAGCTTAGTTGAAGACGCAAATAGACCCCCACTGTTTCTATTTTATTATGAAATTATTTTTTCAGTGGTCGTTAAAAATACAAATTTATAGTGAACTCTCCCCTATTACCATTCCACTACAAATGTTCACACCTTTACTTACAGTAGCATACCTCAGTTTCTTCCAGTTCCTGTTGATTTGGAACAGACTATGTAAAAAGCAAACTTACTGAGGGAACTTGTACATTGGCAGATGGACATTGGCAGGTCCAGAAGAATTGGGTATCTTTCCTTTTCTTCTATTTTTACCTTTAGGAGTTATGTAAAACTTTGCAAACTATTCCTTTAAGCTTGCAAGTAAAATTTGCCATAAAATAAATGCACATGGTTTAACAAATCACTCACTGGGTTTGATTTTTCACTTCCTACTATTTCTTCACATTAGCATGAAAGGCTAGAAACCTGTCTTCACAGTAAACTGTGACTTCACCTCCTGAAAGTTGCTAGTTCCATTTGTTATGAGAATTACTATTTTCTCCAGGAGGACTAGATTCCATAGGCTTAAGGTGAAGGGGGGAAGATTTAATAGGAACTTTTTCACACAAAGACTGGTGGGTGCATGGAATGAGCTACCAGAGGAGGTAGTTGAGGCAGGGACTATACCAATGTTTAAGAAACAGATAGACAGATACATGGATAGGACAGGTTTGGAGGGATACGGGCCAATTGCAGACGGATGGGACTGGTGTGGCTGGGACATGTTGGCCGGTGTGGGCAAGTTGGCCAAAGGGCCTGTTTCCATGCTGTATGACTCTATGACTTGATTCCATTTGTTGAAGAAAGCAGATAATTAAATGACTAAATGTTACTTTTAAGTGTTATAAGCATTGAAGAATTCAACCTAGGCACCGTATTTGCTTTTTATTATATGTCAGCATGTCCTGTTGGATGCAGTGTATTTGTTGTTTGGTCATACATTACCAACACATAGCATTGAAAGTCACAATCTAAACTAAAGTGCTATATTTTTAAAATGAGCATCCTTCAGCTAGATGGCTAACAATTTGCCCATTCTAGAACGTTTCAGGTTGGTGTGAAGCATCAAGTAACAATATGCTGAAAGGATCTGGAAAGTTCACCAGATGTTTTGGCCAAAGTTCTTATAGCTCTAACCACAACAACTTTAGCAGTGCATTGTAAGTTAATGTATGTCCAGGCTTTCATTATTATCAAGAGATACTTCAATTCAGTGGCAATTTTCCATGCAGGTTCAAAATTCTTCACTTGTGTAGTCAAAGTCTGACATTTCAAGGATCACGTCTCATTATTTATTCATCACACTTCCTTTCCAACTCAGATTTACACATTATATGTAAGAAGTAGCATTGGATCAATCTCCTCATCCATTCTTCATTGACTTGTTGCACCTAGAGAGGCTAATGTACTGGAAAGGGCTGAGTTTGCAGGATAAAGAGACAAGACACAGAGGTGGGGATTAGTTTCGGAGGTTTTAGATGCACAGCGGACAGAATAGTTTCATTCTGTGCTGTTAAATTCTCTCATAACATAATGAATTATAACTGCAAAGAACTTAAACAATATCTTGCTTATCATCATTGCTATTCATCTTACACAAGAAAGTAGAGCAGGAGTAGGGTACTAGGCTGCACAAGACTGCGGTGTTGTTCACTAAGATTCTGTTGGCTTCAACCTATTCTGTGCCAGTTCCTCATAATCATAAATTCCTCTTTTTTTATATATATCTGTCTCTATTTTAAATGTATTAAATGATCTGGCCTCCACAGTGATATGGGGCATAGAATTTCAGAAATGTACTACACTCTGAGAGAAGAAATCTCCACACACCTCAGTTTTAAATGGCCCACTCCTTATTTTGTTACATCTCCCCTTGTTTGTAACTTTCTCACTCATCAACATCTATCCTGTATGTACCCCGGTGGGGTCTTATGTGTATGATTACGCTTACGACCTCATACAACCCCTTGTTAAACTTGATTTACCAAATTTTTGCCCAATTATTTAATCTATACTTCATCGCAGAATCACAGTAACATTGCCCACCAACATGTTGTGCTACCTGTCTTCATGTCTTCATGTGATCTACCTGCTCGATCTTGGAAACGACGGGGTCAATCTAAAAAATACATTGATGATTATTGGTTTTGGTTCTAGTGTAACGTAGACAATCTCAATGCAGAGTAACATGGACGGAGGATAGTGTACATTGACAGGACAGTCCAAAATTAATCATGCCTGCTTTGCTTAGGGTCAAAAATTACTCTCCTTAGCACTGCGTATTTTTCTTCAATCTATTATAATTGTACCCATTCAAAGTTGCAATCTGATAGTGATATTGTTTTAAATATTACTTCTGATTTCAATTCCAGCTTATATGTTTGCACATTAAATTTTAACTCCTGTTTCGTGATATTTCCCAGTATATAGAGTACAATTCTATTTTCCATATAGTCATTCTATTCGGTCAACATTTCCCAGTCTACAAATATTGAGTTAGCAACGTTGGTAAAATTATGTTAAGTTCTGACCCCACTGATGTCTATGGAGACATCACTTTTGTTCCTGCTGCATACATCCAAAAGCCAACTGAATCATAACTGTTTGCAAAACGACTCCACAGATTTGCTGGTGCTTCATTTTTGTTTTGTTTTTTTGCATTTTTAATGGAATGACAATATTTTCAAAAGATATCATGAATGATAAAAAAACAATCACAAATTCTATAAAAGGTTTGAGATAAAGGCTGTTCAATTGGAGTTTAGAAATTGGAGATAGTTATAGGAAAAATATGCGTTATCAGATCATTTATAAATAAAAACAGTACTCCTCCTGCGGCAGGAAATATAAAGAAAATATACAATTGTATATATAGAAAAATGAATGTGAGTGCAGTTAGCTCCAAGTGCATAATGTACAATTTTATCCAAGACAGCAGTATTACTAGTTTTCATCGCATCTGCCTATCTTCTGTTCCTTCGGTGTTCCAAGTGCTGTCTCACTAATGGACATGTGGAGTTCAATTTCAAAAACTTCTATCAATTAAGCAACCATAGAAATATTTTCAGTATACCTTGGAAATAGCTTTCTACAATTGCAAAGATACGTTATAGGAGTTGTTAAAGGCCGTAAGGAGGTTTGATTGCTTTAACACCCAATTAAGGCATATGAATTCTCATTAAACATCTCAGAGAAAGCTGAGATTTGTGAAACAAGTTAAAAAAATATTTTTACCACATTTTTCTTGACAGCTTTAGATGAAATTTCTGTCAAGCTGTGATTGTATATTTAAAACAGCTTTAGATTATTCTGTTACAGAGACCAGTTGATAAAATTTGCAGGGAGAAATTATTTGATGGGCTAGTAAAAGTCTGAATCTACACATTACTTAATGTGGAAACAATTTGAACATCTCAAAATACTAACTGTGCATCAAAGGTTTGCAAGTTATTGGAATATAGTGTTATCTTTTACTAATTGTACATATTTTCTATGACCTACTATTATTAGTTTGAAGCCTGGACTGAGTAATTTTACTTCGGAGTCACGTAAGTGACTTTGTGAAGAAGCCCGACTGCGTGCAGTGCGCATAATTACGACACATGCATTTGCGAAGCACCGGTCTGGCAGGCACGTTGCTCCTGCCGTGGTAAGTTTAAACTCCAGGTAAGTATTTCTTACCTGTTTTTTGATGTCTTGCAGGAACCCTTTTTTCCACAGGGTTTCTGCCAGGTGCTTCGTAGGTGCCGACAAGGAACCAGCTGCGGGTTGTGGGGAAACTCCTGTCCTACCACGGAAGCGGGTAACTGGGAAATGTCGGGCTCATGGAGTTCAGTCACTATGGTCAGTGACTTCTGTACGCAGGGTTCCCGGGGAGGGGAGCTGCAGCAAATGTGTAGTTCTCATACCGCAGTGGCCCGCGATATAGGGCTGAAGCTGTCCAGAATGCTCAGTAACTTCTGAATGCTGGGTTCCCGGGGAGGGGAACTTCAGCAGAAGTGCGGGTTTAGACCGCAGTGGCCCACGATATGGGTCTGAAGCTGACCAGGAAGGTTAACCTGGGTGCCGTGGGGGGTGTTCCCCCTTGGTAAGGCACACAGCCGCTAGAGTTCCCTGGGGAGGGAAAACCCAGCAGCAATGCGGTTTCCAGACCGCAGTAGTTTAGGAGGGGGGGGGGGGGGGGGGGAACCGACCAATATGGTTAGCCCTCAGGCTGGGAGGGTTCCCCTCCGGGTAATGTAAATAAATTTAGGTTGACCAGGATGGAGCCCTTGTGGAGAGCAGGCTCCATCAAGATACACTCCAACTACAGGAGTTGTGACAGTGCCAGGCATATGGATGAGCATGAGCCAGCAGCACCTTTGCACAGGGCTGCTTTAGGGGATGTCGTTTTCTGTGATCATGATGGGCATATAGGTAAGCTTGAGCCAGCAGCACATATTCCACAGGGCTGCTTTATGGGATGCCGAATCGATGGCAATGCCAGGCATATGGATGAGCCCGAGTCAGCAGCACCTATTGCACAGGGCTGCTTGAAGGGATGCCAAGTTTATGGCAATACCGGGCATATGTCAGCAGCACCTATTCCACAGGGCTGCTTTATGAGATACCGAGTGATGACAGTGCTGGCCTATGGGAGAGGCCACCTCAGCAGCACCATGTACCAGGGCTGCTTTATATTGAGGCCGAGGCTATGGCAGCACCGGCATATGGGAAAGCCACGCTAGCAGCACCTTGTAGCAGGGCTACTTAATGTAGGCAGCAACATCTGTAGAAGGGCTGCATAATGTTTTCCTCATGGGAGAGGTGAGCTTCCGGGGGCAGTTTGTTCTTACACTGAAGTTCTACTGCAAGGGACCATTTACAAGTGGATAAGATTGACACTTGGTTGAACAATACAAATGATCAAGACAGTCTTCATCAATTTAGAGGCATCTAACCATGTAAAATTGGACAATACTAGCATTCTAAGCAGGCTGAAATTGGGCCAGAATTGCATTTAGGTAAGCGCAGTAATTTGACCAGGGTTACCTTCAAGATAGGTTCAAAAATATGGGCAGACTTGTCCTTCGAAACAGGTCAGAATTATGGCTAGAATTGTTTTAGATAAATTAAAATTAGCAGACAGGTTCATTATTAAGGTCAGGTTGCCTTACAAGACAGGCTCAGGAATCGGGCCAGAGTTGCCGTTCAAGGCAGACGCAAAGGATGACAAGCATGCCTGATCATTATGAACGATGGCTGAGTAACAACTGGAGTCATAGTGGTGCCCATTTACAGCATCATTGGAGATATTTGGTGGAGGCATTGCTGTGATGAGGCAATATAATAGTATAATCCACTGTTTCAGTCTCAAACCATGTTTGAGAAATTGGGCTCCTCTATTCAATTAAAATTAAGTTTGTTATCAAATAGACTTCTTGGAGATGTTGCAGAGAACATACACCAACACATAAAAGCCAACGGGTCAGTATTAGTGTGACACCGGGTCTGTGGCAGTGTCGGCCAATTTGAGAGTCCGCGCCAGCAGCGCCTTGTAGTAGGGCTAATGGCTTCCTCATGAAGGAGGAGAGCATGCCGAGTCTGATGGTATAGCCGTGAACAAAACCTAAAGGGATGACGGTCACGTGTTAGAGATCATTACTGACAGCAAGATTTGCCATCACAACATATATGCAGTGAACACCGCTATCAGGGGGACATTAGACCCAGCTGCCGAATCTGTTTGTCAGGTAAGACCTATTCAACAGGCAAATCCTGCAGGATGAAGGTAAGCGGTTCACTGAAGCTGTCAGCAGCATGAAAGCTGGCCAGAGGTTCCATGCACTCTATCAGGCATTACGATTTATGACGCCGTCCTAGGCAATGGATTGGTCAATAGAAGCCTGTTACAGCTTTGTTGTTATAAAGCAGCAGTTTAGTCATTAAGACTAATTGGCAAAATAATGGATGTGTTTCAGCTGTGCAAGTGGGAGAATTGAAATCATCCTAAATGGAGAACTCCAAAGTGCCACGTAGGTCATGGTCGACACACTTTGCTATTATCAGCTGAAGCTGCCAAAGTCGCACTGATGGATAGACATTGTTCAGTATTGTTCCAGTACGTTAATCAGTAAATAACTCATTATATTGCAAAATTATGCTAATGGTCTAAGATTGGGAAATTGCGAATATCGTCTCTAGTTTGGAGCTGGAGGAGATTTGCATGAGTTGCCAATTCTTCTTTTATTGGTGTGAAATATCTATAGACCCTACGCATTTTGTGGGTTAAGAGTAATTGAGCGGATATGCATATCTGCATGCTCAACTTCATGTTGACACGTTATGATTGTGGCATATGTTAGTACATGTGGGTGCAATCAAGTAAAGAATCCTGTTATGGTTACATAATCTCATTGGCCACTGGAGTAACATCAGGTATAGGTCAATGACAACACAGAATGAGTGCTGAATCACACTGTATTTTTGAAATTCTGCTTCAATGGAACACCGAATATACATATGTTTGTTTCGTGTTTATTCACAGATTATAAAATATGTGGCATAACAGTGGCGAAGATAAGGAAGGTTTTTTGTGTCTTCGTCCATTTGCTTCATTAATCGGGGCTTCAAATGAAGTCATTAAGAGCCGTTTAGGTTCCTATTGTGTGATTGGCCTATGCAACTTTGATTCCCGGTTGTTGGAAATAATAATATAACCTTATATGGTTATTTTGAACATAACTTGCTGGTTTAGTCTGTGGCTTGAGAAATCAGCCGTTGCATGTTAAAATTAAATTATGTTCTGGAGATTCAATAGACTGCTCTACGGCTTGTGTTGTTACATCAGTCCTTGTATATGTTCAGTGTGCTGCGATAGCACCAAAAAAGCAGGACTTTCTTTTCCAGGAGATGGAAAGCGTTTGTTGAATGTTCATGTTGCATTGATGGCGGTACAAATTACTGATGTTTGGAGTTCATTTTAAATGATATTTGTCAATAATTAAGTTGTATGGCCATTAACTGTGCCAACGTGCCTTCTCATTGTGTTGGCTGCAGCAAACAAGACCCGCTCTGTCGGGTTCACACTGGATATCAAGTTGGTAAGCATATCTTTAACACAATGTTTCCTAGGCCAAGTACAATGCAGTATGGGATGTCAACACTGTGTGAACACTGTTTCACCAGGGGGGTCCAGCTACATCCTTAGTTTCACCGGATTTCATAGGTGGTTATCCTGCTAGCGCTGGTTAGCACAACATGTTTAGTCGTTACATAGTTGCGACGGACAAGATGGTTACGTTTGTAAACAATAATATATAATATTTATGCTTATAATTCACTTAACCAGAGCAGAAGCGGGGTCAGATCTCAAAATAGTTCAAGGCATACCCAGGGACCTTTGGTAAAGTGAGGACACAAATATATAACAATACGTTAGGGTCACTGAGAGTCTTCGAGGCTCTAAACTTGCTATGTTGTTCGTCACAAAAACTTATAAGAACGTATCTGTTCGGGTCACTTCCAGAGGATACAATGGACTTTGATTATATAGGAGTAGATACTGATTCTAGTTATCACTCCATCAGGGCTGCTATAACATCAGCAGCAAGGTTGGACCATGTCCTAACGCTTGCAGCATGATCAAGCAAACAAATTTCAAACATTTATACTAACCCATTCTAGACCAGGGGTATTTGTCAACTCAATTTTCATTGATTATAGTTTCCATTCAAGTGAAAGGTGGGACTATTATTATTACTTCATTAATAACATCAGCATGTTTAAATCTATGTCATGACTGTATGTATTATGAATATTCTTCCTTCATTCGGCAATGAAGCAGTTGTGGCTGTGTAGACTCGTATCTCACGGCGTGAAATGACAGAGCTTTGAAGTCTTCACGTAGTTACTCACATGACTCCGAAGTAAAATAGTAAGATTAATCGAGAATTTACCAGTTTGACCTTTATTTTATGAGGAGTTACGATGAGGGATTACGTGCCCTCTGCTCCCAACCCTCATAAATGTCATCTGGTAGTTCCAGTCTTCTGTTATCTTACTATTATACTTCAGTCACTATTACCTGGGATTTCACACCGGTGCTTTGAAGATTGACGCGCACTGCGGGCAGTTGGGCTTCATCACGTAAACCCTCATCGTAACTCCTCATAAAATAAAGATCAAAGTTCAAACTGGTAAGTTCTCGTTTAATCTTACTATTTTTCATTGCTTTATGAGAGCCTGATATGGTAATACTCCCACAGTTATTTGGTAATGACAGAGCAGAGACATAATCTGCATACTAATTCACTGCCATGCACAGCAAAGTTCCAAATGGAAACTTCCATATCATTTCTGGGAAATGAGTAATGATAGACATGTCAAATGTTCACATTCCTTTAGTTTCTGTTCAAAACCTTCAGCCAGGCAGCGAAAGCAAGTTGCAAATCGGGCATCTCATGGGAGTCACACCATCAATGCATATGTCATCTGCCTTATATATAAAATGAATATATTTATCGGCACAAAATATTTTGTTTGTCTTGAGGAAAACCTGGAATTGTGTTGAGTTCACAATCAGCCACAGTATTTTACAGCCACGTAAACACCATAGCAATGTAGAGAATAGTTGGAAAAGAAAGGTCCCAATAAAAACATAATTATCATGTTGCTTGAAAATAACTGTTGGCCAACGTATTATGGTAATTTATCCAGCTCCTCCTTAAATACATTGAATTAATTCAATTTACAGCATATTTAACCCAAGTGGTAACTAGCACTATTTGTGCTCCATATAAACTGCCTTCCACTGCTTTCATTATACCTGTTCAGCAGTATATGAGGGAAATACAAATAGATCATATTTACTGACCTTGAATAATCATGCTAGATAATTAAAACTTTTGCAGCATGGCATTTGAATAATTTGGTTAACCTTCCGCCATCAAGTTCCATGATTCTCTATTCCCACTGATGTCACAGCCTGCTTCAGTAGCCTACTACACCCCATCTTATTGGGATGCAGGAACTGTGCTTTCCTTCAAAATTTTGTTACAAGAACGCTCTGCTCTGCTCTTTCTCCCCATGGTCAGCACTTGTTGAATGATGCACAACACCATTTCTATTTTTCTCCGATCATCCTTTTATGAAATGAAGCTAACTTTAAATAAGTTAACAAAAGCCTATTTATCCAATCAATTGAAATTAATCATCAAATATTAATAATTAAGCAAGCTAACATTTACATCCATAATAACCTATTTTGACCAATTTGGAGCAATTACTAACCAGCATACAAACTTTTATAAAATTCAATTTGCATCAATATGTAACTAAAATATGACTAAAAAGTCAGATGCACTTGCATCTGGTTCCCAACATGCTATATAGCCCTGTACTGTCATGTAGAAGCAGTTATGTCTTAAAAGGCTGGTCCTATACTGGAGCTATACAGCAATTTACTGGGGAACCACTTGCTATTTCTCAGCACAATCCAACCCCATACTTGTTTAATAACCATTATTTGGTAATTGCAATTGCTTCACTGATTAAGGAAATGTATAGCAATTAAGATGTTCGGGAATGGGAGTGGGTGAGATAAAGAGTCTGTAAAGGAAGAGATAATAATCAATGTTAATTAAAGAACAAATTGCCTTTTATAACTCAATGAGATACCATACAGCAGAAGGGTTAGTCAGTATCATAGGCATCCCTGCACCAGGTTAATGTAGAACCACCTAGCTGTGTGAGACTCAGGACAATGTTATTAACAAAGAGCGGCCTCTTTAGTCTTCACGGTGATAGAGCTTGCAATGAGCTAGGTGTTTCGCTGATTGCATTCAAAGATGACACAAATATAAGGTAAAGCCTCAAACTTGAGTGGAAATATCCTGATGTTACAAACTCTTGCCTGCTGTAGAGGAGCCAGCAATCAGTGTATTAAAGAACGCCAGCCCTCCTCCAGGTCATAGGCTGTCCCATCAAATTAATGGACTTTACTCACTTTACAATGTACACAATTCTGGTTTGAGATACAAATGCTCTTCAAAGGTATTTCTTAGATAGCGGTGTTGGCATCATCTTTCCGCAAAAAGAGTCTGGAGTAGAAACATGCATATACCACCTTTGCAGACAATGGGAGTGGAACCACTGCTGCACCATGCTGTCTGCAGAGTAGAGATGCAACTGGCCATTATCAAAGACCAAATCACAACATGCTGGAGCAACTCAGTGGGTTAGGCAGCATCTTTGGAGGAATGAAGAGGGAACATTTCAGGTCAAGTTCCTTCTAAAGTTTGATTTGAAATGTTGCCTGATCATTTCCTCTACAGATAGGTTCTGTACATGTAGAGTTGGCTGGGTTCCTCCAGCACTATGTGTATTGAATCAATATTTCAGCATCTGCATTTTCATGCGTTTCCATTATTAAGAACCGCTTGGAGGAATGGCTGAATGATGGTGAAATTAGCTGTGTTGAATCCCACTGCCTCAGAAATATTAATTTCCTTCTTGGACAGCTTCTGTAATTCAGTGACTTGCAAGTGAGAACAGCAATCACAGAGCTGTAACTGGTTGATCTTGCCTGATGATGTCCATATGAGTTAAGTGATTGTTTATCCACATGGGAGGTGTGTCACCAGTTTTATCCCAGGCATGACTTCCAGTTAACATGACGACCAGGCTTTTCCCTGCAGAAAATATGGATGATTCATTTAGAAACAAAAGCACAAAGTTTATTTCCTGCAAAACAAGTTCTCACTTTATATCAGTGCCATGAGGGAAATACAAGACTTGCTTGGAGTGGCCTTCCTTGCTTTTGAACATCGCACGTCGAAGGTAAGCACATCAGGTACTGACAATTGACAGTTAAAGTGGAAAACGTTAAAACACTAACTGTTCGGACTAACAAAAGATTTAACCCCCCCCCCCCCAACAGATATAATGAACACTTTAAACATACCGCCCACACTTGCTGAAAATATTCTCTCTGTTGGAAATATGTGAATTGTGTTATGCTTGAGGCTATGTCATATTATTTGCATGTAATGAGGGAGCAAACATAATCCTACTCAGTTCCACGTGTATGTTTTATTTAAATTCGTAAATTCAAAAGTTTGTTCAATTGATATTGATTTATAAGTAACCTGCAGAAGTCTAAGAATTTCCAGATGAAGTGAGGAGATGATCCATTTAGATTTCATTCTGCCATTCATGTAGTTGAAAGGGTCTGCTCTACTGTACCTGTGTGGAGAGACTCGTGCCTTCTCTACCACAAAATATGAGACTGGTTCGTGGAAAATGACCAGGAGATCCTGCTGTAAATGCAAAATGTTCTCAATATGGAAACCTTGAAAGAAAATAGTCAGTGACACAGTCAGACACAATACAGAAACAGGCCTCTTGTCCCACCAAGTCTCCACTAACCATCAACCACCCATTTCCACCAATCCTACATTAATACCATTTTAATAATCGTCCCATATTCCTGTCAAGTTTCCCCAGATTATTCGACTCACTGGGACAGCACCCCCTCCCTCAGAAATTGCTATGATCCCTGCCAATCCACAACATCATTGGTAACAACTGGGTCAAATTAGTTGATATTGTTTTTCACATTCAAACCTTGTCAGCTTTACTCCCTATAAAACCCAGGCATTCTAGAGAGAGGGAAACGAGATTCCTCCCTGCTAGTATAGTTCCCCTGTTGCAGGTTCAAGGATGACTGAACCACTGGAACAAACCTGATGCCACCTTGTAGTCAAGACTGAGCTGCTGGGAAGAAGCCCTCGAAAGTCAGTGCCTCTACTGAGGCTAAGGCTGAGTTGCCAGGGCAAGAGAGCGCTAGATAGGGCTCTTAAATATAGCAGAGTCAAGAGATATGGGGAGAAGGCAGGAACAGGGTATTGATTGTGGATGATCAGCCATGATCACATTGAATGGCGGTGCTAGCTCGAAGGGCCGAATGGCCTACTCCTGCACCTATTGTCTATTGTCTAAGCCTGAGTTGTCAGTGTCTCCTCTTGCCACAGACAATAAGGGACTGTGCCCATACAGCGGCATAGACTGCGCCACCAGGATAATCCAGAGACTGCCTGTTCAAACTCATCCAAAGTTGAGCTGTGTGGATAAGCCTGGGACTGCCAGCACCTCCTCTTGATGCAAGGGTGAACTGCATGAAGAAGCCTGAGATTGCCATGCCTCCTCCTTTGAGACCAGGACCAAGCTGCCAGGAGAACCCAAGATCACTTGTGTCATCTTTCTTGCACCCTGAGTGCACCAGACAATGCCCCCATGCAATCCTAGACTCTCTTTTCACCGTAAATAAAACATATACATGAGTTCATGTTACTGGGAGTGTTGGTGTGGTCACTGCCGAACCTGGTGTCATCCCTGACGCCACATCACCTACATAGTCGCAGCAATTACAGTGGCAAATTAAACTACGCACATTTTTGGGTTGTGGGAAGAAATCCTTCACAGTAAGAGCATGTAAATGCCATACAGGCTTGCCCAAGGTCTGGATGGAACCAAGGTCTCTGGTGCTGTGAGCCAGTGGCTTTCCTAGCTGTGCCAGTGTAGTGCCCTAAAAGTACAACTCTGAAAGCTGAGGTCCAACAGAAAACCTGTGAATTCAAGGTGGGTGGAAGGAATGCTGAAGATTTAGCAACTCAACAGCAACCATGATGTAAATGGGTTCTTCAGCACCATTAAGGCCATTTGCAGAGTGTATATCCATAAGCCCACAAGGCTCAGAGCCGAGACTGAAAGAGAATTTAACAAAGTCATTGGAATAGTTAACTGGAAATAGTCCTTAGAAGATTCATTAATTGTGACGCCATCCTGTATGTGAGCATTACATGCATGGCAGTATTGCCATTGCACAGCATGCTACATAATCTAAGTTTACTATATATCTGACCAATCATAAATGCCAGTTGAAAAAGAACTTCAGTCACCGAATCATAACCATTGCTTCCCTGAACTGGGAGGAAGGCATACCTGGGGACCGCTACAAGGCTGTAAGCATGGCCAGCGAGAGGAAAGGAAATACACTGAATAGTAGTGAAACAATTCCACACTGCCAGCACAGGGAAAGCGGCCACCATGGTTTGCCTCAATTTTATCCTCCCTAACCTTAACCCAATTTCTTTCTAGACTGGAGTCAAGCATGGTTTCATCAATGGTCTGACATCTTCTCGGGGATAATGCTTCACCTTTGCCAAGCTTCCAGCTGGAGTGGAGCAAATCTCTCGGATAAAAGGGAAATTGTTCAGCCAGCATTGTCTCCACTTCAGAAACAAGGCCACTGCAACCTCTGTCGCTGAGCTGCAGTTTGCAGATAACTCCCAGACATTGGCGGTTTTGGAGGCTGATTTCCAAGACACCATTGACTCATTCACTGAAGAACAATGAGAGACAGAGATTTGCATTTAAAATCCACAAGACAAAAGGGCCTTTACCAAACAGTAGTAAAATGACCAATTCCAAAAACACAGTACCTGGCATAGTAGTGCAAGATAGACCCAAAAAGGCTAGAGCAACTCAGCGGGTCAGGCAGCATCTCTGGAGAGAATAAATTGTTGAAACACATGAAGTACGGTCTCAACCCGAAATATCGCCTATTCCTTTTCTCCAGAGATGCTGTCTGACCTGCTGAGTTACTCCAGCTTTTTGTGTCTACCTTTGGATTAAACCAACACCTACAGTTCCTTCCTGCACATAGTAGTGCAAGGGGTGGCATCATGGGTAATATTTCTATTTGTCATTTAAGTAATACTAGACTAAGTGGGACCCGTTGTGTCCCAGTTTCACACAGGATGGCTGGTCCGCCAATGCAATATTCCACCTCTCCACCAATTCCAATATTGCTGGCCAGTGTGGTGTGTGTGTGGGAGGGGGGGCTTTCTGGAGCGCTAGTATGTGTGTTGAGGGCAAAGGGACTAGTTTCCAGAGGGCTAGTATGAACATTGTTGGCCGAATGGATTCTTGGGCTGGCAGCTCAGTCAGTCAGGCCAGACAGCTGAGGCCAGGCAGCTCAGTCACTAAGGCCAGGCAGCTCAGTCACTCACGCCAGGCAGCTCAGTCACTCAGGCCAGGCAGCTCAGTCACTGAGGCCAGGCAGCTCAGTTAACTCAGGCTGTTGTGCACTGAATGGACTGGTTTCCAGAGAGCTAGTGTGGACATTGTGGACTGAATGGATTTTTGGAGTTGCAGTTCAGTGAGTCATTGGCTGGTGGGATGGCAGTTCACTAAGTCATGGCTAGTAGGCTGGCACGTCAGTCATTTACAGATGGTGGGCTGGCTGTTCACTTACTCATGGCTGGTGTGCTGGCAGTCCAGTCACTCATGGCTGGTGGTGGCAATTCACTCAGTCACCCCTCCTCCCTTCACCCACCCCCCCACTCTGTTCCATGCCATTTCCCTCCCCCCCCCCCCCCCCCCACGCCTTCAAACCATCTCCCCTCAACCTCCCCCCCCCCCCCCCCCCCATGCACTCTTAGTGTCTCTCCGGAAGAGCAACCATCCCTGCCTATAAGGTTACTGTTGTGATGAAGAACACGCAGGCATGGCATTTATTTCAAAAGCCACAATTCGAAAGCTAAATTGCTGGCAAAAGCCACATTTGTTTCAAAAGCTCAATTTGTTAAAGAAAAGCTACATTTATTTCAAAAGCCACATTACTTTCAAAAGCCATATTTCTTTCAAAAGCCACATTTCTTTCAGAAGTCACATTTCAAAAGCCACATTTCAAAAGCTACATTTATTTCAAAAGCCACACCTCAAAAGCCACATTTATTTCAAAAGCCACACCTCAAAAGTGAAATTTATTTCGAAATCCACACCTCAAATGCCACATTTCTAACAAAAGCCACATTCCTTTCAAAAGCCACATTTCAAAAGCCACATTTATTTCAAAAGCTACATTTCAAAAGCCACATTTATTTCAAAAGCCACATTTATTTCAATAGCCACATTTATTTCAAAAGCCACAATTATTTCAAAAGCCACACCACAAAAGCCACATTTATTTCAAAAGCCACGTTTATTTCAACAGCTATGTATATTTCAATGGCCACATTTATTTCAACAGCCATATTTCAAAAGCCACAGTTCTTTCAAAAGTCACAGTTCCTTCAAAAGTCACAGTTCTTTCAAAAGCCACAGCACCACCTCTCCACTGAGCGGAAATCATGCACTCAGCGCCACTTCTCCACTGAGCGGAAATGACGCACTCAGCGCCAGCTATCCACTAAGCAGAAGTCATGGAATGGGCAGCAATTTTGCATTAAACACAGTCCTGATTGATTAAAATGTTTATTCATGCTTTTTCCTTCTGAAAACAGTTGCAAGCATTTTAGAACCAAAAGATACTTTCTGAAAGCATTTTAGAACGGAAAGACACTTTCTGCAAGCATCTTCGAACCAAAAAATACACTTTCTGCAAGCATTTCAGAACCATAAAAGACAGTTTCTGCAAGCATTTTAGAGCTGTAAAATACACTTTTTGCAAGCATTTTAGAACCAAAAAAGACACTTTCTGCAATCATTTTGGAACCAAAAAAATACACTTTCTGCGTGCATTTTAGAACCAAAAAAGACACTTTCTGCAAGCATTTTAGAACCATAAAGACACTTTTTGCAAGCAATTTAGAATCAAGACACTTTTTGCAAGCAATTTAGAACCAATATACAGAACAACAGGAAATGGTCAAGATCAGACTTTTAGTAATATAGATAAAAGATAGATTTCTGAAGCATTACTGATGGCTCCAGTTTGACTGGAGGCAAGAGAAGGTTCTTCTTCAATTTGGTGGGGTGATTACAAAGTGAATAAACCAGTGTGAATCTGTCACATGAATTTAGTATCCATTTACCGTGCAAAAAATAAATATTTTTTTCAAAGTTTTGCAAACCAGCTTTTCTATTATCATTTTAACATCCTTATTGTTTAGCATCACTTTTGATATGCAAATTAGGAGGCCTTCGAAAATATTTATTGACGCTATCCATCACAACAAAGCAATGAGAGTGAAGCAAGTATTTTGAGACCGAGATGGAGGGACAATATTTGGAAGAGTGCAGAGCATTTTAGCTGTTTAATTCCTCATCAAAACTTATGATGATGGGGGATTTCATTGAAACCTACTATTTAATGAAAGGTCCAGATAGAGTGAACGTGGAAAGGAGAGTCTAGAGCCAGAGGGCACAACCTCACAATTAAAGGACATACTTTCAGAATGGAGATTAGGATGAATTTCTAAATCTAGTGAGTGGTGAATTTGTAGAATTCTTTGCCATAGAAGCCAAGACATCAGGTATTTTTAAATGGAGATTGATAGATTTTTGCTTAGGAAGACCGTCAAAAGTTACAGAGACGGCAAGAGATGGGCTGAATAGCCCATTTCTGCTGCTTTATCTTACGAGATTCAAACACCCCTGACTGTTATATCAACCCTAAGCTTTCAAATTATCTACTGATCAACTTCAGTTCTTGCTTTTGATAGAGGCATCTGTGTACATATATATCTACTCTATCTATAAACGTGTATTTGCTAGATAGAACATTTAAGGGGCTGTCTCACTGCGGCAACCTAATCCATGAGTTCAGTAGTGTCTTCGACATTTAAGCTCGCGGGCACTCGCCTGCAAAATCTCGAGCTGGATCGACCGTCAGCGATGAAACCGCAAGCTGGATTGAACACACACACACACCCACACCCACACCCACACCTACACCCACCTACACCTACACACACCTACACACCCGTTAAAATGCCCGGTCAGCGAAGGAGATTGCCTACGGCTGCCCTCCACTGCCTGTAACTAAATAGCGACTCCACTGCACTATGAGTTAAAAACAACCATGCCGACCAATGTTTACTCACAGAAAATTTTTCAACATGCAGAATTTTTTTCCGCGACCTAGCTGAGGCCGCGAGTATGCGGGAACTTCCCTCAACCATGAAGGAGAGTTCCAGTGACCTCATAGGACCTCCTAGAACCATGCTGCGAGTTTGAGTCGAGGGCAAACTCTTCTAAACTCGCAGATTAGGTCGCCGCAGTAGGACAGCCCCTTTACTGTAAGTGTGCACATGTTGAGAATTAAGATTCTATTATAGACTGAGTGTTCCAGTGAACCCTGGTTTGTTACAAAGCAGTAATGTGTGTGATTCTCCAATCCAACAGGATCATGCTGTGCTGTTCATTTGAACTTTGTCCTTCTTTGGAAATCTAATACAGCACCCCCCTGTTGCTTTTCACATGATAATGATAATTGATAGTGAGTGGACCATTGCCAATGTGGTTATTAACTGCTGTGAAAAATGTTATCCATTTTGGTAGTTAAGCGCCGCTGTTCATCATGAAATCTAGTTGGCACAGTTGTCTATTCAATAACATAATGCACGATGACGGATCCAGCACTGACAACGTTAAAACTGCTGTAAGAGGGCTTAGATCATACCTGCTTAATTGGCATTGACTAAACTGAGAGTTGGGCCAATGTCCTCAATGGAGATAATTTTGTTGACCTACTTAAATATTAGTGATGCTGACATTTGCAAATAATACTTAATATGCATGGTTTAACGGTACCACTCAATACTCATCTCTGTTCAGGGAGCAAAAGGTGATTAGCGTTTCTCCTATTTATGGCACAGGACTCACAATTTGCTCCAAGAGCTCCTCCTGACTGCGCTGTATGACTTTGCTTATTGCTTTTTACTGCATATCCAGCATAATTACCAACAACGCTGCTTTACTCTTCGGAATACCGGGTTTGAGAAGAAGCCGGTTACTTCTATAACAAACTACCATTCTGTGGATTTAGAAAATTGTCTTGTAATGTACAGGAAAATATGTTATGTAGTAAAGACTCAAAATGCTGGAGTTACTCAGCGGAACAGGCAGCATCTCCTCTGCTCTGTTGTGAACTTTATGCATTGCATTCAGTTTCTAAAATGTGTTTCTATCAACTTTTCAGAGTAGAGTTCAAATGGCAATGTCACTGGATCACTCAGCCAGCGAGCATTGCAGAGGATTAATTTCTGCCCCAGACCTCCCCTTCTCTCTGTGGAAGCTGTTCAATTGGCAGTTTCACACGAGTGTCAACATTTCCACTGTGCAGGATAAGGCACAAAATGTGTCCCTCCCTAAAACTGTAAATTAGGACCAGGATAAAATCTTATTTGATCTGGTACCATACTATTAAGAAGTGTGATTATATGGGTGTTGGGAGTCTTAAAATGCCCAACAGTAACTGCAGCACCTCTCAGCAGGTGCATTGTTCTTCAGCATCTGAACTTCATGAAGTGAAGATGAACCTGTGATTGTATTGGAATGAGAGTTGTAGAAACTCAACAATACTGAGAAACTATCCACAGATGTTTAGGAAGGGCAATTCCTCAGATTAACCTGGATTCTATTTTAAAACGGATCTCAATTTTGTCAGGATAAATAAAATCTCCATAGTTGCAATAATCACCAGGTTTCATACAGGAGGTCTATGTGCTTCAAAAACTCATCAGCAAAAAGCTAACTCTAATGTTGTCTGAATTACACCTGAATAACCAAAGTTTGTGTCTTCCAAACCTAATTAATGTCAAACTTCACCTTTGATTATACACAAATAGAAAACAAGCACTAATGGTAGGTGTCTACAGCAAAGTGAGATGTAGCTTAGAGCCACATCATAAAATAATAACTCCTTGTTTTATTGAATGCCAATCAGTACAGAGAGTGTTTTGGTATATTATTGTCACGTGTACCGAGGTACAGTGAAAGGCATGGTTTTGCAGGCTATCCAATCAGGTCAGATAATACTATACATAAATAAAATTATGTCAAACTCAAATGCAATTGATAGGGCAAAAGGGGAGGTGCAGAATATGTGATTATGTTTGCTAATTTTCCTGAAGCTGTGAAGTGTAGATGGAATCAAAGGTGGGAAGTCTGGTCTGTGATGTACTGGGCTACATATATTTACCTCCGCAATTTCTTGCGGACTTGTGCAGAGCTGTGAGCTGGCTGTTATTAAGTGGAGCCCATTGCATGCCCACCATTGTTTGCATATACAGTGATAGATCTGGGAGTAGGCCATTTAGCCTCGTGTGTCTGTTCTGCTATTCAGTAAAGTCATGGCTGACCATTTACTTCCATCATTTTATTGCACTAACCGCATAGAACCTACAGCAAGGAACAGAACAGCACAGAAACAGACTTTTGGCCAATGATGCTTGTGTGAAACATGATGCCAAATTAAACTGATCCCTTTGACTTGCAGGTGATCCATAGCCCTCATTTCCTGCACATTCATTTGCCTATCTAAAGGTCTCTTAAATGCCACTATCGTATCTGCTTTCACCATGATTTTTGGCAGTGTTCCAAGCGCCCACCACCCAGAAAAACAACATATTGCTCATCTTCTTTAAACTTTTTCCATCTTACCTCAAAGCTACGTGACTTGTATTTGACATTCCACCCAACGATTTGGATTGTTTCCCCAATCTAAGCCTTTAACAATTTTATAAACTGCCATCAGGTCTCTCTTCAAGTGAGAAGCCAAGATTGCCCAGCCCCACCTTATAAACAATAGCTTGAAATTCAAACAGCATTCTGGTTAACCTCTCCAAAGCCTCCATGTGCTACCTGTAATGGGATAACCAGAACTGCACACAATACTCTAATTGTGGCCAAAGCAAACTTTTATAAAGCTACAATATTACTTCCTGACTTATACTCAATGCTCTGGTCACATCACACACCTTGTTACCACTCTATCTGTTGCTACTGTCAGGGAGTAATGGACTTAACAAGATCCAAGATCCCTCTGTTCTTCAGTGCTATTAAGGGTCCTGCAATTACTGTAACTCGATTGTCACATCCAAAGTGCAACATTTGACACTTTCCCTCTTGTTTTCAAAGTATGTATAAAATGCCTGAAAGATTCTCTTCAATCCTATTTAGCAAGGACGTTCCATGCCCTCTTTTGGCCTACCATATTCCCTACTTGTTCTTTCCTGCTTTCTTTATATTCCTTGAAGGAACTGTCTGATTTTACTTCGGAGTCACGTGAGTGACTACGTAAAGGCCGTCAGTCTGCTTGCACGTCATTACGTTGACGCGCTCTGCGTGAACGAGCCGACTTATCAACTGTGTATCAACAATATCATTATTATCCCATGATATTTAACTAACCTCGTTCAAGGTTATTCTATCATCAAGTGAAATCAATGACAACACAGAATGGATGTTGGATCACAAAGTGTTTAATGTCATCATGGGTCGATAGAATAGCGTATATCGATATGTTTACATCCAGGCTCATTTACCAGTTGTAAATATGTGACATAGAGTGGCGAGAGATACACTATCGCCACACTGGGGATAAATGTTTCTTGCATATCTTTCCTCCATACTGCCACATCAGTCGGGTCTTGCAATAAATCCAGCCAGACACCGCTTCAGGCTGTCTTGAACTGCCTGACTGGCATATGTAGCCACGGTTCCCGCTAATGTTGGGAATAATATAGAACCTAATATGGTCATTCAAAACATAAACTTGCTGGTTCTGCCTGTGACATGGGAAACCAGCCTGCAAAGAAATCAATTAATTGACTTGCAGACTTTGAGACGACTATGCCTACGGCTCAGGTAGTCTGACCAATCCATGTAATGCACAATGCAGAATGCAGGGGAAGCACCATAAGGCAGTACATTTCCACTTCAGCAGATGGGCAGCGTTTTGTTCAAATACACATGTTAGATACAACACAGCACGGATACTGATGTCTTACAGTTCATTTAAAAATGGGTCTTTGACATTAATTAAATAAAGTGGCCAATCACTACGTGCCTTCTCATCATATTTGCAGCAGCAGTGCGACCCACACCGATGGGTCACACACTCTGATACCCAGAATAATAAGGATATCTTTAATACAAGTTCTCCCAGGTCCGGTAACATGGAAGTATGTGACATTGACGTAATGTTAATATTCACCGGGGGCTCCAGCTACATCCTTAGCTTTAGCCGGCTCTCTAAGGTACTAATTCTCATGGCACTGGCCTCAGTGCACGGGTCCAGTCACAACATAAATTGCGACTGGACAGGATGGTAACATCTGCAAATACATAACGTTTTATTTTTTTTGATTTAATTAACCAGAACAAACCAGGGGCTCAGGTCTCAAAGAAGTTTCATGGCATACCCTATGGGCCATTGTTAATGTGTGGTCACACCTTTACTACTATACGTCTAGGTCACCTAGAGCCTCTAAGGCTCCTCACTAGCAATGTTTGTTAGTTACTGGCTAATGCATGAGTCGATAATAATATTTACCAAACAGTGCCAGGTTTGCTCTTGTTCCACTTATGTCGATTAATGTGCATGATCTTCCAGTGCAAAAGTGGCAGGATTAGGCAAAACACTGAGGTAATTATGGACAACTGTCTGTTGAGAGGACATCTGGGTAGCAGATGTCATTAACATGAAAATCTGGAGTGAATGTTTGGCAATGAAGCCTTTTACAATCAAAGTTGTCCGCATTCGCATAAGCCTTCACCGTACAGATTGCCATGATAATAGTCACTAAATTATCCCTTGGAATGGCATATGCAACTTCCAGCATTGCAGAGCTCAATAAAATAGTAACTTCACTCAACAAAGCCAGAAATAGGATCTGATCCTATGTGTTTGTGTCCATGAATATGCATTTTATCAGACAGACAGACAGAGAGAGAGAGATTTTCAGCATACATGTACTATCTCGTCGTTGCACCGAGACCACATGCTTGAGTGGTAGGTGGTTTGCAACATCCACTCTCTTTAACACATAGACATCTTCCACTCTCAGAAGTAGAGAGACTGCAAGTCATTCGCAGCACCACGGAACTGCCTAACAATATCATGATAATTCTGCAATATTGCATGAAATGAAAAGGCAGTATATATTTTGGCCACCGTAATTCATCAGTACAATGCCACAGAGAAACTGATGCATGTTGGGAAGTGATACAGAGTTAAGGGCCTTCCTACTGAGGCAATTTTCAGACAGACAGACAGAGCCAGGGCATGTGGGGGAGCGCTATCTGAAATTCACACTGTGCAAAGCCAAGGTGATACAGACACACACCGTGATGAACAGGAAGGTTAAGGCAGCTAGCAGAGTGAATGGTAAGTCCTTGAAAAGGGGGGAGGGGAGAAGGAATGGAGACACTTTTAAGAAGCCAGACAACTTTTAATTAGCCAGAGATACACAGCTGTGATGTTTGGCGGCCATTTAACATTACCTGTCGGTTATCCTTGGTTCTGAAAACTCGTGCTTACGTTTTTTTTCCGCATTAAGCCAATGAAAATGCCCTGTCAGCAAAGGGGATTAACTAAAACTACCTATGACTACCTCGTCTACACATAACTACATGGCGACCCCACTACAACTGCACCTACGACTACAGGATTATCGATTTTCTCCATGGCGGCCAATGTTTGGTCGCAGAAAATGTTTCAACATTTTGCAACCATACTGAGGCAGCGCCTAGTTCCCAGAATGCGGGAACTCCTCGTGACCATGAAGGAGACTCACCAGAGACCACCATGAGGCCACCATGTGGCGACCATGTGGCAATCATGAGGCGAGCACAGAGTCTTCTGCACTCGCCTAAAAAGTCACCTAAGTGGGATAGGCCCTTAACTCTAAAGCAAAGCTCCCAATTAATGGGTCCTTGAGCTGTGTTTTGAAGAATAGCTACATTTTCCGCACATTTGGGATTGATATTTATCACTGGATTTTGCTGTTTATTTGACAGTTTTTTTTTACAGTGTTATCCCATATTAGCAGCAAAATTAGAAAGCAAAGCATACTCATTCCAGCACAGAGATTCTGGACTGAGTTTGGATATAAACATAATCATAGAAACATAGAAAATAGGTGCAGGAGTAGGCCATTTGGCCCTTCGAGCCTGCACCGCTATTCAATATGATCATGTCTGATCATCCAACTCAGTATCCCGTACATGGCCTCTCTCCATACCCCCGATCCCCTTAGCCACAAGGGCCACATCTAACTCCCTCTTAAATATAGCCAATGAACTGGCCTCAACTACCTTCTCTGGCAGAGAATTCCACAGATTCACCACTCTCTGTGTGAAAAATGTTTTTCTCATCTCGGTCCTAAAAGACTTCCCCCTTATCCTTAAACTGCGACCCCTTGTTCTGAACTTCCCCAACATCGGGAACAATCTTCCCCAACATCGGGAACAATTGCTGGATAGCACCTCTCAGCAAAAAAAACAGCTGTTGCTTAATCATTACCTTATGGCTGTGTGCAATTTAATTGACTCCTTGTATTTGTGATCGTACTTTAGAAAATATCTCATCAAGCCTGAAGTACTTCAGTAGACTGATGTAATGAAAACAATTGTAGGTGCAAGTTATTTTATCATTAAGTGGTTAAGACTAATGTAGATCAGAAGTATTAGGAGAAAGAAAGTCCTCAGATATTTTTGGCTATTCTAGCTGGAAAGATATTAACCCCACTGGCATTGTTTTTTTGTTGGTTATGTTAAAATAAAATTGGATATTCTGGCCATTTTTACTGTGTTTTTTACCTCCACTATTCTTTCACACAATGATTTCTAGTTTCTTCCCCCAATAACCTTTGGACAATTTCTCAATTCCCCTCTAATCATTCTATTATCTTAAATCGATGCCCCTTTGTCATTGCCCACTTAGCTGCGAAAAGTAAAATCTTTCTGTTTCGACCTTCCTTAAATCTCTCTTCAGCTCTTTGCTTCCCGAGAAAATATGAATCTTTACTCACAACAAACCTTTATGGAAATATCTTTGCAAACACCCTTTGCACCCTCTCCTGTGCTATTAAATCATGCGATGTGAAGAAACTGCAGACACTGTTCCAACTGTGGTCTAAAATGGTGGTAGCATGCCTGCCTTGACCTCTTCTGGGATTTTAGAACTAGTACCCCTGGTTCTGTCTGCACTCAACATTTATTCTGATTATCCTAGTCAGAGAACATGGAATCAGGCTCTTCAGTATCAGTTCCATGCTGACTATAAAGTACATACCAATACTTTCCCATTTACTGGCACTTGATTAATAGCCTTCTATTCATTGACGAGAATAATATTGAGAGAATATTTGTCGCCACCAACCATTAAGGTAGTTCATGCTGGATTCCAACCACCAGTGGATAGAAAATTATCTTCCTCAGATCCCCGCTAAATCTCTTGCCCTACACCCATATCCTCTAGTTTTAGATGTCACTAGACCAAGTGCAGAAACGCTGGGTCTGTTCACCCCAACGCGCATTGCGGGGTGTGGGTGCTGTGGCTTCACACACACACTAACCACCCCCCACACACACGGGGGGAGGGGGTGAGAGGGGGGATAGGAGAAGATGGGAGGGGAGAGGAGGTGGATAGGGAAGAGAGGGGGGAGAGAGAGGAGGAGGAGGGGGCATGAGAGTAGAGGGAGCAGAGAGAAGATGGAGAGAGGGGGTTGGAGGAGGGAGGGAGGAGGGTGGAAGAGGGGAGATGGAGGAAGGAGAGGGGAGAAGAAAGGGGGGAGGGGGAGAGGGGGGAAGGGAGAGGGGATGGGGAGAGGGAGGAGTGTGGGGAGTGGGGAGTGGGAGGGGCAGAGAGGGGGGAGGGAGGAGGAGGGGGGAAGAAGGAGGAGGAGAGAGGGTGGAGGGAGAAACGAGGAGGATATGGGGAGAGGGGTGAGGATGGGAGAGAGGGGTGAGGGGAGAGGGGGAGGAGAGAGAGGCGAGGAGGAAGGGTGGAGATGGGGAAGAGATTGGGGAGGGGAGGAGAGGGAGGACATGGGGAGAGGGGTGAGGAGCGAGGGGTTAGGAGGTAGGGAATGGGGGAGAGACGGGTGAGGAGAGAGGTGCGAGGAGAGAGGGGGAGGAGAGAGGGGTGAGGAGGGGGAAGGGAGAGGGGAGAGGGGGAGCAAGATAGAATGCGGAAGGGAGGAGAGGGGGGGAGGGATGGGGAGAGAGAGAGGGATGAGGATGGGGGGGAGGAGAGCAGGGAGGGTGAAGGGGGAGACGGGTAGGGGAAGGGGGTGGTAGAGGGGAGAGATGAGTGGCTGAGGGGGGGTAGAGAAGGCTGAGAGAGGGGTAGGGGAGGCCAGAGGAGAGGGGAAGAGGGGAGGGTGAGAGAAGGGAGGGGCGAGAGGTGGGGGGGACCAGGAAGATGGGGAGGGGTGCGGAGAGGGGGAGAGATGGGAGGGGGAGGGGAGAGGTGGAGAGAGATTGGAGGGGGAGAGAGAGGAGTTGGAGAGATGGAGTGGGAGAGAGTGGGGGGGAGAGAGAGGAGGGGAGGGGGGAGGAGAGGTAGAGATAGATTGGAGGGGGAGAGAAGGGTGAGAGACAGAATGGGGAGAGAGATAATGGGGGAGAGGGGGGAAAGGCAAGGGGTAGAATGGAGAGAGAGGGGAGAGAGAGAGCATAGAGGGGAGAGATAGGAGAGGGGAGAGTGAAGGGGGGAGAGAGGAGGGGGTGAGTGAGAGGGAGGAGAGGGGAGGGAGAGAGAAGGGGAGTTGGAGGGGGGAGGGGGAGAGAAGAGGATGGGGAGATGTGGAAGGGGGGAGAAGAGGAGGGGATGGAGGAGAGGAGAGGGGGAGGATAGGAGGGGGTGAGGATAGGAGGGGTAGAGGTGGAGGGGGTGGAGAGGGAGGGGATGAAGAAAGGGTAGATAGGGAGGGGGGTAGGACAACTTGCTCTATTTGATCTTGATTGTGCCAGATTGCGTGAAGGTTCCAATCTCCCACACCTGTCCCATTGTGATGGCATATGTAAATGAGATCCTTTGTGATTGTTCATCTGTGAGATGGCGCTGTGACTCATGCAGCTGTTTGATTTTAGTGGGACCACCTGAAGGTTCTAATCTCCCACCCCTGTCCCATTGTGATCTCATATCATCGGTAAATGAGATCCATTGTGATTGGACATCTGTGAGATGGCACGGTGACTCATGCAACAGCTTGATGTTTTTTTACTAAAAAAGCTGGGAAATTAATAACCAAATGTTCTCATTTTCAAAACAAAACGTGGAGGAGGGAAAACTCTACAGGAATATGTAAACATTTCTCCGTTACGGCAAAGGGTAGAGGAGTAAATTCACAAACAACTTAAACAAATTTTAGCGAAATAGAACCCGTTGCATTCCAACAAACCAACGAACGAGTTTTAATAGTTATAAGATTGCTACGGGGGAAAAATTTCCAACTATCCACCTTTGTATGAACTTGCCCTTTTCCTTGCTTGTCTCTCCTTGCTTTCCTTGCTTGCTCTTCTCTACCAGATATCCCCAGTTTTCTTCAAACTCTCTACCAATTGACCGCTCTGAGGTACCTGGGCCAGGGGACATTGTAACATTGCACCTGTTTTAGGGAAGAGACAAAGTATCCACAAAAGTATCCACAAATCAATGATATCTGCTACAGAAAACATTTGTGATTTAGAAACATAGAAAATAGGTGCAGGAGTAGGCCATTCGGCCCTTCGATCCAGCACCACCATTCACTATGACCATTCCTGCTTTTTTCCCCATATCCCTTGATTCCTTTAGCCCTAAGAGCTAAATCTAACTCTTTCTTGCATTGTGATTTTGCAGTGTCGGCATCATTGAGTTTAGGTCTGTTACCAAGCTCAGCCAAAGAGCCATCCATTGTACACTGCTCTACTGTCAACGGCAGCTGGTCAGCTCTCCAAAGTAACTGCTCAGTGTTACAGTATTCTGCCGACTTTTGGCTGAGAAGCCGAGCAACAAAAGGCCCACGCTCCAATTTGAAACCAGGTGCACTAATTTTATGGCCGCAGATAATTATGCTAATGAGTTTGACTATGAGCATCTGTTCTTTGAACCTTTTTCATTGGGCCCTGGTCAATAAAAGACTAAATTTAAATCTCAATCCAAGGTGAAGCCAGGAACGGTTCTCAGTAATGGCCTGATAATGATAATGCCAAGGAGCGAGAGCTAACGAGGCATAAAAGGAAAGCCCTACTCCTCTGTCTATTTATGTAAATCCATGATTGCATAAAATTGTGAATAAATATTTTACCTGTTTCATCTCCACTTAATCTATTATTATTATTATTATTATTATTATTTATTATTGTTTTTTGGATGAATCAATGGCTTAGGGTTTAGTTTAGTTTGTAAATATCAATGTAACCCACTGTCCAGCAATCCCTGCCTACTAGCAGTATCCTACACACAATTTACACTTATTTCAAACCAATCAACCTACAAACCTGTATGTCATTGGAGTGTGGGAGAGAAATGAATATCCACACAGTCACGGGGAGAACGTACAAACTACGTACAGACAGCACCCGTAGTCGGGATCGAACCCGGCTTGCTGCCTTACACATGCAAGCGCTGTAAGGCAGCAACTCTACTACTGTGCCACCATGAGTTATAGAGTTGTACAGCACGTAAACAAACCTTTCAGCTCACCGTCCATACCAGCTATCAAGAATTTACACTCTTCTAACAATAATCACATTTCCCCCCCCCCCACCATTCTTGTCAATGATCACAAATTCGACCACTCACCTACGCACACTATGGGTGGCACAGTGCAGACGGAGGAGCTGCTGCCCTAGCATCAGTGACCAGGGTTCGATCCTGACCTGTCTGTGTGGATTTTGCTTATTCTCCCTGTGATGCGTGTGTTTTGGCCGGATGTGCAGGTTTTCTCCCACATGTAGGTTTATAGGTTAAATGGCCTACATAAAATTGCCGCCGAAGTGCAAGGAATGGATGAGAAAGTGAGATAAGATAGAATTAGTGCGAACATGTGATCAATTGCCGGTGTCAACTCAGTCGGCCGAAGCGCCTCTTTCGATGGTCAATCTCTGTACTAAACTAAACTAGAAGCAATTTACAGCAGTCAATGAATTCGCTGACTAAATGTCTTGTAATGTACTTTGGAAGCTGCAATGAAGGAATCGGAGAAGATGAGTGCAAATGAGGTTTGAGACCAGTTGGACAAGCTCTTTCAAAGAGATGGCACGGATACATCAGGTTGTTCAAGTTTAATGTATGGGTGTATATGGTCAGACCATTTTCTGTAACTCGCAGAGATGATATGTTTACAAGAGAATGAGAAAAGTACAAGAGCATTAAAGTTAATTATATGATGAATTCATTTCACCCACTGAGGGATATTCACCGGGCCTTGGCTCCATATCTTGTGGAATTTGACCGGAGATACAGCGCGGAAACAGGCTCTTCGGCCCACCAAGTCTGCACTGACCAGCAGTCATGCTGCACATTAACACTATCTTCCACACTAGAGACAATTTTACATTATATACCAAAGCCAAGTAACCTACAAACCTATAGGTCTTTGGAGTGTGGGAGGAAAGCAGGGCAGTCACAGGGAGAATGTACAAACTCCATACAGACAGCATCCATAGTCAGGATAGAACCTGGGTCTCTGGCGCTGTTTTGCAGCAATTCTACCACTGCACCATGGTGCCCACCATATTGTTTGTTAAATATCTGTAAAATAATGGAAAATGAGAAGCAGAGCATCTTATTGGTTAACAGCAGATCATTCAACCCATCCAGTCTTTTTTTTTCAAAGTGCAATCTATTTCCATTCTTTCTTCCTATTCCTAAACTTCTGTCTCCTGCAGGTATGCATCTACAGTATTTCTGATTAAAAGCTGCTATTGACTATATTTACAGCATCCTGTCATGCAGTTCTTTCTAAATGCTAACTATCCATTCTGGGGAGAAGAAACTCCCTTTTGTTATGTCCGTTTTTTTGCCAATCACTTTGAGCCTATTTCTTTTGGTTTCATTGACTTCCAGAAATTTAAATAGTTTCCCTTTATTTACTTTATCTAAAGCACTTTATTGTTTTGATCAGCTCTGCCACATCTCCTCCAAGCCTTCTCTTCTCTGTGGAGGGAAAGTACTTTTCAATCATGCTACCCCGCATCAGAAAATCTCTACTGTAGAATCACAAAATCTATTGTCTTTTCTAAATGATGAAGTCTGGAATTATATACAATGTACTCCAGCAAGAGCTAAACAGTTTTTAAATAGTTTTAACATAACTTTCTCTCCACCAGAAATTGTTTTACTTTTAATGGTGTTGAAACAAAGTTCAGGGCACCATTACAATGTTTCTGAAAATTGATTGAAAGGCAAGATCTTTCTTATTCCCAAAACATTGCTATTCAATTCCTGTGCATAAAGCCACACTTGGTTAGTTTCAGAGCAATGTTCTCCATTGATCCGTTGCATCTTTCAGCATTCATCCGTACTGATGTATTTTATGGTGCTCCTAAAGGACATAGCACAATGCAAACAACACACTTCCAGTGAAGGACAAGAAGCTGCAATGATAGAATGTAGGAGACAGTGGCAACTGTTCAGCTGGAGAAGAATAACACCAGCAGGATGCATGTTTTTAGTGTGAAAGGCCACAAAGACTCTCCATAGTTACATCCAGGTGTTCCTGGCAGGAGCTTGTCAAAGAGGTCATGAGAAGGAAATGAATAGTTGATTTTACTTCGGAGTCACGTGAGTGACTACGTGAAGGCCGTCCCCACGCGTGCTCGTCATTACGTCTGTCGCAATGCGCACGGCTGACACGTGGGCGTGCTGCTCCTGCCAGTGGTAAGTTTTAAACCTGGAAGGTAAGTTTTAACTTATTTCTAGGGCTGTTTTTTGTATTGCAGGAAGCTCTTTACAGAGTTTGCCTGCTGGATTTGGGGCGAAGTCCGGATGGGCCACAGGGAACCTTTATGGACTGCGGGGAACCCCAGTCACGGACCATAGGGAATCCCGGTCATGACCTTGGTGAATCCCGGAAACGGACCGCGGGGAACCCGCTACAGAGACCGCGGATGTGCGAGTAGCATGCAGCAGTCGAATTCGCCTTTCAAGTCGCTGGCAGTGGTGAGGCCCTTTAACTCAAACGATTCGGGCCAGGAGGAGGAGACGATCCTCTCCTTCATGGGTAACGTTTTAACATGTTCAAACCCACATGGAGCACCTGATGGAGAGGTGCTCCACAATTATATACTCCAAAGGAGGGAGTTATCAGCCCGGGTATTATGGAGAACCCGCAGGCAGCAGCACCTGTTTCAGGGCTGCACAATGTCTCCCTCTTTGAGGAGGGGAGCATTCAGGGTCAATTTTTAGTCTGACCCAGAGCAAAAAGCCTGATATAGGTCTGCTGGAGGGGCCATGTCAGCGCAGGTATCCTCAGGGGCCTGTGGCAGCACATGTTTTCAGGGCTGCCTACAAATCTCCCTCTCTGTGGAGGGGAATGCGAGTGGTCAGTATGTAACTGACTGCAAATTAGAAGTATGTCCGTGGAACATACTGGAGCACAAGCATATGGCTCCAAGGAAATTCTCACAAACAAAAGGGTTACTGCCGTGGGCAGAAAACCCAGAAGGGGCCAGAGTTCCCCTCACAGCCGGCAGTGAACAGCGCTATCAGAGGTGACGTTGGAGGAAAGAAACCAGCCGCCGAAGCTTCTCTTCAGGCAAGACTTATCCAACAGGTAGACCTGAATGAGGAAGCAAAAGCTGTCGGACTAATCCAGGCAACAAACAAAGCTTCCTCTTTTCGGCGACAACACACCTCATGCCTCATTGGCAGTAAGCAGTTTACTGAAGCTGGTGGCAGCTTGAAAACTGGCCAAGGTCCAAGCCGGTCTCAGGAAATATGGAAACCACACACCCGACCAGTCCTACTCTTCACTCAAGGATGGGAATAGAACCCACATCGGGGGCCTTTGGGCTTACCATAAGACCACCGGTAGCCATGGAGGTAGGTGGGTCTGGTTCTTCCAAAACATGCGGTATGTGGACCATTTACAAGTTGGTAATATTTACGCTTGTTTTATGTACAAATGACAATGATAAGATTCAAATTCATTGCTACATGTGAGAGTCAGATATTATGGCCAGAGTTGTTTTTTCGAGGCAGGCTCAGTATTATGGCCAGGATCACCTTTCGAGACAAGCTACTGGAATCTGGCCAGAGTTGTCATTCAAGGCAGGCACGGAATTATGGCAGGCATGGCCTGTTCATTGTGAAAGATGGAGGATGTCGGTTTATACTTGATTTAACTTGCATGTACAACATAGATTTGCAGTATGGAACTTTGTTCCTGACTACCAAAGTTATTTCCTTAGGATTTTATAGAAAATAGAAACACAGAAAAGTGGGTGTGGGAATGGGCCATTCGGCCCTTTGGGCCTGCACTGCCATTCAGTGTGATCATGGCTATAGCCAGTGGACTGGCCACGACTGCCTTCTGTAGCGGAGAATTCCAGAGTCTCACCACTCTTTGTGTGAACTCTTATGACGTATCGATTTCACAGTTGAATTCCATTCAGGTCCCAGTCACAGGGATACTAGGAGACATTTGGAATTTATCTGGATGGGGCAATGATAACAGTTAATGCATTATAAATGGGCTACTTCAGCTCTCACGTCATCTACCAAATTACTAAACCAGTGCTGCGACTGCTCAGAGCTCAAAAACACTTCTTATGGCTTATCTGGATGATATTCTAATGGCTGAGTTGCTAAAATCAACTGTTTCAGCTGCAACTATATCTGAGAAAATTAGGTCCTCATCCATCCAGATACTTTAAGTTAATACCAACTATAGTTATTGATTATTCAGGTTTACATTTAACTATAAATGTATCTGTGACTCCACCCTGCTGCAAGAGATTGGAATCAATAGAAGCCTGTAACATCCATGTTATCAAGCAGTCTTCTATTCATCAAGTGTAATTGGCAATATAGCAGCTGTGTGTCAGCTGTATGTTTGGGCCTTTGCATTATCAGGACCTTTAACGGGCAAAGGTGTAACCTTTTCAATGCCATACAGGTCATTATTAACATCATGACCTATCCTATTAACAGCTGAAGCTATCAAAGCCACAATGGTGGACAAACTATATTCAACATTGCTCCTGTACTTTTGCTCAGTAACTCTTCAATTATATTACAAGCTGATACTAGTACTAAAGGATGAAAACATTATGAATACCATCTCTAGTTACAGAGGCAGATGGGTTTTGCATGGGTTAACTATTTTCCGTTATATGGTATCAACTACCTATAAGACACTAGCTGTATTCTATGTTGGAAGTTTGTGCGAATATGCATAATCTGCATGCTCAACTCCAAGTGGTGGCATGTTAATCACATGGGTGGAGTCAAGTTAAATGTCCTGTGATAATTGACCTAACCTAATTTGATGATGGTGTATCATCATGTAAGAATCTATGACAACACAGTATGGATGTTGTATCACAACATATTTAATGACATTGTGGTTCGATTGAACACCAAATATCAATATGTTTGCATCCAGGCTCAATAACCAGTTGCATAAATATGTGGCACAGTGGCAATAGATGTATTCTCGCTACTCTGAAGAGGAATGTTCTTTATGTCGTTCCTCCATTTTGCCTCATCAGTCGGGTCTTGCACAAAATCCAGCAAGATCTTGCCTCAGGTGTGTCACATAAGGCATGACTGGCCTATGCAGCTTTGGTTCCTGCTAAATGTTGGGAATGATTATAGGACCTTATATGGTGATCCTAAACACAAAAATCTGGTGGTTCACCCCATGACTGAGGAAAACATCCTCTGCATGATAAAATTAGTTATAGAGTTGTAGTCTCTGAGAAGCTGATCTATGTAGTGCCCACTGCAGAGTGCAGGGATAGTACCGAGAAAGCAGCACAGTTTTCCTCATCAGGAGATGGGAAGTGTTTTGTTTTAATGCCAATGTTCCATATAATATGGCACAGATAACTAACGTCTCGGAGTTCATTTCAGATGGGTCTTTGACAATTATTTAAGTTATAGTACCATTTACAGTACCAATGTGCTCCTCATCATAGTTGCTGCAGTGATCAGGACCCACTCTGTTGGGTCTCACTCTTTGATATCCAGATTTATAAAGATATCTTTAACATAAATTCTCCCAGGCCCAGGTACTCAGAGATATTGGATGTTAGCATTGTTCTTAAACTGCTTCGCCAGTAGTGCCCAGCTACATCTCTATCCCTGGTCAAACTCACTTACAAAGTGGTTATGCTCGTGGCGCTAGTCTCAGCGCAACGGGTCCAGCCACTACTTATATTGTGACTGGACAGGATGGTTACATCTGCTAATAATTTCATATTTTATGTTTATGCTGCAGTTAAGCAGACCAGGGGCATCAGGTCCCAAACTATTTTCTCATGGCATAACCCATGGACCTTTGGTTGTCTGTAGTCACACATTTACAACAATACGCCAAGGTCACCAAGAGCCTTGGAGGCTCTGCACTAGTAATGTTTGTTAGTTACAAACAGCCACATAAAAGGTATCTATCCAGACCATCTCCAGGTGGTCAAATGGGGTTTTGGCTTATGCAGGAGTAGATACTAATATTTCCTATCTCACTCCACTAGGGCTGCTAATACATTAGCAGCAAGGGTCATGTATGTTTCACTGGATCACAGCCTAGCGGCTGCAGGATGGTCAAACGAACAAACTTTCATATATTTTATAATAACCCATTGCCAGACCGGGGGTATTTGCCAAATTCCATTCATGTTTTGTTTCATAGTTTCCCCCAGGATGGGAAGGGTCACTATTATTTTTCCATTGATGATTAAAGCATCAGCTTTTTAACAAACTATGTATAGGCTGAATGCATTAATCTTTTTTACTCATCCATGGTCAATTGATGCAGTGTGTGACGCCTGGACTCGTATCCAAGATGAAATCACAGAGCTTTAAAGTCTTCAAGTAGTCACTCACATGACTACGATGTAAGATTAAATGAGAACTTACCAGTTTGAAGTTTGATATTTATTTTATGAGGTGTTACGATGAGCGATTACGAGCCCACCGCTCCCACCTCACATCATAAAGATCATCTGGTAGTTCTAGTCATCTATAATCTTACTATGTTAGTTCAACAACTGTTATCTGTGATTTCACACCGCTGCTTTGAAGATTGACGTGCATGCGTGGGGACGGCCTTCACGTAATCGCTCATCGTAACTCCTCATAAAATAAAGATCAAACTTCAAACTGGTAAGTTCTCATTTAATCTTACTATCAATGCCTACATCAGAGAAACCTGCATTGCAGACAAATGTCTGTGCTCATTCTATCCACCGCTGTAGGAAAGTCAATGATGTGTCCTTGACAATGATCATTTGTAATGCAGCATTCAACAGCAAACTGAAAGGTATGGCATTGATCCTGAGACTAGGAAACAGAAAGTGACTGTGCTCCTGAATTCCTAAGCAGTCGTGACATGTGAGGTAGTTTTGGGGCTGGAAGAGGTCACAGGTTTCAGTAAAGGCAAAGATTACAGTTTGTATTAAAGAAGGAACTGCAGATGTTGGAGAATCGAGGGTACACAAAAGGCTGGAGAAACTCAGCGGGTGCAGCAACATCTAAGGAGCGAAGGAGATAGGCGAATTTTTGGGTCGAGACCCTTCTTCAGACTGGTCAGGGATCAGGGAAACGAGAGATATAGACGGTGATGTGGAGAGATAAAGAACAATGAATGAAAGATATGCAAAAAAGTATCGATGATAAATGGAACAAGCCATTGTAAGCTGTTTGTGGTGTGAAAATGAGAAGCTGGTGCGACTAGGGTGGGGGAGGGAGATAGAGAGAGGGAATGCCAGGGCCCGAGGGCTGAGGGAGAGGTGGGAAGGGGAGGAGACAGCAAGGGTTAACAGAATTGAGAAAATTCAATATTCAAGCCCAAAGGATGCAGACTCCCCAAGCGGAATATGAGGTGCTGTTCCTCCAACTTGCGGTGTTGCTCACTCTGGCCATGGAGGAGGCCCAGGACCGAGAGGTCGGATACGGAATTGGAGGGGGAGTTGAAGTGCTGAGCCACCGGGAGGTCGGGTTGGTTAATGCGGACCGAACGGAGGTGTTCGGCGAAACGATTGCCAAGCCTCCGCTTGGTCTCACCGATATAGATTATCTGGCATCTGGAGCAGCCGATGCAGTAGATGAGGTTGGAGGAGGTGCAGGTGAACCTCTGTCGGACCTGGAAGAACTGCTTGGGTCCCTGCAAGGAGTGGAGGGGGGAGGTGATGGGACAAGTGTAGCACTTCTTGTGGTTGCAAGGGAAAGTGCCCGGGGAAGGGGTAGAGCGGGAGGGAAGTGAAGAATTGACAAGGGAGTTCCGGAGGGAGCGGTCGTTGCGGAAGGCAGACAGGGGGGGGAGATGGGAAGATGTGGCGAGTGGAGGGGTCACGTTGGAGGTGTTGTTTTATTGCGGTTGCAAGGGAAAGTGCACGGGGAAGGGGTACACACAAAGATGATGAATCTCTATTTCTGTATTTGATTTAAAATTACAGTCTTCAGCCTGTATTCTCTCTCCACATCCTTCCAGGAACATGTATTAGGCGACGTTTCGGGTCGAGACCCTTCTTCAGACTGCCTGAAGAAGGGTCTCGACCCGAAACGTCGCCTATCTCCTTCGCTCCTTAGATGCTGCTGCACCCGCTGAGTTTCTCCAGCTTTTTGTGTAACCCTTGATTCTCCAGCATCTGCAGTTTCTTTGTTAACACAAATGCTCAGATTATCTTTGTTCAGGAAATTCATGTAAGGCAAGATAACAAGTTATGATTTTTTCAAGTTTTGGAGAGGACAGCAGTTTCATTCAAATTCACAGGTTAAGGTGGAAGGAGTCTCCATTTTGATTGACTCCTCAATTCCGTTTGTTCACCATGAAACAATTTCTGATCCATATGGCAGATTCTTGATGTATACCAGCTTTCTGAGCAAAACGTCTTTATGTGATTGCCATCTTTATAGGCAAAAAGTCGCTATGGTGAATGTGTATGCACCGAATATTGATCACCCTGAGTTTTTTAAACAGTTAATTGCATCCCTTCCTAATTTAAATGAACACTTTTTTAATAATGGGTGGAGATTTCAATTGCTGACTGAATCCCTCAATTGACAGGTCTACATCTGATCATGTGCTTCGAAATAAATCAGCTAATTTTAATAATTCTTTTTTACTTGACTCGGGAACGTTAGAAATTTGGAGATTCTTACACCCCAATGACAAAGAATTTTTATTTTTCTCTCATGTATATCATAGTTATTCTAGGATCGACTATTTTAGACTAGATTCTCAGCTAGTTCCATTGGTCATTACATGTGAGCATGGTGCAATTGCTATTTCTGATCATGCACCATTGAAACTATCGATCAAACTACCTGATTCCAAATTTAGTGCTAAACAATGGTGATTTAATGATACTTTGCTTCAAGACTTAAACCTTATTAATTTTATGAAAGATCAGATTGCTTTTTATTTCTTGACAAACTCTACTGAAGAAATATCCAATGGTGTAGTCAGGGATGTTTTTAAGGCATATATTCATGGACAAATTATTTCATACTCCGTGGGATTAATAAAACAAACACAAAAAGAAATACGCACATTGGCTGACGAGATTAAAGAAATTGATAGAAAATATTTAAAAGTTCCTAGTTTAGAGCTCTATAAGAATAGAGTTGAACTTCAATTGAGATATGATTTGTTATTAGTATCACCGATTGGGAACTAGTTACTTAAAACCAAAAGTCAATTTTATATACATGGCGAAAAATCTGGTACTTTGCTAATCAATTGAAAGCAGTGACGGCCAAGCGTCAGATTACTAAAGTGAGTAAACGGGATGGTACAGTAACTGTAGACCATGACGAAATTAAAAAATCCTTTCAGGAATTTTATACCTCCCTATAACAATCAGATTTTCCTACTGATTCCAATATAATGCATGAGCTTTTAAAGAAACTGAACTTACCAAATTTACCATATAATGAGTCCCTGTTGTTAGATGAACCCATCACGGAAGAAGAAATACAGAAAGCAATTTTTTCAATGAATTCTGGTAAAGTTCCCGGTTTAGATGGGTTTACAGTAGATTTTTTTTTAAAGTATTTTTCAAATTTATTGTCTCCATGGCTATGCAAGGTATTTAAAGAAGCCTTTTTAAAGAATAGATTACCACAATCTTTTTATGAAGCTTCTATTTCTTTAATTCTTAAAAAAGATAAAGACCCTACTGAAGTGACATCATATAGACCAATATTAATGTTAAATGTAGATTTCAAAATTATCTCCAAAATATTAGCCATGAGATTGGAAAACGTTTTACCGCAAATTATCTCTGAAGATCAGACAGGTTTTATTAAAAATCATTACTCATACTTTAACGTTAAGAGATTAATGAATATTGTATATACAGCGTCTAATTAAACCCCAGAATGTGTCATCGCACTTGATGCCGAGAATGTGTTTGATAGAGTAGAATGGGAATACTTATTCAATACACTTGAAAAATGAAAGATTGGTCCAAAATTTATCTCTTGGATCAAGCTGATATACCTTATACTTCAGTCTTCTGTATTTACTAATAATCAGAGATCCCCTTTTTTCAGGATCTTTCGAGGGACTAGACGGCGCTGTCCCTTAAGTCCTTTACTATTTGATATTGATTTGGAACCTTTAGCCACCGCTATTAGTGATTCCCCTAATATGTTTGGTATTGTCCGCGGGAATAAGACACATAAGCTACCTCTTTATGCAGATGATCTGTTATTATTTATTTCTAACCCTGAGAAATCTATTCCGGCAATCGTAACGTTACTTAATCAATTTAGTAGTTTTTCTGTTTATAAACTAAATCTTATGGCTTAATAATGGCAAAAAAACATACTTAAATTCTGGAAAAACGCTCCCACACCAACGATAAAAATGTGGTTTTCAAATATGTCCGAAACATTACACCTAGAAGATATGAGATTCCTCCTAGTAGGCAAATCAGACCATTTCCAAAAGATTTGGTCTCTATTTATTGACTTATTACAAGCTTAGGGTGCCACACAACTCTGAAAATAAATGGTATCAGGAGTTGGTGAGGGGTGTGTAAAGATACAAAGGAGGTACATCCCTTTTATCTTATCTTAGCTTATTTTACTTTCTCATATTTTCTGACTTTTTTTCCTTTATTTTCCTTTGTTTCCCTTTTTTTTTGTCTTTCTTGTGTCTTACGCTTCTACGGGATCTTCCGGATCACTCTCTCATGCACTTACTATCCTATCTAACGCTCTCTATTCTTCTTCTTATTCTTCTTCTTCTTAAAGTATAAAATAAGAAGTGGTACAGGAAATGTATTTTGTTATTTATGGCTTATATCATTGAATTGTACATTACTTCTAATAAAGAAAATTTTAAAAAAATAATTAAAAAAATAAATAAATAAATCTTAGTAAGAGTGAGCTTTTTCCATTAAATAATTTTGTTTGGAGTTATGGACAGTTTCCATTTAGATTGACTACCAAAAGTTTTACTTATTTAGGTATTAAGATCACCAAGAAACACAAGGATTTATTAAAAGCTAATTTTATGCCTTTAATTGACCATATTAAACATCAGTTTACTAAATGGTCACAATGTCCTTATCTTTAATTGGTCGAATCAATGCTATTAAAATGTTCATTTTACCTAAATTTCAGTATTTATTTCAGACGTTACCAATTTTTATTGCCAAATCTTTCTTCGATATTATAGACGCCAACATTTCTTCATACATATGGCAGAATAAAAATCCCAGACTAGGTAAAAAATACTTACAGAAATCAAAAAAAAGATGGTGGTTTGGCATTGCCGAACCTTAGACTCTACTAGTGGGCAGTCAATGTTCGTTATTTAACATTTTGGACAAAAGATTTAGAAGATACGTAATGCCCAGGATGGATAAACCTAGAACGTGATTCCTTACAAGGCTATCATTGGCTTCTATTCTAGGGGCCTCGTTACCTTTTACAATTACGAGATTGAATAAATATACGACTAATCCAATAATAAGACATACGTTCCGAATATGGTTTCAATTTCGTAAGTTTTTTGGACTAAATGATTTTATCTTATCGAGTCCTATTTTATCCAATTTTCTCTTCCAACCATCTAGTACTGATCAAGTATTTTTGTTATGGTAGAGGAGTTCACTGCTCTTTCAGTTTATTTTCTATAGAAGTTTTCAACTTGTTCTCTCTGCCCCATTAGAAATGCACCCCTGATCTCCCGGTTGTTCACCTTTGCTCAGTTAGCCTGGACCTACCTTATCTCCCAGTTGCTAAATACTTTAATTCTGCTTCCTATTCACACACTGACCTTGCTGTCCTTGGTCACCTCTATTGTCAGAGTAAGGCTAAATGCAAATTGGAGGAACAGCATCTCATATTTCGCTTGGGCAGCTTACAGCCCAGTGATATGCATATTGAATTCTCTTACTTCAAGTAACTCCGGCATTCCCTCTCTCTCCATCCCTCCCCCACCCACTTGCTTCTCATTTTCACCCAATAAACAGCTAACAATGGCCTGTTTACTTTATCATCGTTACTTTTTTGCATATCTTTCATTCATTGTTTTTTATCTCTGCACATCACTATCTATATCTCTCGTTTCCCTTTCCCCTGACTAGTCCAAAGAAGAGTCTTGACCCAAGACATCACCCATCCCTTCTCTCCAGAGATGCTGCCTGTGCCACTGAGTCACTCTTGCTTTTTGTGTATAACTTATTCCTCATTCATTTCACTATCAGCAGCACAGTAATCTGAGTCCATGTGCCTTTGATACTTATGCAAGCAGGGCCGGCTTAAGCCGATTGAGTCAATTTCTCCCAATTGGGCCCCGCGCCTAACGGGGGCCGCACGTTAATTTTCTGTATATCGTACAGAAATACAAATTTGCTTTGTTAAATAAAGATTTTTTTAAATACATTTGCCATACAGATTTTTTTACGAAACTAACACGGATAACAGCCGCTGCACAGCCATCAGACACAAACAATTTGTTAACTACTACTGTTAGCACTTGTTAACAGCCAGCAGTTAACAAGTAGTTATACAATGTGTCATCAATGCATCGATCCACACTCCTCAGTAAATGTAATTGTGTTTTGAACAAGTATTAGTGACGCTGCGTTCCTTTGACGGCATCATTAATACTTGTTCGAAACACAATTACATTTACTGAGGAATGTAGATCGATGCAATGATGACACACTGAGAATTTCTTAAAACTCACCATCATGATTGAGGGTTTCTTCTTGGTGTGCTTCATCTTGGTGTGCAGGTTAGTCATTCAGTTTACCTACCGACCCACGTTGTGTCTATTTCTTCCGCTCTCTCCCTACCTCTCTCTCTCGCGCATTCTCTCTCTCCCGCTCACCATCTCGTCTCTCTCTAGCTCTCGCGGCATTCCCGGAATCATTGACGTTTTGCGGTAGAGAAAAATGCTGGAGAAACTCAGCGGGTGAGGCAGCATCTCTGGAGCAAAGGAAATAGGCAATGTTTCGGGTCAAAATCCTTCTTCAGACCCAGCCCAAAACGTTGGCTATTTCCTTCACTCCATAGATGCGGCCTTCACCTGCTGAGTTTCTCCAGCATTTTTGTTTAACTTCGATTTTCCAGCACGTGCAGTTCCTTTTGTTTGGCTCTGAAGTTGAACCCCCCTGTGTCAACCTTCAACTCCCTGTCTGTGGTGGATCAACGGGACAGGCAGGGGCTCTGGGGAGAGTGTTGCATTTCTGGTCGAGACCCTTCTTCAGACGATCACAAGTACATTCACCGACAAGCGTTCAGTTCAGTCTGAAAAGGGCCTTCTCTCCAGAGTCTCTGCGCTGCCTGTCCTGCTGAGCTACTCAAGCTTTTGTCTATCTTCAATTTCAGATTTAGATAACATTTCTTGGGCAAATTGAATTGTTACTTTATTTATTTTTATTTTTACAGAGAGAACAAACTGCGCATGCGTGGTTTAAGATTTTTTTTAAGCCGACTGACTGTCATATTACTCACGACACATGCCTGAATATGACTCATTTATAATTATATACTTAATATTGAAAATTGTTCCCAAATGGGCCCCACATCTCCTAAGGCCGTCCCTGGCTGCAAGCATGATTTTCATTCTTCCTCAACTTACGTATGCACAAGGATAACCTTGACCTGACCTAAATTGATTTGATTTAATCCTGAGCTTTTTCGAGCAATTCAAGATGGAAACCCATATGGCACATACAAATGTCATTGAACATTGCCCTTCCTGAACATTTGAGCAGGAGCACAGCTCTTATTACAGAGCAGATTGCTGACAAGTGGGAGGTCTCTTTGAATGACAACGTTTTTTTTGATGTAACCCTTCAATGACTTCTGAATTTTCAATTTGCCCATTGTTTATTCTGTATTCAACCACTGTAGGAAGTTATACATCACTCGCAGACAACTCATCATCCACATTTCAATGAGAGCAAACATCAGAGTGGAGTTATTTAATGCTCCAGTATTTTTGACAACAACTCTCGAGGAACACACAATTCAGAAATTAACTCCATCATCGAAAAAATATTGAATGGATCAACTGGACTTAAATTCACTGAAATTTAGATGGTTGAGAGAGAATCTTATAGAAACATATAAAACGCTTTAGGCATTGGAAAGGCTAGATGCAGGAAAAATGTTCCCGAAGTTGGGGGAGTCCAAAGCCAGGGGTCACAGTTGAGGAATAAGGGGTAGGCCATTTAGAACGGAGATGAGGAAAAACGTTTTCACACAGAGGATTGTGAATCTGTGGAATTTTCTGAAGGCAGTGGAGGCCAATTCTCTGGATGCCTTCAAGAGAGAGTTAGCTCCTCAGGCTAACAGAATCAAGGGATAATAGGGAAAAGGGGTACCGATTTTGGATGATCAGCCATGATCATATTGAATGGCAGTGCTGGCTCGAAAGGCCGAATGGCCTCCCCCTACACCTAGTTTCTATGTTTCTATGTTTCTATATTGCCCAGTATTTTTGAAAATGACCCTCGAGGAACACACAATTCAGAAATTAACTCTATCATCAAAACCTAATGAAATAATATTGATATGATATATTTTAATGTATATAAAATGGCCTAGACATTGTGGTTAGAAGTTGGCAGACTGTCTTGGAACTACCAACTTTACCTACATAACCATTGCAGAAACTTAGGGCAACTAAGCAGAGATGGAAGTTTGCAAATTCTGCTCAACTGATCATCACTCTTGAAACTGCTGTGCATGACTCCTGGATTTCTCATGGTGGACTACAGACTACCCAGATTATCCAGGCATATACAATCAGACCAATGGACGTGAAACCTTGGCACAAGACTAACATGGCCATTCTATTAGTAAAAGGGAATAAAGAGGTGTAGAAGACCAATTCTTATGAACACTTTCAGACATTAACAAATTGCAGTAAATATAAATAACAATTTCTAAAATAAAACTGCAAGCAATTTGAGTCAGTCCATGCTTTATCCCTTCCCCTGAGGGTCATGATTCATATTCTGTAGGTGTTTTCATGGACTGGTTATTGCCAGCTTTTTCCAATGCGTGGAGCATGAGATTGCTTTGAATAACGAAAGTCCATGAAGAATGTGTGAAGTACTGTATATGCCAACCAGATACTAAGATAGTCTTAACCACATCAGATTCATTTACCTAAAGTTCATTAGTGATCATTGATCAAGTTGGGCTCTCACCACAGTTCAGTGCATGGACAGCCTAATACTGGCTTTTTATTCCAAATGTATTCAATTAATTGCATTTCAAAGAGTGAGGGGCAAATTAATTGAAACATAAGAACCTGTGTGGTCGTAATCGAGTAGCTGTGCGGAATACGTTTCATGCGGGACAGTCAAGAACTAGGGATTGCTGTTGACCAGTTTGGGCTTGCGCATCTGAGAGAGAAAGAATCCACTTTCTGGACAAAATAACAACGTGCTGAAGGATCAGAGCATCTATGGAGAGAACAGACAGTGATTTGGGCCAGGTCCCTTCTTCAAACTGATGGACTAGAGGGTAAGATCATAAGTGATATGAGCAAAATTAGGCCATTTGGCCCATCAAGTCTACTCCAACATTCAATCATGGCTGATCCATCTCTCCCCCCCTCTAAACCCATTCTCCTGCCTTCTCCCCATAACCTCTGACACCCATACTAATCAACTGATGGAAAGGCTGAGGTGAGGGATATGGGTGGAGAGTTGGAAACCCTTTCCGCAAGGGGAGCTGGAAGCAGTCTTTGAATATATTTAAACAGAAGTTGATATATTCCAGAAAAGTAAGGGAAAAAAGATGATTAGTGTTTGATTAGGACGTGGAGCAGAGGTTACAGATGACGTGCTATGATCTTATTAAATGATTGAGGAGGCTTGAAAAACCAATCAGCCTTCTCCTACTTGTAGTTCACTGACTGTCATGGTTGGATTTGAACTTCAGTCTCTGTATTAGAATGCCAGTAATGCTGCCATAACTCTTTTAGTTTAGTTTAAATTAAAAAAGTGGGCAGCCACAGTGGCGCAGTGATAGAGTTGCTGCCATACAGCGCTTACAGCGCTTGCAGCGCCAGAGACTGGGGTTCGATCCCGACTACGGGCGCTGTCTATACGGAGTTTGTATGTTCTCCCCGTGACCGCGTGGGTTTTCTCTGAGGTCTTTGTTCCTCACACATTCCAAAGATGTACAGGTACCTGTATGTAGAATAATTGGCTTGGTGTATGTGTAAATTGTCCCTAGCGTGTGTAGGATTGTGTTAACGTGCGGGGATTGCTGGTCTGCGCGGACTCGGTGGACCGAAGGGCTTGTTTCCACACTTTATCTCTAAACTAAATAAACTAAACTCTTCCCCAATATGGAATCCAAAATGGCTCACTGGTGAAGGCACTGTTGAGTGGTCTATCAGTAACTACGTTTTTAAACAGAGAGCTTTCAACATCATTGCTTAACACTTCAGAAAAATTGTATTAAAAAATAAAACTGTTTTATATGACATCCATCTGGCACATTTAGAAATAATACGGAGAGAAGGGAATGGCCAAAAGCAAGTAGCTTGAGCACAAAGAAAAGCATAAATCATTTTTGGTCTTCTTTGTAAATTCAGTGCCGAGATTAGAACAGGAGAAACAAAGCTGTTTCTCTGATTCTTTGTTTTATATATATATATACTGTCAAGTTTTGGAAATGGTTTCATTCTGTTTGGCTCCCTTCCATTACCTTCAGGGGGCATTGCAGATGTTCATAGCCACTGAACTCTCCAGATAATTTACTAAATCAACTAGCAATGGACCAATGGGCCGGTGGTGATAGCTGACTCCTCAGAGTTAGTCACTCAGCAGGTCAGGTAGCATCTCTGAAGGAAAGGAATAGGTGACGTTTCGGGTTGAGATCCTTCTTCCGACATCTCTTCTCAACCCAGAATGTCAACTATTCCTTTTCTCCCGAGATGCTGTCTGACACGCTGAGTTTCTCCAGCTTTTTATGCCTATCTAAATGAAATGGTGGACTAGATAGAAGCGGGACATGGAACATAAAATGTCATGGTGATCTAGCTGGCCAAATGGCCTGGTTCAGCGCTGTAGCTTCGACAATCTGGGTGAAGAAAGATCCATTATATTAATAACAGTATTGATTCAACACCTTCCTCTCTCTTTACAGACTGTATCTCGCAACATGTCACACTCTTGCAATGAATGCAACTACAATAAATTCTTCAGCCAATGTTGCTGCCACATTTTATAAAGGAGCTAATAACCTGCACATAGAAAATTGACGAGGAACAATTCAATAGGTTGACAAACTTTTTTTCTTAGCAAGCTCAAAGTCTGAACCAGGAACCATTTGATTAGAAGATATTATTCATGACAATGTTTCCAACACCAAGAGGAGGGGTTGCTTGAATGCATAAGGAGCTTAATACTAGAGAGTACCCAATGTTATTAGAACAATAACCATAGCAACACTCTCAATATACAAAAAGGTACTGTATTTTTACTCCATCCTTTAACAAATGTCTCAGATATCCAAGGCAGTTGGTTGGATCACAGTCAACATTTTTATATATTTAAATCAGCAGCTGCTGCTCCGATTGTTGCTATGGCAGCTATTAACCCCAAAAGGAAACATGCCACACAATTCAAATATATATTGTTTTTTAAACTCTTCTCGGGCGCCAGGAAGGTATTAATGCAGTGTTTTCGAGCAGTTCCCCACCCCCACAACTCCAACATCTACATACAACGATGGCTTTGCATGTGATATTTTTAGTTGACTGGTATTCTAATTATCCAGAAAGCACTTTGCAGGAAGATTTGTCTGATGTTATTTTCCATCGTTAATACCTTCATCCTGTATCTGTGTCTCTCTCTCTTTATTCTGCTAAGGTTAGCTTTAACACACTTCTGTTAATCTGATTGACAGTAAACATTCAAATGCTAAATGGATTCTCAATCAAAAGCGACACATAGTCTAATCTCATGGTTCCATGTACAAGCTGAAAGCAGCCAACCACACAAAGGGCAGAATAAATAAAACAGTAGACACCATGTGCTGTAGGTGAAAATATCTAGATCTCAAACTCAAGAAATGGATTAGAAAAGCAGTCTAACTGGTCATAATTTAACAAGTGTAAACCCACACCAGGCTGGTGAGTCTCTTGCAGAGGAGCATGTCAGATAAAACGTGAGCACAGTGCTTTAAAGTAAGTAGAAATTTCGCTCATCAAAAACATGCCGATGACTGTGGAACAGATTAATTGCATTATATCAGCACAAGATTTACTCTTAAACATTCTGGTTGCAGCTGATCGAAGATGGTCCTCATTCTGAGAGTACAGAACATCAAATGATTCAAGAATGATCTCGATTTGCTGTGGTATGTAGCTGCATTCTGTTTCGTTTTGCTGCATTGTACATATTATGTTTACACTTTTTATATGTTTTGTGTGTCCAATTACAACCACATAATTATCTTCTCTATCTGAAACAGTGCCCATACTTAGTCTGTCAAATAACTTAGTATTGCATATATGTTAAGGCAATCAGTTAAGATCCCTGTTTGTTCCATGGGTAATATGTTATTCAGTCAAAGAGGTAACAAAAATCCAATATTTGACTTCTCTATGTGTTGAGTTAACTAAACTGACTGAGGGAAACTGTTTTTAGAGCTGATTAACTGACTAGCATGAGGAGAAGGCCAAGGATGGGGAAAAAATTGAGGCCATGGGGAAAACGTAATATCAGCTGATATAGCTGTTCCTGACATCTGTCCAGTAAAGCTTGCAAGGAAATATATTGTATACAAAATCAAATGGTCAGTTCATCTTCACATAACAGGCTTTCATGAGCGAACTGTTCTTCTATCTGGCCTTTTCTGTGAAAATGGTATGTTAGGCAAATAAGCAAATAGTCCTCTTGCAATGGGAAGAAGTGCAGTCCACAGGAGATGGCTAGAGCTTTGAGTAGTTGATGTTATGCTATCAAGGCAGCTTCAATGAGTTGCTGATAAATAGTATATATCGATGGTTGGAGCTATTAACCACATAATTCAGCAATCAAGTCAATTTACAACAAATTGATTCAGTTCTTGCTGTCTCTTGAACAATATGTCTTTTGACCAAGGTTCCTACATGATATCAGATGTTCTCACTTAAGCACCTTTGCATTAGCAAAGGAGGAGAAATATGAAAAGTTTGTCATTTTATGTGAATTTGTAGATTTAATTTCGAAAACCCTTCATCCTTCTTCTGGTTGTCTGAATTTCTGAAATTTATTGTTACTGCACAATCAATATTGCACAAGTGTTCTATCAACTTTCCTCAAAGAGGCAATTCAAAGAGTCCTAAAATTATGACTGCACAGAGCACCCAGATGTAGTTTGAACACCGTCTAATTTATGTAGGACGGGTTTAATCATCTACTACAGATCTCATGACAGCTTTTATTAAGCTAATGATATGTTTGAGTTACAAAAGGAAGAATAATACCAAAGGTCTTGAATGTTGTTTGAGAAACAATATCTTTCTTATGCTGTTTTGTATTTGTGACTTTTTATGAATCTTTCAGAACATTATTAATGATCGATAATACGTGTCTGTTTTTCCTCAAGTACAATGTCTTCTCACATTACAACCCCCACTGTACCCCACCCACCACCTTTCTTAGGTGAGTCCCCTCTCCCCAGGGCTTGAAGTTTGTTTGAGCTGACAGTTTATTAGGCAATTTTGGGTGAGATTGATGTAAAAGTAGTATGCACAATATGTTCCCATTTTTTTTGAATATCGACCTTAATCGTGCAGTACTTAAGCCATAAAAGATATTAAGGATCTGGAAGTTTAAAACCAATATTACATAATTATTAGTTTAAAAAATATATGCATGTGATTGTGTGGGATGTAATGCTCTTGGAAATATTTCATTTAATGGGCCTGTCCCACTTAGGCGACTTTTTAGGCGAGTGCAGGAGATTCTGCACTCACCACATGGTCGCCACATGCTTGCTGGTGGTCTCTGGTGCGTCTCCTTCATGGTCGCGAGGCGTTCCCACATTCTGGGAACTAGTCGCGGCCTCAGTATGGTCACCGCAAATTTTTCAACATGTTGAAAAATGTTCTATAATTAATAATTGGTCACCATGGAGATAATCAATAATCCTGTAGTCATAGGTGCAGTTGTAGTGGGGTCACCATGTAGTTGTAGGTAGTCAAGGTAGTCGTAGGTAGATTTTGTTAATCGCCTTTGCTGACCAGTCATTTTCAATGGCTCATTGGGGGAAAAAAAATGTAAGCAGTAGTTTTCACAACCAAGGATAACCAACCGGCCATATTAAATGTCCGCCGAACTTCATAGCTGTGCATCTCTGGCTTATTAAAAGTTGTCTGGCTTCTTAAAATCTGTCTCCACTCCTTCTCCCCCTCTTTTAAAGGATTACCGTACACTGTGCTAGCCGTCTTAATTACAGCGCCAACCTTCCTGTTCATCGCGGTGTGTGTCTGTACCACCTTGGCTTTGCACCATGTGAATTTCAGACAGTGCTCCCCCCCCCCGCTTGCCCTGGCCCCCGCCTTTGCGATGTGTTTGTGTGTGTTCCACTCTGACAGTCGCCATTCCACTTCTCGGCAGTCCGCTGAAAAATCGCCTAAGTGAGACAGGCCCATAACTCTGTTTGACTTGATAAGCAGTAAGAGCACAGATTATGTGGTTGATGTCTCATGTTGCTCACATCGAAACACTGATACATCCAATGTTTTCAGTGCATCTTTAAGGGAGAATGGATAAACTGCAACTAATTAAGGAGAATGTTTGGCACATGTTAATGACAGTCTAAGCAAGAGCTTAGAATAGTAAAACTGAGCATAGAAGCAAACACAAGTCTAACTTGGCCCTGAATTCTGAGCAGCTCAGAGCATCACATTAACAACTGTGATACTGTAGTGAGATAAATGCTGTAGGTTTATGTAACCCAAGCAATAAAATGGCAATGCTAGAATAACCTACATCACAGTGCACTGTCAATATTTACCATAGTCTAACTCAACATTAGTAATAAACATCTCTTTCCAATAATGTTACAAGTTTGTATTACATTACATGAACATAAGAAGATGTATCACAATAATAGCCAGTACAGTGCATTAGAAATATAATTTATAATTGAAATAATGGTAAATCCAATGACAATACCTATTACTCACTTTTCAATGATACAGCAACATCAGATGAGGCCAAGTGGAAATCTGAAAGTAATTGTTGAAGATGTACTGTATCTCTGTTAACTTAATTAAAATGTCATTTTACATTCTCTCTTGCCATCAAATTGCATTGAGCAGAATTAAGTACAGTAAACTATAGACAAAATCACCACAACAAACACAACTGCTGATTTCTAAGTACCTTGTTAACAAAATCAGGAATAGGAATACTTTATTGTCACATGTGACTAGGCACAATTAGATTATTTGCTTGCATACACAATGTGTACCAATAGCGGCCACCTATAGCGCTGACAAAGTTACAAAGCATGCCGGGTGTTCATTGCCCCCCCCCCCATTGTCCATTGTTTTCCTCCCTCCTCCCTCATGGTGGTCCCCCATCAGGGACGTGCGGCCAGGGGAGGCAGGGGAGGCAGGGGAGGCAGAGCCTCGCCTGTCATACTAACAATGAAAATAGCTGTTAAGAAAAGTAAAGAAAAATAATAATAAAAATAAAATAAATATAAAGATTTTTCCACTGATCTGTTATAAATGTCATTTCTGTATGAATCTAATCATTTTTTATAGTAAAAATTGCCAAATTTGCACAATCTGCTGCAAATACAGGGAGAGATGAGAGGTGAGGCAGCGATGATCTGAGCCTCCCCTCTAATTGCTCAACCCCTCAGTAATTACATTGAGTGCGGGTAATAAGTGTGTGCCTGTTACTATCTCTATGTATGTCACCAATGTAATGTTTGTAATCCCCTTCATCACATGTGCTCACCTTCCATTGTCCAGATAGCTGATTTCACATATAAATATATTAAATTTGTGCTCGCTGGTCTCGTCATAAAACTGCAATGCAAAAGCTCCAGTTGAGGCAGCGATCACATCAGCCTCACAAGGGGGCGTGTCTTGATCCCAGTGGAGGAAAACCGAGCGTTAATTACGTAGGCTCAGCTCACGTAATTGACGCTACCTCACTCTCCCTCCATGTTAGCTAGCTTCAGCAGCGGCGGCGCAACACTGGATTCCACCGCTGGCGGCGCTGACTGGTAGGTTGATTCATTGATTTGTAGCGGCCGATTCGGAGGCTCTGGGCTGTTAAGAGCTCCCAATTAGGCCCCGCGCTGGAGTAAAGTACTCTCGGCTCGGGTGGATCTACCCCGGGTGGAAGGGGGAGAGAGGGGTGGAGAGAGAGTAGAGGGGTGGAGGGGGAAAAAAGCAGTAGACGGAGAGGGGAGTGTGAGGGGGAATGGAGAAGGGGGAGGACCCTCACGGTCCCGGGGCAGCTCTCCCGCCCCTCCAGTCGCCTTGCTTCATGCACACAGCCCCTGCTCCACCCCTCTCTTTCCCCAGGAAGACGCGGTGAACAATACAGGGAAGGCCGGGGTTTGGAGCAACGTTTACAAACCTCGGCCTCAGCTCACCTCGCCTGGATCCCGGCATTCGCTCCCGCCGCCGGCCCGCTCCCTCCCTTCTCCTCTTCCCTTCCCTCCCTCCTCCACTTCCCTCCCACCCTTCTCTCCTTCCCTCCCTCGCTCTCTTTTCCCTTCTATCCTTTCCTCCCTCCCTTCTTTCTCTCCTTTCCTCCCTTCCTTCTTTCTCCACTTCCCTCACTCCCTTCTCTCCGTCCTCCCTTCTCTCCCTCCCTCCCTTCTCTTCTTCCCTCCCACACACACACACATCACGCACAGACAACTAACCTACATACACACACAACTAAGTTAGGATGTGGTAGAAGCCCAAAGGGTAGGATGGGGCTGAAGCCCAAAATGTAATGCCTGGACTGGTTTTTCGCCAATAGTTATTGGTTTGCCAGGATCTAATTATTTACATTACTTTTTTTTTTCATTTCAGTCACTAAAACAAGTGGCATTGTAACTATGTACTTTTCAGAGGTGATCTGCACATTTTGTTTGTTACTTGTAGGCTTATATGTATGCAATTTTATATTAAAATGGAGCTTAGATCTGTTTGGTCCATTAACTCGCAGGCACTTTTTAAGCACACATTTTGATTACTTTCCATTCTACCATAGAGATATAAAGTCTAAAATAGACTTTATTTGAATTTCTATGATTCTACAGATCTTGGTTGTGAACCTGGGGCTCACCAAAATTGTTCCCAATTGGGCCCCGCACCTCCTAAGGCTGGTATTGCGGGGCAAAGCTCCCACCCCTCCAGTTGCCATGCTTCACGCACACAGCTCCGGCTCCACCACTTTCTCTCCCCAGGGCCAGGCCACTGATATTAGCCAGTGCCTCCCCAGCCATTGACCTCACTGCATGTCACTGCCCCCCATGCTGGGTCCTCCATTGTTCTTCCCCTCCCCCACTTACGGCTGTGTTAATTACTGAAACTCAACTTGCCAAGTGTTAAATGAGAACAATGATTCTTTTTCTTCAGGCTTTAAAAACATCCTACTTAACTATCCTTTTTTCTTATCATCCAGTGTTTCTTTCACTCTCTTTATTTCACCACCTTGAGTTGGCATTAAAATGTCAGTGATTATAGCTTTGGCCTTGCCCAATCCTCATGTGTGATTCTGTGAGGAGCTGATGATTATTTCCTCATCCTGTGCAGGTCCTCGATGGCCTATTTCCTTCAATGTGACATTATCAGCTCATCCTTACAGTAATCTGCATGCATAAAACTGCAAAAACTGAATCTGCAGAGCAAGTTTAACTAACATTGTTAATTTATACCAAGGTCAACTATTTAATATAACATATTAATTATCTTTATACTCATTGTTCTAGCAACTCTGTATATGAATGATGTTCTAAGAAAGCTTGACTGAGTAGAAGCTCAGAGGTTGTTCATGCTATCTGGAGATTTATACCCAAAGCTCAAGGGTAGCACCATTTTCACTGAGGCAAGCAGTAATTCTTTCATTTGGAGAGTTAGTCATAGTCATAGAGTGATACAATGTGGAAACAGGCCCTTTGACCCAACTTGCCAACACCGTGCAACATGTCCCAGCTACACTAGTTCCACCTGCCCGCGTTTGGTCCATATCCCTCCAAACCTGTCCTATCCATTTACCTGTCTAACTATTCCTTAAATGTTAGGATAGTCCCTGCCTCAACTACCTCCTCTGGCAGTTTGTTCCATACACCCACCACCCTTAGTGTGGAAAAAGTCACCCCTCAGATTCCTATCCCCTTCTTATCCCCTTCACCTTAAACCTATGTTCTCTGGTCCTGGATTCCCCTACTCTGGACAAGAGACTCAGTGCATCTACCCGATCTATTCCTCCCATGATTTTATTGTGAGTCTGGAATTTTTTAACATTGAACACAGCTGAAACTCAATTATTCAGTATGTGGTTGATCAAAATTGGGAACTTCAAGCAATGTGGGGCTCAAGCTGGAATGCTGACCAGCGATCAACGATCAGTTCAGATGTATTGAATGTAGGGACAGACTCAAGGGGATGTAAGATCTTCTCCTGCTTCTGTTTTCTATTTCTCTCCATAGTGATTGCTGGCATGCTCCACAATTGATTAACAGTCACTATTTACCGCAGCCCACTCGTGGTGGGATTGTAAATCACAGTCTAACAGTGCCACCTGAATATATTGTTCTGTGACTGCATTTTTATTTTATTTCAGATTCTAATACCATTGTGAGCTTACATCATACTCTGATAGCACTGTCACAGAAGTTTGATACCATTGCCAGTGTTTGTTGGATTGGCATTGCCATCATTTCTCAGACTCCAAAAGCGTTGCCATATATCTTACATTCTCATAACACTGATGGCATTTATTGCACACTAATAAAATTCCAAACATGACTGATAAAATTTTAAAACTGACAGTATATAAACCTATCTAATTGCCCATATTTTAGATTCAGATTTATTTGCTGGTACTGATTGCTTTCCTGTTATGTGTCGCATTGTAATAGCCTGCCAGTGAATATTTCTTTGAAATAACAGCAACATAAAACAACGTTCCGCGTGCACATTATTAGGAGCATTGTCATTATCATTTCATACCACTGTCATTATTTACTGTCAAACTGCACGGAAAGTGGAAGTAATGGTGTGTTGGATAGTTAGATAGAGCTGTGTGTTGGTGAGTTAGATAGAGCTTGTGTTGGAGAGTTAGATAGGGCTCTTAAAGATAGTGGAGTCAGGGGATATGAGGAGAAGGCACAAACGGGGAACTGATTGTGGATGTTCAGCCATGATCCCAGTGAATGGCGGTGCTGGCTCGAAGGGCCGAATGGTCTACTCCTGCACCTATTATCTATTGTCTGTTGTCTATTATCTAGAGTGATGCTCCACCTATAGTGTCAGGTGGTTCAAAGGGATCCCATAGTATTAAATTAATGCTGATAATCAGAAATCCCAGTGGTCCAGCATGCCAGATGCTGATTACATTGAATTGTGATAGAATGTTTAGGAAGGACTAGTAATCTTTGAATCTTGATAATTTGAGTGAAATCTTAATTAAAATTACTTTTGTAAATGAAGCGTGATTATTTTAAGGCATTTTAAGGCATTTGACCATCTTTTAACAGGATGTCAATGCTTCCAATGTTCCCTTTAACACACTCATGTCCCAGTGCCTGCATTTTCTCTGATATATCTGGCACCAGTAGCCGTATTGCCTTTAAACTAAAATTAAAGTACATGAATTCTGGTACCCTGTTACCCACATTCCCATTACTGAATTCTGGTGTCAATAGACAATAGATAATAGACAATAGGTGCAGGAGTAGGCCATCCGGCCCTTCGAGCCAGCACTGCCATTCATGGCTGATCATCCCCAATCAGTACCCCGTTCCTCCCTTATCCCCATATCCCCTGACCACTATTTTTAAGAGCCCTATTTAGCTCTCTCTTTGAAAGCATCCAGAGAACCCGCCTCCACCGCCCTCTGAGTCAGAGAATTCCACAGACTCACCACTCTCTGTGAGAAAAAGTGTTTCCTCATCTCCGTTCTAAATGGCTTACTCCTTATTCTTAAACTGTGTTCTGGACTCCTCCAACATCGGGAACATGTTTCCTGCCTCTAGCGTTTCCAAACCCTTAACAATCTTGTATGTTTCAATGATATGCCCTCTCATCCTTCTAAACTCCAGAGTGTACAAGCCCAGCCGCTCCATTCTCTCAGCATACGACAGTCCCGCCATTCCAGGTATTAACCTTGTAAACCTACGCTGGGCTCCCTCAATAGCAAGAATTTCCTTCCTCAAATTAGGGGACCAAAACTGCACACAATACACCAGGTGTGGTCTCACTAGGGCTCTGTACAACTGCTGAAGGACCTCTTTGCTCCTATATTCGATTCCTCTTGTTATAAGGGCCAACATGGCATTCCCTTTCTTCACTGCCTGCTGTACCTGCATGCTTACTTTCAGTGACTGATGAACAAGGACCCCCAGATCCCATTGTACTGCCTTTGTCAGTGCCCATGTTTCCTTTAACACACCAGATTTGTGTACACATGTTCTCTTTAACACATCATTGGCCCGGTTACGCAGGTTCCCATTAAAACACTGGCGCAGATTCCCACACTTCATTTAACACACCAGTGCCCCAGTTCTTGCACTCCCTTTCATTCACAGTGCCTTTGTTCTTGCACTCTTTCCCATCTCAATCGGATCCCAGTTTTTGCATTCCTTTCAATCTCTCTTGGATGTCAGTTCCCACTTTTCCTACATGAACTGGTGCCCCATCCCCTGTAATCCTTTTAAATTGTCCTGGTTTTGTTTCTTGCACATCCTTAGAACTCACATAGTTCTGCTCTCTGCTCCCTCCTTTAAACTTAATGGGACCATGAGAACATGTATTATTCTACTGTATAACACCCAAAAAAGATCTTAAAAGTGTATAGGAATATTAATATGAGTATAATGCAGAAAACCTCCTGGTCTGGCAAGACCAAAGTACTGAGAATATAAAATTAATGGAGATTAATTGTATTTCTAAAGATAGCTGGGAGTTTTTTCTAATGTCTGGAGCTGTTTTTATTGCATAATCAACAGATAAATAATACAGTTAACACAGCCAACAACACATTCTAATCCATTTATCCACTAATACATATTCTAAAAGCATTGTGAGTATGTAAAATTATCTATTTACTCACTCCATGCATTTGTAAAATGTTGTGAACAATTTCCCAGCTACATTTTCTATATTGCAAAATGGATTATACAAGAAATATTTTTATTGTGCTGAACTTCAAAGAAACATTGTCCTGAGGTTAAGAAAGTAGCACATACTGTGAATAAAGATTGTTCTTTTCATTATATACTGTTCTTATTTTTTTATTATCACTTTCAATGAATATTGCAATTGCAAAACTCAATCAAATAAGTGACATTTCAAAAACATTGCTGGTGTGCAGAACATTCAAATATCATTAAAGTCATAAGATTACAAGTTTGATTAACAATGTCGATATTTATTTTATTTCACTCACATCAAGAGCAGATATCACTGTCCAATGGCTTGATCTAATATGTTGCATTGTAATATATTTTCTGTTTACCTCGAAGGATAATTGCATTGCCTGATTCTATCACATTTGACTAGTATTGCCAACATATGTCTATTACCATTGCCAGTAATCATGATATCTGAGAAATATTTTGCTTATATGTACATTTAATAAATTATTTAACTTTCATTTACGTTCCAAATGTCACTGGAAATATTTATTAGCGGTACCAGTAATTTTCAAATTGGCATGGAATTGCTGGTAGGTGCTGCACCACCGTGTGCGGACATGGCGTCGAAGGACGAGAAGCTGAAGCAAAGAAGTGGAAACCAAATAACCGAATAGAAACGAAGCCGAAACGGCAAATAACCGAAAGCATACGAAGCTGAAATGCCAAATAACCAAAAGCATATGAAGCCGAAATGCCAACAAACCGAAAGGGTGGGACTCCTAAATGCAAACTAACCGAAAGGGTGGGACACCTAAAAGCCAACTAACCAAAAGGCTGCGTCGCCTAAATGCAAACTCACCGAAAGGCCGCTCTGCCGAAACGCCGCCTAACCGAAAGGCTGCGCCGCCTAAAAGCCTGTTAACCAAATGCTGCTCTGTTGAAAAATCAAATAACGGACATGACGTCGCCGGGGGGTGGGATTTGTCAGCGAATGGTACAGACCTCCGCATCCATCACATTGACCGGTGGGGACGGGAGGGTGGGGGTCATTTTCCCACATAAGCCATAGATGACTGGGCACCCTGAACCCGAGCACCAAGTTGTAAGCGGCTGAAGCAGTGCAACCCTTGGGACAGCCCCCACTCTCCCATGGCCATGGCCGCCCTCTGCCTCATCTCCCCCGTGCGGCCGCACTGTGACGGGCTGTTGGTCGGGTGGAGCAGAGGTGGGACAGGCTGGTTCCTCCGCCCACCCAGAGTCATTGACCGCGATGCACTGCCATTGGACCCCAACCCCCACACCAGGGTGATGCTCCCCCCCAACCCCCGGACCCTGATACCCACCTCTGCCGTGGGGACAGACGACTCGGGGCATTGGCAGCCATAGTAAATCACTTTTAAAAAATGGGGTGGGGGACACAAATTCCCTGGTGGGCCAGATGACAAGTGTGCATGACAACAAAAAAATTGATCTCATCACACCCACCCCCGTTTGACAACAAGAAGTACATTTTATTTATTACCGTCTGGTTGCCTGCGTAACGCACACAAGCTCCCATGCACAAAACACCAGATAATCTGTAAACTGTTTTAACCATTCCGGGTTTTGGGTCGAGACCATTCTTCAGACCTGAAGACTGAGTCTGAAGGGTCTCAACCCGAAACGCCACCCATTCCTTCTCTCCAGAGATGCTGCCTGTCCCACTAAGTCACTCCAACATTTTGTGTTTATCTTTGGTGTGACAGTTGTCTCATTTCATTGACTTCATGTATTGCGCGCATGGAAGAGACACTTTACATTATTTTAAATCTTTATATCTGTGTACTGTGGGCAGTTTGATTGTATTCATGTGTAGTCTTTTCTTTGACTGGATACCCGTCAAATGAAAGCTTTTCACTGTACCTCAGTACAGCGACAATAAACTAAACTAAACAAAAATGATAGAGGAAGGTATTTATGACTAGAGACCATTGGTTCAAGATTGGGGTTAGGAGATATTGAGAGGATTTGGGGAAGATATGTTTTTACCTGGGTGGGTGGTGCAGGCAGATACTCTCACAACATTTACAAAGTATTTGATTAAGCACTGGAATCACAATGGCAAAGAAAAATACAGGCTGAGTGCTGGAAAATGGAATCAGTATCAATAGATACTTGATGGCCAGCGCAGACACTCTGGTCCTATGCTGTATAACGGTAGAAATCAAAATCATGGAATCAATTGGCGAGTTGTTTCAAATGCAACAGAAAAACATAGTGACCTTATATATTGTAAGATTTCATGATTCTACAAGGAGAGGGCAAAATTATTTTAGAGTTTTTAATCTTTTATTTTGGAAGAGCGCTGTAATTTTCCCCAATGTAGTTTGAACAGGTCATGATGCAACTCGAGCAACACTTATCTGCAACCTTTGAGTCATTAAAACTCAGAAGTATGAGGTGACGATTATGATATTAATATTAGATATTGTGTAAGAAAAATAAACATTTATTCACAGTAACATAGAAACATAGAAAAACAGAAACATAGAAAATAGGTGCAGGAGGAGGCCATTCTGCCCTTCGAGCCAGCACCGCCATTCATTGTGATCATGGCTGATCGTCTGCTATCAATAACCCGTGCCTGCCTTCTCCCCATATCTCTTGACTCCACTAGCCCCTAGAGCTCTATCCAACTCTCTCTTAAATCCATCCAGTGATTTGGCCTCCACTGCCTTCTGTGGCAGGGAATTCCATAAATTCACAACTCTCTGGGTAAAAAAGTTGTTTCTCAGCTCAGTCTTAAATTACCTCCCCTTTATTCTAAGACTGTGGCCTCTGGTTCTGAACTCTCCATTAGCTTTCTTCACTGCCAACACTCCATTAGCTTTCTTCATTGCCTGTTGTACCTGCATTAACATTCAGTGACTGGTGTACAAGGACAACCAGGTCTCTCTGTACCTCCCCCTTACCTAATCTAACCCCATTGAGATAATAATCTGCCCCCGTGTTTTTGCCGCCAAAGTGGATAACCTCACAGTTATCCATATTACACTGCATCTGCCACGCATCTGCCCACTCACTGAACCTGTCCAGGTCCCCCTGCAACCTCTTGAGGATGTTAGAGGAAAGATCAACAACATTTTTTTTTCTGTCTTTAACAATTACAAAAAATGAGAGGAATGCAGATTATCACATTTGTAGACTCGCAGAGCAGAAAAGTACAGCATTGAAGGAAAATAATGAGCTCTTTCAAAAAAGCTTTTCAATTAGTCAAACTCCTGTTTGCTGTGAACACACATTTCTTTCAAGATGTTTTCAAAATATTTTATAAGAAAATTAATATTGAATTTACATCATCACCTTTTCCAACAATTTATTCACAATCATAACTCAGAGTTCAATTAAAAATAATTTCCTCTTTTTTTTCTGCTGATTATCTTACATTATTAGCCATTCATGAGTTGCCTCCCTGACAGTGATAGACATTTATTTTACTTTATTAGAATTCTAACTAATTGTATTGAGCTTATGTCAGTGGTAGGGAAATTACTGAAGAAAACCCCAGGGGATAGGATTTATGTACATTAGGAATGGCAGTGGCAGATCAATCGTGACTATGCTGGGGGAAATTCACTCTCCGTATTTGATTTGTTTCTCGAGAAGGCAACTAAGAAGATCGATGAAGGCATAGTGATGATGTTAACGCTATGGACAGAAATTAAGGACCTTAATGAGTCTTAACATGTCTCCCCTGTCTTAACATGGAGAAAGACATGAAGACTGGGGAACTTCGGACAGTTAATGGAAGATAGACACAAAAAGTTGGAGTAACTCAGCGGGACAGGCAGCATCACTGGAGAGAAGGAATGGGTGATGTTTTGGATCGAGACCCTTCTTCAGACATTTAATGGAGATGTCTTGAGGTGGTACTGGAAGTCCTAAGGCTATGAAGGTAGATAAATCTTCTGTGTGTGATCAGGTATATCTAAGGATACTGTGGGAAGCTAGAGAAAAACATTGCAAGTGCCCTGACATATATGAATCATCATTAGACACGGGTAAGATGCTGGAACACTGGAGGGTTTCATCTATTGTGCCTTTATTTAATAAGTGCTGCAGGGTAAAGCCTACAAATTGTAGACTAATGAGGGTAACATTTGTGGAATGCCAGTTACTGGAGATGATTCTGATCGATGAGAAATACTGTATGCATTTGGATGGACAGTGCTGATCTTTGGCATCGTGGCGGCGCGGCGTGGCAGCTGCGCTCACCTGCAGTCCGTCTGTTTTTTCTTTTTTTTTTGTCCTTTTGTTCCTGTTTTTAGTTAGAATTTTTGTTTATTAGGCTGTGTTTGTGTGGGGGGGGGGGGAGGGCGGAGAAACAAGGTTTTAGTCTCTCCCTTCGGGGGATGCGACCTTTTCTTGTCGTGTCCCCGTCACCGTCTCCGTCTGTGCTAGGCCTAATGGCGGAGCTGGCCTCGGACTGTGGCGAGCTTTCAGGCTCCGGTGTTCCAGCTGGCGGCGCGGCGGGGCTTCAGCGCTCCAGCAGTTGCTCCAGCGGGTGTTTTCCAGCAGCGGCCCGGCATTGGCGCTCTAGCGCGCCAGCGGGTGTTCCAGCAGCGGCCCGCATTGGCGCGCCGGCGGCTCTCCAGGGGTGTCCCGGCGGCGGCCCGTCTTCGCGCTCCGGCGACTCCGGCGGCCTCTCCAGCGGCTCTCCGGCGGAGTGTTCCACAGCGGCCCGGCATTGGCGCTCTAGCGCTCCAGCGGGTGTCCCGGCGGCGGCCGTCTTCGGCGCTCCCGGTGACTCCGGCGCTCTCCGGCGCAGCGGTGACTCCAGCAGCGGCCCGGCATTGGCGCTCCGGCGGCTCCGGCGGCTCTCCAGCGGCTCTCCGGCGGTGTGCGGCGCGGCCCGTCTTCGGCGCTAGCGACTCTAAGCTCCAGCGGCGGCCCGGCTTCAGAGCTCCGGCGGCTCCAGCGTTCCCTGTGGTCGATCCTGACTGGAGCTGTGGTGGTGTTCCGGCGTTCTGGCGGGGGCGGCGGTGGCGCCTGGCTTTCGGAGGCTCGACCGCGGGCCTGGTGATGATCGAATGACACGGAAGGCCCTGGATTGCCTCAGTACAGAGGGGGATCAGTAGGGGAAAATGACAAAGACCTTAAGACTTTTGCCTTCCACCACAGAGGGAGGTCTTGGTGAATCTCTCACTGTGGTGATGTTAAATTATTGTTTATGGTGTTTTGTTTAATTTATTACATGTTATGACTGCAAGTAACGAAATTTCGTTCAGACGAAAGGTCTGAATGACAATAAAGGAATCTGAATCTGAATTAGGTGTAGGAAGTAAAGAAGGAAACTGGCCTTGTCTGGTTGTTGTCAAGAAGTTACAAATATATGAGAAGTAGGAAGAAGTTGAGGATAGATGCTTCAGGGATATCAGAAGTATCATATCAAGAGCAGGCGGAGGAGAGATTGTGAAAGGTTCTGGGGTCAGGACTCTAAATCTGACTGGAACTAGGCAAATGCTGGCTGACTAGAACATTTTAGGAAGGAGATAAACCACATCCAAGGTTAAAAATGAGTTGAAAAGGCAGATTAACTCATCGAAATCTTATGGCAATATCAGCAATAAATCTGTTAAGACTTCTTTATGTACCTGCAGCAGAGATGAAAATCAGATTAGAAAAGTTCAAACGAGCAAAACTAAGTGCCATTGACATTAATTCCATTTCTCGCTCCACGGATGCTGCCTAGTTGCTGTGTTTACAAGCTTATTCAGCATTTATAATATTGTTTAAAATGGGTTGACTTGGGCACAAATTTTGGAGGATGCAAAACATTCAAGAGATTTGCAGAATTAACAAAGGTAGAAGAGGCAATAGTTTACAAGCATAGAGAGATGAAAGTTTGTTGTTGAGGCACTGGCTGATATTGACAATGTAAAGATGAAAAAATATCCATGGACAGGAAACCATTAAAAAATCATTAAAGGCCAGGTATGCTGGCGGAAGATGCACAGTCAGCTATTGAGTGTGAACAAAGTGAAAGGAATGGAAGATATGTCTCATTGACTGGGTGTAATCACAGAAGGCATGGATGGGGAGAGAGAGAGTTCAGAGCTGGGGCTTAGACAAAGATGAATCATAGAAACATAGAAAATAGGTGCAGGAGGAGGCCATTTGGCCCTTCGAGCCAGAACCACCATTCATTGTGATCATGGCTGATCATCCGCTATCAATAACCCGTGCCTGCTTTCTCCGAATGTCCTTTGACTCCACTAGCCCCTAGAGCTCTAGCCAACTCTCTCTTAAATCCATCCAGTAATTTGGCCTCTACTGCCCTCTGTGGCAGGGAATTCCATAAATTCACAACTCTCTGGCAAAAAAGATTTTTCTCACGTCAGTCTTAAATGACCTCCCCGTTATTCTAAAGGGCCTGTCTCACAGTGCGAGTCCACCCACGAGTGACCCCAAGTGAAAGAAAAAAAACAGACTCATGGTTGTGTACGCGATTTCAAGTTTATGGTCAAGTGTTTAACCGAGTTCTCACGGGTATGTCATTTCTGCGATGTTCCAAGTTCCTCTCCCGAGTTACCAAGTTCCTCTCCCGTTACTCTTGAGCCAACCGAGAATGAAGGTATGTTTTAATAATTGTTCTTTCACATCAGATTGTTGGGAGACGGAGCTCAGTGTTTGCCTCCTGGGCTGCTTTGGTGCCCAGACGTGAGTTGAGGTGGAGGGAGGTGGGGGAGGGGGGGGGGGGGGAGCGGGGCGTCATTAATCTGTCTGGGGTGACAAGGCTCCTTGGGTTAGGAGTGGTGTGCGAGGGAGGTTTAATTCTCTCCGATCTCTCCCAAGCCCCAGACGAGAACAAAGGAAACCTCTCTTGACACCGCGTACAAGCCCGTTGTATATAACTTTGCTGCTCACGCGCACACGGACTCTCTCTCCCTCTCTCTCTGCTCTCTCTCACTACAGCTCAGAGACCAACCTCGCCATCCTATAGTGGTAACATTCACATCGGGTCCCCTGCACACCCACAATCACTCTCTCCGACACACACCCCCCACAAGACAACAGGCAGCGTGAGAGACAGAGAGTTTGTAGGGTGTTGGTTTTGTATAAGGTTTTCTTTTTAAATTATTAACCAAGGTCGCATTTACTTATTTTATACGAAGTTTGGAGCGCTTGACAATACTTTTTTTTTCTCTGCGCTCGGTTTCAGAAAGGGTTCAGACCGCACCCCGCTTGGCTCGTTGCCCCCTTTGAACCAAGCCCTGCGAGAGGGAGGGAAGGTGTGAGTGAACAAGAGTGCCGAGGAGGACAGGGAAATTGGGGGGGGGGGGGGGGTGGGGTGGGTGGAGGAGAAATAGGGAAGAAGTTAGTTGTTCAGATCAGAAACCTTTAGGCTGGGAGCCATAAAGGTGAATAGCGCACCCAGTTCTTCTGAGGAGTGCATAAGAGACATCGATCAGAAGCAATGTTACTCTAGAACTACAACTGAAAACGTGTCCAAATCACCTCCTCTTGGCCGGACCGCAAGACCCAGGGTTACTGGTCAGCGCTCTCCGTCACAAAGGAATCTCAAGAGGGCAATGCCAATGTAAACCGCGGCATCTCCTAAAATATGCCTATTCACACACACATTAATTCTCTCTCTCTCTCTCTCTCTCTCTCTCTCACACGCACACGCACACGCACACGCACACACACACACACACACACACACACACACACACACACACACACACACACACACACACACACACACACACACACACACACACACACACACACACACGCACACAATCATCCAAGACTGTTCGTGTAGAAGGCAACATTTGCCCAGAAGACGCCAAGAAAGGAATAAAGTGTCGGATAGGATGCTGGTTTAAACCGAAGATAGACACAAAAAGCTGGAACTGACAGGGGGCGATCAAACAGCACAATGTCATCCCATCACCAATTCCTTCTCTCCAGTGATGCTGCCTGCACGCTGAGTAAAAAAAGAGCGAGAATGTGATCTGAGAGGAAAGATAGTGGAGATAAGTGAATTGTATACTGATGGAAGGGGAGGAAAGGCGCCTGAGTGAAAGATAGAGCGGAGAAAACACAGCAATCGATTTATAGAATGTACTTCGAAGAGGGGAAAAAAATCCCTTTGTGTATACTCTATTCACGCTGATGATGTTAGTTCCGACTGATCAATGTGGGCTGTGACCGGGCGATGGTTGTGATCATTTACAGGCAGTAAATCAGGAAACTTGTGATCTTGTAATCGCTATTGGTTGTAAATCTACGCATCAGGAAAATCCAACGTTCATTGATTCATCTCAGAAAGCAGCGACGCACGGCCCGTTGCTGTCCGGAAGTTCGGACACCCTTCCTGAAGTCTGATTTCACTTTTCGGATATAATGCGTTATATCAGTGCTTCTTAAACTGGTGAATTGTTCACCCAAGCATGAATGAAATTAATTTATTGAATGAATGAAACTAGAGGTGTGGGTGAAAGGTGAATGACATAATTTATCCAGATTTTGTTTTCTATACTTAAAAAGATACATTGCCATTAAAGTGGTTAGTAAGCTCATTGGTTTTAATGGCAGTGGAGCTGGAACTTTGATATGTTTTTTTATCTATACCTATGGTTTTCAAATTTCAAAGTAACCAAATTTAACTGTTTAGGGAAGACCAGACGAGCTAGTGTGATCATACATTTATAAATGGCAACACTGGAGGATCACCGTATGCAACTGTTGAACTGTAACTCTATTTTGTGTAGAAATGTAGCTACCAAAGTTGATATTTGGTGGTTTTGTGAGCTTTCGGGGAGGGTTATAGAAAGTTATATTAGTAGGAGAAAAATATATTAAATCACACACTCCATGGTTTTTATAGCTAATTTACCAAGAAATAACTGCAGTAATCAAAGCCCGAAAGGATAGGATTGGGCTGATGCCCAGTGTTTAGACGTTGGAATGCTTTTTTTTTAAATCATTCTAATAGAATGATTTTCCAACTCCAGTGGTAATTAAACTTTTTTTTCACTCCTAGTTTTTTTTACCATATTTTTAGGATGTATTTACATTATATATAAAATTGTATACAAGGGAAAATAAGACGAAAATTTAGTCGAGGGTGAATTAAATTTTGTGATTAAGACTCGAGGGTGAATGGCACTGAAATAATTTAAAGAGTGCCCATGGTAGACTCACGAGTCACTAAGGTGAACGCACGGGCCACTACGTTATTACAACGAGTTTAAATGTTTCCATTTTTAACTTGAACAGTAAATTTGACTCGTGGAAAACATCAAACATGTTTGAAATTTTACATGAGTTAACAAGTCTCACGGGTACCTGCCGTTAGCGCCACGAGTCGCTAAGTTGAGCGCGCGAGTTCCGACGTTCCCGCTACGTTGATTGTATGTGATTACCGCGAGTGAAAACTCGGGGTCACTCGTGGGTCAACTCGCACCGTGAGACAGGGGTTTTAGACTGTGACCCCTGGTTCTGGACTCACCCAACATTGGGAACATCTTTCCTGCATCTAGCTTGTCCAGTCCTTTTATAATTTAATATGTTTCTATAAGATGTCCCCCTCATCCTTCTAAACTCCAGTGAATACAAGCCTAGTCTTTTCAATCTTAGCCTAGTCTTTTCAATCTTAATGAGGATTAATGGAGCCTGTTAATACTGTCAATTGACCCTGTGGATCGAGCCTCAGTTTAATATTCCATCAGAAGGTCAGAACTTCTGATAGGGTTGCAACCCTTCAGTACCATACAGCTGTGTCAGCCTAAATATCTTCAAGTCTCTAAAAAAGGATTTAAACTTTTGCATTTAATTTCCATTCAGAATAATATTCTTAAAATGAAACTTCAAATGCTTACAAAATGTGTAGGATAGAACTGCAAATGCTGGTCTAAATCAAAGATAGACACAAAATGCTGGAGTAACTCAGCGGGACAGGCATCATCTCTGGAGAGATAGAATAGGTGAAGTTTCGGGTTGAGACCCTTCTTCAGTCTGACCTGCTGAGTTACTCTAGCATTTTGTGACTGGTTAGGGACAGTCAGTATGGTTTTGTACATGGAAGATCATGTATTATGAATATAATTGAGTTTTTTGAAGAAGTAACCAAAAAGGTTGATGAGTGCAAAGCCAGGATATTATGTATAGATGTAGAGAAACATAGAAATTAGGTGCAGGAGTAGGCCATTCAGCCCTTTGAGCCCGCACCGCCATTCAATATGATCATGGCTGATCATCCAACTCAGTATCCTGTACCTGCCTTCTCTTCATACCCCCTATCTCCTTCGCTCCTTAGATGCTGCTGCACCCGCTGAGTTTCTCCAGCCTTTTGTGTACCCCTAATGAATCTACATATCTGCATGTCTTTGGGATATGGGAGGAAATTATACCATTGCAATACTTTGCCCATTCCAATGTCAGAGTAGGATTAGGGTTGTGCACATCAGTTTAAAAACTTGATGGTCGTGGGAAAGTACCTGTTCCTGAATAATTGGTGTCAGATAGCTCCTGTGAAAGGATAATGGATAATTGACCCAGTTTTCAACAGTGTTGCTGGTAACAACGTCCCTTCTAGTTCTGACAATATTCTACTGGCAACTGCGTGCTGGGCTGAGGGTGAGGTGGCTGGGTGATGGGAACACAAGGTGAGGCCATATTTTTTAGTTTAGTTTAGAGATACAGCGCAGAAACAGGCTCTTCGGCCCACCAAGTTTGCGCCAACCAGCGATCCCTGCATATTAACATTATCCCACACACGCTGGGGACAAATTTTACATTTTCCAAGCCAATTAATCTACATTCCTGTACGTCTGTGGAATGTGGGAGGAACCTGAAGATCTTAGAGAAAAACCCTCAAGGTCACAGGGAGAACGTACAAACTCTGTATAGACAGGCCCCTTAGTCAGGATCGAACCCAGGTCTGCGGTGATGCAAGCGCTTAAAGGCAGCAACTCTACCGCTGCAGATTGGGTAAGTAAGTTAAAGCATAGGAATCCTTTTTTGTGGGCTTCTCCATTTTAGCTCCTAATAAATCTTTTACCATATTAATAAAAATCTTCCCTGCTGTTATTAGACTCCTGAATGGACCTCTTATAAAGTAAGAATATATTACCTATCGCCTAATGTACCTTGTGTTGGTCCTTGCATTCTTTTGCCTGCATTTTCTCTGTAGCAGCAACTTTATATTCTGCATGGTATGATTGTGTTTTTGTGTATGTATTTTTTTACCAGTATAGCACACAAAACAAATCTTTTCACTGTATCATGATACACGTGACAATAATAAACCAATGCCAATACCAATATTAAATTCACATAGTTTACAATGGCACTTGTGTCACATGTCATTGTAGTAAATAGGGCAAGGAATGCAGCAAATCCCCCAAACTGTACTTAAACTGTACTAAGATCTGTATTAAATTTTCATGCTCTGATAGTTGTTTTTTCATGGAGCTCTCAGCTCCTGTGGCAAAGCCATGCAGGCCTCCTTAGTCAATCCAAAGCTAAAAATGTGGACACAATGAATGAGACAGCTGTGTAGTTTCTATTATAGCTCTTTCGTACTTCCCAATCACACCACACAGACATACTTACAATAGAGTCATAATAGGCAGACCCTTCTATTGTGGTGCACAGTGGCGCAGCGGTAGAGTTGCTGTCTTACAGCACCAGAGACCTGGGTTTGATCCTGACTATGGGTGCTGCCTGTACAGACTTTGTACATTCCCTGGAACTGTGAGACAACAATGTTATACACTGCGCACTGTGCTGCCATAATGTGTTTGAAAGCTAAACTTCATTAGGCCATAGCATTAATGTTCACTATTCCTGTTTACTACAGCCACTCATATTGACCACAATGAAGAGTGGACTGATAATGTCCACTTTGAATAGTAATGTGTGAGAAATGGAAATATTTCAACAATCCACAGTACCTGTGTTTGTGATTGCTTTTGGTATTCTGCTATGTGGGCTATCTACCTGATGACACAACTTTAGTTCCATGTACCTCATGCAGCAAGCAGTTCTGAGCTGAAATAAATTGCTTCCTGAGATAACAAGGCAAGAAGGAGGAACAATTGAGAAATACTTAATAATTATGGAGGCAGTCTAATGAATGTCACAGATTGTGGTCCCAATGGATTGTGCAATTTATCTATCTGTCCTATCTAGCGTTCTGTCTGTCTGTCTGTCTGTCTGTTTTGTCTGTCTGTCTGTCTGTCTGTCTGTCTGTGTATGTCAGATTTGGCCTTTGATTCATGGTCCGCCAAAACCACACACTCAAACTCTGAGAAATTTTTCAATTTTGCTAAGACATTACACTTTTACATTCACCCATTCACTCCTCATTACATTTAGATACTTTTATGTACACTTTTTTGAATAAGATCCTTCAACCCCCCCCCCCCCCCTCCCAACAACACACACCACTCACTCATTTTGTGGCCTCCTGCTGGCCAGCCACCATAATGCCAGCTGCTGCAGCCCGCTCTACTCAAAAAACACCGCCATTAATTTCCTATCGCTGGCGATGTTCACTGCTGCCGCCCGGCTTATTTCGCTGCCAACTTCACTTCCTCCACTCCCCCCGCCCATGGCCCGGTTCTCCTCTATCACGCTCAGAAATAGAGCGGAGGAACAGCCGATCTATGCCTTCACCTCCAGCAGCAGAGTGGCTCTATTAATCGATTCATTTCACAGTGAGTTCAGTTCGGTAACAACCCCTCCCCCCTCCCCCCCTCCCCCTTCACCCCTGTACTCAGGGTCTGAAGCACCTTCGGGGACCAGACCCAACAGGTCTGCACTTGTAGTATACTTTTAAAACTGTGTGTGTGTGTGTGTCTGTTTGTGTGATTTTGCATGTGAAACGTATCTCCTCGAAAACCAGATGTAAAAACACAGAGATTTTTACAATTTCGGTATGATTTTAACTTAGGATTTCATAAATGCACTGCTCTGTAAATTTGATCATTTATCTCCCCACATTTTCAATAAAATTGTTCACAAATCTGACAGTTTTAAAAAAAATCAAAGTGCTTCGACAGCTGCGGACGTCACAATGCCCTTGCTCACGGCACCGCCCATGCCCCACCCGCTTACGATTAAAGCAGATGCTCTCAACGTGCAGGCCTCCTTACCCCCCCCCCCCACTTCCCCCCCACTTCCCCCCACTTCCCCCCGTATTCCTTCCCTCCATCTTCATCCCCCCCCAATTTCCTTCACCCCCCCTCCACTCAGTCATTTTTTCGCCTCCCGCTGTGCTGCTGACCAAAGATCCAGAAGAAGTAATGGCCGCCAGTGCCACCTTCTCATCGCGTTCCTCGTACGACAATAAAGGCTGCATCTGCACGGCACTCCTCCACCCACCCTACCCCCCACTGGCCCAGCTCTATCACGCTGGCGGAAGCCACGATCAGCTGGTCACTCCGCTGCTTTTCACGGTCCTCAGATCGCTCCATGCCTCCCTCGCAGCCCGTAGACTCACTCGGGACCACGTCCGGCCACCCAATCCACCCTCCCACGCCCTCCCCCCTGAAGCGTTCGGGAATCGGTCCTCTGTGATGACCCGGAGATAACCGGCTGGCTTTGGGGGTACAGATAGGTTGCGCTAAGAATGCGAGGCCAAGAAGCTCGGGCTGACTCTGAGGCCGACGGCTGCTGGGCGGCCCTACCCCTCTCCTCCATCCCCCTTCATCCCCCCTATCCCTTCTCCCCAACTCCCTCTCCCTTCTCCCCCTCCCTTCTACCACGCTTCCCTCTCCCACCTCCCCCTACCTCTCCCCTCTCTTTCCCTCCACTCTCTCCCTCCTACCTCTCTAGCCTCCTCTCTCTCTCCCAATCTCCCCTCCTCTCTCTCTCCTCCCCCTACCTCTCTCTATCCTTCCCCCTCTCTCTCCCTCCCCTCTCTCTCCCCCTCTTCCCTCCCCCCCTCTCCTCTCCCCCTCCCTCCTCTCCCCCTCTCTCTCCCCCTCCCCCTCACCTCCCTGTCTCTTGCCCTTCTGTCTCTGCCCCTCTCTCTCTGTCTCCCCCCATTCTCTCTCTGCCCATTCTTTCTCTGCCCACATTCTCTACCCACCCCTCCCTCTCTTAATAATATTAATATAATATCAAGGGGGGTGTGTGGGTGTGGTTAGTGCATGTGACGCTGCATGCTGCCACCCCCTCTACAATCGTTGGAGGAGGAACAGACCCAACGGGTCTGCACTTGGTCTAATATACTTTTAAAGGTGTGTGTGTATGTGTGTGTGTGTGTGTGTGTGAGTGATTATCGCCTTTGAAACGTATCCCCTTGAAAACAAGACGCAAAAATGCAGAGATTTTTACAATTTCATAGGGATTTAACATGATTTCATTAATGCACTCCTCTCTAAATTCGGTCAATTATTTCCCCAGATTTTGAATAAAGTTGTTCACAAAACTCACTTTTAGTAAATATAATCGCCGTTTGCTAGCTGCTAACGTCACAATGCCCACATGCCCACCAATCCAGGACCACCTGCCTCCTGGCTCCGCCCGCTGCCGCTGTGAATTAATGCAGCTGCTGTCAACGTGCATGCACAGTTTTCAACAAGGTACGTTACACCACCCCCCCTCTCCCCCCCTCCCCCGTTGTTCAAAAGGAGCAGAAAGAATGAGAATGTTCTGCAGAAAAGATCCTAGATCCTAGAGGGAGGT